>JAGFBS010000017.1:0-600000 GCA_018397855.1 Boletus reticuloceps
CAACTCGGGCGCCATTTGTCCCTGCCTTGGACTCGGAAATTGATACAGGGTACTATGATGACTTCACATCACTCGAGGATATGGCTAAGTATGCGGAGGTGAAAGAGAAGCAGAGAAATGTGGATAAGGTGAAGGAGAAAGATGATACTCCTGCTAGGGGGGTTTGGGTGGGTTTCACATTTGGTAAGCATGGTCCCAGTAATAGGTTGCTGGGTGCATTGGAGGGGGAGAAAGATAATGGCAGTACATTAGCTACTATATTCTAATATCTTCCTGGATCCAAAGGGGTTATTCCAGGAATTCATGAGAAATACAATTAGGTAATATCATGGATATACCTGTGGGTATCACTGCTTGTACCTGTACCTGTACCTGCCACGGGTATGGGTCTGAATGTGGGTATGGATTTTTGTACCTGCAGGCTGCAGGTATACCCACAGGTATTACCTGATTAGTTGAGTACATAGTATATATACATACTGACTGTAGATAACACTGTAGGTAGCAAGTATAGGTGTTGAAATCTGGGTATTCACTTTCTGTTCTTCTTTTACATAACCCAGATTCTAGACCTGATTACATCAATGGTCCATACTATTGGACATTAGGTCCAATTACAGTCCATGTCCCTCCTGGTCTGGCTCCGGCGAAGTTCCAGAGGGACTGAGGTCACTGATCAGCAAATCACTGTTTTTGGCACAGTGGCACAGTGAGTACAGTTAACTACAGTGACCACAGACACAAATTATATTGTTTGTATAGCAATAAAATTGACTTTTACACACATTTTATTGTCATGGTAAAATGGGGAACCTACTGTGTCACTGTGTCATGGCAAGTATGTAAGAGATCAGAGCTCTAAGGCTCTAGTGAAGACACTCTGAGATATCTATGTGAGATATTCAGATATTGGAATCCTAGATTCTATTATTTCTAGATTATCTTCACTGCAATTTCTACAGGTGGCTGTGCTTCTACATTTAGCAGCTTTGAGGCTATGCCAGAATGAATATGATTGGATGGATAGAATATGTGACTAGGAATAGTGGTGGCAAGACTGACTTGACATGACTCATGTTAACTCAGGTATGGCAATGATGCATACCTGGCATTGCCACACAAGGTAGCATCAGCAAAATGTCAAGTAACTGCACGGCACTGTACAGCCACTTACAGCACTTACAACACCACAGTAAGGTCCCCCCCTGTACAGTGCTGTCACAGCACTAACAGTGTACAGTGTACAGTATCACAGTTGTATAGTATGATACAGTACACTTTTTTTTTCCCTTCCTTTTCATGAATCCAAATCACGAGTGCGAATAGAATATTATTAAGTCTCCAGTAAATACATAAAAACTACTATGTATATATGAAAGTGTGCGCTTGCGTGATACAGCAAGTTGCAGCGCGGCATTGTCGTCGTGTCGTCGCGTTGCCGCTGCTGTTGTGGGGGTGGCACGGCCAGCAAGTCGTCATCGTCATCGTCATCGTCATCGTCGTCGTCGCGTCGTCACCATTGGTGTGGGGTGGCATGACCAGCGAGTTGTCGTCGCGTTGTCGCATTGCCACTGCTGGTGTGGGGGTGGCATGGTGAGTTGTGGTGGTGGTGGTGGTGGTGGTGGTGGCACGGCCGGCGAGTTGTTGTTGTTGTTGTGGTGGTGGTAGCACCACCACATTGTCACTGTTGGTGTGGGGGTGGCATGGCGAGTTGTTGTTGTTGTTGTTGTTGTGGTGGTGGCACCACCGCGTTGATGTCGTCGTCGCATCGTCACATCGTGGCCGTTGGTGTGGGGGTGGCACGGCCGGCAAGTCGTTGTCGCCGTGTTGCCGCTACTGGTGTGGGGTGGCACGGCGAGTCGTCGCCGTCGTTGTCGTTGTCGTGGTGGTGGTGGCACCACTGCATCGTCGCCGTTGGTGCGGGGGTGGCACGGCGAGTCATGGTGGTGGTGGTGGTGGTGGTGGTGGCACGGCTGGCGAGTTGTCGTCATTGTGGTGGCACCACCATGTTGATGTCGTCGTCGTGTCGTCACATCGTGGCTGTTGGTGTGGGGGTGGCATGGCCGCAAGTTGTTGTTGTTGTTGTGGTGGTGGTGGCACCACCGTGTCAATGTCGATGTCGCCATGTCGTCGCCATTGGTGTGGGGGTGGCCGTGCCACCGAGTTGTTGTCGCCGTGGTGGTGGCACCACTGCGTCGATGTCGTCGCATCGTCACGTCATTGCCGTTGGTGTGGGGGTGGCACGGCCAGTGAGTTGCTGCTGTCGTTGTTGTCGGGGTGGTGGTAGTAGCGCCACTGCGTTGTTGTTGTTGTCGCGTGATCGTTGGGGTGGGGGTGGCTGTGCTACCGATTGTTGTCGCGTCGACGTTGTGGTCGTCAGGGTGGTGGTAGCCGTGCCACCGCGGCGTCGTCTTGACGGTGGTGGTATGGTGGTGGTGGTATGGTGGTGATTGGGTCATTGACGACGCCGCGGCTGCATCATTGTCGGGGTAGCGATAGCCGTGCCACCGCGTCGTCGTTGTCGTTGTGATGTCGCTGTTGCAGTGGGGGTGGTGGTACCACCAAATCATTGTCGTCGATGTCGTCAGGGTGGTATGTAGTCGTGCCACCACATTGATGTTGACATCGTGATGTCGCCGTCGCAGTGGGGTTGGCCGTACCACCAAGTTGACAACGACGATGACGTCAGGTGCCATGTGGGGGTGTCGAGCGAGTCGTTGGGCTCGTCGACGCCTTGGGAGGCCCTTCAGGAGGTGGGTGGGTCCATCAAATGAACCGTTGGGTTCGTTGATGCGTTGGGACGAGTCCACATGCGGGTGCACTGCCAGTGAGCGAGCGAGCGAGTGATGTTGTTGTTGCCGTAGCATGTAGGTAGCTGTGGCATGGCGTTGAGTGACAAGGTGTGACATGTGAAAAAAAAAAAAAAAGAAACCAAACAACAAGTCCCCGCACATTAAGAATGGAATGGCTACATTTATTAGGATTGGTATTCTACATATACTGTATGTGCCTGTCACACAATTTGACTGTCTCGCTGTCTCGCTTGTGAAGCCCTGTGACATACTGTGACGGCTGTGTAATTATGGCGGCATGACCTGTGATGGCTGTGAGGTAATGTGGTGGCTGTGATGTGCTGTTCCAAATTTGCTGATTTGCTGATGTAGGGAATTGCTCAAGTGGTACTTACCTTGGAAGGTTGGTTTCTTACTGGAATGTTGTGGTACAAGAGTTTAATTCAGACTCAGATGAGTCTTACAGTATATACTACTTGGAATTACAGGTCATGTGACTATTTCTCACACCACCTTTCAACACTCCTGTCAGAGTCCATATTTCTCCGAGGTCTATCTCTGGTGGAGATCCGGAGGGGTTGGGATTGGTGGACCGAAGTCCGGAGGAGTGATCAAAGTCCTGAGGGAGTGGACCAAGTCCGAAGGTAGTGGAACGAAGTCCGTTTGGAGATGATACATAGGGGTTCTGACGTTGGTCACTGACTAGCAGCGACATACGGAGGTGTCGGAGGACGGAGAGACCAAGGAGCGGAGGGGGTGAGGATATCGGCGCAGGACTTATGTGTCGCGCCCTTGCCAGTCTCACGGATCCTTGTATTTCAGAGGTTCAGAGGTTTAAGGAAGATCATAAGGAGTGAGGTTGGAAGTATATGGCTTTAGTTGAGGAAGACGAGATATTCGTACTGAAGGTACGACAGAGAAGTACAGGAGGTTTATATACGATAGAGACCCAGAAGAAGTCTGGGTCCAAACTACTGCGCAAAGGCAATGTACATAGGAATGACTGATGGAGGCGGAACACAGCCGGAACAGGCTGTACGGACTGGTACAGGGAATGCAGACTATGACTGAAGGAGATTAATGAAAGGTACAAGTTCGGAGATGTAACTCCATGGATGTCCAATGGATCTGTACAAGTCCGAGGTTTCAGGATAGGGGCTAAGGAGATGATCTCTGGAGTTGAACTCCTAAGTGAACTCCTAAGGGTGGAGATGAACTCCTAAGGTGGAGACGAACTCCTAAGGGAGTTCTTCGGAGGTGTGGCCTTATTCGAGGAGTTAGTGGAGTTGGCCGGAGGTGTATGGAGATGTTTGGAGGTGACCAAATAGGGGTTGGAATGGGATATGACAACTCTCCCTTGTCTAGTATCCGGTAGGTATGTAGATATACAAGTGAGAAGTATATAGTAGTGAGGGACATCCGCACAGTCAATTAAGACAGCGGGTAAAACTCCAAACTGAGCTGGGAGTGGAACTCCTTGAACTTGATGTGTCCAAGGTTCTTAGTGAACATATCCACAGGATTGTCAGTTCCCGGTGTAGTGATGAGAAATGGGATGATGGTGTCCTCTGTAGAGAAAGACTGTGGGGCGAAAGTGTGGGTGCGAGTATGAACTCGTCCCAAGGGGTTCAGGGGAGGTTGTTGTAGTTAGAAGGGGTAGCGAAGATGTTTTCCGGGTGTATACAAAAAGATCCGGATGGGATCCAGAACGGACGGAACAGAAGTCCGATGAGCCCGGTCACAAATGACACCGGATATGAGGAAGAGGTGTTTGGATTACAAGTGACAATGACCAACGATGACCTCCAACGAAGTTTTGGAAAGGGAAGATTCTTTTCTAACTAGTACAAGTCTCTTTATATACAAGACTGTATCCGAGTGTAATGTAAGAAAATGCTTCTTGGGTATGTGGATGGCTCTGAAGGCAGTGTGAAAATACTATGACAGGTCTAAGCGAAAGGGTTAAGGACGAAGGACCATGATTCCTGCACTGTGTAGTCGCTCTAGGCCTACTACTTGAGATCAACTTAATGGATCCGGATTGAGTACCGCTAACAACGCTGCCTTCACTAGGTCATACACGTCCCGTACAACAGGAAAAGGGGGTAAGTAAGGTAGGGCGCAGCCATCCAGAACGGTCAGAGTTGATCCGGTCAACACATCAAGCACGGAAGAACCACGGATACCAACAGATACGCACCGGATGACACTCGGATGGACACAAGACTTAACAGATGACTTGAAGGATGTTTGGTGACGATTATCTGTTTGCTAGAAAGGGGGAAGAAAGGGAAATGTGAGTACAGGAAACCATGAGTTCCTACATCCGATGTGGACTTGGATACTGACTGTCCCCAGTCAGTTATGTGATCCGATAGGATGCGGACTTTAGAAATCGCAATGTGTTCACTAAAAAAAATGTGCTAGGGTTGGCCCACACTTCTCCCCTCACGTCTCCAATCTCTTCATCGCGATCATGTCCTCTTTCACAGTTATCCTCACTCTTATGCAACCGCTTGTGGATGACAATCCACAAGCAATTGTGAAGCAAAAGCTCAAAGTGGCCAATGAGCACACATTTGTCATCGCCAAGACACGACCCGATGACAAGGATACACTGGCAGAGGAGCAGGAGGACTGGCTGAAGGAATGGGATCTTTCCCTTTTGCGTTGTAGAGTGACTTGGATGCCTGCGCTTCTTAACACGGATTTCTAGACTTCTCTCCATGAGTGTCTCGTGGCGGCACAGCAGCTTGGGTTCCAACTGGTTGTGGAGTGTCATGACCCAGATATTACCAAGTCCAACTCCGGACAACTCCGGTTAATCTCGGACAACCCTTGACCTAGGACCAACGGATAACCACGGAGTTGCAACTCCGGACTCGTACCTCTATTAGTCTCCTTTGGTTATAGTCTGCATTTCACCTGTCCGATCGTTACAGCCTTCTCCGGCTGTGCTCCGTGTTCCGTTACTCAGCCTTCCCTTCCTATGTACATCGCCTTCGCGCAGTAGTTCCGAACCCAGACTTACTCCGGGTTTCGAGTACTATATAATCCCCTGTATTACTCTGTCGTACCTTCAGTACGAAAATTAACTAAGTCACCTCCTTTCGAGTCTGGCTTCCATTTCACCTTCCTCTACTCTAAATACGAGGACACGGGATTGACAAGGGCGCGACACATAAGTCCTGCGCCAACGTCCTCACTCCTCCGTACCTCTGCACCTCTGCACCTCCGCACCTCCGACGACTTCGGTCGTACCTCTGTCCCTTAGACCCAGTACCCTCGGACCTCCGCCGGACTTTAACCCGGAGGATCTGGACTTGACATGGAGCCTCTCTTCACCAGTCAAATGTGGGAGTGTCAACCATTCATGGATAAGTGGACTGCAGAGGTCATGGATCGAAACTGTTGAGTGGAAGAGAAGGTATGGGAGAAGCATGAGCACGAGGAAGGTCAGGGGCCGCAAGACATGGAGGAGTCAGCATCTCAAGAAAGGGGAACATGAGAGGGGGATGCATCTGGCAAGACAGATCCAACCCTGGGCAAGGAAGGCAGCAGCGGCAAAGCGCTATCTGTATCACCTACCACAGATACAATGACTTTGGAAGCAGGATCCGGGACGTCAAACAGGTCGTGTTCATCTACCTGAGTATCTTTGCATCCTAAGGTAAGTACACCCTTCTTTCTACTTCTTATACACCTGACCAATCCGTTTTCAGTGCGGTCGCCTCATTGTAGAGGATGAGGAGGATGAAGACGAAGGAGACTCACGCCCAGTGAAGAAGGCTACCGGCGGTCCCCCGGTAGTCACATACAAGACCCCATGTGAGTCGTGTGCTCAGAAGTCTGAGACTGTTACACTTGCCCTATTTTTCCCTATTTTTCCTAGCGCTTGTTCACTAGCTATTCAACACTTACACAATTAGCCCCTATAACCCGAACACTACACTAGCTCACTACGCTTACTTTCCTACACTCAAGATCTATGTCACTTTCCCACAAAGCCCATTACTATCCCACAACATTGATCTTGAGGTGACACACTCCAGACTTACACATGTCGTGCATCATGATCACCTCATGCCCCCTACTATCTAACACATGCCTGCACAGGTATGCTTATCTTCCAGTTACATCACAACTCATGTTTGCCTCATGGTACCCAGTGGTACCAGCTCATGTACTAAGTATGGTATATGTAGATAAGCACTGCACGGTCTGTGCTGATGTACTAGTAGTATAAATACTATAACCAAGTAGTACAAGACTCTCCAGTCTTGTTCTCTTGGAGTTTTCCCAAAACTACCAATTGAGCACTCTCTAGTACTCTTGCTTCGCAACACTAGACCCTTTGGTGGGTTTGGTCATTTCAGAAAGTCCTTAATATGCTTCTTTGCAGCGCGGAGCACTTTGTGTGAGGGGTGGCTGAGTCGGTGGTGAAGTAGTTCGTAATCCACAGAGGTCATTGACATGAGGTCGACTTGTGGTTTTGCCAGAGGCACACAAATCCAGTACATTGTGTCACCATGTGTTACAGACGCTACATTTCTCAATTACATTTCACTACCATTCATTTCCTAATCACTAGTAACACTAGTCCCACTAGTGCACACAAAACACTACCTTCACTTGCCAAGACTTACCTCATCAGGTCACATGTCTCCCACACTACTAGTCACATGACCAAGTCACATGATCTTATCTAAGCTGTGCACCTCATGTCACCTCATGGTATACACATTGCATCCTTATGCTTGCCTCATGACTTTCCTCTTGACTCACTTTCTCTTATCCTCCAATAGCATTAACAGCTCTTATCTAGAGCATCCTCATGGTACCTAGTGACTGTGGTATTAACCTTACTTAGATTCACACAGCCTTTCCATAGCTTGGTCTATGCTTGTACTTAGCCCCTATAAATACCCCTATGTTTGTAGTACTATTCTCTAGTCTAGTTCTCTTGTTAGTTCCCCACTTTCCTCTTGTTGTTTCCCCATTGTTCCTCCCTTGATAGTAATGCCATAAGACCCTAGTGGTCTACTGTTCCTCTCCTACTCGAGACTACTCATTGCAAGTGCTCTAGGATCTACCAGGCAACCTCTAGAACCTCCTATTGTCCTTGATAGGATATTGGGTCGTTACACCATGAGAATGGAAACTTAGTACTAGGTGGTTAGAACATTTGTCAAAAATGTCTATTGTTCCAGGACGTGTTGTAAGCATCATGCACATATCTACTAGTAAGGTGCCCATTGAAATGAGCTTTACAGTGCACATTGGCATGTAAATGACTGGCAATAACTGCACAAGTCTACCTTGGAAGCATACTATGGCAGTTCCTTTTCCTAGGATATGCACATGGCCATTAGCTGTTTGCAAGAACATTGGTTGTGTGAACTCGACGAGATCACTTAAGTTGTGTGTATAGTGGGACGAGGCCCCTGAATCAAGGAGCCACATGTCTGGTGGCATGTCGTGGTTGTGTGCCTTTTCCTTTCCTTTTCCTTTCATTGGTGGCTTACAGTTATCACACATAGAGAAAGGTACAGATGTAGTATTGTCCAAGTTATCTACTACAGGTGTACACACAGTGAAACTACATACAATCTGTGGCAAAGAAATCCGCACATCAGTACCTGCAAGAGATGGACAAAGGAAAGTTTGGACTTGCCATTTGAGGGAGTTCTCAATGAACCTCTTGACATACTCATCGACCTCCATGTCCCCACCCAGGCTCACTTCATCCAAGTACATCAGTAAATTCACAACTTGCTTTTCTTGGCTTTTACGGCTTTTCTTACCTCACAACCACCGGGAAAAGCAGAAAAAGCTCAGAAGCAGCAAAAGCAGCAAAAGTGACAGTGCCGAAATGTTAAGCGACCACCGAAGCACAAAAAGCACAAAAAGCCTGTACATTGTGTACTAGTAGAGCTGGTACATAGATTAACCAGCAAATTGTACTATGTATGAGTTGAAGGGTGGTGACTAGTAACTCGGTTCATGAATCACTGCCAACCGGGGTTGTCGTCACTGTCATCATCGTCATTGTCGGCTAAGGGCTTTGTCATCGTTGCGAGGTGGGGTGGTGAGGGTGAGGGTGAGGGCACGCATCTTCAACCTCATCGTGTTGTCCCATCGCCATTGGCATCAGCATCATTGCATTGTCGCGAGGTGGGTGACTTGCATGAGGGAGCGGGAGAGGGAGAGGGCGAGGGCATGTGTCATCATGATGTGGGTGAGGACAAGTGAGAGGGAGAGGGCCCGTCCTCGTCTCATCATCCTGTCCTCATTGTTCATCAGCAAACCTACATTTTTTCTGGGTCATTGAAATCAATGACAAGACTGACAGGCCTGAATGGCCTAATCAATGATAGATTGACCTAACTGACTGAACTGATTTACTGACAAGCTGATAAGCTAATTTATTGAATGGACTGGTTGACTAACTAACTATCTAGCTGACAAATTGACAAACCTGACACACCTGACTGACTGACCAACTGACCAACTGATGTGACTGACAGAGATGACTAACTGATTAGCTGATGGACTGATGGGCTGACTTGGCTGATTGACTGACAACCTGATTGACTGATAGACTGACATGACTGATTGACTGGCTGACTGACTGACTGACTGACTGATGGGATGACAAGACTGACAAGACTGACCAGATGATTAATTGATTGACTGGCTGGACTGATGGGACTGATATCACTGGTGAATTGACAAGCTGATATGCTGATAGCTCTGAGAATGCTGATAGCAATGAATTACTTATGAATGATAGCACTGATAGCATGCTGTCAGTCAAGTCAGACAGCTCAGTAAGGTCATTGATTTTGATAACTCAGAAAAAATGTAGGTTTGCTGATGTTGTTGTTGTCCCATTGTTGTCCCGTTGCTGTTGCTGTCCCGTTGCTGTTCGTATTTGCATGGCGAGGTGAGGCTGGTGAGGGTGAGGGTGAGGTGGAGACAAGGTGATGGCATTGGCCCTCGCACGTGTTCGCGTGGCAAGGTGAAGGTGGTGAGGGTGATACAAGGGTGGTGAGGGCGAACACATGCATGCGAGCGCATGTCAGAAGCCATATTTCTCCGAGATCTAACTCCGGCGGAGATCCAGAGGGGTTGGGATTGGTGGACCGAAGTCCGGAGGTAGTAGACCAAAGGCTGAGGGTAGTGGACCAAAGTCCGGAGGAGTGGATCAAAGTCCTGAGGGAGTGGACCAAGTCCTAAGGGAGTGGACCAAAGTCCTGAGGGAGTGGACCAAGTCCTAAGGGAGTGGACCAAAGTCCTGAGGGAGTGGACCAAGTCCTAAGGTAGTGGAGCGAAGTCCTTTCAGAGATGATACATAGGGGTTCTGACGTTGGTCACTGACTAGCAGTGACATACAGAGGTGTCGGAGGGCGGAGAGACCAAGGAGCGGAGGGGTGAGGATATCAGCGCAGGACTTATGTGTCGCGCCCTTGCCAGTCTCACGGATCCTTGTATTTCAGAGGTTGAGAGGATTAAGGAAGACCATAGGGAGGGTTGGAAGTATATGGTGTTTAATGAGCGAGCAAGTAAGCAAGCAAGACGAGATATTGATACTGAAGGTATGACAGAGGAATACAGGGGTTTATATAGTACTACAGACCCGGAGGAAGTCGGGGCCTGAAACTACTAGATGGAGGCGATGTACATAGGAAGCGGAGCACAGCCGGAACGGGCTGTACAGACTAACACTTAGAATGTAGACTAGAGCTGAAGGAGATTAATGAAAAGGTATATGTCCGGAGTTGCAACTCCGTGGATGTCCGATGGAGGAATAGAATCTCCTGTGCAAGTCCTAGGTTTCTGGGATAGGGGCTAAGGAGGGTTTCTGGAGATGCAAGTCCGATGTTTCCTGGATAGGGGCTAATCTCTGGAGATGAACTCCTAAGGGAGTTTGACAGAGGAGTGTCCTTGATTCGAGGGAGCCCAATGGAGTTGGTCGGAGAAGTATGGAGAGGTATGGAGGTGACCAGATAGGGGTTGGAATGGAATATGACAGCGTGCGTACACATGCAGACTCGCTGTCCGTGTGTGTACACGCGCTCACATGCATGTCAAGGTCACCACCAGCGTGGTGGCTGCCTGACACGTTGTGAGGTGGGTAGGAGTGATGAGCGGGAGCGAGGCAGGCAAGCACGTGGATGTGGAGGCGACCATGGGTAGGAGAGCGCGCGCATGTGACGGACAATGGGTGTGGTGGCTGCCCGTCGCGTTTTGATGCGGGTGGTGACAAATGAAGGTGGCAAGGGGGATGCAATTGTCATTGTTGTGGGTGAGGACGAGGGTGAGGCCTGTGGGGACGAGGGCGCATCGTCAGAGTCGTCACATCGGTGTGACAGTGCTCGCATGCAAGTGTGTCGTGTGACTTGATTGAGTCAGCAACTTTGGTGAGGTTAAAATTTCTCTAAGTCCCCAGCTTTGGTGTCACTCGAATCACCATCTCACCCACACTGGCCCGCTCCCGAATGACATGACGTCAACACCCACATCACCCTTTGGGACATGACCGTACGGCAACACCCCCATTCTATGACTGAGGCACTCACTTCTTTATTTCATTTTATTTTATTTTTCGCTCACCCAAGGCGACAGGCTCTAGCGCCACGCCATGTTACGCTTGGACCAGGTAGGTACGAGCGTAGCCCTTGTGAGACGAAGAACGAGGAGAGCGTCGACTCAAAAGCACGACGAGGTCTTATAGAAGTAACGTCCTTCAGAGTAGGACGAAGACTACAAGGGATCAAGGAGCTCGTGGGGTCGTCCACACGAGGTTCAAGGGTTCAAAGAGGTTGGGCTGATTACCAACGGTTCAAGTGGGGACCACAAGAGCGATAGATTGTACAAGGTACAAGAATACAAAGGAGCTCAAGAGTAAAGAAAGTACATGGGGCAATAAACGACGGTTTATATACTACATGGAAGAGAAGTTAAGGGTAGGCATAGAATGTGAAGGAAAGAGATAGAATATGGAGGAAGGTGTACGATGACTAAGCAAGTGGAGTATCGTCGGAGCGCCGACGGAACGGAACTGGAGATAAGGGAAGTCATCGTAGAAAAGGAATAGTGTTCGCAGTGCATGTAGTACAAGATAAGCGATAAGAGAAGCGATAAGAGAAGAGAAAAGATAAAGTCGTAACACGCCAGGCCTGGCTTAGTGTTTGGCCACCCGACGACTTTGGTGAACATGTGGAACATCTGAGTCCACAACTAACTACCATGAGAATGCTCTTCGGAGCCTGGTGGTTGACAACAAGGTAAGTTTGTATTTTGATCATGAGAATACAACTACGGGATGCACACACAGGCCTTCGCTCCACCTTGCTTCTGCCACTTGCCCATCCATGGCAGGTCAATCCTCACACTGTGGAATTTCTGGTCTCAATGATCACCCGGAAGCTCGGGGCAGTACTCGCTGCAGGCTGCATGGCGGTCATCAAGCTGCCACCCAAGATCCCTTTTTCTGCGCTCGCACTGGGGATCGTCTGGCCATCATCTTTTTATATCCACTTTTATGCTTGCATCAAAGGTGATCTGCGACAATACCTACTCTAACAAGTCGTGGTCCATCGTCATGCAGGGGATGTTTCAACTGCAAGAGATCAACCAGATGGAAAGGGAGATGTGTTGGTATCTTGAGTGGGAGCTCAACGTTGATCTCATCATGCTACGGGAGTCTGGAGATGATCCGGAAGGATTTTGTCGGTCCCGGGCCCTACACAACTTCATCCTACCATCTACGAAATGCAACTAGTGCCGCCAAGGGGAAACAGTTGAATTGGAAGCTTTCCCAAATGCTCAATAAGGCGACTGGAAAAGAGAGTACCAAGAGTGTCACTTTCTCGCACCAGAACTCTTTCTTCCTAGTATCAGTGTGATTTGTCGAGTTGTCTCTCCTGGGCCCTTTCCTTCATTCTGTCATTCACATCTGAGTCCTACTACAGTATACCCGAGTCACTCTTTACTGGTGATGTCTTTCTCCTGGCGCATTTTTCTACTTTTCTGTGGTATCGTGCATTTTTTGCTTTGCGGACTTGACTGGGTACTGCTACTATGTAATACATGTAGTAGTACACTGGATATTCAAACGTGCTTTTTCTGCTTTTTCTGCTTTTCTTCCGTGTGTGGCTACTGAGGAAAGCCTGAAAAAAGCCACGAGAAAGCAGAGAAAAGCAGAGAAAAAGCAAAGAGATCTGCTTTTTGTGCTTTTTTCGGGTCGCAAGTGTGCACATGAAAAGCAAGGTAAAAGCAAGAAAAGCACAGAAAAAGCACAGAAAAGCAACTTGTGATTTTACTGATGTACCCGTCATAATCATCATTGCTATCAAGCATGGTGATATTCAGGGTTTTCTCAACTCATCAGCAAATCACTGTTTTTGGCACAGTAGCACAGTGAGTACAGTCAACTACAGTGACCACAGGCACAAATTATATTGCTTGTATAGCAATAAAATTGACTTTTAAACACATTTTATTGTCACTGTAAAATGGGGGACCTACTGTGTCACTGTGTCACTGTACAGCACTGTACAGTGCTTTACAGTATTTTTGTGTTTTGCTGATGAATGTGTTCGAGGAGGGTGATGGAGGAGGGCTTTCCGAAGGCGCCACTCTCCATAAAGGCGGAGTGGATGCACTGGTGGTGATATATGGCAACTGGTTTGAGGTTGTGGACAGTTTTTGGAGTGGGGGTGGCCCCAATCTGGCGGGCGAGGGAGACAGTCTCAAGGACCTGCTGGAAGGCGGGGGGACCAGGATAGAAGATGCTGGCAGTATGTGTGAGTGTGCATGGGTTGGGAACCAGAGATGAGAAGGAGGTGGGGTCCATGACCACCACATCCTGGAAGAAGTTCGCAAAGGGGAACAAGGTGGAGGACTTCTCCACAGCCATGTTGGTGTGGTCCTTCCACTTCTTCTCTCCATCATTGGAGCGCTTGCCATGACACTGCTTCTTCTTCCTCTGTAGATGAGGAGGATCCTTGCTGCAGCTGCTGGAATTGGGGGTTGCCCTTCTGGTGATGTATGCTGGAGATCTTGTTGGCCTGCACTTGTTGTGGCTTATAGCAGAGGGTATATTGCTGCCAGGCAGCGGTGATGACCTGCTCAATTTCCTGCATGGTGGCAGGCTTGTCCTTGACAGCGTCATGTTCCAGATGCTTGTTGAGCATCTGGTGGAGGGTTTATTCAGCTTACTTTGGGAATTTGCTCATGGTAATGAGTGCCTTGAGGTTGTTGGGCACCTTGTGGGAGGCATCCTCAAGGGCAGTGAAGTGTGCATTCAGCTTGGAGAAAGCTGGCACAGGGTGGTTGTTCTCCGGGATGAAGAGCTCCAGCATCGCCTTGAATTCTGTGTAGGCGGTGGCAAGGGAAGAGACGTCGTACTGTTGTTTCAGTGAGTCCCAGAGGGACTTGGTTGTCTTCTGCTCCGCAAAGCGAGAAGAGATGTGAGGTTCAAGGCCCTTGTCATGGTTGTCATCCCAGGCCTCTGCCTTGTCGGTGTCAACAGACTCATTGGAGCAAGTGCAATTGATCACCTTTTCCCAGATCCCAGCAGACATGAGGTAGGCCTGCATTTCTGCAGTCCACTTCTTGTAGTTGGAGCTGTTGAGTTTGGGGATGTTGTTGAGAGTGGAGGACATGGTGATAATAGGATCTGGAAAATGACATGTCAGCATGAACCATGTGAAGGGAGTGAGATATATTCCTGTGTTGCTGAACACTCAGAGCTTCCAGAATGTAAGGTTATAGCGACCCCCTACATCTGTAGTCTGTTGGCAGTTACTCTGAGTGTTGCCGCATCAGAGTGTCCAGCGTTTCTGCATGGGACAGCCAGTGTTCCGAAGCTTTTGCCACTGAGCAGATGGCATTCGAGGGGACAAACATTCTGTCCCAAACGTCAGAGCTGTGGGGCTCATAACCTGTTGCAATGATGCACACCCGGCATTGCTGCACAGGGTAGGGAACTGCTCAAGTGGTACTTAGCTTGGAAAGTTGGTTTCTTACTGGAACATTGTGGTATGAAAGTAAGAAGGGTTAGTTATTATTCAGACTCAGACGAGTCTTATATACTACTTGGAATTACAGGTCATGTGACTATTTCTCACACCACCTTTCAACAGTCTCAACATTCATGACTCATGTTGACTCAGGTGTGATTCATATTCACTCTCTGAGGTATGACTTATACTGACTTAGACAGGGCTATGCTATGAGCCATAGAAACCTTGCATAGGTTAATGGCTATACATTCTATTGAGAATGTTCTATGAAAGTGAGACTCACTGCTGTGGTTGGATGGCAATTTGGGCAGTATCCTAGGCAGGCAAGTGGTCATGTGATATGTGGGCCATGCAGGTCAAGCTGTGTAGTACATGATTAGATAATATAACTAGGAGCTAATTGTCTATTGGGAGAATAATTAGTATAGTAAGTGTTTTGAGTACACTATGGTAATATGGCATGTTACTAGAGATTTGTGAATATCTCTTTAAGAAATAGAGCAAATAGAATGAAATTTGAAGGGTAGGTAGTTTAGATAGTAAGCTACCTTTATTGTGAGTATTAGGATTTTCTAGCTGTTGGATAGGCTAGAATATTAGGAGTTATACTCATGATCTCAGCATGTAATGGTTTGTGTGCAGGTCATCAGGACTGCTGTGGTTATGTAAACAGCTGACAAGTGAGGTTCCCACCAAGCAACCAGTTCATCTGTTCTATCGCCCAGCGCTCGGATGTATGTATACAATCCCTGCTGAGACTAGTCTGGAGACCAGACCATCTATGAGGTTGCTGCATTGAGTGGCAAACCGTCGATAGACAGTCTGGTAAATTTCGTCGCTGTTTAGAAGGGTCTGCGGGCACATGAACACTATGTCTATTTATGGGTTAGCATCAATCATGTGGCCAAAGGATAAGTCTGATGACTCAGCACTAAGCCCTCTCTCGACGTTCTCACGAGTGACGAGTGTAGTCCAAGACGAAATGATGATCACCTTTCCACTCAACATCCATCTATGGCCACCTCATGTTGTTGCTGCAGTCACATCCAAAACTTACCTAAGGGACCAATACCTCTAAACGAGCACATACAAAGAGCAATTCATGTCCTGCAAAATGGCGGACTATCGTTCTTCACTGCGTTCCTTAGGGACCTTGATCCCATGCAAGAGGACTTTGCAATATACTGTGGTCATATTTATGTGTGTTCGATGGACCAACCACATGGAAAGCTTGCTCAGTTACTGGACTGTCTGTATCAAGATCCAAAGCAAGGCACAGCTCCTTCCTTGGATGGAACCACATGTGCTTCAATTGGCAGCTCGGAAAGTGTACAACAAAATGGACGATGTCAAACCCATCCTCAGTGGAACAATTGATACCATTTTGCCTGAGTCTCTACTGATGTACAATCAAGTGCAGGTAATCCCTACGTCCAAGGACTTTTCACTTGGTCGTCAGACTCTTTTGAGGGGAGAGAATCTTATGATTACCTCCCAAAGTCTGGGATCATTGAATGTGTCTTTATTGATCACGACCGTTTTGATTCCATAATTCTCGGACTCGGAGACCTGCATGTGTGAACAGTAATGTATTCTGTTGATGTTTACTACCTCCTACTCTTACCTGAGTCGCTTGAAGGGGTTTCAGTGGTGAAACTGTGATGGAAATCGAATTCAGTCAAAGTAAGATGGGGATGAACAGACACAAGGTCTTCCGGTACCTGTTCCAGCAGTAATTATGCTATCGAGTCCATTTAGGGTTGCAAGGGAGTCCTGGAGCTGGAAAACATGTGGAATGATTGCAAAACGAGTGACAAAGGAAACTATAAGACACATTCCCAGAGCATCAGTCCTGTCTTCTTCAGTGAGTGTGGCTAAATAGTCGACAGGAAGTTTCTTTAGATGTGCAAGGTCTTTGAGAGAATGTAACAGGGCTGCAAGGATCACTTTTATAAAGGGGGAGTGGTCCCGTCATGAGTGATCGTGTCACCCAAGTCGCATCTTACTCAATCACACTGCAAATCAATTTACAATATATTTTCTCAATTCCAAATCTCCCACTATCTGATTGGCTGGATATCACGTGCCCGCAGACCCTCCTAAATGGCAACAAAATTTACCAGACTATGCTGAGCCATCCACTGCTTTATCCCCACATATCCTGCATCTCTCACAAAGTTTGGACTTTGGCTGCTTGTGTTTGTCATATATATGAAGACTGGTTGAGCAGAGAACATGCATGGGAAATCCAGGTAGGTTCCATTTTCTAAGCTGTGATCACCATCATATTCATTGGGCATTGATACCAGGAAAAACTTCCCAGGGGTGCAACAATGCTGGGCATTGTTCTTTCCTTGGACAAGACAAACATATCTGTAATTAGCAGCAACTGTATGGCATACCTGCTCCTTATCAGTTTCACCAACATTGATCCAGCCATTCATTTCAAAATCTCAATGCATATGTATATCCTTCTAGCTCACCTCCCCATTGCAAAGTTCACTCACAAAGATATGTGCACCCAGGGACTTCTGCACAATAGGCTAATCCACTGAGCCTTAAACAAGGTCCTGGAACCGTTGAAGATAGCTGCTTGAGTGGGGGTTATGATGCGCAGGTAATATTGCTATCCTCCACTGGCCACATATATTGGAGACACACTGGAGTAATCACTCATGGCGTGTATGATTTCTAAAGCATCCCCACTCATGATGACCACTTCAAAGTAGTTCAGCAACCCCATTCCACATTCTCCATGCACTGGCTCCCATACTAACAAGGTCTGAGGGTAAGACCGGCTGGTCCAAAGTTCCAGAGTGGAGCAGAGCTAGCAAAGACCGGAGTAGACCGGAGCTACAGCTATAAGTACAGGAGTGAATACTAGATGTAAGAGACTCACCTCAGTCGATGCCAATGAGGACAGAACGACTGAGGTACTATAGTATGAAGTGGAGAGTATATATAGTGTATGGTAAAGGGACACTCATACCTCAATTAGTAGGATAAGTGTAAGGATCATGCCACACAATATAGTGATATGTAAGCACTCCAGAGTCTTGGAGATATGAACTCCAGAGATGAGACAAGTCAGTTATGAGTCTCCAGACTTTGGACCTGGTGATATTTTGTCACTCCCACTCAAGTGTAACCTTAATCCCATGTCCCAAACAAATTTCCAATGTGATTTGTTGGCGAGAGGCTTTGTGAGTATGTCTGCCACCATGTCCTTGGTGAAGATATACTGGACTGTTGCTTCTCCTTTTTCGACTAGGTCATCCTGAACAAAGTGGTATTTTTGTTGAATGTGTTTGGTCCATGCTTGGAATTGTGGATCACAGCATAAGATAATGGCTGCCTGATTGTTGTAGAACAACTCTGTGGGGGCTTTCTGAGGATGTCCAATCTTGTCAAAGAAAGTTCAGAGCCAGGCAACATGTTGTCCGGTATTGCTGAGTCTGATGTACTCTGATTCCGTGGTGGAGAGAGCTACCATACTCTGCTGTTTGCTAGACCAGGAAATGGCTCTGTGATTGCTGATAAAGACGAAACCGGACGTGGATCATGAGTTGTCTGGGTTCTGAGACCAACCTGCATCAGAGTATCCATGGAAGTCCATGTCTGTGAAGAGCTCTGTTCCATCAAAGTGGAGTTCCATGTCTTTGGTGGCCTGGACACATCGAAGCATGCACTTTGCTGCTTCCCAGTGGATACCTTTGGGTTTTGCACTGAAATGGCTGAGCGCACCTACAGTGTAGGTAATGTCCAGACGAGTTCCAAGCATGAGGTACATTAGTGACCCTATGACTGTGAGGTAGGAAACTTGTTTTCCTTCAATGGTCATTTCCGGTATGGTCCAGTCATCCTCTAGGTCGGTTGCAGACAATTGGAAGTTGTGTGCCATGGGGGTCCATGTTGGCTTGCAGGTAGACATCCCAGTATGTGCTAGGACAGTTCAGGAGTACTGTGATTACAATAAGGAGATGGTCCAGAGTGTCCTGTCCTGTTTGAGTTCAATTCTGAGTATGATCTCGCATTTTAACGGCAGTGGAGAGTTTGGCTTTCACGGAGTTCATGAACTTTCGGGTGGTGGCAGCTAGGAGGAGGTCATTGATGTAGATGATGAGGAAACAGAGTTGGCCATCCTTTCAAAATACATACAGGCATGTCTCCACATCTAAACGGAAGAACCCGAGTTCTCTGAGTTTTCGGTCCAGGGTTTTGTTCCAAGTCCAACCTGCCTGTTTCAGTCTGTACAGAGACCATCAGAGTTTCCAGCAATATCTGCATCTGCAAAAAGGAAAAGTATATGTAGCACATGCCATAACTACATGGTCGATGTTGTCACATGTTGTCAGTGGTGCCCGACCATTGCCTATGTCGACTACAGTAGCCTCCTGCCCTTATGCCATCGTGTACATAGACTACTCCAAAAATCGAATTGATAATAGATAACAACAAATACATTCAACTCCTGTGCATTCTGTATTGTTCAAATGTACACATAATAATATACCTGTTCAGAAAGAAAGTATCTGCAGCATTCATGCTGTCCCCACGACACCAGCAAGTGTTGTGGGTACCACTTGGAAACCGGGGAACCAGGTGATAGGGCTGGACAAGATCATGTAATTGGCACGACTACCGCGTTTGGAACGTGGTTACATGTAAAGCGGCCAAAATAGAACATCTTGACATTGTGGTCAAACACACGAAGTGGCTTGAACAAGTGCACATAGGTGAGCGGGTGCGGGTAAAGGCCAAGGTGAGGTGGTAGCCTAAATATGACTCGGACTTCCACAACGCACAGTCCTATCATTCAATATCATTGATTTTCTTTGTTTTGCCCAGTAGATGATTGACTTACCTTGAAGCGCCCCCATCCCACAACCCTGTTCATTGATCTGCATCAGAACAGTATCATACTGTGCTGGCGTGGGAGGCTTGCGAGGGCCATTGGTATGTTCTGGATGTGAGTGTATTCTTGCGGTCTCGTTGTTGGATAAATGTTCAAGCAGTCAGAGTGGAATCTGCACGTTGCTAAAACAGTCGAAACAGTCATGGAGCGTTGGTTGGAAGCCCTGAGGCCCTGCAGAGGGTTGGTTGGTTAGGAACTTCTGTAACGCTTCCACAAATGCAACAGCACTGTGGTGCTGTACCAGGAATTGCGCTGTCCTACCTGGGAAATGAGCACAGTGTGCGATATGGTATGGTAGCGGTGGCAAGGCTCAGTCAGCCTCAGAATCCAGATCATCTGTGACATCACTGTTCTCACCACCTGACCCACCAGTAGCGTGACCACTGTTGCACCACCATAGATACGAGTTGAACCATATAACGGCTTCCTGCCAGTTCAACCATTTCATCATCTGTATTGTATAGCCCTTTCGGTTAGTTGCTGCATAGGCCTTCTTGGCATATTCAATGTGCAGCTGCTCCAAATTTTCGGTGTTGAAACCGTCGAGGCTACCGAACAGTCTGATCGACTTGACATAGTGGACCAGCAAGCGAAGCTTGGGAATGTTGTTGAAATGCTCGTGACAGCCAAGATCGATGAAAACATCCTTGAGGGCATGGAAATCATTGAGGGCATCCTGCAGGGCCTGTAAAGTCTCATCGGTGTGGGGATGATACTGTGCAAGATAGACGAAATCCAGTAGCGCATGACTGGCCTGGATAACATCGGAATTTGGGGTACCAACGAGCACAGGAACAAAAGCCTGTTGGAGTTGTTTGTGGTCAGTGCCATTCCATTGCTTAATAACAGAAACACCATGCTTCCAATGTCATAGTCCTGGATGGAATGGCATCACTTGAAACCGACTATCGAATGTCTTCTTGCCCATGATGGCCATACACCATTTCTTGAGGTGATTCTTGATGATCCCTTGATGGCCCGGAGCTGGTGTAGTATGTCGGAGGTGATGCATGTGAATATGTTGGCATGAGGGAGATTTGCCCAGAAGGGCAAGAAAATAGGGCGCAGGCCCTCAGCAATGAACTCGGGGGGATATTCTCCAGATGCTTGCGCTTGGAGTACGCAAGTTGTTTGTACTTGATTGCGAGCTGGAAATTTGAAGGGGGCGCCACGTTGGTCAGCAGGCACATGACACTTGGGACACTGGTTTTCGGTGCAGCACACAACCAAACATTGTTTGGGGTGATCCCCAATGAATGCAGCAAGCACAGGGTATACTCGCCTGATCAGCCCATTGGCGCACACCATATCAACCCCCTCCTAGCCCACAGCTACAAGGGGCTCAACAAGCTGCCTCATACAATAGTGAAAGAGGCGGTATCTCGCCACGGAGTTGTTCTCAAAGCTTTCAAGCTTCGAGACAGGTAGGTATCCCACCAAGATCAAAGCGTGATGTGCAGGCTGACGATGGATATGTTTCGAGACATTGCCAATGGTGAGATACACTGGCCAAGCCATTTTGTCCCCCTTGAATCTTGACAACTCAGTTTTGTTAGAGGTAAGGATCACAGGTGACATGGTTGCCCCCACTGGCAACCGGGTCTAGATTTTGACTGTCAATGTGCATTGCTGACTGGGCATTTTATAGGGACCTACCTGGGTTTCCCACCACCAGTCGCCAGTCCACATCTCATCAAAACACTGTGTCTGTCTGCAAGAGTCAGTATAGATTTTTTCAGGTGCATATGCCATTTCGTTTTTGAGTGCAGCATTGCCAATTAACTCCTGCACACAGGCCACGGGATCCTGCAGCCACAACTCCAGCTCCTCCGAGTCACCTTCACCCTCTTGTTCAAAGTTGACCTGGTCCGGGTCCTCACCTTCTTCAGCCTCTCCGGCCGCTCTACCCATGTCGCTACGTACATGTACTAGCTCACACTGCCATTCTGGGCCAGTGGGGAGCTGATTGATCAACTTCATAAATTTGTATGTGCTCTTGTAGGTCGGTTGAGTCCGTTCGCGTGTCTGCACACGGCAACTGTAAGTGCTACTTGCTGCATGGATGGATATTACTAAGGGGAGTAGTGGTGCCATCTACACAGAGAAATGCATTTGTCCATGCTGGACAGAACTTGGATTCAACCCAGGCCTTTGCTAGCTCTTTCTCCTCACATGGTCATCTGCATGATTGGCTGGATCAAAGTACATCACTGTATCATGTAAATGCAAAAGCACAATCATGACAGGCTTGTAGCAGTTATAAACTGTACTCACTGTAACTCCAGCCCATTTTGCCATATCTTAAGTTGTTGCAGCATTTCCATAATGACCAGCTGCATCCAGACTGGTAACTAACAGTCAGATGCACCATGTAAAATTCGATGATCAGAGAGTTTCTCCAAAAGCACCCTAAAAACCTCAGAAGATAGCCAAAGTTTACGACAAAAGAGTCAGGGGTGATGGATTTTATACTTGTTAAGAAGGTGGATATGAGGAGCATGGATGGTATGAACATGGGGAGCAAGAACATGAGTTCAGGAGATTTCATCATGGGTGGCATTAAGGGCATTTCAATATTCAAGAAGATTCTGTGAAAAAAAAAAAATGAGTTTGAAGAATCCAAGCTATCATCATGTGAGGTGGTTGTTGAATTGGGTGGAGTATGGGTAGTGCTGGATTGGATGCAGACTCAGAAGTACCAGAAGTGAAGAAATCATTCTCAGAGTTAGAGAGAATAGCCATAAGACACTTTTGTAGGAGTTCAGTATACTGGAGAGCATCATACTCCTGCCGAGCTGTCTCAAGTGCAGCTAAAATCTCTTTGCATTGTGATTGGTGGGGCATTTAGAGGAGGGTAGATGGCATGGTTGCCCACCCAGGGGCCTTATATCTACCCAAGCTCACTTATTTTTACTATCTGGCTATGTTTCTTTTCTTTTTTGGGTTGTGAAGCTCCTATGCAGCTGTGCCACAGGTTTTCTGGATTTTGGAGCAGAAGTTTTGAGTGGGAACAGTGCACCAGGAATCTCTGGCTCATTCAAGCGGATGTTGAATTACCAGTCAAGAATGTGACTTAGTTGACTTGACTATCCAATCTACTAGTTACCTATTAGTGGTACATAAACAGATTTTGATATCCACCATTGCTCCTCATGTTCACCTCATGGTACCCAGTAGTACCAGCTGATAACCTAGTATAGTATACATAAGATAAGCACTGCACAGTCTGTGCACTAGTACTAGTAGTATAAATACTATAAACCAGTAGAGCAAGACTCTCCAGTCTTGTTCTCCTGGAGTTTTCCCAAACTTACTAGTAGCAGACTGCCCTAGCGCTCTTCTCTACAAACACTAGATTCTTAGGTGGGTTTGGTCATTTCACTTTGTGATAAGTCCACACCTAATGAGGTGAATGAGTATATCAAGGTCTGTATCACCTTCATGTTGTGACTAGATTGACATGTGTTTAGATCAGCATGCTTAATGATCTATTTGTACTTGGCTGCTCAATTAGTTTCATCAGGCATTACCTCAATCAAAAGAGACTGCATGGACATTCCACTATGAGTGTTTGTATCTGTAAACCGGACAGGCTGCGCATACGCGAGAGGGCAACATAGACCTGACCTATGATGCTATGGAGTCATATGTTGCAACACAGAGAGTCAGCTCACCCCTGGCAAATACCTGAGACAGATCAATGACGAGCTTCTTGAACGAATGACCCTGGCTTTTATGGATGGTGATGGCCCAGGCCAAAATTAGTGGGATCTAAACTTGTCTGAGCAACACATTAAAGAATGAATACAAAAATCACTTGTATTCGTTTGACAGCGGGTTTGCTGTCAATATCAGTTTGAAACTCCATCAGCATAATCAAGACGTGTTCAGAGACATCATGGAGATAAAACTCCACCAAATGAAAGCTCTTTGAAAGGGAGGAAACATCTCGAGCAGTGGAGTATAATATTGGAACACTTCTACTTGTTACCTGAATGTTGCGCATGAAACCAACCTTTTTGTTGTAGTTTCCATTACCGGTGGGTTGCTTGTATGAATAAAAGCCCTTGATGGTGCCAATAGTACCATTGGTGAGCCCATCATCAATGTTCCTGACTAACATGACCTGTGCCCCAGTTTTCAGATCAACGGTGGAATCGACAGGCAACACCTTGAAAAGGATCTCTAGCCTCTTATCACTACACCAATCATAGGATTGAAAGGTTAGTGCAGGGGATTTGATGGATAAGAGATAGTGTTTATTGAATGTACCAACCTCCTTGTGCATTGGGAAAACAGATAAATGGGGTCATAGCTGGATAGAGAGTCTTTTTGGATAGGATGCAATAAGGTGGATAAAAGAGCGATACTGTTAGCGTCCAGATTGGTGATGCAACAACTGTTGAGCACATGAATGAGATTGCAACGGACAAAAGAATACCTTGTTCGCCTTGACGGTAAACGGACTGTAACAGAATATGGTTTGTGATGGTGCTATCCCATGATTTTGCTTGGAAAGCATACATCAGCTGTGCTCTACCAGACGTTACTGGGGGTAGCTGGAGGAAATCTCCAGACCAGATGAGCTAGAAAACACAAAGAAGCAGACCTTTGTGTTCGGACTGGACTCACCTGTAACCCTCCAAACAAAACATTGTTTCCGCAAATCTCACATGTGACCGCCTCCAATAGATTGAAATCATCTGCTCCAAGCATTGATACTAAGCAGTGATTAACAAATGACAAAGATGGAGAGTAACAACATACTTTCATCAGAGACAAGAACTTTTGTCTCAATCCATCGGAGTGTGGCCTGGGAACTAGACTTGATTCGCTTCAAAGCTTCGGCAACCGTTTCTTTGGTTCCAGTCAGGCCTGCCCAAGAATGTAAAGTACTCCCTGAAGATAGTAGACCACAGCATATAGACATAGAGAAAATAAGATGTACCACCGATCCTACTACTAGCCATTCCAGTACTTGCCATCACGGCAACCATGAATGTGTGGCCAAATTTCTGCTTCAATGCCTTAATGGTAATCTTCAACAAGAATGATTTACCACATCCTAAGATGATCTTAGACCACCAAAAAAATGTTGATGACACCACACTCGCCTGCCCCACCAGTTATGAACAAGCTTTCTCCTGCAAGTGCCTTGTCGAAAACCTCACGCTGCTGTGGATTGAGAGAGCTCACATTGATATCTCGCTTCTCAACCACAGCAGAGAAGAGGTGTCGTGCAGAGGGTTGTTGGCAAGTACATTGTTGAAGCTTTACTTTTTGGTGGGGCATGGATATAACTTGTTGCAGAGAGAGATGGGAAGATAGAGGATGTCCAGCACAATGCAATGCGACTGATTTTTATCACATGCCAAAACATATGTAGGAAAGGTAGACAACAGGGGGCTGTGATGGATGGTAGGGTAGACTTGGAAGATAGACACTGATCACGGTGCTGGGGGTAATGTATGTCATAGGGCATGTCAGGTAAGCAAGAGAAAATATCAATAAATAAACAACAGAACACATACTGATCACCATACTAATCAAAATGTACTGTTGAAAGGTACACGTACTTACAGTCACGTGACCTGTAATTAGTAATCACTATATAAGACTTGTCTGAGTCTGAATATGAATAACACTTCTTGATCCTGAACCACAATGTTCTATTATGAAACCACCTTCCAAGGTAAGTACCACTTGAGCAGTTTCCCTACCCAGTGCGGCAACACTGGGTATGCATCATTGCAACAGGTTATGAGCCCTGCAGCTCTAACGTTCTCCCGAATGTTATCTGCTCAGTGGCGAAAGCCTTTGGAACACTGGCTGTCCCGTGTGGCAACGCTGGACACTCTGATGCAGCAATGCTCAGAGTAACCGCCAAACATACTACAGATGTAGGGGTCACTATGATCCTACATTCTGGAAGCTCTGAGTGTTCAGCAACATGGGAACTTTCCCGCTCCCTTCATTGGTTCATGCTGACACATCACTCTCTCAGATCCAACTATCAACATGTCTTCCTCAACCCTCTTCACCATTGCCAAGCTCAATGGCACCAACTACAAGTGTTGGGCCCAGGACATGGAGACTTACATCCACGCCGGCAGTTTCTGGCAAAAGATGAACAAGACCCGACCTGCAGACACTGAGCCCAAAGCCCAGGAAAAGTGAGATGAGAATGATTACAGGGTTCTCGGGTCCATCTGTCTTCACCTCGAACCACATGTCTCCTCCCGCTTCCAGGCCTATGGCACTGCTAAAGGAATCTGGGACACCCTCAAGGCTCAGTACAATACTGCCTCCCTCGCCTCCACCTACACCGAGTGGAGGACCATGCTCGGGATTACCTTTCCCGACAACTCTCACCCTGGCCCCATCTTCTCAAAGTTGAATGCCAGCTTCATGATGCTCGAGGACCTCCAACACAAGGTCCCCGACAACCTCAAGGCCCTCATTACAATGGCCAAGTTGCCCAAGTATGTCGAGACCCTTCATCAGCAGCTCAACACTGCCATCAATGCTGACCCCACGAAGAACAAGGTCGTCATCATGGAGGAGCTGGAAACAGTCCTCGCTGCTGCTTGGCAGCACTACCTCACCCACTGTAAGCCGCAACAAGCGCAAGCCAATAAGATCACCAATGTTCACCGCCAGCAAGGCGACCCCCAGTTCTCGAAGCAGCACCAGCCAGCGGGAATGAAGAGAAGGGGAAGAAGGGGAAGAAGTGTCGCCAGGGCAAGCGCTCTGAGGAAGGAGAGAAGAAGCACAAGGACCGTACGGCCACCACTGCTGAACAATCCTCTGCCTTGTTCGCTTTCGTGAACTTCCTCCAGGAGCCCGCAGTTTACAGCCCGGCCTCCCTCGACTTCACCACGCCCATCCCTGATCCCCACGCACTTGCACACACTCCCAGTGTCTCTTACCCCAGTTCCCCCGCCTTCTCACAGGTCCTCGAGACTGTCCACCTTGCCCAGATTGGGGCCACCCCCACTCCTCAAGTCGTCCGCAACCTCAAACCAGTTGCCACACGCCACCACAAGCACATCCACATCTCCTTCACGGAGGATGGCGCCTTTGGTGAACCCTCCTCCATCACCCTCCTTGAGTGCATTGAGGAGACCCCTCAAGTATTTGTCCCGCTTGACAGCGATGATGAGTATGACAGATACTCAGACCCTGAAACCAAGTGTGCCGACATGGAGGATGTCGTGAGCTTGGGGGACGACACTGCGATCAATTAGGACATCAAACACTTTATGGAGTATTCCTCCAGATGGTTAGTTCCCTTTTTCCTATGCCCATCTCTAGCAGGCACTGACATGCAGTTTTTATTGCCTTAGATTTTATGTAGTTCCTTTGTGACGCATACACCTGTACTAGAAGATAGCAATCCTAGTACACTTCCTTTCAACATGTGTGATAAGTATACACAGCCAGTGTCTGGCAAAGGAAAGGAAAAGGAACATATTCACCAACTACCACCAGACATGTGGCTCCTCGATTCAGGGGCCTCGTCACATTTCACCAACGATATTGTTACAGACGCTACATTTCTTGATTACATTTCACTACCATTCATTTCCTAATCACTAACACTAGTCTCACTAGTGCACACAAAACACTACCAAAGTGTACCATAGTATTCCTTCACTTGCCAAGACTTACCTCATCAGGTCACATGGCTCCCACGCTACTAGTCACATGATCTTATCTAGACTGTGCACCTCATGCCACCTCATGGTTATACACATTGCACCCTTATGCTTGCCTCATGACTTTCCTCTTGACTCACTTTCCCTTATCCTCCAATAGCATTAATAGCTCTTATCTAGAGCATCCTCATTGTACCCAGTGACCGTGGTATTAATCTTATTTAGATTCCCACAGCCTTTCCACAGCTTGGTCTGTGCTTGTACTTAGCCCCTATAAATAGCCCTATGTTTGTAGTACTATTCTCTAGTCTAGTTCTGTCTGTTCTTTCCCCTCTATTCTCATTGCTAGCAATCTACCATAGACCCTAGTGGTCTAGTGATTGTACTTGATAACAGAACTACTCATTGCAAGTGCTCTAGGATCTACCAGGCAACCTCTAGAACCTTCTATTGTCCTTGATAGGATATTGGGTCGTTACAGATATAGATGATCTGATTGAGTACTCCGAGTTTACTTGGCCTACATTCTCTCAGACTGCTAATGGCCATGCCCACAATCTGGGTAAAGGCACTGCAATGATATGGTACAATGGCAAACTTGTGTGATTATTGCCGGTTATTTACATGCCCACATGCAATGTAAAACTCATCTCTATGGATACCTTGTTAGTTGATGCCTGCATGACCTTGAAAACACGCGCCAACACCATAGACATTTTTGATAAATGTTCTAAACAGATCATACTGAGTTTTCACTCTCATGGTGATACAATGTACTGGATACGTGCATCCACTGTTCGTCCACAAGCCGACTTAGCATCTATGACCTCTGTGGACTATGAACTACTTCATGGCCGACTCGGCCACCCCTCACACAATGTGCTCCACGCTGCAAAGAAGCACATTAAGGACTTCCCGGAGATTGATATCCCATTGAACCCTCCTATCTGTCCTGGCTGCCAACTTGGCAAACAGCCTAACCAGCACTTCCATCATAGTGAGAAGGAGGCAACCGCTCCCTTTGAGCTCATCCATTCAGACTTGAAATCTTTCAAAATCGAGTCCTATCATAAATATAAATATGCGGTTGTCTTTTATGATAACTTCACATCCCATGCTTGGTTAATGTATATAAAGACCAAGGATCAAACCCTTCGTGTCACCAAGCAGTTCATTGCTCACGTCCGAAATCACTCCAATGACATGATAAAACACTGGCAGACTGACGCTGGTGGGGATGTTGAAAGGTGGCATGAGAACAAGTCACATGACCTGTAATTACTAGTAGTATATAAGACTTGTCTGAGTCTGAATATGGATAACACTTCTTGATCCTGAACCACATCGTTCTATTAAGAAACAACCTTCCGAAAGGTAAGTACCATCTGAGCAGTTTCCCTACCCTGTGCAGAAACACCAGGTACGCGTCATTGCAACAGGTTATGAGCCCTGCAGCTCTGACGTTCTCGAACGTCATCTGCTCAGTGGTGAACACCTTAGGAACACTGGCTATCCCGTGCGGCAATGCTCAGAGTAACCGTCAACAGACTACAGATGTAGGGGGTCGCTATGACCCTACATTCTGGAAGCTCTGAGTGTTCAGTGACATGGGATTTTTCACCTGCTCCCTTTATTGGTTCATGCTGACACTTCACTCTTTCAGAACCTACTATCAAAATGTCTTCCTCAACCCTCACCACTATCGCCAAGCTTAATGGCACCAACTACAAGTGTTGGGCCTAGGACATGGAGGCCTACCTCCGCACCAGCGGTTTCTATCATAAAATGAACAAGACCCACCCAGCCGACACTGAGCCAGAAGCCCAGGAAAAGTGGGATGAGAACGATGACAGGGCTCTCGGGTCCATCTGTCTCCACCTCGAACCCCACGTCTCCTCCTGCTTCATGGCCTACAACACCGCGAAGGAACTCTGGGATGCCCTTAAAACCCAGTATAATACTGCCTCCCTCACCTCTGCCTACACAGAGTGGAAGAACATGCTCAGGATTACCTTTCCCGACAACTCTCACCCTGGCCCCATCTTCTCCAAGTTGAATGCCAGCTTCGTGACGCTTGAGGATCTCCAACACAAGGTCCCTGACAACCTCAAGGCCCTGATTACAGTCGCCAAACTACCGAAGTATGCCGAGTCTCTCCATCAGACTCTCAACGCTGCCATCAACATCGCCGACCCCACTAAAACCAAGGTCGTCACCATGGGAGAGCTGGAAACGGCTCTTGCCGCTGCCTGGCAGCACTACCTCACCCGCCGTAAGCCGCAGCAAGCGCAGGCAAACAAGATCACCAATGTCCATTGCCAGCAAGGTGACCCCCAGTTCTCAAAGCAGCAGCAGCTGGCACAACACGCTGGTGTAGAAGGCGAGAAGGAAAAAGGCAAGGGGAAGAAGCGTCGACAGGGCAAGCGCTCTGAAGAAGGAGAGAAGAAGCGCAAGGACCGTGCGGCCACCACCGCCAAACAATCCTCTGCCTCGTTCGCATTCGTGAACTTCTTCCAGGAGCCCACGGTTTTCAGCCCAGCCTCCCTAGACTTCAACAAGCCCGTCCCGGACCCCGCACTCTTGCGCATACTCCCGGTGTCTCCTACCCCGGTCCCCCCACCTTCCCGCAGGTCCTAGAGACCATCTCCCTCGCCCACCGCATTGAGGTGCCTTCCACTCCCCAGGTAATTTGCAACCTGGAACCCATCGCCACTCGCTGCTCCCATATCCAGCAGCACTCCGCTTTCATAGAGGACGGCCCCTTTGGCACTTGCACCCTCCCGCGCAACCATGCCAGCCCCTCCGCACCCTCTCTTATGGAGCGCATGGAGACTCCCCAAATCATCGAGTTATTCTCCGATTTGGATGATGAGGATGTTGTGAGCATGGGCGAGATGGAGGTTGACGATTACATCAAAGAATTCTTTGGTGACGTGATTAATTGGCAAGTCCCCTTATTCCTATGCCTGTCAGAAGCCATATTTCTCCGAGGTCTATCTCCGGCGGAGATCCGGAGGGGTTGGGATTGGTGGACCGAAGTCCTGAGGGTAGTGGACCGAAGTCTTGAGGGAGTTGGACCGAAGTCTTGAGGGAGTTGGACCGAAGTCCTTTCGGAGATGATACATAGGGGTTCCGACGTTGGTCACTGACTAGCAGCGACGTACAGAGGTGTCGGAGGACAGAGAGACCAAGGAGCGGAGGGGTGAGGATATCGGCGCAGGACTTATGTGTCGCACCCTTGCCAGTCTCACAGATCCTCGTATTTCAGAGGTTCAGAGGATTATGGGAGACCATAGGGAGGGTTGGAAGTATATGGTATTAATGAGGATAACGAGATATTCATACTGAAGTTACGATAGAGAAGTACAGGAGGTTTATATATGATGGAGACCCAGAAGAAGTCTGGGTCCGAACTACTGCGCGAAGGCAATGTACATAGGAATGACTGACAGAGGTGGAACACAGCCAGAACAGGCTGTACTGACTGGTACAGGGAATGCAGACTATGACTGAAGGAGATTAATGAAAGGTACAAGTTCGGAGATGTAACTCCGTGGATGTCCAATGGATCTGTACAAGTCCGAGGTTTCAGGATAGGGGCTAAGGAGATGATCTCCGGAGTTGAACTCCTAAGTGAACTCCTAAGGGAGTGGAATGGAGATGAACTCCTAAGGGTGGAGATGAACTCCTAAGGGTGGAGATGAACTCCTAAGGTGGAGACAAACTCCTGAGGGTGGAGACAAACTCCTAAGAGGTGTGGCCTTATTCAAGGAGTTAGTGGAGTTGGCCGGAGGTGTATGGAGATGTACGGAGGTGACCAAATAGGGGTTGGAATGGGATATGACAATGCCCATCTCTAGCAGGCACTGATGCGCAGTTGTTATCGCCACAGATATTATGTAGTTCATATATGATGCATACACCTGTACTAGTAGATAGCAATCCTAGTACACTTCCTTTCGCCATGTGTGATCAGTGTACGAAGCCGGTATCTGGCAAAGGAAAGGAAAAGGAACATGTCCATGAGATACCACCAGACATGTGGCTCCTCAATTCAGGAGCATCATCACATTACACCAATGATTTGGACAACTTGATTGAATATGCTGAGTTTACTCAGCCTACTTTCTCTCAGACTGCGAACGGCAAGGCCCACATTTTGGGCAAAGGCACTGCAATGATATGATACAATGGTAAACTTGTGCGGTTATCGCCGGTTATTTACATGCCTACATGCAATGTAAAGCTCATTTCCATGGGCACCTTGTTAGTTGATGCCTGCATGACCCTAAAAACCCGCGCCAACACTATAGATATCTTTGATAAGTGTTCTAGACAGATCGTCCTGAGTTTTCACTCTCATGGTGACACCATGTACTGGATACATGCACCCACAGTTCGTCCACAAGTCGACTTAGCATCTATGACCTCTGTAGACTATGAACTTCTACACCGCCATTTAGGCCACCCCTCGCGCGAAGTGCTCCGCGCTGCAAAGAAGCACATTAAGGACTTCCCGGAGATTGACATACCATTGAACCCTCCTATCTGTCCGGGCTGCCAACTTGGCAAACAACCCAACCATACTTATCCTCATAGCGAGAAGCAGGCCACTGCTCCCTTTGAGTTGATTCACTCAGATCTTAAATCTTTTGAGATCGATTTGTACCACAAGTACAAGTACGCTGTCGTCTTTTATGATGACTTTACCTCCCATGCTTGGTTAATGTATATAAAGACCAAGGATCAAACCCTTCGAGTCACCAAGCAGTTCATTGCCCACGTCTGGAATCACTCCGCCGTGATAAAACACTGGCGGACTGATGCCAGCGGAGAATTTACCTCTGCGGCCTTCAAGGATTACATGAAGGACAATGGCATTAACATGCAACAATCCGCCCCCCTGTGTACATCAACAGAACGGGCACGTGGAACACCTAATCCGTACTCTAATGGATAAAGCACAACCTATGCGACTTCAGGCTTGTTTACCTGAGTCATATTGGGAATTTGTGCTATTTAATGTGCTGCACGTGTACAATCGTACCCCCTCTGCTCAATTAAACTGGAAAACACCATCCGAGATGCTCTCCAGCTCTAAGCTGATTATATCACATCTTCGGGTCTTTGGCTGCAGTACCTACGTGCACATTGCTCCAGAAAATTGTGGTGGGAAATTGCAACCCAAGTCGCAATTAATGATCTACCTAGGTGTTTCCACCGGTAGTGATTCAAACTATCTCTTCATGTGCCCTAACAACACGCTACACATTTCAGCACACGCCATCTTCGATGAGAACCTGTTCCCCAGGTGCACCAAGGCGCAGCCTCACAGGCTGATTAACCATCTGCCTGCCCCACATGATGATGATGATGAGTCTTCTGACTTGGATTCTACTCCAGATTAGGCATCTGCATGGGTATACCCCAGGGTATCAGCACTCATACCCATACCCATACCCACCATATACCCATATCCACAACATGGGTATGGGTATTTTTCGTGGATCAGTGAGGGTACCATCATGGGTATTATTAATACCCATGGATTCAGTGCAAAGTTGCTAATCATTGTAGAAAACCTAAGCAATGGCACAAATATGACAAGTGTGCTATTTTTATGCTTAGTTTCATGTCAATTATAGCCTACTAATTGTGAATCTAATCTGATACTAACTCTAATCTAATCCTAATCCTAATCCTGAACTAATCCTGATCCTGATCCAATTCCAATTAGTATTAAAAGTCTAGTCCAGTCCAGTTTTTTGGTCTGCAAATGGGGACACTGGACCATAACAACTCACAAGGTCCTGCAATCATTTGGACCAGACTGAGACTGAACAAAAACTGGTCCTAAATGGTTTACTTGCAACCAGTTGTAATCATTCTTTTGAAAGACTGGTCTGCAACGCATTTGTGTTTGAATGCCTTATTTAGATATGGTGGGACAGGATGTAGTATGTACTCTTGGCTTTCTGTCAATCCAACAATTATGTAATTTGGCCCAGGGGCTGCGGAGATATGACCATTTCCGGGTCAGATAACATTGCAACATTCTTGATTCTACTATGTACATAGAAATAAATAAAATGAAATCAAGAAAAATCCACCAAAATTCAGGGGTGTAGGTATGTTAGGTAAGGGTTAGGACTAGTGAGGTCCAGAACTGGCAAGGTTAGAATGAATGATCAGAGTTAGAATGAAAATGAGAATGAGGATTGTGATAAGGGTTCGGATTAGTGAGGATTGGGACGAGCATTAAGATTGGTAGTGATTAGGATTAGGATAAGATTAGGACAGGCAAAAAACAAGTAATGATTTAGATTAACATTTGGTCTAGTCAACTACCAAACCCACTGAAACAACCCTTAAAGGACTCTCAGTTAAGAGAAGCCTAAATGTTCTATAGATTGCTTGCAAAGTGAACAGAGGACTGAAGACGCAGTGAGTCGGGAGCTGGTATATCCTTTAGGGGGAAAGACCAAGAGAACAAGACTAGTGTTCTCTGGGTATCTATTGGGGTTTATATACTACATACATGAGTGCACGGACCAAGCAGTGCTACTACTACATAAGGTAAGTATTGGAGAACATGTGGTAAGTGCATGTAGCGGACATGCGTCATAAGCATGTATAGCTATGCCAGCATGCAGCTTGTGCGTGTAAGAAGTGGAACATGCGTCGTATGCATGTTATGCATGAGGTTGCATCGTGTATGCAATGTGATCGAGAAGCATGGATGTGGGTAATGAAATAGGCATGTGTGCATAGAAGCGATGTGGCGGGAATGCATAGAAGGCGTGTCGAACGCGTGTAGAGGAAATAAATAAGAAATGGTTGTTGCTAAGTCCACGTTTGGACTAGCGATCGCAGCGATTGTAACACCCACATCCATAATGGTATTATACCCACCTGGGTATGGGTATCAGGTGGGCAAACCCACACCCATACCCACTGGTACCCATACCCATGACCCACATGGGTTTGCGATACCCATGCAGTTGCCTACTCCAGATGAGTCTGATGCGGAACTCGCTCCTCGTCCACACCCTCCTTCGCAACAAAAGGCACTGCGGCCCCTTACTCCACCTGCACTGCCCCTCACTCCACCTCCGGTTGCTCCTCCCTCAACTCCTCCTGCTACACCACCCCGGCGCAACCCGCTGGCGGTTCCCGCTCGCCCACAATGCCCTCAACATGAACAACGTGCCCCTTGCCGTCCCGGAAATGTTTATGGGGAACGTCGCAATCCACTTAGACAGCTGTGTGACATCGAAAAAGATTCTGATTACCGAAAGCTAGTCGAAGGATCAGGAGCTGGCCCATCAGATTCACCAGTAGTCCCTGGTGACATGCCCCACTCCCCGACTCCGTCGGAAGATGATGTGGACCGCATGACCAGGGAAGGGGGAGACACTTTGGTTTCATACCTCTGCAACCGTGCCATACCTCTTGACGAACACTCCAACATCAACTATAGAGAATGGACATACCACAACATACTTAAGTTGCCTGAAGAAGAACAAACATTATGGTGTAAAGCCTGCCACGATGAGCTTCAAATGCTCAAGGACTGCAAGGTCTATGAAATTGTGGATCGACCCACACACAGAAAGGTCATAAAAAACCGATGGGTCTTTGATGTAAAAACCAACGGAAGAAAGAAAGCCCGGCTTGTAGCCAAAGGCTTCTCCCAAGTAGAAGGGATTGATTTTGATCAAATATTCTCTCCTGTCGTACGCTTTGTATGCTTGCCCTCTCAGCACTAGAGAACTGGTACATAACTGGTCTCGATGTCCGATCTGCCTACCTATACAGCAAACTGGATGAAGAACTATACATGGACTTCCCTGAAGGCTTTATGCCTCCTCATCTAAAGGGAAAGGTTTTAAAGTTATTACGCGCCTTATATGGCCTAAAACAAGCAGGTTTAGCTTGGTGGCGCGAACTTGACCAATCCATGAAAGATCTTGGCTTCACGCATCTTAAAACAGATGCTGGCCTATTCATATATCGCAAAGGCAAAGCACTCATCCTAGCGATTATCTACACAGACGACACCATCTTCTGTGGCCCCAACAAAACCTTTGTGGACAAGATTAAGGCTGCCTTCATGAAGAAGTGAGACTGTTGCGACTTAGGAGAAACACGTGAATTCCTAAGGATGAACATATGTCAAGATGGTCAAACGATTAAGATAGACCAACGAGAATACCTCAACAAAGTCATAGAGTGATGCGGAGTGACTAACGCAAAAATCGCCAATACCCCTCTCCCTCAGGGCTACTACCCAGAGAAGAATGAATCCCCTGTCAACCCGGAACTTCAGACGTGATTCCAGACAGTAATCGGATCATTACTGTACCTCATGATCGGTACAAGACCAGACATCTCATATGCGGTTACCCAACTCGCCTGCATGTCTGCCAACCCATCAGAAGAGCATCTAAACAAAGCTCTATACATTTGCCGGTACCTACTAGGAACCCGAGACTACGCTCTCGTCTATCAGGGCAAAAGCGGCAAAGGCATCATTGCCTGCACCGATTCTGACTGGGGACAAGATAAAGTCACCTCCCACTTGCAGACAGGTTATTACCTGAAACTCGCAGACAGTGTGTTTTTGTGGAATTCACACTTACAAAAAACCACTGCTCTGTCCTCTACTGAGGCTGAGTACATGGCCTTGAGCGACTGTACGCACCAGGCTATTTGGATCTATCAAATGATGGAAGAGCTCGGTTACAAACTTGGCCCTATTCCCATCTGTGGTGACAATCAAGGTTCACTCTTTATAGCGCAGAACCCTGTTACCGAAAAACACTCCAAACATATTCAAATCCGGTATCACTTTGTACGTGACGCTGTGATGGTATGGAAGTAGGTTGAGCTTTTTGTTATCCCTGGAACTGATAACCCAGCGGATATGTTCACCAAGAACCTTGGACACATCAAATTCAAGCAATGTCGCTCCCAGCTCGGTTTAGAGCTTTACTCACCGGCTTCATAATTGTGCAGATGTTTCTACTTTACTGTATAACTTCTCACTTGCATATCTATGTAACTACCATATACTAGACAAGGGGGAGTGTTGAAAGGTGGCGTGAGAACAAGTCACGTGACCTGTAATTACTAGTTGTATATAAGACTTGTCTGAGTCTGAATATGGATAACACTTCTTGATCCTGAACCACATCATTCTATTAAGAAACAACCTTCCTAAAGGTAAGTACCATCTGAGCAGTTTCCCTACCCTGTGCGGAAACGCCAGGTACACGTCATTGCAACAGGGGAATTCACCTCCGCAGCCTTTAAGGAATATATGAAGGACAATGGCATTAACATGCAACAATCCGCCCCCTATGTACACCAACAAAACGGGCACGTGGCACACTTAATCTGTACTCTTATGGACAAAGCACAACCTATGTGGCTTCAGGCTTGTTTACCTGACTCATATTGGGAATTTGCGCTATTTCATGTGCTACATGTGTATATAATACCCCCTTCACTTGATTGAACTGGAAAACACCATCCGAGATGCTCTCTGGCTCTAAGCCAATTATATCACATCTTCAGGTTTTTGGCTATGGTACCTATGTGGAACTTGCTCCTCGTCCACACCCTTCTCTGCAACAGAAAGCACTGTGGCCCCTAACTCCGCCTCCAGTTGCTCCTTCCTCACACCCTCCTGCTACACTACTCTGGCATGCCCCACCGGCAGTTTCTGCTTGCCCACAACGCCCTCAACGCAAACAATGTGCCCCTTTCTATCCTGGAAATGTTTATGGGGAACATCATGATCTGCTCCGACAGCTGCATAACATTGAAAAGGACTCCATTTGGTGAAAGCTAGTTGTAGTCCCTGGTGGCATGCCCCACTCCCTGACTCGGTGGGAAGATGATGTGGATTACATGACCAGGGAATGGGGAAACTGTTGGTTTTCACACAGGAACTGTGGCCATCTCCACATTCAGTTTGGAAATAGGTAGAATCAGAGTAGCCTAGTTCACCATCACACAGTACGTTCTACATGGAAAGGACACCAGATTTCCACTCTCCATAATCACATCGCAATCCAGATTGCCATAAAAACCATACCCAGAATGAAACAAAACCTCTTTTACACCTTTTGTCTTTTTCTTCAAGATTTGCCTGCCTGTTGGGATCTCCTTCTGTGGAATAGAATCGGAGGACCCTGGAATCAAAGGACTGGGAGATGTGAGGGACATTTGTGATGGGTTGTTCATTGCTGTCATCATCACCTACTCATAGAGTCTGGAAATCCAGCACAGAGAATCATTGCCCAGAAATTATCCAGAAGATTCAGTCCTGTTGTGAGAGGCTGGGAAACAAGGTTTCCACCACTGCAATCTGTCCTGATAGGTCTTGCAACTCATCCATGTACCAACAGATGGTTTGACAGAAGACATGAAATTGCCCAGTTGAGCTGGTGGGAGTGTATAACCCCTTGAGGTTATCCAAGGTCAATTTGGCCAAGGATATATTGTTTGCATTGTAGGTTTTCTCAACTGCAGTGCAGGGATCTTCCTTCATATAGAGGGTAATAATACCCACAGCTTGTAGATCTGAATCTGACCAATTGTTCTTTGTTCATCAGCGATGCCAACATCATCTGGATAGATTGACTGTCCAGAAGTAATCTGAGCCACTTTAAGTGTAGCAAGATATGTGTTCATGGATTCCAATCAGGTGATATAGTTATTGGCTCTAGTGAGAGTAAGGACATTCTTGGTGATTCCAGATTCAGATTTCGACATGGTTCCTGGATAATGCCTAAAAGAATATTTTAAATAATGTTATTTGGTGTTGAGGAATATGAAGAAGCAATAGGAAGCAATGGAATTTCTGATAAAGTTGGTTTCAGAACCAAGGTTCCATAGGAACTGGAGTTTTCTGTACATCATCCATTCAAGAATATGGAGGTGATGAATCCAACAATACTAGTTCTTCCATTTGATTGAACATGAGATCTGGGAAATAATGGTAATTGTTCACACGTATGTTGGACACCCAAATGTATTCCATGTCACATGGTTCTAATGGAGTAACAATCAAAGACAAAGGAAGAACATAATTTAATTCTTTTACCATATCAAGATAATGCTTATCATGAGGTGGCTTGCTTCTGAGCAGTATGTTGCAGGCATAAAGAATACCTAAGACCACCACACCAGGAGGGGAAACAATGCATGTAGGAGTGTCCTCAACCACTTGTCTTTAATGCATTGCAGGTTGTGCCAGAGGTGGTTGTTGGACTTCTTTGACTTCCACTTCTTGTTCCTGGATGTGCCGCACTAGGACCAGGTCCAAAGGTCGTTTTGCTGCCAATCATTCATTCTCTGTTTAGGAGTTGTCAATGTGGTGTTTGCAGGTATCAACCTCCCTTTGTGCAATTTCCAGAAGTAGAGACTGGTGTTGTCTCTCATGGGATTTCACCTCAGAGTGTGCCTGATCAGTAAGAAAAGTAAAATGAATGTCAAAAGTATTGTGAAATTTTTGTTTCCAAACCTATCTAGAGCCTTGAAGTAATTTTACCAGGCATTATAGTATGCACTCATTTTCCAGTCAACACCTTTAGTTCTGGACTAATGGATCTTCCGTAGGAAAATCCTTCATCATCAAGAGGAAGGGGAGCGATTTCATTTGGGTCACAGACCTGAGCAATCTCGACTTCTGGCCTAGCAAATGAGGGATAAAACCTCTGTTGCCGATGTGGAAGCCACTCAAACCCTTCATGGTGCAGGAGAACTGGAAAGTGTGTAGAGATGCATACCTCTTCTTCATGCAAAGCAAAGCAAATGGGAAAACTGTTTACTTCCAAAATAGAAAACAAAGACTCTTATACACCGTAAAAAGGAAATCCTCATTTTGTCCCCATCTTAGTGTGTAATGTCATTGATTCTGATCAGCCAGGCACTAAACTGTAGAAAGAGAGACAAGCACCCAAAGAAGACACTCAAATCTCCTGGAAAAGTGAACACTGGAAAGGGGAAAGGCATTTTGTAGAAAGACTAAGTACCCTTGCAAGCAGAGCTCATAAGCAATCAAAATGGGAGGAATGGAATAACAACCCAAGGATCGATAGCACCAGCACAGTCAGTATGGGAAACTCACACAGACTTCTCCAAGGAGGAATAAGACTTGAGTAGTGGATAAAGACTTGAGTGGAGGAGAGAACAGAGATGTTTGGTTATTGGTACAGGCTGTAAGGCCTAGTTTATATACATACAGGAAGTGTTTGTACCTGTGTACATCCTTTAGTAAATAGAAAGTTGTACCATAGAATGTTATAGAACAACATAGAACAAATGTATTATCTAGTGTGACACATGCCAAGACACAATGACTATACATCAGCTGGCCTTACTAAGTGTTGGCAATCATCAACATATCATATAAAGATAAGAGTCTAGACTGTTAATGAGAAGGATAAGAGAAAAGCTAGATCTTGAATCTTTGATTCTTGACAAAACGAGCCCAATGGCTTGCCTCATCTCATCACCCATCAACTGTCCCCTTCATGTGTCCATAACAAACCACACAGCTCATTTGAACACACCACCCATTAACCACATCCCCCTTCCCTGTGTCAAACATGAGCTGAGCCCTGGCCTCATTGCCTGAAGTGATCAATATTTGTACATTTGACTAATTTATAATTTGTATTTGTTTCAAATCTGGTGCTTTGATAGCTGTCTCACTAGTTAAAAAATTGGTTGAATTATTGTTTGTCACTGGACTGATAGATGGCTAAATTTCTGACTGACTGGATGTTCAGGGAGACTGGGTTTTCTACACAAGCAAGCTACTGGAATGACTTACAGTGGCTCAAACAACTGTCCCAATGTTTGCAGATTTTTCACTAAACATAATAATCCCTGATAACCCCTAACCCTCGCCCTAACATGTGATTGTATGAAATAAAGTACTTACTCTTGGCTTTCTATAGACCCAAGGGTCAAGGGATTTGAAAAGGATTTGATGAAATGGCACCCATTTCAATATGACAACACATTGGGACAGTTGTTTGACTTTGAAGTCTTATTACATATATCAGACTCTGGAGTGCTGTAAGATGGTAACATACCTTAGGTAATGACTATATTATGTCATCATTATATAATTAATTATTCTACAGCATATATAAACCCTGCCCTCACAAATGAATTCCTCATTTCCACCATAAAAAATCTCTCTGCTGCTCAAAGAGATAAAATCATTTTTTTTGCTTCTGTTGATTTTTTTGGCCAGAAATTTGCATCCCAAACTGGCATAGGGAAGTCTACTGTGGCCAGGGCCCTTCAGAAATCCAACTAGAGAAAGAAAACCATTGTGGTGGCTGTCCTTCCAAACTCTCTTCTACCCATAAATACACTATTGTCCAGCAAATCCTTACTGGGAAGGCCAGTAATGCTGTTCAGGCCACTCATTTTATTGATTCCATCATCAACACTCCTGTCTGCCCACAGACAGTAAGGAATTCCCTCAAGGAGGCCTCTCTAAAGGCTGTGGTAATGAAGAAAAAGCCTCTTCTCTCTACTACTCAAAAAAAGAGGAGATTGGCCTTGCTCTCAAGTACCAGCATTTGACTGTGGAGACTGGAAAATGGTTGTCTGGTCAGATGAGACCAAAATCAATGGAATTGGGTCAGATGGACAGGAATATGTAAGGAAAAAAGAAGGGAGAGAAGCTAACTTTCAAGGAGGTCAAAGGTACAGTCAAGTTTGGAGAAGAATCACTCATGGTATGGGGCTGTATTGGGTGGAATGGTGTGGGGGCTTTGAGTGAGGTTGAGGGGAGGATGGTGCTGAACAGTATATGGCCATTTTGGAGGGAGGCTTGCTGCAAAACATGGAGAAATCTGGAATTCCTGCAGATCAAATCATTCTCTAGCAGGATAATGATCTCAAATACATCTCCAGAAGCGCCAAGATCAGGTTTGAGGACCAAGATATCAAGCTTCTGGACTGACCTGCTCAGTCTCCAGACCTCAATCCCATTGAACACACTTGGGGTCATCTCAAAAGATGCCTTTCAGATTATAAAAGGACTCCCATAGGGGTTCATCAGTTATGGGATAGGAGGGTGGTAGAGTGGGGGAAGATTTCTGTGAAGGAATGTCAGAAATGGATAGAAAGCATGCCTAGATAGATTCAAGCAGTTATTAAGGCCAAGGGAGGTCATACCAAGTACTAAATACCCTATCTTGTACAAAGTCAAACAACTGTCCCAATGAGTTATCATATTGAAATGGGTGCCATTTCATCAAATCCTTTTCAAATCCCTTGACCCTTGGGTCTATAGAAAGCCAAGAGTAAGTACTTTATTTCATACAATCACATGTTAGGGCGAGGGTTAGGGGTTATCGGGGATTATTGCGTTTAGTGAAAAACCTGCAAACATTGGGACAGTTGTTTGAGCCACTGTATACATTGGACAATTTGGATAACTGGATTGGTTGGGTGACTGGCATTCCCAAATCACTGGACAACTGATTGACCAAATAATTTGGATGGCTAGCTTGCTGGTTGGATGGGAAAACTGAACAGCTGACATGACTGGGTAACTAGCACATCAGAAAACTGAATGACTGGATGACTGGATGGCTGGAAATCTGTGGTAGAAACTAGAACCATGTTGAGTTTACAAATGGAACTGCACAATTTCCTTGCAATTAACATGGAAAAAAGCTGGTTGGAACATTCCTTGAAGACCTCGCAAAGACCATCAATTGTAAGGTTCCTAAGGCAGATAAGTGCAGTGTTCACAGCTTGGGTGAAGTACAGGTATAACTTTATCTCATTCAGGGCCAGAGAACTACAAAAGTTGGTTATTCTAGCTATCTCTTAATCTCTTTGGAATTACCACATTTTGCTTTGCCATTGCAATAGGCAGAACATGTTGAAGACACATGTTAAAGAGGATGGCTGTATTCTTCATTGTTTGGTCGTTACCCATATGATCCAGGAGTTATCACTGTAGCACCAACTCCATTTCAGAAAGAATGGCATCTTTGATATCTCTTGCTATCCATGGATGAACCTCCTATGCTCTGTGTACAACCATAATTTAGAAGTGATGGTAGGGAGTGAACAAAACTTGAACATCTACTGACTGCACACTAGTAATGAGGAGGTCTTGGCTTCTCACAGTGCTCCCAAGTGATTGTGGGGTGGACTGTAAGTTAGTAGAGGGTGTTGCTGAGAACGGGGTGCAAGAGCTATCAAGGACAGCAAGAGATTTGATTATGGGCAGGACTGAGCAAACTCAGATGTGAAGATGTTGATCAGGATATCATCAGTGGAACATGAGGTACCAAATGCACTTTTAATCAGCGCACTACATTTGTAGCAGTGTGCTACTTTTTCGACCAGGAGCGCTACTTTTCTTGAGCGGGAGCGCTATTTTCTCAACCAGGAGCACTACTATTTTGAGTGGGAGCACTACTTTCTCGAGTGGGAGCACTCTTTTCCGTGTAAATCACTCCAAAAAATTGAAAACATTAGACCATTCAGGTCACTTGTTGGTAAGATTCCGAGTTGTATCAGGGTAGTAGTAAGTGTAGTATGGTAATGGTGCAAGTGAGTGCATTGTATGTTCTACGTAGTTGTGTCTGAGTCATGTACGACACGAAAATTATGAATGAGGGGGAGCTTGCTAAATGGGTTAATGTGCAAAGAACCGGGATGATTAAGTGCTACTAGTAATCAGAGGAATGGGAATAACGGGTATACTGTGCAGCGCTGGCGACTAACCTATGCCCAGGGGTTTCGGGAGGGTTTGTGAGCTGGGCGTAGGGCAGAGAGTCGGCGATCCATAGGAGGAACAGTGGATGGGCCACTAGTAGTTGCCTGAGGGAATTCGGAGCTGACAGAGGTTCCTAGCTTGTGAACTGGTGACATGCGAGCTGAGAAAATGTTAGTAGAATGAAGATTACAGGACAAATAAACTGGTGCTTACCATGGTAATGATCGGATTTGATACGCTTGCTGGGCCCACTGACAGAACTTGAGCCCTGGGCCTGAGATGCATTGGTTTCGAACAATGTGGATGCATGGCGCTTCAATCCAATTTGGGCCTGGGTGGCTAGTACATGATATGTCAGGAATTGTGATGGGTACTAGGAAATAGGATAAATGTACCTGCAGGTATCATTTGTTTGTGCTAGCTCAGGTATCGGGTCATCGTCACTGCCAGAGGGATCAGAACAATACTCTGAAATATCTTCCATAGCATCATCGACTTCCAAATCATTGACAGTGGAGATGTCAATGATGTCTCCATTGCCAGTGGGCCCACTGGGTGCACCGCAACTCAAGGCCTTCCATATAGCTGCATCCTAGTTCAAATATACGGAACATGGGATGGGGATCTGGGGAGCTTAGGAATGATAATGTTAGACACTGGGCATATGAGGAATAGCAGATGAACATGCCGTACAAATAACAATGGAATGCAAGGTGAACTTGCGGCCAGGTGTACCTCTGACTTGGTCGAGTTCTTTTCCGGTGATTGTCGGCTGTGTGAGAACGAAGTACATCTGGCGATCTGAATTGAGTAAGACCCAGTGGATGTCTAGGACGCTGTGACAAGCGTCAAGCCATTCGAATGGCTTCGGAAGCAGACACCAAAACCACAGGTCAATATCAACCATCGACCATGAAATATTGAACTCCAGATCGTCTTCGCCATCCGCGCCCACCATCAAACCAACCTGACGGTAGGATTCCAGTTCGGACTTTGTCGGTTTCTTCTTTATTCACAAGTTCCCAGTCTAAATAAGTTAGTACTATGATAGTAAGGATGGTAGAATGTAGACACTTACTGACTCATTAAGTCCGTGAGGGACCATCAAGAGCGTGCCAATTTTGATCTGCTTCTCTTGATGCGGTGGATGAGATGTGCTTCGTGTCTGACAGCCAACTTTTCTACTCTAGATATCTATGGTTAGTATTTGTACCCTCAGAAGATCTGGAATACGTACCTTGGGAAATGAGGAAGAAGTCTTCTTCCAAAATCCAGAGAAAGCTTCACTCTTGGTGGTAACGGCAGCTCGTGAATGGAGTTGCATGCCAGTGCCGCCAGCATATCGATTAATAATGGCCTGGACTGTATTATCAGTCGTTGAAGGAGGTGCTGACGTGGTGGTCTGTAGAGTGCTGTTGGGAGTATTAGTAGAACTAGACGAATGTGGAGGGAGATTGGATGAAGCCGCCTGAGGAGGATCAGTGGAGACACGGTGGTGGCGCTCCTTCTTGTAACAAGTGGAACAGCGGTCCCCTTTCCGTCCAGCACCAGCAATGAACCAGGAGCATGGCCCAGAGGACTCCAAGGACTCAGAGTTGGGGGACATTGGATGAGAGGGAGAGGTACTTGAAAGTGCCACAAAGATCACATTTTCTGCGAGAGAGTTATATACTGTGAGCTATAATTTGCCACTTTCGATCATGCAAATGCGTGTCATGATGTCCAAACCTTGTGCCCACAACACACCGCGTGTCCACCACACCTCAAAGGGGAGCTCCACCACATACTCCCGTTTGCCACGACCAACGGTGATTACCTCGATCTCAGGATAGGAACTGCCAGTCCATTCATCCTTGGCGACTCCGTAACCCAAAGGGACAATGTCTCGTTCTTGAGTTTCTTGAAAAGCTAATCTGAATACATTGAAGGCTTGAGTGGTGTGAAAAGGCGACGCCGTCAATGGCACATTAATGGCGGCATGCCTAACGTGCCTACTCTGCTCAGCCATGATCTCAGCTTCCAGATTGATGCCATCGTCTGAGTGGCCGGCAATGTCTGGACCACGCTGAGCCTCAGGCTCTGCGTAAATGCCGTGTTGGGTGGCGGAGAGAAAGCGCATATCCTACGTACAATGATGTGTTCAAGTTGATCAGCATAAAAGAAGACATGAGCGACGTGACGTACCAGTGGCGATTGATTGTGTCCTTGCTTCAAGATTGGGTGGTGGTTCCAGTCAAGCTGAAACCGCTGACAGTCGTCATTCAGCAGCCCAAGGAAAAGATAATGTAACAGCCAAAGATGGTGTGGGTTGCCGACATCAAGCATATGGATGTCCTCGAGACGGATAAAAAACGCCTTCCAAAGATGCACAAAGTTGGTCCCAGTGTCTACCCAAAGCCTTTCGATGTGAGAGTTTTGTGTGGATCGCCCCCACAAGAAGGAGGATTGGTTGGGACCACAGTGCCGGATCATCCAAACAGCAACATCCATATTCTTGCCGCCGCGATCACCGCAAACACACGTAGGGGTTCCATAAATTTCAATGGCAGTGAGGAAAAGATTGAGTACCGTTTGTGCACGGTTATCGATGTTGGCTTGTAGCCCAACCACCTAGTGAGTCATGACGTGAACAAAAATACACACAAAAAAAAGTGCACAGCATTCGACAAAATCCGTCAATCATACCATGAATGACAACACCCCAACAGATCAACTTGTGATGGCCGTTGATATGCCATACATAATTGGACTGAGGTGATTCATACACCCGCCGTTTGATTGCAGCTTGATAGCGAATAAGCCGGCCAAGTGGGTTGATGCGTTGCATAGACGATTGAATGCGTGCCCTTTGTACGTGTATCCCGTGTGATTTCAAAAATGTGATGACAAATTGCAGACCGGCATTTGGACGGTCACACTTGTAACGACGGATGCAGATCTCAAGTTCCTCATCTGTAATGTCAGAGTACTTTTTGGATAAGCCAACCATCCGAAGATGACAGCGCAGTGTGTTCCGATGTACCCCGAGAGTTTGTGCCAGGGTTTGTAGTGGGATACGGTGAGACGATGACACTGCATCCAAGAGCCATTCAGCATCAAATTTCAGGCGTGGGCAACCTTGATATGGGCCAGGTGGCTCAGATACGACGGGGACAATGTGAATGAGGTTGGATGTTGACTGATCCCTATGGAGTAATTACGAATGAATTATTGAATGCAGCACAAACTTAAAAAAAAAACATCACTTACTGTCCGGATGTAGAGAGCGCAACATTCTCAAGCATGCACAGCAGTTCGCCAAATGTTTCCACACACAGCATTGTCCAATTGATGTCTCCCACCTCATGGTGGAGTGCCTCAAGTAACGGCACCATTTGCTGGCTAATCTGATCAGCATGGATTCGAATACGAAGTGGGTCACCATCTTCTTGTTGTAATAGCCCCACTGCATGCTGATAGGCGTCCTGAAGGATTTCATGAGCATGGTGAATATCAGGGCTCCAGTAGTCTCGGGCTGGAAGTGGAGGAAAGGCTTGGCCTGGGCCAAGATGCCACTGGCGGTCTGGCCCGGGCATAGTCAGATTGATGTGGTTGCCTCGCAAAAATGACCCACGGTGTAGTGGCTTGTTTGGAAATTCGAATGACTCTGATGCGCCCACTCGTGGCTGTACCTACAAGCATGTCCACTCGTGTCCATAGACATAGAGGGACCTCAATGCCCATATCCCTTGACTTCTCATCATCCCTGGCAGCTGTTCCATCCAATCGCACACCTCTGAGTCAACCAACCACTGGCAAGCACCAGCACTTTGATCTTTCGACCATGTCACTGTCTGTTCCTCGGGAGCGTCACCCAGAATTTTATTTCAGGGATTGGACAATCACATTTTTGGTCTGAATCATTTATTTTAGAATTGGAATGATGGCCTGGGGATGCTGACTGTTCATAAAACTTGCAGGTTCCAGGGCAAACCCACAGAACACTCTACTGGCTGTATCCCGGCCTTCTTGCACTACGCTCTTTGGTACTCGACTCTGTACTCTTGCTACCTTCACAAGAAAGCCAAAGAAACACTGTCGCTGCAACCATCGAGGGGAGTTGTGATGAGAACCCCATCATCCTTCATAGTATCATCCGACGTGAATTTGACTATCTTTTGACTTTTTTATTTGGCGGGTGAGTGCCATTCAAGTTTTTGATCACTTCCTAGGCCAGTTAATCTAATATTACAAGTAGCTATGCTGGCGAGGAACATCGTCAAGAATTCCTAGTCTCGGTTCTCAAATTATCTGCTTTCTTCGAGATCAACCACGGCTATCAGTACGCCATTGCAGAACTCACATGTCTTTTACCACTCAAGAGCTCTCTCAAACTGCAACTTGGCCGTTTGTATCGTGTTGACCACTGGGTTGAGCCAGCATTACGAGATATGATGGCTCGGCCGCTATTATCTATATCTTGCACCGAGGCTCACCACATGGGTCTAGATTATTTCTACATCCTCAGCCACACCAAGGCTGTGGTGGAAGAGAACTACCAGGCTATTGCATACACCGAGCCCAATCTCATACAGCCGGATGGGTGTCTAACTCAACTGCAGTGTGCTGCAGTATGGAAGGACGAATGGTGGAATGGCGTTGCACCGCAGCTACTGCACCCGGAAACCCCATGTCGCAGAGATGACCTTTTGGTATTGTTAGACCAGACGGATATTCCTGGCCTTTGCAACTTGTGCAAGGAGGCCACACTTCGTCATATGAAGGACTCAGATGTATTGAAGACTGACATGGTATTGCAGGATATTGCAGTCTTAGAGGTGATGGAATTTCAGACAGACGAGCACATCAGGAGACACATAGGTACTGGTTTACCCTAATTTGATTACATTCCATGTACTATCCCTCTGGTACTCGAATCTACTTGTCACCGTGACAAAAGTAGTGCGCTCACATTCGAAAAAGTATTGCACATGCACTCAAGGACAAAAGTAGTGTGCTCGCACGAGCGCATTTGAAAAAGTATTGCACATGCACTCAAGAAAGTAGTGCACCCACTCGAGAAAGTAGCGCACCCACTCGAGAAAGTAGCGCACCCACTTGAAATAGTAGCGCTCCTGGTCGAGAAAGTAGCGCACTGATTAAAGTGCATTTGGACACTCATAGTGGAATGTCCATGCAGTCTCTTTTGATTGAGGTAATGCCTGATGAAACTAATTGAGCAGCCAAGTACAAATAGATCATTAAGCATGCTAATCTAAACACATGTCAATCTAGTCACAACATGAAGGTGATACAGACCTTGATATACTCATTCACCTCATTAGGTGTGGACTTATCACAAAGTGAAATGACCAAACCCACCTAAGAATCTAGTGTTTGTAGAGAAGAGCGCTAGGGCAGTCTGCTTCTTTGTTTTCTTTTAAAAGAGAAAATCCTATGCAATTGCAAATAATATAGGTTTGGGTTCGATCTGAACATTGTTATGGTTCTCTTAAAGGTTGAATCCAATCCCTTCAAGAGCTATGTGTTCAGATTCAAGGGCAAAAATACCTCAATCATACTACAAGATGGATTCATTGCTGCCTAATCCTGCATAACATGATCATTGAGATTGAGGAAGATCTTGGGTTACACTCCTCACAAACATATGTTGCTCAGCAAAATAGGGAGCAAAACAGGGTCTTCAATGACGAGGAAGCTGATGGGCCACAAGTGGATGAAGGTCAAGCTCACTCAACAGGTCAAAACTTTTGACAACAAGTTATGACAGCATTACTCAAGTATGTTGACTTGGAGTAGGCAAAGCAATCACATATGTACAAGATGGAAGACATCATGTATACCAAGGGAAAAGATATCATATGTGTACTATTGTAAAGAACAGAGAGACTCGGAGCAAAGTAGTGGAGACATAACCATACATATATACAGAACAATATAACATCACAGGCCAGAGTGTTGCCACATCCTTTCCAACTCCAACTCAAGCTGAAGCTGTTCAAGATGATTGTTAAACAGCTGAAGCTGAGCTTAACAATCTTTTTTAGCTTGTTCAGTGCTGTGGTCATTCAACCATTTGTCATGCTTGCGCACCTTCTCCCAGTCATCATATTTTGCAATGTGATGACTTTGTTTGTCTTCATACTTGTCCCCTCAGGCAAACTTCAAGTAGTCAACCAACAGGTCAGTTGGGAAAGGGACAGAGGTGTCTGGCACTGCATTTTTGTGATGCTTGGTGGATGTAGACGACTGGTAGGCATGAGATGAGGACAAGCCTGGTGATATCAACCAGGCTGATGCTGATGTTGCCTGACAATGATCCGAGTCTTTTGAAAAGTGGGCAGAAAAGTGGGGAATAGACATGTGATAAAATGAATTGAAATAGGTGTCCTCTTTTGTTGGCTCATGGGGACAAAGAGCCTCAGGCTGAGTGAGGGTGGGATGTGGCTTCAGTTGAAGAGGTGGGTTGTCATCGTCATCAGAGTTGAGGGAGTAAACATTCTGGGACTTGGGAGCTTTATATGACACCAGCATGAAAATGCAAGCCCATTATTGCCCCCAGCAATGCCCAGATGCCAAAATTGCCACTGTTCCTACCATATACCTCCAAGCTCCTTGAATGGTATTTGGAAAATGAGACAGCTAGTGTCAAGATATTCTCTAACTCAACTCAAGAGGCCAAGGATACTGGCAGGAAGATAGAAGTTGCTTCAACATCCAAGGTCTACTATCTGCAGCAAGCTGCTCATGCTATCTATCTTTGCAAATGATCCAAATGAGCAAATTCAAGCACTCAGTGACACCCACCCAGAAGAATTCATCTCCAGGATCCAGTGTCACATTAAAGAGTAAGTGTATTCAGCTCATTTCACTCTGTTTTACACATCAAACATGATTTTTGGGTTGAGTAAGCAGTATAACAAGGCAAACAAGAGGCTTGGCCAAACTGGATCTGGATAGACATATGAGCAGCTGTGGGATGACCCCAAGACTCGGAATTTGATTGGTATGTGCTTATTACCATATTGAAGTGTAGCTTATGACTGATGGTGCTCTAGATGATCTTATTGAGTCCTTTCCATGGTGGCAGACCCTTCATGGGGTTTGGCAGACAAATCCAGCATATAACACGTTCTTTTCCAATGCTGATCCAGGGCAAGATTTCTAAGTGGAGGTGCTTGCAGAGTTCATGCAAGAGAAGCCAATAGCAGGCAGCAGTGGTTCCACCTCTGCAGCTGGGATGCCTGCAAATATCCTCCACAACTTCATCAAACCATTTATCAAACCAGCACTCTTACTTTCACATCAAGTTTGTCATATCAGCACAATCACCCAGATGCTGCTATCTCAGACTTGTTCTATGAGCTGCTATACCAACTTCACAAGCAAGACTGGTGAACCATATAATCAAATCACCATTATGCATTTCTCACACCTTCGACAGCAGAGCAGCTAATAAAACTGCCAACCTCACCTTTTACATCCTGTCTACGCAGGAGTTACAAGGCTTGGTGGTGTCTGCCAGCAACTGAGTGCTGCACAAGGGTCTCTTACTGATCTACATGAATTTGCTTTCTGCATTCTATACATGTCTGTAAAGTTTACGTCTGAATCACTACTGTGGAACTCGTGGCGGGGTTACGTCATGAGGTGCAGGGTCAGGCAGGTTCTGTTACGACTTTCTCTTTTCTTATCGCTTACCTTGTACTCCGCGTACTACGGACACTATTCCTTTTCCACGATGACTTCTCCTTATCTCCAGTTCCTTTCCGTCGGCGCCCCGACGGTACTCCACTTGCTCTGTCATCATGTACCTTCCCTCATATTCTATCTCGTTCTCTCTCATTCTATGCCTACCCTTAACTTCTCTTCCATGTAGTATATAAACCGTCGTATATCACTTCATGTACTTTCCTTACTCTTGAGCTCCCTTGTATTCTTGTACCTTGTACAATCTATCGCTCTTGTGGTCCCCACTTGAACCATTGGTAATCAGCCCAACCTCCTTGAATCCTTGAACCTCGTGTGGACGACCCCACAAGCTCCTTGATCCCTTGTAGTCTTCGTCCTACTCTGAAGGACGTTACTTCTATAAGACCTCGTCATGCTTCTGAGTCGACGCTCTCCTCGTTCTTCGCTTCACAAGGGCTACGCTCGTACCTACCCGGTCCAAGCGTAACAAAAGCTCAAGAGTATATCTCTAACGGCTACCATCGCTGTAAGCCGCCACCATTTTGAACCCTCGACTACCACCTAGTCTCTGGGGCCTTCGTCGCCCATCCATCGCCCCCTCCACCTCAGAATCTTCATCTGAGGAAGATCCCTCGATCCATCTCTTTGATCAGGACATCCCGCTCTCTTCTGAAGCGGAACTCCTTGCCGATCAAGAACTAGCTCAGAACCTCTCTGTTTCTCTCTCTATTCCCCGCGTTCCTACTCCTCCCTCTCCCACTCCTATCTCTCGTCCACCACCACCTTTCGGTTCCTTCCCACCGTCAAACCCTTACCCTCCCGTTCCTCCCAGAATGACCACTACCTCAAAGCCCTCTGAACTCCGTCTCAGCATCCCTGAAGCCTTTGATGGAAACTATGACAAAACCAACACATGGATGGCCTCCATCATGACCTACCTTCTCGTCAACGACGAGATTTATAACACTGATGCTAAGCAAATAGCATTCGCCCTTTCTTATATGACAAAAGGAACGGCTGCTACCTGGGCTTCCACCTTTCGACAAGCCTCCCTCGACTCCCTTGCCGCTGGAACCACCACTACCCTCTCTCTTGGAACGTTCGCTGACTTTGCCAAGAAGTTCTCCACATCGTTCAAACACGCCAACACCAAGGGAAACTCCCTTAACTGGCTTATGACGGCCAAAATGGAAAAGAGGTACAACGGGAAAGAAAACATTCCCTTAGACACTTACGTCTCCAAATTCGCGAACCATACCTCCATCGCCAAAGTAACCGACCATGCAGTCCTCATCCAGCTCTTCAACGCCAGAATACCTCACGGACTCATGCGTAATCTCCAGATGATGGAGAAGATCCCCACTGATATCAAAGAATACATCGCAAAGGCTCAGACCTTCCAAAGTCAATACGAACACGTCCAGGAACTTACCAAACGAGGAGGAAAGTCCCCTTCTACCACGTATTCCCCTTCCACTACTACCCATTGCAAAGAACGAGACCCTAACGCCATGGACGTTGACACTATTCACGTCTCTAAGATGACTCCAGAAGAACGACAACGCTGCATTAAAGAAGGACGCTGCTTCCGCTGCCGAAAGACTGGTCACCGATCTGGTGACTGCCCCAACTTCCCCTCCGCCTCTTCCTCTACCAAAGAACGAAAGGTTCGAAAGGTCGAAGAAGAACTCCCTCAACTCCAAGAGATTGAGGATGACGACGATGAAACCACCGTTAGGAAGGTTTCTTTCTCCTGCCCTTCGCAGGATTTTTGAAAAGGAGATCTCAGTCGACGCAAGTCCCTCCTATTGCTACAGTTGCTCCTGTACTAGTATCAAATTCATCTAGATCAATGCAAATCCCCATTCAACTCATTGATCCTTCACATACTATGAAAGTCATCGACACCCGCGCCCTGGTTGATAGTGGCGCCGATATCAACTGCATTGACTGGCAGTTCGTTCGAAAGAACTCCCTCCCCACCACAAAACTTGATGTTTCCATGCGGGTACGAAACATTGACCAAACCGCCAATCAAAAAGGCGAGATCCGATTCACCTGCATCCTCTTCGCCAACATCGAAGGAATTGCTCACAAACTCCTTCTCTATGTCATGAACTGTGGACGTGAAAACGTCATCTTAGGACTCCCTTGGCTCCAAGCAGTCAACCCCTCTATCGACTGGACCTCCCAAACTCTTTCCATCCCCGAATCCTCCGACCAATCCACTGAATTCTACCAAACGCATGTTGCTGACCAAAAGCGACACAACTCCTTCTTGAACAAGACTACCTCTTCCTGTCCCCCTTGTCATGTCAACGTCGACTCCATATATGACAGCCGACTCTACGAATACCTCGAGCATGAAACCGAACAACAGTACATGCATCGCGCCCGTCAGAATTATGCCATTCACCGCATCATCTGCTGCGGCTCCTATTACCTCCCCAACAACTCTCCAGTCATAGCCAAGTTAACCACCGCCACAGAACTTGCCGCTGCCACCGAGAAAGCCAAGCCCAAAATATCCTTACCCGCTGAATACTCTGATTATGCATCGGTCTTCTCCAAAGAAGCCACCGATCACCTTCCCCCATCACAATCTTATGACCACGAGATCAACCTTAATGACTCCTTCTCCCCAAAGATCGGAAAGGTCTATCCCCTCTCTCCCGCCGAACAAAAGGCGACAGAAGACTTCCTAGACGAGAACCTCGCCGCCGGAAAAATCCGCCCCTCGAACTCCCCCCAAGCATCCTCCTTCTTCTTCGTCAAGAAAAAGGATGGCAAACTACACCCTTGTCAAGACTACCGCTACTTGAATGAACATACTGTTCAGGATGCTTACCCACTTCCGCTCATCTCTGATCTCGTCGACAAGCTCAAAGACACTAAAGTCTTCACTAAGTTCGATGTCCGATGGGGATACAACAACGTCCGAATTAAAGACGGACACCAATGGAAATCGGCCTTCATCACCCACAAAGGCCTCTTCGAACCCCTTGTCATGTTCTTCGGTCTCTGTAATTCCCCTGCCACCTTCCAACGATTCATGAATGACTCCTTCCGTGATATGATCACAGAAGGATGGCTCGTCATCTACATTTACAACCTCCTCATCTTCTCTCCCAACAAAGCCACACACGAGGAACGTACCAAACGAGTTCTCCAACGCATGCAGGAACTAGACCTCCACTTAAAACTTGAGAAATGCCAATTTGCCACTGAAACGGTGGAATACCTCAGAATGATTGTAGAACCCGGCCGCATTGCTATGGACCCTGTCAAACTTGATGGAATTTCCAAATGGCCTACCCCGACCACCCCTAAGGAAGTCCGCTCCTTCCTTGGCTTCGCCAACTTCTATCGCTGCTTCATCCCTAACTACTCAACCGTCGCTAGACCGCTTATCGACCTTACCAAGAAGAACCAACCTTGGAAATGGTCCGATGAATGTGACCGATGCTTCTCCCATCTCAAGGAACTCTTCCTCGCTGAACCAGTCCTTCGACTTCCTGACCACTCCAAACCCTTTGCCATCGCCACCGACGCCTCTAAATATGCTACTGGCGCCATCCTTCTCCAGACAGATACCAACGGACACTGGCATCCCTGCTCTTACCTCTCCCAATCCTTCTCCCCCGCTGAACGAAATTACGACATCTACGATCACGAGCTCCTCGCTATCATCCGCGCTCTTAAAGCTTGGAGACACTATCTCCATGGAGCTTCCTTCCCAGTTCAGGTCTTCACCGATCACAAGAACCTCACCTACTTCCGTCAACCCAAAGACCTTAACCGTCGCCAAGCCCGCTGGCTATTAGATTTAGCAGACTTCGATCTTAAGATGATCCACGTTCCCGGTTCCCTACTCTCCGGACCAGATGCCCTATCACGACGATGTGACTTTATCCCTACAGACTCTGATGAGAATAAGGGTACCACCCTTCTTCCCCCATCCATGTTTGTCTGCCTTATCGACTCCACATTGGCCCACCATATCTCCTCCTCCTCGGCCTCCGACCCGCTTGTCCTTCAGGCACTCCAGGCGCTCGATGGAACTATTCCTCCCGCCTTCCGCTCCCGCCTCTCAGATTGGCAACACTCTGAAGGTGTCCTTACGTACAAAGGCCGTGTTTACGTACCCCCTGATGAAACCCTCCGCCACTCCATCCTCGAACAATGTCATGACCATGAGTCTACCGGTCACCCTGGTTACCTAAAGACTCGCCAGCTTGTTGCAGCTAAATTCTGGTGGCCCAGACTCGCACAATACGTCTGGAAGTACGTCGAGGGGTGTTCTGTTTGCCAGCAGAACAAGTCGAACACGCACCCTACCGTCCCTCCTCTCACCCCGATCAAGTCGTCCTGCACACGCCCATTCCAACAGGTCTCCTGTGATCTGATCACGGATCTCCCCACTTCCACTTCTTCTTCATTTGATTCTCTTCTAGTCATGGTGGACCACGGCCTTACTAAGGGGGTAATTCTTTGTCCCACGAAGAAGACTATTACTGCCGAAGGTGTCGCTTCCCTTTTCTTCCACAAGGTCTACCTCCGCTTCGGCCTCTATGACAAAATTATCTCCGATCGTGGTCCTCAATTCGCATCTTCCTTCGCTCGAGAACTAGGACGACTCCTGAACTACGACATCTCCCTCTCCACCGCATATCACCCCCAATCCGATGGAGAAACAGAACGAGTCAACCAAGAGGTTGAAACATACCTTCGCATCTTCTGTGGCAGTAACCCCTCCTCATGGGCTGATAAAATCTCCCACGTGGAATTCGCTCACAACCACCCCCCTCACTCCGTCACTAGTAAATCTCCATTCTATCTCATGATGGGATATGAACCCCGTGCTCTTCCCTCGGTACTTGCCGAATCTTTTCTTCCCGCTATCAATACCCACCTCAAAGACCTCTCCGCCGCTCGAGAAGAAGCATTAGCTTCTCACGAACTCGCTCGGCAAGTCATGGCTTGGCGGAACAACCGAGGATTCACTCCCTTCATCCTCGGAGACAAGGTCTGGCTCGAAGCCAGGAATCTCCGCCGCTCCATCATCAATCCGAAGTTCACCCCGAAACTAGAAGGACCCTTCGTAATCACCAATGTCCTATCTCCCATCACATACCAACTCCGCTTACCGAAGATCTGGAAGATCCACCCTGTCTTCCATGCTTCTCTCTTATCTCCCTATCGTGAGAACGCCGTCCATGGGAAGAACTTCCCTTCTCCTCCACCTGACCTTATCGACGGAGAAGAAGAATACAAAATTGATAAGATCATACGACATCGTGGAACCCCGAAAAGCCGCATGTTCCTTATCCGCTGGAAAGGATACTCTGCCGAAGAAGACTCCTGGATCCCAGAACGGAACTTATAACATTCCAAGGCCGCTCTCCAGGACTATAAGAAACTCCATCTCTCCGTTTTCTCCTCCTAAATCCTTTCCAGCGCAACTATGTCTTTCGAACAACTTTCAATCTCCACTGAATCTTCCCTCTCTGTCTCGTCCGCACCTGCATCTCCCTCTTCCACTGTTGCTGAACCCGGATGGAACTCCTCTTCTGTTACCTACTACCCATCCAACATCCCTGGAACCGCAACCATCGATGAAGCGTTAACTCTTCCTGCTCCCGTTCCTACCTTCCCTGTCGTCTTCCATCCCCCTCTTCTTGTACCTGATGAAACCACTCCTGAACCTCGTCCCATCCTCGCAGTAAACCTTCCCCTCTATGCCAATAATATGAGACCTGATACTCCCTCTCCCCGATACGTACGAAACCTTTCCAACTATATCTTAGATTCTCGTTTCGCTATCCCCCTCGAAGCCCACATGGACATGAACTCCGCCTTCCTCGGCCTTTATTGGGCATACCAGCAGACTCAGAGACTCTCCCTCGTCACCAACAACTTCACCGCATTCAATACTCCAGAGCTCGATAGACAATGGGTCGCTTCCTCCCAAGCGAACATTCTCTCCAACCTCCATCAAGTAATGTACCAGATGGAGTTTGTAGAATTCATCACCGATATTGACCACTATACCCTGGAACTTGCAGTAGAACGAATAGCTTCTGCCCAGACTATTCCCCTCGTACACCCCGCTCTCACCGCGATCAATACCCCCGCATCTACTCCATCCACATTGTCTTCCCCTCTTTCTCCCGAAGAAGTCGTTGCCTTAGATTGCGCTGAACAAGCCCATAACAACCGGAACACCCCTTTCTTGGGGGCCTTGGAACGTCAACCTCTCCTCCCCTCTCACCCAAGCTATGCCCACGCCTGTTACCAATGCCATTGCATCGGACACGTACGCTGCAACTGTCCCTTCTACATGTGCCCTATCACTGGCTGTCGCCAATGGGCTCCCGGACATGACCAGCATTCCTGCCATATGGCCACTCGTTGTCCATCTCTTGCGCACCGACTTTCTACTGTCGGCCCTACTCGTACTCGTGGCACCTTAGCTAGTCGTCTATCTGACGGCCCCTCTCGTCACCCTATTCTTTCCTCTACAGAGCGACGTTCTCCCCAACAACAGTCTTCATCGTCTTCTTCCGGTTCCTCTTGAGGTTCCTCTTCCTATCGGTCTTACCGATCCGCTCGTTCCTCTGGTACTCGACGAGTACTTCCAGTGCCTCCTCCGTGCGCTTCCGCTCCATCCCCAGACTATCTTGATGATGCGCAGTACAATGATCCCATCACCGAGGACGGTTACGCCAACATCACTGGCTCCCCTGGCGCTTCCTACTCTAGTCTCTATTAGTCCTTCGACAATGTCTCGGATCTAGTAGGGGGGTAATGTTACGACTTTCTCTTTTCTTATCGCTTACCTTGTACTCCGCGTACTACGGACACTATTCCTTTTCCACGATGACTTCTCCTTATCTCCAGTTCCTTTCCGTCGGCGCCCCGACGGTACTCCACTTGCTCTGTCATCGTGTACCTTCCCTCATATTCTATCTCGTTCTCTCTCATTCTATGCCTACCCTTAACTTCTCTTCCATGTAGTATATAAACCGTCGTATATCACTTCATGTACTTTCCTTACTCTTGAGCTCCCTTGTATTCTTGTACCTTGTACAATCTATCGCTCTTGTGGTCCCCACTTGAACCATTGGTAATCAGCCCAACCTCCTTGAATCCTTGAACCTCGTGTGGACGACCCCACAAGCTCCTTGATCCCTTGTAGTCTTCGTCCTACTCTGAAGGACGTTACTTCTATAAGATCTCGTCGTGCTTCTGAGTCGATGCTCTCCTCGTTCTTCGCTTCACAAGGGCTACGCTCGTACCTACCCAGTCCAAGCGTAACAGGTTCAGGCAAGCAGATGTATTTGTTAGGGGCAAGCATGAGTGTATGACAATGTGGCACAATGTCAAACAAGGCCATGTGAGTGCAATGGCCAGCAAGAACAAGCAATATGGCCATGTAGTTGCAATTTGAGACCGTGACAGTGATGGTAACCGCACTGTTGCAATTGCCAGTTGTCCATGTGAATGAAAAGTAAATAAACATTATAAAAGTGCCAACACAATAATACTATTTTCCACGTGGGTGATTTGATCAACAGATGTGTCACAGCCACTTTCTGCCATCATTGAGACCCTCAGCAAAGATGTTTCCACGAATGAAGTAACCACTACTTAGGACCATGGTACGCCTCATCACTGTCCATTCAAGATGACGTACACTGATTTTTTGAGGCCAGATCTTGTGCAAAAGTGCCTCACAACATTTGAAACCAACAGTGATGCTGTGGTGGGATCTGGGGATCTAAAGGGAGCAATCATACAATACTCTACTGCATTGTACCTGAATCCCTCGAACCCGGTAGTTCTTCTTGTCAAGTGGAGATCCTGGCTCTGACAGGTTACAACTTGGAGCCTTGCCACATGTGCCCAGTAGATCACTCACTGGAACCCGGCACTTGAAATGGCCAACAGCAAAGCTCTTGCACTCAAGGGGGACACCTGGTAGCAATTGGATAAAATGGCTTGAATGTCTCGCAGATGGCCAGGAACTCAAAGGCAATCTACATGGTGTCACGGTAGAAGAAGCCGCTGAGGGCTGGATGTGTGAATGCTTGCATGGTACTCGATGGCTACAAACCCACATGAGAAGTCCGACGACTCTGACTGTCACACGCACTTACAGCTGCACTCGCACTCAGTCCTGAAATGTTTGGCGGCACCTATCAAAAGTGTGGTGAACCTGGACACAAGGGCTCTGGCACTGAAGCCCGTCACACACCAGCCCTACCCTACCGGGAGTCACACTAAGGCCGTTAGCTATGAGAATGTCAAGTCAGCGTCGAGAGGGACTCAAGAACGTCGCAGACGATTTACCTACACCACGACAACCACCCCAGAACCTGCCAGTCAAAGTCAGAAACCCCAACCAAACTGACTGGACGGCGAGACAAGAGTGCTGCGAACCAACATGTGGATGGCAAGGCACGCCAAAACATACTGAGAGAGGGCGAGAGTCGAGACGTAGGGAAACATGTTAATTGAGGGGAGAGAACAAGCATGTGGTCGCGTGATCGATTGACAATGGTAGTCAATGAGGAGGGATGCCCTGGCAGTATCTGACAGTGCCTTGCAGGGTTTCACTTCCCCCTTTTGCAGGAGCCACAATATTTGTTATTTACTGTGTCTGCGAGAGGAATAGCCGATGAATATAAGGGATTATTGCAGTATGTGCTGTCCGGTTGCACTGGCCGACTAGTGGAAGGGACTATGTGGTATTACCGTGCTCGATTGGTCTGACAAGATTTTTAATATACGGACATTAGTATTATATGACCACTATAGACATATGAACTCGCATGCCAATTACAATCTGCACATGACTCTCTCATGCAAAAGCACACTCTATGAAAGTTCTCTCCCAGCGATGCAGTCTGCCTGCTCCACATCAACGCAGCAGTTGACTCAGGCACTCACCAAGGTTCAAGACCTTCAGGGATGGCTGGCAGAGCAGGAAGCTGTGTTCACAGCAGAGGTTTGCGGCTTGAAGAGGCTTGTAACCATCATGGAGGAGAGGGAGAAACAAGAAAGAGGAATCATGGTCAACATCGAGCATGAATGGGCAGGCATGGGTGATCGTGTGGAGCAATGCGAGCCTGCACTCAGGGCAGAGACCGAGAAAGAGTGACGTGCTCAAGAAGAAGTGGAAAAGAGGTTGGAGTGGATGCACCATGGCGAGCTTCCAATTGCCGGTCGCGACTATTCTATCCCTGATGCCCCTGGGTGTAATTTCTATAGTGCTGACGCCTCCGCTGATCCAATGCTGGGTTAAAGCCCAACGGTCGCGATGGCCAGCAAGGTACAAAGGAGCAGAAAGACATTCATGCAAGTCTATGCAGAATATGTCCATCTTGAGGATGAGTATGCAAAGAAGTGCACAGAATATGATCGCATGGACAGGATGCTCTCCAATTGGAGGTTCTCACTCGGGTAAATGATGCTATTTACCATGGCTTCAGGCTCCCATCTTGGCACAACAGCGTGAATAATACCTCATGGAAGAATCACAAAAACTTAAAGAGAGTGGCCTTCTCCAACATCAGCTCACAGATAATCTCGGCCAACAAGTTCAAGCACTGCTCAAGGAACTTGGACGACATAATGACCCCTCAGATGAGGAGCTTGACGAGATGGGGCCTTTACCTGCTGACAACACTGATGCTGTGATCACGCAAAACCTCGTTCTTTTCTGCTCAATTCCATCCCTTCAAGAGCAAAACGAAAAGTTGCTAATCGTTCACAAGCTCAGTGCAAAAAAGAACAAGAATACTGTGGATTGCTTCAAAAAATAGCAAAGCAAGGCCGTCCATGAAGCTCATGAAGCTATCCAGGACCTCGCTGCTCAGCTCAATCACCATAAAAAGAGCAGCCAGGCTACAATACAGGTGTACATGAAAGAATGAGACACGCTCAAGGCGATGCTCACTCGTGCTCGACGTTCGTTGCGTGGCGGCATAAATGGCAATGTCAATGGTGCTGCATCCACACCTCCCAGTGATTCAGCTGCTGAGTTGGAGGACGCGCAAGCGCAATTTGAGTCGTATGAGGCAGAGATGAAGGTGGACGCCGAGAAGCTGTGCCATTCCGAGTCATTTCCCAGGCGGGTCCAATCCCCCCTGATGCGTCCCAATCCCCCCTGCTCATCCATCTAGTCTTCTGGTTTATCTCAACAGTGCGTATTCATCGTGTCATTGCCATCGTCCTCCTGACTCCTAATGCCTGAGGCATTACCTGATGCTATGGGCATCACCTCATGCCGCCATTCTGCGATTCAGCTCGACAGAACCATGTGCATCCCCCCTGGTGAGTTCTCCTCATGCTGCTCCAAATATCTATGCACATGTTCTAACGTGTTGCTCAGGCCCTTTATCGTGTTCTCAACGTGTCTCGGGGCTCACACCACATCCACATCACCACTGGCATCCATCTTGTCACAGCTCGTAGTTGCTGCTTCCTCCAAGTCCCTCTCAAGCTTGACACTCTGGGGCTTCACTGATCATTCCCACAGGTTTGTCGGGTGATGGTGGAGGTTCCAGGGATTGTTCAGGTGCGTCGTCTATGTTCATTTCGCTGTGTTGATCGTTTTTGTCAGCGCTCCTCATCAATCGCATACAGGGCAATGCGCTGAGATGATAGCAGCAGGTGCCAAAATTAAGGCTCCCCGAGTTTGTTCTGTGATTGTACAGTCGAACGGCCAGTTCAGATTCCAATTTACTTCCCTCTCTACTTATGCAAATGATTGGGCCTGGCTGACCAGGCAAGCGAATTCAGCCCTGTATGGTTGTTGTAACACAATGAAATTGAGTGCCGCTCTGAGGACATGGATATGAGTAGGATCTGTGTACCTAGCATGAATCTGAGATGTTGCGACCATTTGCGTCAAATCCTTGATGACTATAAACCTTGAATGCTTCCTTGACTGACTCGGAGTTACTGTGGGCACCCTACTAACCTTCATCTCTGTGCCAGAGGGACCGGCGCTGGGGCGATCATCCAATATAGTAGATCTTGTGTTCTTGACCAGTCTAACCACTGCAGCGTTCACTCTTACCGACCACATCAGTACAGTGGCTGTTCACCTACCGCATGCGCTTGAACCTCTCGCGCTCTTCCTCGTGCTCTGCTTGACCTGTTTCAACCATCTCCGAACATGGTCTTCCTCCACCACCATCTTGCTCTTTTGGCCCTGCTATGTCATTGTGCTGTCCATCTGGACACATTCTTACGTGCAAGCATTCCCCATAACACCTCTCATCCCTTTGAAGCGGACTGTCCTCATTTTGGGCAGTCGTAGTACAGCGGTTTTGATGCATCATCACACACTAATTACCATGAAAATGTGATATATGAAACATGCTAGTATATATCCCTAGTGATACATCAGTAATACATCAATTGCTTCATTTGTCACATCCATGATACAGACCATCACCCTTCACCAAGTAACGAGGTGTCTCATTGACTGACATTCCCTGACTGAATAACATTCTTTCTACTAGTATTTCCAACTCTGTTTCAAGACTGGCATGCGTGTCCGTGCCAGCCTGGTTACAGCCATCTACAAAAAGGCACTGGTCCTTTTGAGCGATGTGCCCCAGGTGACATTGTTAATTTGACATCAGTAGATGCCACTAGAGTGCAGGATCTTTGTACTTATGGATTAATTGCCATCTCTGGGCCTTACCAGGTATGAATCTTCCTCACTATGCATTTGAGGTTGTCTCTGACTTGTAACTCAGATTACCCTTGCATTTGTTTCCCTATATAACCTTCTTGACTGGTTCACATTTGTCTCCAATGGGTCAACATGCAGGAGTGCTGTTGGAACAGGACAAGATGCTTGCCGGCTGCAGGGGTGTTCATCTTTGGCACGATATCAGGAATGCCCTTTCCCTCGGGAGATCCCAACAAACAATTGCCAAAGACCTTGGACGCATTTGTGAGCCTTCTCTGTTGGTTCGCGTGCCTCCCTGACATGGACAAGGGTGTCCACTGGCACTGGTGTGTGATACCATGCATGCACGACTCGCTGAACTGGGTGAGCTGTTGTCAGAGGACTTGCTTGTCGGTTTGGCGGGGTCTCGTTTGCAGCACCATCGTCGGACAGTCAGACAGTGAGCATGCACGATGTTATGGATGGCTGTGTCACTCAGTACAATTGGCTGCACCACCAGGGCTCTATGCCCGCATCCTTCCTGCCCTGATTTTCCAACCCCCATCACCTCCGCGCTGCCAACATCAGACACAGCACACCTGTAGCAAACCGTCAGCAGAATCGACCTACACAAGGTGTACACAGAATGCTTGCAAGTCCTTTCCAGCGCCATGTAGTTGATGTGTGGGATTCCAAGAATCATACAGCACAGTGATGTTACACACAGGCCAGGCGGGATTGGACATGTTGGCTTGACAAGTGGCAGCACCAGCCAAGGGAGCTGCGGCGCTGGGACCTGTATGAACCAAGGGCAAAAAAATCCACTGAGCCTACATAGGTACATCGACTGGCAAGGTCATCACAGAGTACATGCGTTTTGAACCTAGACAACCAGACACCCCACTTATCTCTAGGGCCATCCATCGCTTGAGGATGCAGTTGGAACGGCAGCGCTGTTGGTCGGGATTTGTCTTCAAAATCACCAATGCCACATGGGAAGAGTATTGGATACATCCCAGGAAATAGATCCAGATTGTTGTACTCAACACAGCTGTGGTAAATGTTCGACCACTGATTCTGACACTTTCAGGATCAGAAGCGCCAATTTGCTCTAGGAAAGTTGCAGGACCCGGAATACTCTTTGGTAAGCTGAGATGCAAGCGTAGCTGGGTGGTCTTCAAAGCCTGTAGTCGCTGTGTGGAAAATTAAATTAGCATCAAGCTCAGGCTCATTACCTTCAGCAGCATGCTCAGCAGGCCCAGGGAGCGGGTCGTTTGCTAGGTAGTGAAACAACCCTAAAGACTCACACTTAAGTGAAGCTTTGTGCTAGGTCGCTTTTACAGAGAAAAAGACAAGAGAGGAAGAAGGTAGAGTTGCCTGTAGGGAAAACTCCAAAAGAACAAGACTAGTGTTCTCTTGTGCTGCATTGGGGTTTATATACTAAGTACATGTGTGCACGGACCAAGCAGTGCTACTACTATATATGGTAAGTATCCTTGGTACTGGGTAACATGAGATAAAGGCATGTAGTGGACATGGGTGATGTGCATGTACGCTGTGGCAGCATGAGGATGCAATGCGGATCTAATGTGAATGGGAATCATGGATGTGGGAGATTAGATATGCATGTGTGAATAGAAGTGATAGAGCAGAGATAAAAGGAATGCATGTGAATGCGTGAAGGAAATAGATAGGGATTGAATGGAAAGAAAAATGTTAAGTCCATTAGCTTGAGTAGCGATCGTAACAGGTAGAGCTCAAGCATATCTCTGTCAAGTGGAATATTGTGCCGAACTGCTTAGATTAAACTTTCCAGGACTGATAAAGATAACACTTAACAGGCCAGTGAAATCCGCCAGCATCAGCAGAGGCAGCGGAAACTATGTTCATCCCGTGAGCACAGATGTTACCTTGAAAGACCATTCCGCTATGCAGCTAAGTTCAAAGCCACTTTGGGCTCGTGGGGACCACATGTATGTGTCCTAATTTACTGCAACTTACTCCCCATCAGCAAGGCCTATCTCAACAGGCAAAATGCGAGTGTAAATCAAGTACAGTAGCTATATACTGCTCACTTTTACCGAGCACTAGTTTACACAAGCTTGAAAGCATCATACTGCAGATCAATGCAGCATCCAAGCCCTGTTACCTTCGCTGTAAGGGTAGAGTGGTTGGGAACTGGGGCCAGCAGTGGGCTGAAGAGAAATTCCCACTGGCTGCTGGGCAGTGTAATGACCCAATATCCTATCAAGGACAATAGGAGGTTCTAGAGGTTGCCTGGTAGATCCTAGAGTGCTTGCAATAAGTAGTTCTGTTATAAAGTACAATCACTAGATCACTAGGGTCTATGGTAGATTGCTAGCAATGAGAATAGAGGGAAAAGAACAGAAAGAACATGGGGAACTAACAAGAGAACTAGACTAGAGACTAACTACTATAACATAGGGGTATTAATAGGGGCTAAGTCCGAGCACAGGCCAAGCTATGGAAAGGCTGTGGGAATCTAAATAAGGTTAATACCACGGTCACTGGGTACCATGAGGATGCTCTAGATAAGAGCTGTTAATGCTATTGGAGGATAAGGGAAAGTGAGTCAAGAGGAAAGTCATGAGGCAAGCATAAGGATGCAATGTGTATACCATGAGGTGGCATGAGGTGCACAGCCTAGATAAGATCATGTGACTTGGTCATGTGACTAGTAGCGTGGGAGCCATGTGACCTGATGAGGTAAGTCTTGGCAAGTGAAGGAATACTATGGTATACTTTGGTAGTGTTTTGTGTGCACTAGTGGGACTAGTGTTAGTGATTAGGAAATGAATGGTAGTGAAATGTAATTGAGAAATGTAGTGTCTATAACAGGCAGTGTATGTGTCAAGTCCCAAAGATCTTATGTCCAATTCGGAGGGGATGAAAAAATTGTTGGGTAATTGAAGCTTAGCGGCCTTGAGCCTCCTGTTTGGTGCTGAGCAAGGCGGCAACAGATGGGTTATTTCACTCACACCCTGTCCTCATGAGCCCTTTGCAGCAGCTCTTGAAACTCAAGTCTTCACCTTGGGGTCTCATGAGCAAGGGCCTTGCCCATCCCGGTCATCATCTGCTGTTGGAGACAGTGGTACTCCGCTGTGTAACGAACCACATTGGTGTGCTTTCCCTTTCCCACAGCTTGGGGCTGCAACACCCGGCGAAGGCCACAAGCCAGCTGAAATGAACAGCATAGCCGTTATCTCATTATTCAGTTGCAGGAGTTGAAACACTTACTGTGGCAGCAGATATTGCCAATATGGGGAGGGGAGTCGTCTGCCATGCAACATTCTGGCGGAAAATGGGGGAGACGTTGTTTGTGTACCAGAACTTGGATTGGAATTGCAAAAAAATGGGGTTTGAAAAGAGACTGATGTTTTTCTTGCAGTCTTCATCAAGGCTATGCAGCATTGATTTTCAACACGGACTCACCATCTTGCAGTTGTACTCGTGGAGATAATATATGCTCCAATTTTCTGGAAAGGTGACTGTCTCACACTGCTTCAGGATGGCAAGCGACATCTCAGAAGGTTCCAGAGTGCCGTTAGGATCAATGGATCCACACAGATCATACATTTCTGCGTATGTCTCTGAAGCATTTGCCATCTTGCTGCAGAATAGTTGCATTTGGTTAAGTAACTGTAGACAACTGATTAATCCTACATGGCTGAGTAACGGTCGACCCACCAATCTCTGTATTTGATCACTCCAACAAGTCACTGGAGGGATTTCAAGTTGAAATCGCAACCGCATTGTAAAGGAATGTAAAACCAACCGTGCCCTGTCCTCTCACAGGCTTGGTTCAGAAACCTCGGCTCTACCTTGTTCCAATTTCCCATCAAAGCAGCCTCTAGAATAAGGAAGTCTGCCGCAAATTCGACATTCTGCTTATTCACAGCCGAGAGAGTTCGCTTTTGCAGATCCTGTCATCTCCCAGACTGCCATCTCTGATGCTCACTGAGGTGGACAGGCTGTAGGATATTGATCAGCTGGCACTCCAGGCGATTGTTGGTAATGGGGCTGCTTGTGAAGCCAGCTCGAAGTGGTGGCCATGGGAGCTGGGGTTGGGGTATAGTACCATAAGGAACTATACCAGTGTGAAAGGTACTCTCAGCAGGCTCAATGGGGGTTTACCTGTTGGGTGGCATCACAATGTAGACCAACTACTTGGTTTTGATTTGAGCTGAGATAATTTGGATAAGGCTCAGACATCTGGACTGGGGTCGGACACAGCGCTTGCAAAAGGGGTGACCAGGAGTCATTGTATCAGTGACTTTATGGCCCTTTGTTTAGCAATGTTGCCAACAGGAACCCTGCAGTGATTTGCTGATGCCCGATTTCGCTGGAGGTCCCAATAGACTTTACTGTGCCCCTATTTTGGCAGAAGTCCTGGTAGACGGAGAAGTAAACCATGTGGTAGAGCTCACTGTGTAGCTAACATTATGTCATTGGTAGTCCCAGCCAGACAGAAAATGACCAGGCACTAGTCAGCTCACCGTGCAGTTGCCATCATCTCTTTGGCAGTCCCAGCAACTTGTAGCGAATGGCTAGGCACTAATGGCCTAACTTGGGGATCATTGCTGCTGCCATGAATACAAGACAGGCTACACACCAGGGATAACGACATTTTCAGGATGTTTATAGTGTATTGAAAATGACTAATAGTAGTATGAAATTTTTCCTTCCATTTTTTTTCTCTTCACTAAATTTCAAATTAATATTATGATGAAAATGTTCAGTGAAATCTGTACTTTTCGGAAATATATTACCCTCATAAAAATTTCAAATGAAATGATAAGTTTAAGGACACCATAAAGTTATCACAAAATTTGAGATTTTGTCAACATCTTTTCTGGCATTCAACTTCTGAAATTTCTGGCTGGCAAAAATGATGAACGAAACATGAGATTTTGCATACTCCTTTTCAGGAGTAATAAATATCAAATTTTTAGATATCTAAAAGGACATCTCAAAAGATAACATTTTTCAGCTGAGAAAAGTAATTAGACGCTTGTCGCTCAGTGGGCACTCATCGAGCACTCATCAGGCACTCGTCCGGGCATTTGGTGGTGATTTGGCATGGTATATAGTCACAAATAATGTACTATGAGATTCTCGCGAGCCATTCCTCTGCTGCGTTCATCGTTGGGATCTAGATCGTCATCCCAAAGAGATTACCTGTCTCCAAAGCTGTGGATAGTCAGGGAACATAATACAAAATTCGTGACCCCAGGACAGAGCCTCGTCCTCGTGAGGGCAGGTGGACAGGCGGCGGGAGGGGTACCAATGTATTCGGGGAGACGATGGCATGACCATTGGTGACGAAGGTGCGCATCCGGAAATACAAGAACGGTAAGCAAGTGAAGGGGTGCAGGGACAGCAAGGGAGACTCGCCAGTGTAAACACAGATGAGGGAGGTTGGAAAACAAAGGCAGGTGAATAGAGCAAGGAGACTCGTTGGTGTCAACACAGACAATAAAGTTGCAGCAGGGGGAGCACAACAATCGTTGATGGGATGAGATCATGGTTGTTCGCAGTAAACCATGAAAAACGAGAACAAGCTTGGTACAATTGCCTGCAGTAAACCGCGGGCAATATCTAGACTTTCTGGTGTTTGACACAGGAGAGTGAGGTTGGTGTTGTTGACACCGCCACCTGTTTATCTTTCTAACCAAAGTTCAAACTCAGCTGTTGAGTTGAGTCCTCCCCCTGCTCACCTCCCGCTCAGGCTCCCCAGTGTTTAACACTAGGAAGTGTCTTCCTTACTGTCCATAATATACCACAGGCAGTCTTCAGGGCTCTCTGGTGTCGAACATTGGAAGTGTCTTCTTCCTGCCAGTGGTCTACTGCGGACAGTCTCCAAAATTCGACACTAGAGACTAAGTATGGCTTCTACTGTCTGGTTTATCACGAACAGTTCCTACCATGGTATACAAGTGGCCTCTCCTTGTTGTCTTGGTCATTCCTCTGCAATCACCATCATCCTACACTTAGCACTCCATGTGGTTCACCACAGGGAGTGTCTCCCAGCTAATGGTTGTCGCCTTACGGCAACGTTCATCATCACCCTGCCCCCGCCCCCCAGGGTTGGCGATCTCTTCCTTTACACTCTACTCTGCTGGGACCACTGCAAAGGTTGGATCTTTCTCCTTCATGAATGGCGCGGTGACAATGTCGGCTGCAGTGCGGTTTACTGCACATGGACTCTCATGACCTCGCTGCCTGTGGTATACCACAGGTAGTCTCTTACGTGTCATCTTGACCCCATCCTTGCCATTGTCACTGCAGACCGGCTCTCCCCTCATGATCATGACCACACTTGCCTGTGGATAACTTCTCAAGCCATAATATCTGCAGTTTACAATGGACAGCTTCCCCTCATCACCCCCGTGGTACACTGCATGATGGTTGTCGTCGTTGAAGAGATAGCATTGTATGTGGTACTCAACTACATGTATTACACATTGCTAATATCACTTGTGATATATTCAGAAACACAGGCAAACCCCATCCATATCTTTCTCGACGGAGGATCACTGCTACATCCTCTCTCAATGCCCACCGCCAAAATCTGATCGCCAGCCAGGAGCGTCACTGTTCTTCACACCATGGACCCATTTATTCATCACTATATGAAAATTATGGAGCCTGCTGCTGCCTCCACTTCTGTCGCCCTCCTTTGATCCCTTCCACCGCTCCCATTGTCACCTCTACTCAATCCCCTGCCCGATCTCGTGGACGTCCTAGGAGTGGCGGGAGAGCCGTCATATTTCATAGAGGATGCTGCTTCTGTGGCATCAGCCTTCATTTCCCACCATGTAGCTTGGTACTTGGTGACCTCTTCCTTTACCCTTTCCCACTCTGCTCGCACCGCCATGAGGCTTGGATCTTCCCCTTTCGTGGATGGAAAGAGCGCGGCGATGATGTCGGCCGCAGTCCCGTTTTGCCAGTTAATTTGCCAGCCCTGTTTTCTTTTAGATGCATCAATGTGTGGTGATCTGTCATGTACCGCTGCATTGATCAAGAGGACCATCAGAACAGCAAGGAATACCATTGTAAAAATTGTGTTCAATGTATGGATAGCGTGTTGTGCTTCGGCCTGCTTGGACATAGTTGAACTATTCTCTGGCTTGTGATGTTTGTGCTTCCAGATACTAATGCTCGGGTTGGGTAGGTTTCTCGACGTCGCTGCAATAATGGTTGTATGTGTCTCCACATTGTGGACCTGCATGTAGCCGAATGTCACCACATGACATTAGGTGGTGATCCCGGACGTACTGCTATCATCTGCACCATTCCCTCCTTTCCATGTTGTAGGCACTGCAGTTGGTTGCTCTGTTTACGATAAAAAATGTATACCAACCCTTGATCACCTCCACCAATCACGATCGCCCTCTTTTCTCCAAAGGCGACCTGCTTCACCTTAGCCACTGTTGGTTTGGTCGGATATGAACAGATGAGGTGACCAGATTCAACACTATGCAGACTAAATCGGTCGGTGATGTTATCAATCAGGAACATCATCTGTTTCTCATGGATTGCAACTCCCCTGCTGTGTGTTTATCAGAAGACTGCTTGTCAATCCACAACAGTTCCCTACATGGTTGTGGATAGACTTGTCGTCTTCATTACTCTCCCATCGCTTCGAACAGTGAGCCTAGCGAGATAGCTTTGTGAGTACAACATTGATGAGAAACGGCGCTCCCTCACATCTGCCCATCATACATGCCCCAAACATACATATATTTCTGCCCACTGACAAAGGTGATTCCTTTTGGTACTGTCGTGGCCAGCTGAATGCTCATGGACAGGACAAGGATATTGCCATCAAATGTCCAGACTATGACCTGGCATTCACGCGTGCCAGCCACCAGTCTGACACCTGCCCCAGTAGGGTTGGCTGAATTTGTCATACAAGTGATCTCGCATCCAGAGCCTACTCATTTCACAATTACTTCTTTGAACTTTATCTGAGGTAGTGTCGTCAGCCCATTCACATAATGTCGTCATTATTCTTACCATTTTGGCTGTTCCAGTCTGACGCCAAAGAATCAAGTACTCCAGTCCTGTTCTGAAGCACAAAGTCTCGCGGGCGTCTGTCTTGCAGGACATGATCCACATGGCTGTGCTGACAGGATCATAGAATGCATGCCATTGTGCCAACGATGGTACCTTCTCGAGTTGGTTCAAGTCCCATATCCTCATGCCCTGGTTGCCTAGTGTTGTCGGTTAGCTGTTGATCAGTCTTCCATATTCTCTCTGCTGGGGAAAGTTACTTACTCCCACTTGCGAGCAAGTTTCCTTGTCCGTTTATCACAACACAGTTGCAGATTGAGGGAAGGGGACATTGCAGATCGTCGGGATTATTGTTAGAAAATTAATGGTGTTACCTTCCAGTTTTATACCGGCCACGCTGAGTTGATCACGTACATATAGCCTTTACCACACACTCAGATGCATTGACAATAACTAGCCAGTGATCACTTGGAGATGATTATGACAATAGACAGTGGGCAATTACTCAGCAACTACTTGGCTCTCCATGACAATAAATGTTGCAACCGAGAACAATCACCTGTCCAGAGACAAAAAGTCACGATCCTGGGTGGGCAATTACAAAAATAACAATTGGGAAGGGACGGCTGAGTGCCATATAGAAAACAACCAGTCCTTTGGGCAGTCGACGCTCATCCAGAATTCGGTCCATCCAGAGTTCCACTACCAATGTTCCAGTCCACCTCAGAGTTGAACTCCAAGGAGGATCCTGTACTGCCAGGCAGTTTCCTTGCAGATCCGGTACTGAACCCATGGAGTGATTATCCCATGGATGTTCAGCACTACGTTCCAAGTCAACAGACAGACGGCAGGTGAAGTGGTGGGGAAGCTTGCGTCATCGTCTGCGAGACAACTCTGACGACAATGAAACAACGGGCGAACAAGGCATTGATTCAGTCAGAGTGACTCTTGGCTTGTCCGTGGCATACATTAATTCTGCGCTAGGGGTGGATATGGTCAAAGGTTCGCGTCAGAGAGATCGATCACTCATTTGAGCTGTGTGAGTATCTCTGGCAATCAGAGGGGGCGCGTACAGAAGCAGTCAGACAGAATCAGAAGCTTGTGATAAGGCCATCAGAAGAAATATTCACATCTTCGCTTACTTTGTATAGGCCACAAATACTCATCTGCACAAAATCTATGCAGAACAGAAGAATGCACTGGAAGCCATGCAGCATGATGTTGAGCAGTGGGCACAGACAGGGTGCACAATGATCCAAGCTGAGCTTAAGGTATGCAGAGTTGACTGTGGAATCAAGTGTGTTAGTCTATCTGCAGACCCAGCATGAAGCAATTATGGAAATGAAAAGGGAAATGAAAGCTGAATGTCAGAAGCTCGAGGAAGAAAAGGAAAGGATCTGGGTGGGTAACACTGACCTCACGGTGAACGGGTGCCTAAATTTTTGTGGCAGGTACAAAAGGAGAATGAGGTCGCCGCAATGAGGAAGCAGGATGAATGTGACCTGCAGAACATACAAGTAGTAAGTAAGCCTGGAAAGTAACAGCGCAGTTTACTAAATGCATACTGCAGAGAAGTCAGTCAAACCCGCCAGATATCGCTTGGGATGAGGACGCCCTGCAAACCCAAAACAGACAGAGTCCATCATCTGCCCAATCCACACCAACTCCATGCAGGAAACCACTGAGAAGAAGAGCCAAGGTATCGAAGCGAGTAACAGTCCTCGCTGAACTGATGGTAATTATATAACCTTCATGTTGTGATCAGACTACAGCGTATTCCACAGGACAACGCCGATACAGAGTCAGATGTTGATGCCGAGGAACCAGAGCAGCAGATAGCAGGGGACTGAAAGACGTGTGGAAACCCAGAGGAATACATGAGAACTATGGAGGCCATGATGAATTGTCTGCTTGATGAATGCAGCTTCACGAAAGTGGAAACTTCGACGCCGAGGGAACAGAGAGCATCTGGACACAAAGGTCAGAACCTCAAGGAAGATAAGAATGACCCAAATTGTTTGGGTCATCTTGTAGGAAATTAATGACGGAGCACGTCAATCACTACTGATCACTCCTCCCTCCCAGGAATATGCACGGAGCCTATTCAAGAAAGTGCACAATGTTGAATGTGATGAGGATTTCAGAGGCTACCCATCTGTGACAGTGGGGGAGGTAAAGGCATTCGAAGAGGGGGAGGAAGGGCGGGCAAATGATTACCCTCTGTGGGATATGAGGGGGACAAAAACTTCCTTTTGGAACGACACCATCATAGAGATTTTGACTGAAAAACTCTTGGCGAATTTGGAGGAGAAATCACCACAATTCCCACCAAAGACCAGGGAATACTGGAAGAATGCCATCGGCAAGAAATTTTATTGTATCAAGGCCATGTGGAACAAGACATGACCACGAATGACAGAGACAGGCAGAATTGAGGATCCAGATGAAGTTGAACAACGTCGAATTGATAACACAGAAAGAAGATTGAAGAGGATCAGAGTACAGGAGTGAAGAGTGAATGTAAGGAACCCCTCTGGTCAAATACAGCAGCTGATGTGCTGGAGATAGAAATACAACTATCATCTCAGGATCGCCAGATCTCTTGTGGGTGTGAAACAAGAAGCTGGTGAGAAAGATGTGGTGATATGCGTGTGGTTGACCGACGTCTTGGAACGACTAGGAGTGGATGGAATGAGTTCTGATGAAAGCGGGGCAGACGACATTTACACGGTATATCGGATGAAGGTGATGCCATGGAGGAGGAACATGGAGACAGAGTGGGAAATCATCGACACCCAACAATTCGTAGATGTGGATATTTATACCCCTCGAGGGTCAAAGCCGGTCAAAAGGATATGGGGGGCAGATAATGTGCTGAGTGGTTGTCGCCCGGTGTAGTGATAAGAAATGGGGTGGTGGTGTCCTCTGTAGAGAGAGACTGAGGGATGAAAGGGTGGGTACGAGTATGAACTTGTCCCAAGGGGTTCAAGGAAAGTTGTTGTAGTGAAGGGGTAGACTAAGAGGTTCCAAGTGAATGTAGGTGGATCTGGTAAGATGCAGAACAAAGACCGGAATGGAAATGAACAGAAATGACAGGCCCGGATGAGATCCGGAGCAGAAGAGAGAGAAGAGGCTTGGATGACGAGATGCTAAAAGGTAGATTCTTTCTAACTAGTACAAGTCTCTTTTATATACAAGACTGTATCCGAGGGTAATATCCAATAGCTACGAGCGGAGAGTGTAATGTAAGAAAAATGCTTCTCAGGCACACGGATGGCTCTGAAGGCGGTGTGAAAATGCTATGACAGGTATAAGTGAAAGGGTTAATGATGAAGGGCCGTGATCCCTGCATCACGTAGTTGCTCTAGACCTTCTCGAGGCCAACTGAATGGATCTGGATCGAGTACCGCTTACGATGCTGCCTTCAAAAGGTCATATGCATCTTATATGACAGGGAAAAGGGATAAGTAAGGTAGAGCGCAGCCATCCAGAATGGTCAGAGTTGACCCGGTCAACCCATCCAGCATGGAAGAACAACAGATGCCAATGGATATGCACCGGACAACACTCGGACGGACATGGGACTCAACAGATGACTTGAAGAGTGTTCAGTGACAATTATCTGTTTTGCTAGAAAAAGTGAAGAAAGGGGAATGTGAGTACAGGAAACCACAGGTTCCTACACCAGTTGCAAAGTTACCAAGGGCTTTCTATAACGAAGGCTGGCTCAAGAGGCAACCACAGAGATTTCAGGAACAAATCCCTGAGGAGAAATTTTTATGTTATAACATTATAGGTTGGCAATATGGATGTAAATGAATGCATGTGCGACTCAAATAGGAGAAACGCTGTATGCAACCATATTCCGGCAGTTGGAGTGCAATCAATCATTGGCGACAATGATCGCCGCTGTCGAAGGGACAGCACTACCTGGGAACTGTCTGTAGACCATGGACAGCAAAAAAGACGCTCCTAGAGGAATGAACCACAAGGAGCAATGTTCATTTGCAACATGTGCTTGTGTGATGCTTCCCAGTGTTCGGGACGACGTGCAAGATACTACCGGTGACCTGCACACAATCCATTACGTGCTGAGATCATGAGTATAACTCTCTCCCAATATTCTAGCCTAACCCACAGCTAGAAAATCCTAATATGCACAGTAGAGGTAGCTTACTGTCTAAACTACCTACCCTCCAAATTTCATCATGTTTGCTTTATTCCTTACAGAGATATTCACAAATCTCTAGTAACATACCCATATTACCATAGTGTACTCAAAACCTATTACTCTAATTACTTTCTCAATAGACAATTAGCCCTTAGTTAAATTATCTAATCATGTACTACACAGCTTGACCTGCACAGCCCATATATCACCTGACCACTTGCCTGCTTAGGATGCTGCCCAAATTGCCATTCAAGCACAGCAGTGAGTCTCACTTTCATAGAACATTCTAAATAGAATGTACAGCCATTAACCTGTGCAAGGTTTCTGTAACTCATAGCATAGCCCTGCATGAGTCAGTGTGAGTCATACCTCAGAAAAGTGAATAAGAATCACACCTGAGTCAACATGAGTCATACTGAGTCAACACAAGTCATACTGACTCAACATGAGTCATGAGTGTTGAAGCTCATAGCATAGACATACCTGAGTCAAGATGAGTCACACATGAGTTATGTCAAGTCAGTCTTGCTACCACTATTCCTAGTCACATATCCTACCCATCCAATCATATTCATTCATGGCAAGCAAAATGACTCAGAACATAGCCTCAAAGCTGCTAAATGTAGAAGCATAGCCACATGTAAAAAAGGTATATAAGGAGTGGAATTTTGCAGTGAAAGATCATCCCATTATCTGATTATCTTATCAGAGGATCTCATATCTGGTATCTCAGAATCTAAGAAAGTCCCAAGTGACCCTTAGAGTTCTAAATCTCTACATACTTGATAGCTAGTACTTAGCAGAAAACACTACCAAAAGAGGCAGCTAACACAGCTACTCTTACATAAGCTATTACACGCATCGTAATACAGAAGCATCCTGCATACCTTGGTGCCCGTCTCCACACATCCGATGAACTCCGCGAGGTTTGACCAGTCCAACGAACGTCAAGCCCGGCAGCTGGGACGAAGCACTGGACTTGATGTCTAGTGCATTGACTTCGATTTCCACATCTGATGCTTTGAGGCTGGGTGGGAAGTAAGTAGCCAAGGCACCAGATGCACCTGTCAAACCAGCAGCATGAATAGACGCTGATTTTACATCCTCACCGCCATGAACGAGTTGATGAACAAAGATGTTGCAGTTCTTGCTAATCTTCATGTGCTGTTCGAGAAGGGAGTCCTTGCGAAGATCGTGTACGATCATCTTAGCTTCGTTCAGGGAGTTACTTGACGCAATTGGCAATGTCCAGACCAAGGGATTGCAGTTTGATAACGCCATGACGAGTCATGTGGAGCCGGGCAAGAAATTGATTGCACGTTCTTGTCAAACGATCGGCACCAATGCATGCACCATCACATCAGGACGCACAAGTCACGGTCAACAACATGGGATGTGGTCAAGACAAAGGAATGGAAGCCTATGTGAGAAGAGGATCAGATCAAGAAGATTGAACACAATCCAACGAGACAGGCAACTTACAGCGATGCGAGGTAGATTTACAAGGTTTTTTCGTAGAGTGCAATAAGACTCTCAGGTCCGGACGATCAATACATGCCATCCAAGCTTACTCAGAATTCTGCCTTGAATGCTGTAGGTGTTTTCTTGTGGATCCTAGCACGTTGAATTTAGCCTAGACTACAGTTGACCAAGCAAGGATGTACCTCACATTTCTACTGTCGTTACTGTAGGTAGGGATCAAGCGAATTTGATGAACGTTTAGCAAGGCATGATTCAATCCCATTGCCTGTTGTGCAACCTGTTTCATCCAGGTCAACAATACGTTAGTGGAAAGGAATCGTGAAAACCTACAGAGATGAAAGGATGCCAACTTTGACAAATTTCAATCAGTTGCGGTCCTTGAAAAGCGTAAGTACTTTGTTGAGCTAGGTCAAGAAAGTGTTACTTATGTTTGTGGGTTCGATGTGAGAAAAAACTGCAAAAGGATATCAACAAACTGACAAGGCGGAGTGTGGCAGGCTATTACCAGTATATGATGAACATCAGGATGGTCTGGGGCCATTGCACGAAATGATGCTCATGGTAATTATGACCGTCAACTGCGACATGAAGATCAGGTAGGGAAGCAAGAAAGATGAGAATGTACACACTGCTAGTGAGCTAAACGATGTTTGTTTCACGAGAAATGGAGTGGAACGCCAAAGTCGCAAACGTACATTGAGATTGTGTCTATTCTCGTCACATCGCCGTAATTTGTGGGTAAGTAAATCCAGATCGATGCATAGACCAGTAGGCTGTGGGTGGCATCGAGTGTCCTAATGGAAGGGAGTTTGAGAACCAACCCACGAAGCGACTACGGAACAACCGGGACCTACCAAACTGCTCCAACCTAATTGTGGTGTGAGATTATTGATCGGTGTTGAGCAGGACCATTTGAGACCGCTTGTTATGGATTTGATCCTCGCGAAATCTTGAGGGAAGAGCTGGATGTAGAGGAGGGTCTGCACGACAACGACCCCTGACGAGCTAAAGTTTAGAAAGGTCGGTCATATCAGTGAATCAACACAACATGAATGCTAATCAGTACTCACGCTGCAGCAAAAATGCCACTGAGTAGAAAGGCACCGAATGTTGTATCCTCTTAAACGACAATGTCATATCAGCGCCTGTGTGATAGGTGGAAAGGGCAGGTACGCAAGTCGTGAAATAAAGATGGAAGATAGAGGTGGAAGAAGGTGGGAAGGAGATGGAATCCCAACGTTTTGTGGTGCCGTCCTTGGTTGAGGTGAGACAACATTCAGATCTGCAGTGCCTGCTAGTATGCAAGGGTTTGTTTCAGTGTCACAGACAGGAATGTCAGATACACTGGTCAGGCCATCCTGCGGTGGTGCGTCCTCACGCTAGCGGTGTAGCTGGATCATTTGATAGGAACACTGTGCCTCGCCGATTGAGATGGACTGACATACCATGTGCTTTGATCCGTGTTCATGCCTGTGTGACCGTGCGGTGTGTTGTTAGATGTCTAGACCGTGGATGGATGGTATTGTCGGGTGGGTCCAATGTTGTGGCTCATGTGAGAGCACACCAAAATTGTCCAATATTGTATCAATGACGCGTTTAGCGGAATTTAAGTTGAGTGAAAATGTTATGCTAAATGTCAAGACAGAATTTGTGATCTATAGTGCACAAATTTATTGTTTTAGCAAACAAAAAGACCATGGCGTCCAAAATAGGGAACTGTGACGAAGCTTCAAGTTTAAGCCAAGCCATCTAAACTTGATATCTTGGCACGGTTCCCTACTCAGGAAATGCTACCTGCGGCGGCTTTTGTACCTTGCTTGCTGGGCGGGAGGGTGGTTGGAAATGTGTGAGATTAAATGTTTTAATGTGTTTTGTACTAGCAGATTCCCATGTTATCATATGAAGCATTGATTAAAACTGTATAAGCGGATGAGTTTCTCGAACTGAAGGTGTGTTATGTACTGAATTTTGAAATGTGTAGTACCGATCCGAATCATTATGCATGTCGAAAACTTTTTTTGATGTTCTGAGTGAACGCGACACAACATTGTTTACTTGTGGGATCCATCTTCCGAACGGGGAGTGGAGTGAATGAACATCACATGAATGTACTGATCACGTGGGGTAATAAAAAAAAGTGGCAACTCTCCCATGGAATTTAAGGCAACCGACACCTTGCAAGCAAGGTAGTTTTGGACAGAATTTCTTCTGAGGAAAGTGGATGAAGCTTTCCTGTCTTACTTCCAGACTTGGGCTCTTGTCAGTTTCTTGGACTGGGGTCGGAACACCACACTTGGGATCGTAGAGATCAGTACCACAGAAAATCTCACTCAAATGGATTCTCTGACTCCTGTTCACCTTGGCCGACAGTCTGTGGGAGAGACAGTATCCGAGGAGGAAATGGATGATGAGTCTTCATCTGAGAGCGAGCCATCATTCACCCCCACCGCCGATGGACAGGTATACAGCAGCCCTCCGGCTTATTGCTCATCTGAGGCAACCGTTCGGTGCGCTGTTGCTCACGCAGACTCATCAAGATGTGGTGGGGTCACCTTGGAGGCTTATCACCATCCAGGCACAGGAACACTGTTGGACTACCTGATAGACAATGTACAGATATTCTTCCAAGTTGTAGTAACTCTTTGTACAATCTCGCTGTCACCAATATCATCCGAGTAGCATGTTCTCGCGTTCCTGTGATCACTTTCCTAGGATACACCTATGCTGATCGATCTCGTACCATGGGCGCAAAATTCATCATTGTGGGTTGGGTAACTCTCCGAGTATGTACACCTACTAGCGCGTTGCACCTGGATGTGTGGGACCGGGCGGTTGCCGGGCGGAGAGCGTGATGTCTTTGTAGGCGGTATCTGTCTTACTAATTGTGTAAGGCACCTGGCCAGTCTGTACTCACGCAAATCATAAATATAATTGTCGTAGCACTTCAAAAAGATTTGAGCGAGATGAAGAACCACATAAAATAATTCACCTTGTCAACAGATTGGTCTCAAAGGTATACAGAACTACTGCTCTGATTATGCAATCTAAGCTGTAGGACTCATCAAGAGAATCATGAATACTTACTCCATCAAAGCTTTCTTGTCGTTCTCTTTGAATGAGGTCAAGAATCCCGTGACCAAATGTCTGCAAGGCATGATATCGTTCAAATATTGTTACACCAAGGGTAAAAACCCGCTATCGCGAGGATGAATTGTAAGATCGATACATGACATCCAAGCTCACTGGAAATTCTGCCTTGAATGCCGTAAAAGTTTATTTCGACAGTCTTTACTAAGTCCGCCATCATTGCAGACAGGACCATTGCGGCAGCCCCAGACGGCCGTGGCATCCAAAGTCGCGTTGACAGCTGGTGGACCCTCCCGTCGTCGAGACCACATACCAGCAACGATCACGCCAGGAACCAGAATCCAACAGAACGCAGGGGCGAGTGCAAGGAGGATTGGCTGCAATCATCGTCAGATCGCGATGGAGGCCGGGGCGACCGGAGACGGGGCGGGAAGGTCAACAGGACCATTGATGGCGATCCTGATCCCGATCTTCATCCTCTGACTCGAAGTTGGCAGTGGCAGCGGGGACCTTGAAGGAAAAACAAACCCAAATAAGAAAATGTCAGCTCAGACACAAAAGAGAAAAGAGAAGCAGCAAAAGAACCTCCCGCGGTGGAGCGGTCGAGTACTCAAGCCAACCCCGTCACCGTCGGTCGCCTTCACAACTATCGCGTACAATAACTTCGTCAGTCGCCTTGATTCGTCACTTTCTGAAAATACATAATTCTATGGTTACTTTTGCGGTCCACACTACTTCATAGCATCTATGATCAATTCCAATGCTTTCTGAACTCGAACGAGCACATTCGGGGCAGAAATGAGTGGGATAGCAAAAGGTGGGTTGTCACACTGAAGTGACACCTGCCGAATGGTGCCGCAGCTGAGTTTAAGCTGACTCTGAAGTTCATTCACCACGCTCAGACCTACCAGGTCGTGATGAGCCTGATTCACCTTTGCAGGTCGAACAGTGAAAGCAGCCGACACCAGGGAACATACCGCACAACCTCAGACAGCCTGTAGCTTACAACTCTAGTAACTGGCGCTCAGGCTGACTATTGGTGTCTGAACACTTCAGGTATGACATCCTGTGACTATTTGTGACACTTGTGTGACTGACGAACCAACGTGACTGATGAAGTTATTGTACGCGATAGAATGTATAGAGGCGACCGTAACTCTGGGTTTTATGTCTATCATCATCTATGCATGGCCACACAGCCCACCATGCACGTACGACTTCTCGTTGCCTGTTATTCCTTCAACCTGTCTGGTGCGTTACATCCCTGTCTCTCGTGCACAACGATGACGATAGTGAATTGCCTGTTGCAGTGATGACCCTGCATTCACACTCCGTACCACCAGCGTGGCAGCGCAAGTCGACAACGACACCAGACCATGACCAATATCGCACCGCGCAACACTCGACGTTCAAGTTCAACCTTAACAGCCATCACACCTTTGACCCAGAGCTTGACCAACAACATTGTACCAGGATCGACGCAACAGGTATGAACCCGATCATCGAGGAATAGGATGAACGACCTCCACTGAGATCGTACCAGTGGTCCTGGTTCACAGCAAGCGGCGTCCATGACTATTGCTAACTCGGCGGATGTCAACCTGTCCTTTTCTCATACGAGCTCGGAGAGGCGATTATTCATGGTGCTATGACTTTTGCTTTCGTTGAACCCTCGCATCCACTAATGGTAACTGATTCCACTCACTGCGATGACAGCAGCCCTAAGTCGCAGGGACACCGCCGGACTGATCCTACCCTAAGTTGGTGGATGCTCTATGCTGCCATGATTATAGGCAACGTGGTCCGACACAATCAAGCAGGCCATAACAAACTGATCTAACACATGTTTCAAAACCCTACCACTCAGACCCAAGAGATGGATCACTCCTATGTACCATTAATCCCTTGAGCCGGAATCATGGAAAATGAAATGGGTTCATCTTCGCCGCTGCAGTCCCTGCAGAAAGTAGGCCGTAGAGTGTATGGCAGATCTAGGGTTATCACTTGTAGTCACCACATATGTTTGTTATTCACGGCGATCTGTAGGCTGAGCTGGCTCTGAATGATGAACGACCGGTGGACATCTCGGTGGTCTTGCTCGACTCAGTAGATGTCTTTGGCGCTACCTCAGGCTGGCCATACTACTCATGGGTGGGGTACGCCAACTTGCGATCTCGTAGCTCTCAGATATCATGGCTATGAGTCTATGACTTGCAGTTTCGACTGAAATCCATGCTCAGTACACTGAACGAATGTGTCATCGAATGTTCAGCTCATCCTTTCAACCCCAGTCAAATCCGATGATCACACGCTGGGCAGGAGTACGCAGAAAACATGAGGGACGTTCAAAATATCCACAGGTCAGAAAGTGAGTTCATAGGGAGCTGTCTCAAGATCAAACATGGCCTATGACACAGCAGGGGAAATGAAGCCCCAAGCAGCGGACGAAACCTGTATCCCATTGAAGCCTGATAACTGACTTCGTTGTAATGACTCGCTTCTAATGGTGCATAGCACGCTCACAATACAATACATCTCAACCCTTGTGCTCATGGCTGTGAGGACCTACACGACGGTCTGTACTTTATCTTTGAGCTTTCAGACTCACTGGGTTCAGACACTAAGAGGGAGGAATGTTGCGACCACATTTCCCTCTGAGGCACTGAGACATTCTTGCACGGTCAAACAGAGTCCACTGATCTGATACACGTGTTCCATCAATATTGACTGGAAGATGAGCACTCATCCTCATCATGATCTCATGTTAATGGCTAGAACTCGTGTCGTAGTCCTTTTGGGCGAGAACGATCACTCTTCCCATCTGTAGGTTGCAGAGACAAGCAAAGTTGTTTCCCTCTGGCAGTAAGTTGAGACCGTGCACGACACCATTAATTACATGTTCGATAGCATAACCCTTGGCGCGTGGGTTCCAGACATATGACGACCACCAATGATCAATTCTTTATCATCACGTACGTTCTTTCTTTCTGGATATTTAACTCTGCACAGCGGTGAAACAGGTACTAGTGGCAAGTCGGAATACCCGGCCGTCGCGCGCCTTGCTATCAAGATGTTGTCTACCACTACTTGATGGCTGCTCCTGTAGGCCCATTGGCAGGTACATCTCCAGAAGAACGCCAGCACCTCCATCTCGCCAACAAGACACAGTACCGCCATCTCGGACAGCGCGCTGATCCTGGCACCTGCACCAAATCGTTTCGGACAGTTCATGATGGCTCTTGAGTCCACCAGGTTGTCAAAGTGTCTTGTCGCTCAAATGTGCCAGCTTTTTGTGGTCCATCAGGGTCCTCATCGCCATATTCCGTCCAGCTTGACCTCTCCCTCTATATTACCCTTGGCAATGTCATCACATTTTTGTCGGCTCTGATATATCAGACACTCAATCTGATCAGTTGGTATCTATGTCTGCGGAAGCCTCCAAAAAACGGTGTTCTGTCATAGCGGCACTCTCTAGTCTACACCGTACACTGAGGTGTGACAGCTCACGTGGTCCATACAACACGCACCGAGGTGGAAATGGTGCGGCACATGCACCGCGGCAAGAATGTCATAGAACGTGGTGATGATTTTTTGTTTGGATATTACCACGCCATACAGGACAATGCGGTGCGCCGCTTGAGCAAAGAAATTGCACACTGTTGATTCTCTGGCATCAAGGATGGATCGAGCACCGGAGAAGAAGCTGCTTGGGGTTCATCGTGGGGAAGCCCATGGAGATGGCAGGATCTCATTTGCCGTCGCTCTCAGATTTGATTGGACCGATGTGCGCCTTTCGTGAAGCGACGCTGAGAATAGGGTTGGCATTGTAACCATATAGCATACATCATGTATGTACGACACAGGATGAACATGAGGGTGGGAGAGTGATCGTCACATCACTCACAAAAAAATGAAAATGTCAAATATATAAACATCACCTTATGTAGGTATGTATGGCCATATAAGACTGGTAACCAATGTTAGCTGTGCGTGACCAAACGGCAGCAATATATGACCATGCCAGGAACTTTGAGAAATAGAAGCGTCTAATTTGATATAAGGTGTAGAATATATCCCCAGGTTCTCTTGACCACGACACTCTGGCTTGTACTACATCATCTGGTATGTCCCCGGCGCCGCCTCATCACTCACCGTCTTGTCAGGCCAGGTATATCACTTTGGCTAGTCCATAGTATTTCTGTGAAACAACCCAGGCCAGAGACATTCCCTCCCGGAAATGATGTGTCCTCTGTATACTAATTCAATTATCCTAGAGAGCTCGAGACTGTTTGAAGCGACACAGAGTAGACCGTTCTTCATGATTTCGGTGCTGGGGTGACTTGGAATGCGTATCCTCCAATCTCTCCTCAAAACCCTGTCTCTTCGTTATATGGGTATTTTCTGAACAATGGAGGTCGTGCAACAGCATTTGGCCCGCTGAGCTGTCGAGTCGACTTCAAGTTAGGCGAGAAACTATTGGCTCCAATTTCCATGTACAGGTGCCTCCTGCGCAAAAATACTTGCTTGTACGTCGTTGCATCAGGTACAGTGTTCCTATCACACCCCAAGGCAGCAAGAAGGTAAGCTAAAAGTGAGCGGCACACAGGTAACCAGTCTGCTGACCACACAATCGAAGCCCGAGTCTGATTAGTGATGTCGCACCCGTCCCAAACAGCGACCCAGACTACTACTACTAGTGGCACTTGGACTGTCCACCTCTCGGATGTCCTCCACCGCATGCCCTGTTTGTAAAAAATTGTCATGGTGATGAACCACCACCCGCTCGGCTAGAACTAAGCTTGAAGCTCGACTCGAGCCAGCCCACACCATGTCACGATCTCGGGAACAGGGAGGAACTACCTTATCGATGCATTCCGATATTCAACTGCTGCCTCAAATCTCGAAATTCGTTTATCCACATTCATCAATCCAAGCCAGAGGCCTATATTTACATCACTCGCCTGAGGTCCATGTTACTCATTGGGCTGCTCGACCTTCCCTCTTTCTTGGGTTTTTTCTTTTCCTTTATTCACGGCTGATATAAGCACACTTACACTGCCAGGCGCTGCTGACTACCCCCGCTCTCTTCACCCTCACCCGAGACTATCGGATACCATACCGTTTCTATGTTACTTCCCCCCAAGAGCCAATGCCAATTCAAGTGCTTATACCTCTAGTGACTTGTAATCTTCTCAAGCATCCTTCCACTATTGCTTCTGTGGACTTGAACGATTTGAACGATTTGACTTCATCAAGCGAATCCAATACGACCACCACTTCGCCACCTTCACCTCCTTCACAAACAAGCAGTCCTCATATTGTTATCCAGGGGTCTGAAGATGAGCCCCAGCATCTTGAGGAGGAAATGGGTGATTGGGCCATGCACCCAGTACTTCCCACGCTGGTTGCGTGCATCAATGCCATCAAGCAGTCACCTGTCTTAGAAAACCTTAGCGAGCCGCCTCTATGAGGTACTACATGCCATAACTTCGTATTCATGTTGGCTAAATAAACACCAGATCGGTGCCATCAAATCGCTCAACTACTTGTCTCTCCTACCCATCCTAGAGTTGTGCGTCACATGAGTTAACTCTTCATAGTGGAACTGAAAGCAAAAGCAGCATATTCAGAATGTTTCTCCTGGCGAGTACACCACAGTCTTGTCTCTCGGAGCTGAACATAAAGCCTATCAACCATCTGCTAGGTACAGATGGAACGTCGGTTGGATCTGTGCTACGATGCTCACTACATTCCCAGATTCTTCTACTCAGCACAAAACGAAGACCTCACTATCATGACCGCATATGATATCCATGAAGGTATCAACAAGTACTTTCAGTCGATCATCACTGCAAATCTCTTGCGCATGGGCATCATTGAAGACCACATGTGCAGTGTCAAGTTCGACACGAACGGCCATCTTGAGTGTGGTGGTGTTTGCCACGTTCCAGATCTCATGCTCACCATCAACAATGTCTCCAACGTCCAATTGGACCAATGCATATTTCCCATTTGGCTTCTTGAGACCGCATTCTCGCAGGATGGGGCACAAGCCATCGAGAAAGCCATCGTTATGACTGATGTGAACCCCTCCATAAAGCTCTTCATCCTTGTCGACATAGAAGAGCGCACCTCGTCATCCAATAACTCAAGCCAGCCATCTCATGTCGCTATCGCCACAGAACCCCAACTTTCAGCGCCAGAGTTTAGATCACTTTGCAGGGATTCTACCCCTTTTGGACCCATCGTCGTCAAAGGCGTTGAGTGGATGAATGTCAGAAAAATTGCTTTCAAGATGTTTCTTCGCAACGAACAAGGCATATTTGATTTCGAATCACAAAATAACATGTATACCGCGAGTGGGGTAGGTGGCATGCTCATGATATTGGCCTTGCTGACATCTTTAGACCTTATACCCTAATATTTGTATGCAGGAAGTTGAACGACACATTGCCATTGGAATCCTGGAAGTCATCAATGCTGTGATCCAGGTTAAATTGGACGCAGGTGTGCCCTCAAACGACCCTGATATCTAGGAGTTGCACGCTCTGGATCCCCAATCTTCCTTGAAATGTGATTGGGAAGGCTTCCTCCGAAAACTTGATGTACGCATATTCTCCTCTGCACACCAGCGCTACGTGGATTGGTACCGGAAACGGAAATGCTCTGGTGGGATTGATGGGGGCAGGGGGCTGATTAAGAGGCACAAGATGAATGGTGTTTTGTTAGTTGACATCATTGGCACCCCATCAACTCATTTGGGTCCGCCCAAGGCTTCGCACAAAGGGGGAAGGCGCAAAGGGAAGAAGAGGGAGACTCGCTAGACACTTTTGTTTTGTTCCACCACTCCTCGTGTACTGTACTTTGTCGAGCCCGTGTACGTGAAAACACCATACCTCAGCATCGCACGGCACAGCCATCATGGCAACTAGCAGACCGCCATGACTCAGGTTGGGTAATCGTAACAACAGCAACGACCAAGAAATCTGTTCGAGAAACCTGTGGTCAAGCAAATAACCGACACATGGATTTCTCACCACCTATCCAAGGCGTTGGTGTATCCCTCTTTGGTTCCGTTTCCCGTCTGCCCAGATGTACGGCAACGAATGCAGTGTTGCCAACATGCTCCTTTTCTTGCTCGGTGAAGACCGCTCCTTCTGAAGCATTTGCCGACGTTCAGGATGAAATCCATTCCCGACACGGTAGCGTATACAATGGTGCCTGAATCATGGCGGGTCCTGTTTTCTCAACAATGTCGGTGGATTAACTCGACGGCGCACAACTTGTTGGAATTGGTGATCTTCCCTGGGTTGTGCGGCTTTGCTGTTTCTCGATGCACTTTGTCGTTTTCGTCAATTTGTTGGACACAGGTATCCACAGGCCATTCATATTCGTCCCGCTTCATACCAAGGCTGCGCCATGGTCAACACTTTCTATACTTGATCATGATGTCAGCTGATCAATCAATCTCAAAAAACACAAATGGCGCAAACTGGCAAACATGCCAAGGAAGAAAAGAGGAGAAAAAAAGAAGAAGAAAGACAGAATAAGAAAGAAAGCGTGCAAGAGAGACCAAGATCGATCTCACCTCGCCCCCTGCAGTTGTACTCTGTATGAGCATCGCGGCGGAATCGGAGATGGCACGGTCGGCAGGGGAGGCTGTCACAACCTGGCCCTTCCGCTGACGCCATTTGGGCTGACTTCTATAGTAATAATTGCCTGACCGTCGGGGGATATTTTATTTTTGCAGTTTGTTGTGATGTGGAAGGTTAGGCTCATGAAAAGTAATGTTGTCTGGACACTGAGTCGAATGTAATTGTCCTTGACATCTTTGGATTCAGGTCAATTGACCTATTACTACTCCGTCATGCATGTAACGAAATACTCGCCACAAGACCAAATCGTGACAGCAACGTCGTTAACGATGGCCACTTATGCACTCGCGAACATCACTGGATGGCCAAGATAGCGCTTCGGGTTTTTTCCAACCATTTCGCAGTCTATTAACATTTATTCCCCAACCTATTCAGGTAACCAGACTGTCCTACGAGACAAGCCATGTCTCGCAAGACGGTCGAGTCATCAGACTACCTTCAATGTGGACTGCTGTAGCGATCAATGTTCACGGATGGCAGTCAGCCTAACATTGCAGGATCAATGGCCCAACTCATTTTACACCCCCTCGACAATCCGAAAGCAGTGCACTCAACCACAAGAAAGTAGCACACTGATTTTTATTTTTTTGCAAACGGACCCTCATACACTTTCCACCCCCACTTGATCATGTTCACATGGTATGCAGAACCAGAAAAGTGTTAGGTGGCAAAAATCCATTATGTCACCTGGAAAGCAACTGGAAAGATTCAGAGGGGACTGAATATACACCCAGGGTCAAAGGAGTGGGTACGAAGGAGAGCAAGCAAAGCATAGAAGTAATAGAGTGTAAGTATGAAGTATAACAGGAGCGTCAATGAAACAAGCATTGCATACTTAGCGGTATCTACCTTCTAACACAATGATATTTCGATTTTCTCTTCCTGCAGGAAGCATCCCCTTTGTTGAGTTCGTCCTGGGCACACCATTTACCCGTGACCTCTGAGCTGGTCCCATCTTTCTTGTTCGGGGTAGTGCCTAGCTCTGCATGTTCCGGTGTACCATCGCTAGCACCAAAATGCCCTCCCTCGGACCGACGGGCTGTGTGATGCTGAGGCGAGGGCTGTGATCCGTCGTTGGAGGCTGTTGAAGGTTGAAGGTGGCGACGCGGCAATACCTGTGGAGATTCTCTATGGGAATGAGATGAAGAGTGAGAATTCTCGTGATATGGAGATTTTCCAAAAAGAAACTCATTGTGATAGAGAGAGGGGGTGCCTTTGTCATGCTGAGGAGATTGCACAGGAGTTGAGTGATGTAAACGTCTTGCACCGTGATCAGATGAGATGGGAGGTCGTCCGTCATGAAGGAAGCCCATGTGGCCACTGAACGACTCTGGCCTAGTCGAGGCAGCAGCAGCCCTCGCCGCCACACGGGCTTGCATTTGGGCTTTCATCCTGTCAACCATGCCTGTGTCAGCGGGCTCAGAAGATGACTCAGACGTGTTGTTGCTTTTCGTGTCCCCCTTGAATCCACGTCCCTTCTCATTCCCAAACAACTGTCTATAAAATGGGAACCTTTCAGCAAAGTGTCATGAATGATGGTGGACTTACAGATTCCACCACTTGAGTAGATCACCCCTCCAATCAATGTCGACTGCATTGCAGATGAAAGAGACTACCAAGCGATAAAGTTCATGATAACTGAACTCCCCATCCTTCTCGCTCCAGCAGGACATTGACGAGATTCCGAAACGTGTCTGAAACACAACTAATAAACATTTGCTTGCTAGGTGTGACACAGGGTCACTTACTTGGACACAGACATAGGCGATGTGTTCAGGCTCTACTATGGTCATATCGTGCAAGAACGCATTGCAGGACTTAGTATCCCTCTTTAACGTCATATCCAGAGCAGAAGTTGGTCCCAGGAAGATGTGCCGAGCCACCTACCCAAAGTCAGTCACCGTAAGTCATGACGATAATGAAACTGAAAACATACCCTGATCAGCATATAGCCTCGGAAGAGCCCGTTACACGTGTCCTCGGGATCATAGGTGTCTCCGGGATACTTGTCACCGCTCCAAATACGGCAGGAAAATTGTCAGCTCTCATAGGTATTTTGCCGCATTCAAGCAACTTGAGGGCCCTGGAACGAGTTCGTAAGTCTTCAGAATACGATAAATGAGTCACTGACTCTATGGGGTCTGCATCAAACCCTGCGAGCGCTTCCATGGGACAAATAAAGCGCGCAAGGACAGGGTGCTTCAGACCCATCCGGTCTTGACCATTGATGTTCACGATCGGAGGGTTAAGAGCTGCTTTCTGAGGTTCCGGTGCCACGTATTGTGCAATGTAGCTCTTCAATTTTGTAGCATCGATCGATCTCGTGTTATTGATGATGTCGACCATCTACCAGTGTTCTTAGTGCATATGTGCATATACTTTGAAGAAACTTGCCTTTTGAGTGATCTGAGCCAGTTCAGTAGAGTGGTTGTGGTTTGTAATGAGTGGAATGAGCCCAGGGGTAAGTTGGAGGATCTTGCGGTAAGTTGTCAGGTAGTACTGACGTGCTTCATCACCACTGTCATTGACGTTCAGTCTCCTGGATACCAAACATAGCAGAACATACAATGCTTTCAGTCGGTCATCATGAATCTGCCTCATGGTCTTGTGTTCCTGGAGCTCGCCAGCTTTGCTTGCTTCATCCTGTTCCATTAATGTGGCAACATTGATTACCTTCTCGATGTCGCACCAGAGGTCAACACAGCGCGTGATTGCACGTGCAGCAGAGAGAAATTCTCTGTTGACAGGTGGTGGATCATCGACACCCTTGGAAGACCTTTCATATATCATTATCCATAGTCAACAGAAAGCGGAACATATTCAATTAACCTTTTCCCCTCCAATCTCTTCTCCTTCTTGTTGCCTTCAGTATTGCCCTTCTCCTTCCTCTTGCCAACTTTCTTGGTCTTCTCGTCACCTCTCCTGGTCCTGTTACCGAGCTTTTCGCTCCCTTCGTTCCTCTCGTCATGCATGGACTCAGTGGATTCGTCATCATTGGACAGAATGACACCCTGACGCGCCATAGTGGTGGTAGCTGATTGAGTGTCCTGGGATCTCGTCTTCATATGGAAAGCACGGGCATGCTCACTTCCACGGCCCGAGTGCTTCTTTCGCGGTTCTTTTTTTTTCAGTTTGGTCATATGCGTTCAGAGGACACGGGACACCGCTATATTGCAATTGCTTTCGTGCATTCAAAAAAGGTACATGATAGAATGGGCAACAGTAAATAGTAGTCCGAGTATTAGTCGTCATCAATGTCATCATTGTCCTCATCTGAAAACCCGTGATCCAGCAAGAAAGGTTTTTCAAGTTAAGAAGATTCACCCTCCTCTAACTCATCGTGTTTGAACACTGTCAGTCCAAAACCTGGCCAGCGACAGTAATGATTGCAGATGTGTCGTTCCTTGAATACCTTGACCCCATTGGTAAGATTTCTGTCTCCGAACATATCTTGTCCTACCCCGAGGGACCTGTAGTGCGATCAACTGAGATGACTGGCGACGTACTTGAACTTGAAATACCTACGGGTCTGTAAGAAGTGACGAATTCCCTAGGTCCCGGTCACCAAAAGAATAAAGTGTATATGATGCAATGGACTTACCCTGATAGTCCGATATGAAGGCCAGTCCCTTGGTCTTCAGATATTGCACATGTTGGGTGAATACCAAGAACTCGGCGATATTGTACCCATCCTCGTCACTCTCGATAGATGGATCAAAGTCATGGTTGTGGATAAATTTGATAAATTTGTTTGGGCCACACAGTATCTTTTCTTCCACAAGGTAGACGTCGGTTACACTTTTCGATGCTGAGGAATGGATAAGGGCAAGCCCAGCATCAACAAAGCGTAGTTGTGGCACATTGAATGGAGGAGGAATGGCAGAGGATTTGATTGCCGCGTTGACAAACATGTATGTAAGGTCCAGAAGGGACTTTGCCCAGTACAGGATATTTGCTTCTCGGAACAGCTTGCTGAGATTCGTCAGGAGCGTGTAGCGCTGGATGATGTTGAGCTTGCCAGTTGTACTGGACGATCGAAAAAACGGCTGCTTGGCAACAACTTTCTGATGCTGCTCAGAGCCAAGCACAGACAATGTCAATTATGCGAGACTGAGCACTCCGTTGTATGCGGTTTTGAGAGTGCCAGCACCAACAAGTCCCTTTGGGGACTTGTTGACCATTATCTGCCCTGCAAGACCACCCATCGGATCGAGTTGCCATGCAGCACGATTCTCAGCTGCATTGCTCTGCATGCAGTCGTTCAGAATTTCGTCGAATGGGCATAAGTTGACGGGATGGAAGGCGATGGTTTCTGTGACATGATTGATGACTAAAAGACGAATGGGTAAGCGACAAGCTGGAGGTGCTTCGGAGTTGAAGCACAAACCTTGATTAACATCGACGTTGGCAGTCTCTCCTTTCTCCAGAGCTTTATGGATGGCATCGCGTGGAGGAGAGACAATGCCGGCGGCAGCGGCAGTCTTCTTGGCCTGGGGAGTGGCCCAGGTTTCATTTATAATGATGGAATCACTACTGCGTAGATGCTGGTGACCTCGTTTCTTCGATGATGGTGTGGTAGGCAGGGCACGATCAGCTGTAGTGGCGCTAACCTCAGGATTGCGAGATCGTGAAATGGTAAATTCTGTCAACTGGACTGTAAGACCACAACGAACATGGACAAGCACATATTCACCATCTCTGGAAGACTCGTCTGACTGATGCGCAGATCGTTGAAGAGCTACAAAAACATTTCGACACGAGCCAATATGGTCTAGGGTAAGTGGGGACCTCTTTCCTTGTACCCCGGGATGCATGTCATCGTTCCATGCAGGCTCAGGAAGTTCAAAGACATTCACAAGGACATGGGTTTGAAGTGCACGTGCCAGCAAGCACACACCCCTCAAACCATCCGTGAAGTAATGGTTGAGATGAGGCAGGTATACCCTAATGCTGGTGTGCGCGAAATGATTAGCTTGCTGTTCCACGAAAAGGGTATGGCGGTTTCAAGGTATGTTCCTCACTCCTTGGCGTTCATACACTAATACATTGCAGCTGATAGAAATATTATGCGGGAATATTTTGCCCTTTACGAGCCTGAACTCATCCACCAGCGTAAAGCCCGGTGTTTACTTCGACATCGGTTTTGGGCGGCTGGAGTTAATGATATATGGGCAGTTGACCAACACGACAAGTGGAAGCGGTTTGATCTTGCTCTGCACACAGGTGTCGAACCATTCTCGGGAAAGATCCTGTGGATGAAAGTGTGGCATTCGAACCAAAACCCGCAACTGATTTTGACTTACTACCTTGAAGCTGTCAAGAAACTTGGCTGTAAGTCGATTGCGTACTACCCTCGGCCGCAGATAGTATTAATACCAAATAGTTGCTCCATTGGTCACACAGAGTGATCCCGGAACAGAAAATTTTGGGATTGCAAATGCTCACACCGTGCTTCGACAGTGGCATGATGAAGCATTGGTTGGCACTCTTCAACACCGATGGATGCGCCTCCGGAAGAACATTATGCCTGAAATAGCATGGTCACAACTCCGCTGACACTTCACACCTGGTTTTGAGTCGATTCTTGAGCGAGGGATTGCATCGGATTGGTTTGATCCAGATAATTTCCTTCACATGTACGTGCATCACTATACTAACTTACAGTCGTGAATACTAACTTACAGTCGTGAATACTAACATGCATATCTCCCAACAGAGCTGTCTTCTGTTGGCTCTTCATACCATGGTTACAAGCCGAACTCGAGGCGTATTGTGACCGAATCAACCACACCACCAAACACCATGATAGGAAAAAGGTAAGTGGATTCTGTATTGAATGGATCATCTGGTAACATTGACTTAAAGGCCCTCCCTCATGGTATCCCTGAACTCGTTTTCACATCGCCTGAGGACTTTGGCGCTCTCGATTTCAAGGTAGTAAGTCCTGTTTCCATCTTGGGCTACTTGCCTGACACATCCTACTAGGTGACAATAGATCCCATAGCACTGGATCACGTTCAAGAGCTTTACATGAATCCATCCCACCCGGTCTTTGATCTGGTCCCAGAATCCATTGACATTGTGCTCGATGACATCTATGCCATGCTTGGACGTCCCGCCATCACTTGGTTGTCGATCTGGGATGTTTATCTAGACCTGCTGCATCAAATTCAGGACTCTCTCTCTCAGTCCGATAATCCTTTACAGCTATCCCTTGATGATGACGCGCTGCCATTGCTTGAGAACCAAGCGGATCTACCATTCCAAGAAGATGCTGATGGGTACTACTACATGGGAGGTGTAGGTAGGGGTCTAGGCATGCGTATGTACTACGTTCATGTTATCTCTTCTCCTCAGCACTAACACTCCATACAGATGGTGCCGATCTTCAGAGACTCGATGAAATGGATGCTGACGATGAAGCAGCCATTCAGTTGATCGAGGTTGGTTCTGATGCAGTAGTTGCCAGGTTTTCGGATGAGGACAATGATGACATTGACGACGACTAATACTCGGACTACTATTTACTGTTGCCCATTCTATCATGTACCTTTTTTGAATGCACGAAAGCAATTGCAATACAGCGGTGTCCCATGTCCTCCAAATGCATATGTATGACCAAACTGAAAAAAATGAACCGCAAAAGAAGCACTCGGGCCGTGGAAGTGAGCATACCCATCGCACCCTTGGCACCACTTTTACCGAGGCTCTGTTATCCTCTCAGGCTGGTTATTTGGCCATTTTAAATAGCCTTTAAGGACTCCACGCCCTCAGGATCATCTTCTATTGACCAAAGTGGCTCATGATCACTCCTCCCGTGATGCTCAGATACATCCAAGTCACATCTCGTGAGCCTTCTCTTGTGCCGCCAAGAATTGGAATGATGTTCGAGCCTCATTTGAGGCTCATGATCACTCCTCCCGTGATGCTCAGATACACCAAGTCACATCTCGTGAGCCTTCTCTTGTGCCGCCGAGAATTGGAATGAGCCTCCTCGGATCCTCCAGCAGAGCTCGGAAAAGGCTTGTGTTCACCTCTGTGCCTACTCCATGTTCCACCATTTATTCCACATACTTCTGATATTTATGAGTAGTACTTGCAGTGATACACCTTCATATAACTGGCCTTGCTTACCCCCCCTCGTCCTCAAGTCTTCACCCTCGCCGTCATCCTTGTGCCGTCACGCTGTCACCATTATCCTCCATTCACCATTGCCATCTTCCTTGTGCCATCCGCCCTCGCTGTCGTTCTCATGCCACCACGCCTTCACCATTGCTCTCCCCCTGTGTATACCCGCCATGTGTACAGGTACACGCAATACCCATGCTATTCCCTGCTGGAGCTGATCATGGACGACCATGCGCTTCAGCAACACTATGCGGCAACTGTGAGTTCCTTATATAGACACCACTTGTGCTCAGTACTTTCGGCACCCCTACACAGTCATTTTGAACTCAATATCATTCTGATTCAAAGGAACTTTTGAGTTAAGCATTTCATTCCGACTATCTTTCTTTTTGACTATTGTAGACCCACTAGGAGGAGCTTTGCGATAGTACAGCCTCCAGCTAATTTAGTCCCCATACACATTATTATGGTATCTTGAACCTTAACTTACTCTGACTGCAAGTTCCCTAGACATCACCTGATGTATATATCGTCTCTGAGCCACAATGTACACCGGGTTTGCGCAGACTAATGAAATTGCACCAATGATGCTCTAAATCACGCGGGTGACCTTCGGGATCACACTGATGACTTGTTGGTATTGTGTGCGTTACAACAATAAACTGCGGGAATTATTCTGCGCTTGCAGCACCATACTGATCCAATCCCAACTGTGCACCATTCATCTACCCAAAAAATGCATCTCACCCCCCATTGCGGGGCCACGTATCCTTGCTAGCTTAGTTACTGGATGGCTCTACATTGTATAAGGAAATTACAGAACCAATGGGTGAATGTCGCGAATGCAATAGGCGCTTAGAATGACCATGCTCAGGTTTCCAGCGTGGGTATTGCACATCCACCGCCCACTTCACAAGCTTTAGGTCCGTGGCGAAGGGGAATATAGGAGGAATGTGTAGGAGTCTTATGATACGGGGCCGTGGTTCTCCATGTTGATCAAATTCTTATTAAGTCGTGATATGATGGTGCAGGGATTTATGGATCAGGGGATCCATCACGCGGAACATGATCGTGAGGGGAACTCCTTTTGAGAATGGTTAACAAAGAAACCTCTTTCTAGAATACTTCCAGGCATATACCCCCGTAGATGTCCTCGTGGCGTTCCCATTGCAGAATCCGCCTTTCCAACATGATACGTAGTTGTTCAGTACGGTGTGCAAAATGTCCCATTTCTTTCTCACTAATTGATACCTCTCAGAGGTATCTCTGGAGTTTCTTCAGCAACGAGACCTCTTTGGCATCTAATTTGTGGTGATGCATCTCATCGATCGGCGATGTGGTCTCTTGCCAGTGGTTCTGAAGAGTGCTCAGCTATTGGGGAGAAACGAGCGAGTTTTAGCCTACGTACCTGGAAATACCTTTGTGCCCATGAGCCAACCATAGGTGTACATTCCTGCGAAAGATATTCACTGGGTTCCAATGGCCGTCCAAGCCACCAAGCACCTTCAAATTTGTCGCGTTTGGAGTTGTTCCAGTCCGGCAGAAAGCCCCGAATGTGGTCCACCATCCTGAAGACAGCAGGGTCCAACTGGAGTAAAAGCTGCTGTAGTATTCCCGCACCCGACTTATTTTCGAGTAGAGCTCCTTGGGGAGCGGGAACTGGTAGTGGACTAGTTATGCGGGTGGCGTGATAGCTTTGAAGGCTAACACACCAATCCTTGAATTAAAAACAGGTAGTCAGCAGTGGGTATTAAATACTCGGTGTAGGTGGCCGATACTTACGTTGTCCGTCACCAGACGGTCGAACCAATCATGCGGCCATCGGTCAGCAGGCAGGGAGATGAGATGGCGGACGGCGGCTTCGACACGACACCCCATGTAATAATAGAGCATCTGCAAGTAACTTTGATGCATGTCGGGTAATGCAATGATGGATTTGTCACGGGGCATCTTGGAGGGTGTGGTGAGACTGATGATTGATGATAGATTGACAATGGTGAACTATTGAACCCTGGAATATATAGGGTAATATGTGACAACATTATATGTCGCAAACTCCGACATAAACCGCTCTTTTAAGTCCGACACTAAACTGAGATTGTGCTAATCGACAACTTCTGCCTGAACAATTGTCTAACCGCATAATCAGCCACTGTCATGCCTCTTGATCAGTCAATAATCGCATGTCCCTCTCCATCTCAAAGCGGGATACACTTGATCGTTCTCTACGCTGGTTGTCGCATCGAGGCTGCCGTCCGACACCTCATTTCCCTGCATCCAGCCCAATGGCCCAAATGGTGGTATGAGATGTTGAAATTGGAACACGTACATCGTCGACACTTTCTGCAATATTTCCGATTTCTGTCCACCCACCCAATTTCGAAGGATATAAATATCCACACCCGGGCACTTCACAAAACCCGTGTCACAAACCCACTCCCTGTTCCCGCCCCACAAGCCACCCTGCTTGTATATGGATGGGATCGAGAGATATTGAAGCGGGAATTATTCAAACTCAAGTCTGTCCCATTCTGAATTTCTGATCGAGTGCCTCAAATTTTGCCCAACTGGAATGTTTCAAAATGTGACCAGTTCGAGGGCGCCTGGTGGTGTGCAGAGCCTTGCGAAAAGCTGACCCCACCAAATCCAAGGTCATTGATGAGATGGGGGAAGATATACTTCCAGGTGAGCCTGGGTTTGATTGATCGTCATTCGGGGAGTGATATAGCGCTGTATCAGGATCTGTGGCCACAGGGTCAATCCCCCATCGATGAGCTACACCATGTGGAATTAGATGGGCGCGAGGTTCAAGTGTTGGAGATGCTTTGGATATGCTTGGAAGAGGAATGGGACACTGTGTGCGAGATGGAATCCATCGCCGCACGGACACAGGAGCTGTTGCATATGTTGAATGGAACTGAAGTGGACAAGGACTTGCGCGACTTTATTCAGGCGTAATTTGGATTGTAGCACCAGAACATGGTTTTATGCGATATCAAGGGATGGGAACTAGTTTTTGCGCAATTCAGAACCATAAGTGCTCCGATGTTGATGCAATGGATATAGATTAATGGACAGGGACTTTTGCGACTTTAGGAGCAAATCTTTGGACTCGCATTTTTTGGGAAATACCAGTTCCCGATGATGTTGCGATGTTGAAACATAGTCCATCAACTGCCACAGCTACTGCCAATTGTAACTCTTTATTTTAACAGGTCCAAATTGTGCATTTCTGCGTAAACCTGTCTCTCGAGTGAAGCATTGCCAACAATGGGAAAGGAAGGCATTTGCTGAATGGGACATCCGCGGGATATGGATTTCTCTAACTACAAATACATATTTCTACGCGTTATTCCGGGAGCTCATTGTACAACCCATTGTCAATTTCATCCTGCATTGACTGCAATTCATCCAATTTATTGAATGTAGCGAGGATTCTTCACCATGCCAGATGCCGACGTTGAGAGGATACCTTATATAGCCGAGCATATTCCGATAACGCGCGAATGGTGGGTTCATCATCACGTGGGCGGCTGAGATAATCTGCTTCAGAAATATTCAGCACTGGATCTACCGTTTGCATATAAGGAGTGTGTGAGGGAAGACGAAAGGAATATGGTGCGTTACCTTTGCTTTCTAACTGCCTTTGCAGAGTAAGCCGCTCTTCAGCCCTGATTTCTCGATTCCTTAGAGACTCGATGTGAGCCTGTAATTCCACACCCAGCGGTCGCAACGTGTTCCCTGGAGTGTCCAATGTGTCGACGTCTATTTGGTGTCCCTAAGGGACGAATTGAAGGAGAGAAAATGACTTACTCATCGGCTCATTGATCTCTGCGGGTAATGGTTCCAGCACGTTCATCGCAGCGCAAGGTGGCGGGGACGATAAGACAGATTTGATAGTGGAAGCTGATGAATGGGTGATGGGGAAGAAAATGACGTTGTCCATGTCAGTTGGGTGGGGGAGCAGACCTGACGGGATTGCAAGACCGCGTAGTTTTTCACGCGATGTTTGTCCTTGCGGTGAGCTGCTAGATGGATGGAACGCGGGTAACTCAGAAACCGCGCTATGAGGACTTATTGGAAACTTGGGCTGGTGGATTCTTTGCAGTGTCGCAGACAGTTGACTGCGAGACAACACCTTATTTTTTGGCTCATTGATCTCCATGTTGCCATCAGTGTCCACTGTTGCCGTTATTTTTCGTTGCCCTTGAGGTTTTGAAGGTGATGAGTCTGGCACTGCTATCGTGGCTTGAGTGTTGGTGAGGATGAGATGGAGTGAGCCTTCTCGACACATTTAGGAATGATAACACCTTACTTGTAGGCTCATCGATCTCCATGATGATATCAGCGTTGACTGTTGCCGTTATATTTCGTTGCTCTTGAGGGTTCGAAGGTGATGAGTCTGGCATTTCTATCACGGCTTGACGTGTTGGTGGGGATGGGACAGATTGGGTGGTAGACATTGATGGGCGGGTGATAGGGAAGGGAGTGACGTTTCCCATAACAGTTGGGTGGGGGGACGAATCTGACTGAGTCCTAGGATCGCATGGTTGATCACAAATAGTTTGTCCTTGGGGGGGACCGCTGGAACTGCTGAGAAAATGTCCTGCGGGAGCCACACTATCAGGACTGACTGGAGGCTCTGGCGGGGCGATTCTTGGCGGCATCGTAGAAAGACACGCATCCCGATGCTGTGGCGAACCACAATAAAACACGACACCATCTATTGACTAACTCCAACAAATGAATTTAAAAAGAATGGAGAAAACGTACCCCTTGACTCATTGACCTCGTTGTCCAAAACGCTTGGATTGGGGGGCAGAGCTGGTGGAATTTTAAGCCTGCGAAGTTCTTCAAGCCGATTTTGAACTGGTGGGGGACTGCTGCATGGATGGTGAGAGCGTACATTAGGTAACGCGTCATCAGAATGTATGTGGGGCTCCAGCGGGTCAGTTCTTCTTTGTTCTGGAGACAGGGAGGCATCTGAATGGCGGTAATGATCGGGAACCGAGGGGCTCGACCCTGATAGTGTCAGAGGGGAGTGCAAGGGGAGTAAAAGTGAGTGAAGAAGTGCCTGCGTGTCTCGAGGTTTGAAGGCATTGGAAGGCAGGGAAGGCTCTGGCGGGTCAGTTCTTCGTTGTGCCAGAGACCGTGAGGCATCTGAATGGTGGCAATGATCAGAAACCGAAGAGGGCGACCCTGACAGTGTCTGAGGAGAATGCAAGGGGGGTAAAAGTGAATGAAGCAGCTCCCGCGTGTCTCGAGGTTTGGAGGCGTTGGAAGGCAGGGAAGGTGGCGCGTGGCATTGCAAGAGAGGCTCTTCGACTTGTAAAGCATTTGCGGATACCCTGTGACCCGATTGCATCATGGGAGGTGAGGTCGGGAGTGTCCCAAGGGTGTGACGTAGGCACTGGTGGCTATCCATGGTATGACCCGCGTGGTTTTGATGCGTTCTCATGGGCAGTGTGGGTACCACTGGCAAATTGAGGTTCCTCAGCAATTGGAGGGAATCAGGACGCGACTTCGGGTTATCTTTGGCGAGACCGGAGGAGGTACCATGCGACGAGGGAGAACCTTGACAGTCAAAGCAATTCAGAATAATGAGGATGTCGGCTGGGAGACAAATGTCAATCGCGGGCTTGGGAATCAGATTTAGAGACTCACAGGGTGATGCAAACCGGACCTTGTGCGATTCTGAATCCATCCTTCAAATCAGAGAGTGTTTACAAGTGAGGGGATTATTGACTTTGAATGTCTACACGTAACCCATCCACAATTGCTGTGTCATGTGTGAGAATTTTGAACAATGCAGCGGTGCTTTGATTGTGGGAAATAACATTCACGCGTCGGTAACATGACAAGTCCACCCTGGCACCCTCAAAGACTCATTCAATCTCTTCTGCACAACATTCTTCTCCTTCTTCTCCAACATGGATGCCAATCTTGCCAATGCCATCCTCGAAAATGTTGATTCCGCCATATATCAAATCTTTCAAAGATGTATCCCGTTGATTACCGTCGTGGCATGGACTGAGGCGCAGGAGCAGGTGGACGGACAACTCGTATGTCATTACCTATGCCACAAGAGGCGATAACAAACATTTTGCAGACTATTGCGTCTCAAGTGGTTGATTCCGCAACAAGTGTCCCCTCTCTCGTCATTGCAACGAAAATGTTCTGGCGAGGTAAAGACCAAGGATGGCCCGATTGGAACAAAATCGTCGGCTGCCCCTCGGAGCTACTCAGGTGTCACCTGTGGTATCGCCCCACGACCACAATCCCATTGATGAATGCCACCCTTGACCCCCCCACGTCGAACAATGAAACTGCTGGTCTGCTGGATTTACCAATGTTTGCGAGTCAGACTCCTGTGGAATGTTGGCGGATGGGGGGGCGAACGCACTGATGCTCTGCCTAGGGAATCACAGGACGATGGGATAGAGCGGGAGGATCTGGTCCGAACCCGCACTCAGGACGCTCCCGAGCCCAGCGCCGAGACTCATCACTTTGAACAAACCAGTCAAACCGCCTCTCAGTCTGGGCCTCCCGTCGCCCTTCGTGGCTCTGAGGATGAAGAGCGTGCTATTGACCAGGCTGAGACGCCCTCTAATGAAGAAGATCAGCTTGATGAAGGACCTGAATGCGGTCGCTCTACTACTCGAGCGACCTCACCAGCCAACTGAAGAGGGAATGCGCGCAGCAAAAGCCGGGGTCAACAAGGCATGTTTCCTACTTGCTTGCCTGGCTCGCAAATACCTGGTGCTTGCTCGGCCTGCCGGATGGGCAATTACGAGTGCTCCCTTTCCCACCATGGCGGGTCCTGCATCCAGTGCAAGACCAGAAGGAAGAAGTGTGATTTTGCAGGTCCTCGTGGGCCACGCAGAGCACATTCCCGCACCCACACTTGGCAGCGATCTCAGTCTCCCTCGACACATTTCCCGCCACCAAAAAGGCCTAGAGCTCAATCCCGCGCAAATCGATCCGCTTCACCACCACAGGCAGGCTCCTCCCATCAGCGCAAGCCTTCATGAGCCCCTACTCCTATCATACAATGGCCTAGAGCTCAATCCCGCGCAAGTCGATCCGCTTCACCACCACAGGCAGGCTCCTCCCAACAGCACAAGCCTTCACGAGCCCCTACTCCCATCGTACGTAAGGGACGATCGTCGCAGGTCGTTGCAAAAAAGAGTATGTATTTCTGATAATTTGCATATCATCCAAATGTGTCTAACCTTTTGACAGGTGCAAAGATGACCGCAAAGAGTTCAAATCATACATTTTACGCCATTCCTTATATCCCTTCTGAAATTCCCACAGCACTCACGATTGTCCTTCCACCCCTGTGCAAGAGTGTCACAGCAGCTTCCCACAAATCCGGGAAAGCCCCACAACTACAGCAGCACCTTCAGTCGATACGGAAGAAAGGCCCAAAAGGCCGCTTCCCACCCGCAACCACGCCCATGGATCTCCGAAACGCGCCATGGAACCTGCAGAACATGGCTTGACACCGGGAGCGGCTTACAATTTGTGGGGGACACCTTTGGTGACAAGGGAGAAGCACCAGGAGCTGCAACATCAGATTGCAACAATGAAGGCAGAGAACCACTGGCTCAGGTCCGAGTTGAAAAGTGTTTATACACTGATTCATGACATGGATTCAAGCATACACTCCCTCCAGGGCACTGTCAAGGCTACTCGCCAGTTCAGCATACGCTCAGCCAATCAAGGTCCAGAGCAGCCTCTTGGCTTCTCCCAGAACATCAGCACAGGAACGTCTCAAGGGACGGCCCCCCATCTTCTCTCGGTTTCCGTCGCAACACCTACAACTGGGGAACAAGATTCTGTTCCCCCAATCGAGACACTGGCTATTGGAAATGAAGAAACGGCAAGCCATCCATTCCCGAATGCCAACCCTGAAGATGCCAATCCCGTAAGTCATTTATATTTTTACCTCTATTTTATATTTATGGCTGTGATGTGGACTGCTTGAAGGTTGTGCAAAGTGCTTCCATTACAGCTGGACGTGTGGGGGACTCACAAGACTACATGGCATTGTTTACCAACAACACAGAGGGAATCGATAACACGGCCGATATTGTGGGTATTTGAACATGTGGCGGGTATTTTCAAAGGATTGTCGCACAACACTATGGCTATTAAATACCATGAATATCAGTACATTATGCACTGAATCCTCCATCAATAATAATTGTATTCAGTCAGTCACTGGACACTGAAAGATCAGTGATTTTCCCGTAGCTTGTCACCAATCATTGCAAAAAGCACTGATTTCCAGTACTGCTAGCACGTTTTCGAATGACAAATGGCTATTGATAAAGACACTATGACATGACGAGATTGTATTGTAACAGTTCTATAGTACTCGCAACTAATCTGACTCATACTCATTGAATGTAGCTACGGTCGGGTGCAGGAGAGAGCGAGAGAGGCTGTGGTAGGAGCGGAGAAAGAGAGGATGGGTAAGAGTACGAGGCACTCTCCGGCCACAAACGATTGCACGAGCACAGGGAGTGAGCGCTTGAGCTGCAGGGCTATGGTAATCCGTTTTGGTCATGGGGAGGGGGGCGGACCAAAGGACGAGGAAGAGAAAGCCCGTGTCCCGAGGGTGTTGGGAATGAGCACCCGCATGAGACATCGGGATGGGACAGAAGATCTGGGTGAAGGGAAAGAAAACCAAAGGGAGGGAGGTTATGAGGGTTAGATGAGTTGTTGTGAGCGAGTGAAAACTACCGTCCATTTTCACTGCTTCGATTTTGGCGATATACGCGTTATCGAGTAGCTCTTGGCGTAGATGTTGAGGGGACCTGCATGTGGGGGTAGCAGGCAGAAGGCATTCATAGGGTTTTGTGCCAGTCTCTGCACACTCTGCCCTGATGCAGTAAGAGAGCGTGTTTGCAATACTCGCTTGGGTTATGCCTCCATTCGTGACCTTCTACAAGCAGCCAGTTAATACCCAATCTCTCATAGAACCGATAAACCCTAATAGCCAATACCCCACAGCAGGAACTGAAGGGTGTCAGTTAGGACAGAGTCGACTGTCTCACTGCGCAAAGACATGGTTGCATAATCGGGAACACCGAGGGAAAGTCTAGACCAGCTTAGGTTAGGTATAGGAGACTTATAGGTCGTGTGGCGACTGGTAATTTGGATACTGCGCAGCTCAGTTTCGACGCTGTGATGGGATCAATGCCACGGGAATCAGTGTGGAATGCTTGAGGTGGGAATCTTCAGTGGTATGCCGTGGTCAAAACGGAAAAGCTCATTCTCACATTTTAATGTGGAATAATGTATTCACGGTACTTTTCGGCCGGAATGCACATGGATTGATCCATTTATAAAGGGAAGCATTGGTGGGATGCCGTTTGGGCTGTGTCTCCCGGTGGGTGCACAGCAAGGCTGGTTGTGCATGTTCTCTCTCCAAACGGAGGTATACATCCTTGAATTTCCCTAATATGCTTCAAGCCAATATACAAGCAGGCCTCAAGAGAACTTGTTATTGGCCAAGGGACTACGCCTAAACATTCACCAGGTCTCAGGCTCATGCCTCAGTTTAAACAGGATTAACCACCCACATGTATTCTTCAGTGGTACTTAGACCCGTTCGCTGATGTGTTTGAACAGGGTTATCCCGTGTGCAAGTAATTTTCAAACAATGAGCAAACAATCCCACGGGGAATTCCAGCACACAAACCGCCTCCCTTTCATTGCGCTGTCCCCCAAGGGGTTTAAAATGCATTGCAATGACATTACATCCATTGACCCAATGGCCAAAGAGACACATGTAAAAGCAGCCAATGCATCCTCCTGGAAATGATGCCCCATCTAAGTGGATAGTTCCCTCTACGCGCAAGTCATTCAGTGGTGCGGAATTTAAATTTGCTTTGACAGTTCGACCGCCAAAGACTTCTCTCAAAGGGAATCATTGCCTACCCATTCCTGCTCCAAGGAATCCCACCTACATCATTCAAAAATGCTGCACTGAATCCAGATTACCTAGTTCCTAAATGCACCTAGCTCGACATCTGCTTCCCACCAATCCGCTCGCCTGCAGTATGATCTGCAAGAAATTGATAATTCGGTCATTATGAAATGATGTACCCTCACTCGGACTGTATAGACGGCGCTTGTTGTCTTTCGACACTGTTTTGGGGATTTCAAACACATCATGGATCTCCTTCGGTATAAAATAACAGCTTCGCGGCCCGGCGGAATGTGCCGCCGTTGATGTTTACTTAGGTCAACATTTGAATGCAACATGTGATGATTATCCGCCAGTATTTTGGACACGCTTATTGATTCACTCTGTCCTGTTGTTGCTGTCAAAAAGCACACTCAGAGGCTAAGCGAATTGTCCAGTTCGCACATGCTTGTCTTCCTTATTTTGGTGCACCTGATGAGTACATTTCGGTCTCCGGATGGTCATGTCATTCAAAGTGTTTTGGAAATGATGAGGCTGGGGTTGTTTGACATGGGTTAATTGTCTCAGTTGACCGCGCCATGGCTTATGAGAGCTGGGGCTTGGTTACTCTCCATTTTCGGAGTCATTAGGCGTGGTCTTAGGTTGGCGGGTAGGTGTGTATCTCGCATCATAGTTTTTCTGGCCCACATGATTGCGAACACAAAAAAGTTGACAAGGAAGTCGGATGCCTAATTTGAATCGAAATCTTTCAGGGACAGAAAGAGAGAGCCTTAATTCAAAGTAGCGTGATCCACGACCCGCTGAATATGTGTGACATGTATATATTCGCCCGGTCAGTTGGCCCATCTATGCAGATGTTTCCCGCGTATGCTTTTATGATTTGATCCAGGTGGATTGTTGTTCACTCGTGGATCCCCTGGGCATTGGAAGATTGAAACCGAAACGTGTATATAAAGCTTGATTTCCACTGGGGCATCCTGAACCATCCACCTTCTCCAAACAACCACAATCCCCCCCCAATCGCAAACCTCTTCTCACACCAACGTCGACAACATGACCTCAGAATTGGTAGACGAAATTCGCCAGAAGGCCGGCAGGGCAGCCGAAGAACGCGCCAGGAAGGAGCGCTGTGAGAGAGAGGCAACGCAGGCCCAGAGGGAGGCCCCAGGACAAGGCGAGGCCTGGGTGTGTGGCAATGCTACCCCTCCTCAACGTAATGCTCACTTCCAACAGGAAATTATAGACTTAACATTGAAGACAAGTGTTGGGGAAAATGAAACCCAAGCGCCCATGCCAGAGACCACCAGAAAGAGGATGAGGAAGCTGAGTGTGACGGTGAGACAACGGAGCGACGCGAAGGAGGTATCTCGATAACTCACTACACACAGGACTCGGAGGTGATAGATCTCACAAGGGACTGTAACAAGGAAGAGGGGCCTGCACGCATTGAAACAACCCTAAAGGACTCACACTTAAGTGAAGCCTTATCGCTAGGTCGCTTGAACTGAGAGAAAGACAAGAGAAGAAGAATAGAGTTGCCTGTAGGGGAAACTCCAAGAGAACAAGACTAGTGTTCTCTGGCGCTGCATTGGGGTTTATATACTAAGTACATGAGTGCACGGACCATGCAGTGCTACTACTATATAAGGTAAGTATCCTTAGTACCGGGTACCATGAGGTAAAGGCATGTAGCAGACATGTGTCATATGCATGTACGCTGTGGCAGCATGAGGCTGCAATGCGGATCTAATGTGAATGAGAAGCATGGTTGTGGGAGATTAGATACGCATGTGTGAATAGAAGCGATAGAGCGGAGATGAAAGGGATGCATGTGAATGCGTGAAGGAAATAGATAAGGGTTGAAAGAAAAGAAAAACGTTAAGTCCAATATATCTTGAAGCGATCGTAACACTTTCCCCGTCCTATGGTCAAACTCTGAGTGACCTAGAGGGTTTCTGCGTCCTGAAAGTCTGCATCTCCCCAAGGATCATCACTGGCCTGAGTGATGGGGCTTTCGGGCATACTCCCATTATCTCCGAAAACGACGACATTTAGTCCAGGAACGTCCTGTTCAACATGCAAGGGGGCGGAATGTTCCTGTGAGTCTGGATGGAAGTATTCGAAATCCAGAGGATTCCGACGGCGAAGAGTCCTGTTGTAGTTCAACATGGGACTGGGATCGAGTTGATCAATGCCAATGTTCCAGATGTCATCGTTCATTGGTTGGAGCATTCCTGTTTCTGTTTCCCCAATCAGAGAGTAGTTGGGTTCCTCGACGTCGTTGTTCCATGTCTCATCCGCGTTGTAGATGACATCCCAATGAGCTGGCTCAGGGGCTACGTGGACGCTTTGCGGAAGACTGTAAGGATATGGAGTAGGGGCCCGTGGTGTGGTAGGGTCTGAGGAGGAAGAGGAAGAGGATGGAATCGTGGAATGGAATGGTCCGTGAGAACGAGAGGATTGCGAGGAGGGACCATGTATCCGAGGAACGTGTAGGAGTTGTTGCCGATACCCTTCATCAAAAGGGGTTATTCGTCGGCGGAGGATTCCTGGGAGAGGAGTGACATATCGCATGCGTTCTGGGGGAAAGACAAGAAGAATCCAAAGATAATAGAGATGAAAGAAAGTAAAGTCATACGAAGCAAAGAGGAAAGAAAAGAGTTCGCTCCATGATGGAGAGTGGAAGAACAAGTAATTCAAAATATGGATTTCCAAAGCAACGCGGAAGAGGAGCATGACGAACAATGTGGATGTTTGGTAGTAAGGCATTGTGGGTGAAAAGTGAGATGGCCATGAAGAAAGGAATGCGTTGTCTTTTATACTAAAACTACCCCCGGCCTAAAGATCGACTTCCAGGCGATCGAAGGGGAGACGGCGCGGATTAAACGTGGTGAAGTTCTCATAAACCCGAAAGAGGGAAGAGAACGCCTCAGGAGTCATAGATAAGGCCCTAGGGGCGGAAGGGTGTGCTTTGTGAAAGTCGGAAATAGCATCCTTAGCATGCGTGAGATTAGCCCGTGGTTCCCACGTCCGATCCGTTTCATCATAGCCTTTCCAATGCACCAGAAACTCGAGGCGACGGCCTTTGTACCGTGAGTCAACGATGAAATCAACCTCATATTCGTCATCTCGATCCTCGGTTACCAGAACCGGACCGGGCCGAAAGGTGGATTGACCAGGCAATCTATCCTTATAGGGCTTCAATCGTGAGACATTGACAACAGGATGAATCCTCATGGATGAGGGGAGTCTGAGTTTTACAGCATTGGAGCCCATCAACTCCGTTATCTCATAGGGGCCGAGCCATCGCTCAGTTAATTTACGAGAGGCACACGTCAAGCGCAAGTTTGATGTGGACAGCCACACCTTATCTCCAATTTCATACTGCGGAGATTCGGAACGGTGGCGATCCGCGTTTCATTTCATGCGGTCCTGAGCCGCGGACATATTACTTTTAACTTGTTCCAATGTGTCAGCCATGCGGTCGGTAAACTCGAGGGCAGCTGGTGCCTTTGAGTGTCGTGATTCTATGCCCATCCTGGGCTCATATGACCGTGTAACTGCGAAAGGGGATTTGCCCGGCGCAGTGGCTTTCTTGGAATTCATGGAGAACTGGGCTACGGGTAACTAAGCAGCCCATTCATCTTGCTTTTCAGATGTAAATAAGCGAAGGAACTGCTGTACTTCGCGATTCATGCGTTCTGTCTGACCATCTGTCTGAGGGTGGAAAGACGTGGATAATTTAGGTTTAATTCCGAGAGAACGGCATATGTCGGCCATGACTGTGCTGGCAAACTGGGGTCCTCTGTCGGATACAATAGTGGTGGGAAGACCGTGATGCTTCCAAACGTGGTTGAGATATAATTTAGCCGTATCGAGTGCCGTTGCGGTCTTTGTACAGGGAATGAGTTCGACTTCCTTGGAGAACCTGTCAACTACCACGAGGATAGAGTCATAGCCTTGGGATAAGGGGAGATCCGTAGTGAAATCTGCCGAGATGTGTTCCCAAGGGTGATCAGGAATGGGAAGTGGCTGTAACAGACCAGCTGGAGCCTGATTAGTTCCCTTGAACCGTTGGCATCGATCGCATCCAGCGATATAACGTTTAACAAATGTAGCCAATCCTGGCCACCAATAGCTGCGCTGCAGCAAGTCTAGTGTCTTGTCTGAACCGGCATGTCCGGCCATAGGGGTGTCATGGTGCAGCCGCACGACTTCCATGCAGAGATCATCGTCATCAGGCACGTACAGCCTGTGGAGTGTGTCGTAAAGGAATCCATCGTGTTCCTCGCACACTTTCCAATTTTTACATAATGTGACGACATCTTCTTCTGTGAAACGGCTGATTGCGTCAGAGATTTTGTGTTTTATTTGGTCCCCTTCATCGGAGAGCAGAACATGTTGTGCCCTAATCTTCTCCGGGGAGATTACTAATACTCCTTTATTGTCGTCCTCAAGGCAGACTGTATGATCTTCTCGTCTAGAGAGAGCATCTGCTTTTCCCATTGTGGCTCCTGGCTTATGTAACCATTTGAAATTGAAGCGCGATAAGTATTGCGCCCAACGTGCTTGCCTCCTGTTGAGGTCTTGACGAGTCATGTAGAATTGCAAATTCGCATGATCATTCCAGATTTCAAATTCGTGTCTTGCACCTTCTAAATAGTGGCGCCATATCTCAAGTGAACGAATCACACTGAGCATCTCTTTATCGGCGATAGGGTAATTCCGTTCCTGCGGAGACATGGAGTGAGAGGAATAGGCAACTGGATGCCATTTGTCTTCTTTCTGAATAGATAGTACTGCTCCTGTTGCATAATCAGAAGCATCGCATTCTAAGCGGAATTGAGCATCATCATCGGGGAATGCGAGTACAGGGGCTGTGGTGAAATGATGTTTCAACGTGTCAAAGGCCTCCTGTTGTTCCTGCTTCCATTCGAAGGGGTTTTCCTTGTTCGTCAAGTCATTAAGTGGTCTAGCCACCTTTGCGTAATCTTGGAAAAACCTTCGGTAGAAGTTTGCTAATCCCAGGAAGCTTCTAACTCCTCGGACATTCTTGGGCGTAGGCCATTCTAGAATGGCTTGGACCTTTGTTTCGTCCATCTTTATTCTGTCTACTCCCACGATCATCCCTAGAAATTCAACTTCTGTGGCGTGGAATGTGCATTTTTCTGGTTTTATGAATAAATCATTTTCCTCAAGGCGTCGTAGTACTTCCAGAACGATCTTATTATGTGTTTCTCGATCGTCTGTTTTGGTAAAAATCATTAGGTCATCGATGTAGACGACAACGCAGTCGTCCATATCTGCAAAGATCTCGTTCATCATGGCTTGGAACGTTCCAGGGGAATTGCATAGCCCGAAATACATGACGAGGGGTTCGAATGCTCCTCGGAAGCAAACGAAAGCTGCCTTCCATTCGTCACCATCTTTGATGCATACGTTATTGTATCCCCATCGGAGATCCATCTTTGTGAATAACTTAGCCCCTTTTAGCTTATCGACCAATTGCGAGATTAGGGGTAATGGGTAATTGTTTTTAACCGTGTGTTCGTTTAGATAACGGTAATCCTGTACCATCTGCTTTCGTCCATCCTTCTTTGGTACGAAGAACATGGGTGATGTTTGTGGAGATTTAGAGGATCTAATATATCCCTTTTTGAGCTGATCATCAATGAATTCGGAAACTTCCTGCTGTTCTGTGACAGATAGGGGAATGATGCGTCCTTTCTTGGGTGTGAACGTATCTTTCATATCTATGGCGTGGTCCCATGGTTTCCGAATCGGCATTCGTTCAGATTCTCCGTTATGAAATACTTTTAGATATTTGTGGAACTCTTTTGGCACGAGTTCTTCTGCTGTTTCTTTCTTAGGCATAGGCTTATCTAAAGCCGCGCGTACTGCATATGCAAGATAGGCGTTTTCCTCTTCTTCTTTATCAGCGTGACGTAAGAATGATTCCTTATCCTGAAGGAAAGAGCATGTTCTTGGACAACGTGTCATTTCGACCATTCCTTTCGTCCAATCTATAATAGGATTGTGCTTCTTTAACCAGGAGAAGCCGAGTATCATTTGGTTCTTTCCTAGATCCGTGATCTCAGCAGTGACACGTTCTCTGTGTCCCTGGTATTCAATAATTACTTCTGCGGAATGTGTGATATTTCCAGCGGAGTTCTTAGTTCCGTCCATGTTGTACACGGGAATAGGGTGGCGTAAAGGGGTTAGGGGCAACTGATGTTTCTGTGCCCATGTGCGATCAATGAATATTATGTTTGCGCCACTATCTAGCAGTGCCTCTGCGGTGATGAAATTCCTTGTGTGAGAAGGAGAGACTCGGATGGTCATACAGATCTCCTTCTGCAGATTTGTGCTGCATACGCACACTTCTTCCGGGATTTTAATATTGGTGTTAAAAAGTGAATTAAGTACAGGTGTGAAGCCCCTGCCGAGCTCCACTGAGGGAGACCCACTTGGCATTTTAGATGATTCATTGTCTGATTCTTCAGACTCTTCACCAGCCAGTGGCAAAAACCTGTTATCGTCAGTTAAGTTAAACCTTACCCTTTTAGTATCCGCATGAACACCCGGTGCGTTCATGTGGCTTTCCCTTTTCCCTTCTTGGATTCTGTATCTTTGAGATCGAAGAAGTATGCCTTCATTTCGTCATACGACATGCCGCGGATAGCCTGATCCGGGCCGGATGACTCATTGTCCCACGTGGTGGAACCTTCTTCTTCGATGTCCCTGACCTTGCGGCCGCCTCGTCTACAAGTCTTTTTGTGTCCTCCGCCGAGATACTTGCAATCTGGGCATGCGAGTTTCGGTTTGGGACATTCTTTGACGAAGTGACCTCCTCCACAATTGTAGCACTTCATTGGTGCTCTGGGTGCTGATGTAGAGGGGCGACGCTCGAAAGCGTCTATGTCCATTGCGTGAGGATCTCTGGATCTTCGGCTATTGCTGCCGTGTAGGAAGGTTATCAATTGCTTCCGTGTACCGATTTCTCTGATCTTCTTGAGATAATCGATCACTGTATCGGGGCGTGGACCTTCCATTATGATCTGATCTATTATCAAGCGTTGGACATTTTGCTCGATGAGTTCCAACAGATGAGAAGTATCCATTCCTGTCTGTGGTTCATATCTTTGGAAGTCGATGATCCAATCATCTATGGGTGTCGATTCCGTTTGTTTCAGGGCTTTCAGCTTCTGCCTAGCCCACTCTTGTTGATTGACAGAACGGAAAAGAGCTTCGACTTCTGTTTCCAATTCTGCCCACGTGTATGTACCGCCATTTAATAGGCGATCTATCCTTGTGCGGGCAAAGCCGCCTGCCTTTTGTCCTTCAAGGCGTGATAGCACAGCTGTCACTGCCTTGTGTGAACCTTGTGGGAATACGGTGGGGTTTTCGCCGATCCAGGCTTTCATCTTAGTCCACCATTCTTCGAACTTTCCTTTTGACCCATTAAAGTTTCCAGGGTCTTGGAAGACTTTGCTCATTTTGGGTACTATTGGCTGTGCTTGCGCCGCCAACTGCTGCTGCTGCAATGTATGGATCTGTCCCAAACATGCTTGTACGTTATGGTTTTGTATGTCCCTTTCTGCGATGAAGAAATCGAACATAGCAAGGAGTTCCTGCGTAAGGACTCCATTGACGTTATTGGTTACGAGATTCTGCTCGAACAGTCCTCGATCGAAAGCTGTTGCCATTGCGTGATACTATGTAGATACGAGGAGGTAGAGGGGGGTTTGGTATGCGTAAGCGGCGTGTACGTGGTTCCGCTGTATGTGGTGCTAAAGTAGGGCATTTCTTCGCCTTGTAACACTTCTTCCTTGGCCTAAGGTACGGTGCGAACTGTAGTTCGTCTTCAAATGGCCAAAGAACCCTTGGTTCTTCTTCTCTGATCTTAGTGGCTGCTGGCCACACTTTCCTCTGTCGAGGTCTTTGGACTCGGTGATACGGGGTTGGTTCCCTTTCCCTGATCTGTTCTCTCCTAACTCGGTCCACTAGCCCTTCGATGAGCCAATCGACTACTCTCTCTGGCACGAATAACGGCACTAATGCCTGCGGGATCTGCTGGTGTGCTGGCGGGTCGAACTCATTTGGGTCGTAGCTTGCGCTGCGTTCCGATGGGGCGTGGGGTGCGACTGGCGCTCCCTGTAGACTCTCGTAGTCCGAAAGGACGAGAGACGATGGGTGGGGGCTTCCTAGCTCCTGCGCTTGTCCTGTGTGCGCTGGCTGTGCCTCCGCTGCTTCTACTACTGGTGTTGGAGGGTAGACTAAATTTAACGACTCGTTTTCTTCTTGAGCCGACCCGAACCACTCCCAAACCTCTGATACGTGCCCGTTGGGTACGAGCGACGATCCTTCTACCGATGCGACGTAAGATGGTGGCGCAGACACTAAAAAGATATCTTGAGCCCCGTATAGCGCGTTGTACCTTCCTTGACGTACTGGAGGGTGCAATGTAAATGTGAGAGTATGGTGGGCGGTAGGAAACGTCTTGGGGTGCTTTGGTGGTCTACGTCAATAGCCGTCCACAAGCGAGGTAGCGATGTTGAATAGTCTTGTTCTAGTGAAACAACCCTAAAGGACTCACACTTAAGTGAAGCCTTATCGCTAGGTCGCTTGAACTGAGAGAAAGACGAGAGAAGAAGAATAGAGTTGCCTGTAGGGGAAACTCCAAGAGAACAAGACTAGTGTTCTCTGGCGCTGCATTGGGGTTTATATACTAAGTACATGAGTGCACGGACCATGCAGTGCTACCACTATATAAGGTAAGTATCCTTAGTACCGGGTACCATGAGGTAAAGGCATGTAGCGGACATGTGTCATATGCATGTACGCTGTGGCAGCATGAGGCTGCAATGCGGATCTAATGTGAATGAGAAGCATGGTTGTGGGAGATTAGATACGCATGTGTGAATAGAAGCGATAGAGCGGAGATGAAAGGGATGCATGTGAATGCGTGAAGGAAATAGATAAGGGTTGAAAGAAAAGAAAAACGTTAAGTCCAATATATCTTGAAGCGATCGTAACACGCATGCCAAAGGAGGTGACAGTAATAGATCTCACACTGGGCAATGAGGAGGGAAACGACCCCCCATGCGCGCTACCGGAGAGAACTGTCAGGAGGGTCATTGCGATGCAGATTAGGTAAACGAGCAAAGAAAACCCCCTATTAGTGGCTTCATATGCGTCATTTGAACGCCATTGGCAATGAAAATAAGATTCAGTGCTGTATGCATGAATGATGTGCGTGAGTAGTCTTCCCGTGGGAATGAGCGGGAAATCATCCGTCTATCTCATTGGTAAAATCACCGGCAGCATTCTGTGGAATTTATAGGACACCTTTGCATTTATGCAGAGTATATACAAGCTTGCAAGGTAATACACCGTAAAGATAAATGTTCTTGTTTCTGAGTGTGTATGTGGGCTGTTTTCCGGTGGTCACGGGTAGGATATTGACAAAATGCAGGTATATTTCAAACCATTCGTATTGATGTAAGACGCAATGGAAGGCAGGAGGGTTTGCAGGTTCAACCTTCAATTGTTGCTGCGTAAACGATGGATGCGACTTGTCTTACCACAGGTCACTCAAGTGAAAGGAGGCAATAGCGGTTCGAGCCACTTCCATCGAGGTACTCTGAAAGCAGTTTTCGATGCTACAATCTTAAATGATGCCTGCAAGCTGTTTTGCTGCGCAAAGTGGTGGGAAGCCATCCTTGTAGAAAGGCCTTGACCGCATACCCTGGAATATTCTTGGGATGCTTCCCGCGCCTATTCAAAGTACATGCAAGTCCACAGTGTGTGACCCGCAACAGCAACTTAATTTCGCATTGGTAAACCACGGATGCGCGCTGTCCTCCCTGGAATATAAGTCAGACAAGGGGTAAATGCAAGGAATGGTATGCGCGCTATATATCATACCTGGATTTCGCCAGGTTCTCTGTGGAGCATCAAATGCTCAAGCAATCCGTGCCGCAGAAATTTGATAGCGGGCCACCTTTTCAGGTGGCCAGTGGCAGCACAACATCTATTTGGCCATAGTACAAGTAATTATATTGCAGCCTATACGCACTTTCTGCAAAACCAGACTTCGAGTAACTATGAAACTGAAGTATACTAAATCTCTGAATAGACAAGTAAGTTGCAAGCATGAAGGCGCGTGAGAAATGGGGATGAGCGCGGTGTGTGGTATGCAAACATTGTCGTCATGTCTTTCAGGCAGTGGTAGGTGTGCGACCCGCGATGTCTGTTGTTGATGGACCAGCGAGGGAATAGCGAGAGGCGAATGACGACAACAACGTAAACACGGTGGCCGCACTAATGTGGTTGTCACACTGACGTTATTCCTGTCGTTGTGGCATTGACGACCCTCTATATTGTGCGCACCACTACAAATAAACCGCGGGAGCTATGGTACACTTGTCGCACCATATACCCGTGCTTGCAGATAAGGGTTTAGCATGGGTATCCACGGCATGGACATGTACCCGCACCCGCGTTCTTCCCTGGTACTAATACCTTGATCATGTTTTTGAGCCACGAATAATCTGTATTTGCCTGCACTTTTGAAATCATGCAGAAATCTTTCAATAACACGCGTGCCACAACAAATAACCCACGGGAATTATTTTGCATTGGTAGCACTATAGCTCACTGAATGGAAAGCCACACGGAATATACGTACAATCTGCTGTGAGGATCCAAAGTCGGTGCAATATCACAGTTTCATTGCTAGCTACAGGCCCGTATTACTTATGGCACACACTTCTAAAATATGCTCTACGCGTTCAAATACCCGCATTATCCGCCAGGTATTCCATGCCCTCCATTCCATTCGCGAACGATGTCAAGTCTGGTAGGTCCCTGTGGTTACTCTCCTCTGAACCTCCATCCAAATCAGAAGCGCCTTTCCCGACCTTCAAGCAGTCCACGCTTCAGCTGCGAGTTTTGCAAAGATGAAACAATCAATGACTCACAGGATTAATCTCTTCAGGGTTCGCATTCGGGAATGGATCCGTTTCCGTTTCCTTGATCCCAATAGCCAGCGTTTCGATTGGAGGAATGGAGTCCCGTTCCTCGCTTGAGAGATTTGCGACGTTGGATGGTAATGAGTGAGGAGCGGAACCTTGAGAGATTTCGGCTGCGATGTTGAGCGAAGAGCTGAGACGCTGGTCTGGATGTTGTTCGCCTGAGCCCATGCTAAACAGATGGGTAGCTTTGACTGTGCCTCGAAGGCAGAGCATGTTGGCCTGCATATCTCGAATGAGTGTATACACGTTGTTCAACTCGGATTTGATCCAGTCGTTCTCTGCCTTCATCGCCGTAAACTGACGTTGCATCTCCTGGTGCTCCTCCCTGGTCATGAGATGGTCTCCCCATACATTGTATGTCTTGCCTAGCGTGACGCCGAGTTCTGCAGGTTCCATGGCACGGTTAGCTGACCTAGGGGAGTGACCGCGAGTGGGAAGTGGAATCATGGGCCTTTCCTCTGAATTGATCACAGGAGCTACAGTAGCCTGATTACGGACAGGTGGAATAATAAGCATAGGTAGCCCTGTAGAAACATCAGCACAGATGCATAACTCAAAGTGTTAGACTTACGCTGTGATTCCTCCAAGATCGACCTTGCATCTGTCAAAGCTTATATATTTGGATACCAAACGAAATATCAACAATACATACTGTTTTTCATGGTGACTCGCGATGACACTCTCCTGCGCTTGGTGGGAATTGGGGTTGGAGACCTCCTTTGCTGGATGGAGGAGCAGGCTTTCGCTGGCGAAGCTGACCGACGTAAGTAGGATTGAGCTCCACACTTTTTCAATGGCGGGGGATGCATTGGGGGGGACGGAGATCGTTGCCGGGTGCGGATATGGGATTTTGCTCTGGGCAGCCCACGAGGACCTGCATAGTCGCACTTCTTCCTTCTGGTCTTGCACTGGATGCAGGAACCCCCATTTTGGGAGAGGGAGCACAGGTAATTGCTCGTCCGGCAGGATCCACAGGCTCCAGCGATTTGCGAGCCAGGCGAGCAGGTGGGAAACATCCCTTGTCAACCCCTGCTTTTGCTGCACGCATTCCCTCTTCAGTTAGCTGTGGATGTTCCGCAAGTAGTCGAGTGACCATGCTCAGGTTCTTCTTCAAGTTCGTCTTCTTCCTCGCTTGCAATCTCGCCCATTGTAGTATCTTCATCTTCAGCATCACAGAGGAGCGCCAGGGACCCAGACTGGGATGGGGCTGCGCTGGTCTGTTCGAAGTGATGGGTCTCAGAAGGGAAGTAAGGAACATCTTGCTTAGGGGAGGAGACAGAATATTCCCTTTGTTTGCCTTTACCTTTGGTTGCCACTATAGGAGCCTCATCGTGTTCATTCACCACATTTACTGATGTCCAACCTGGCTGAGCGTCATGGACGTTGGCAATATCAGAAGGCGGAGCAGGATCATTGTTTGACGAGAGAACATTGTGGGTGGTGTTCGTAGAGGGAAGAGGATTGGTGGAGCGGTACCACAGGTGGGTTTCGAGTACTTCCACAGGGCAACCAATGATTTGTTTCCAATCGGGCCAGCCTTCGTCTTTGCTGCGCCAGAACATCTTCGTGGCGATGACGAGATCCGGGACATCCGTCGCAGATTCCACCACTGTAGACGCGATAGCCTGCAAGGCATTTGCCACATCGTCTCGCATGATAGGTAATAACTTACAAGTTGTCCTTCTACCTGCTCTTGCACCTGAGTCCATGCCTCGAAGGAATTGGATGGAATATATGTTTGCAGGATTTCATAGATCCTGGAATCGATGTTGGCCAGAATGGAATTGGCGAGGTTGGGATCCATGGCGGGGGTAAAGCAGATAGGTTAGTGTTCAGAATCAATCGAACGCGTATTTGTAGACAAGGGCCCATTATAATTTAACCGACGCGTGAATTGTATTTCCCACAATCAAAACACAGCTTGAATTGTTCCAGATTCTCACACTTAACACCACATTTCTGGATGGTGGACCATGTGGATAGTCCACTCACTCATTGAATCAATCTGATTTGAAGTATGAATGTGGAACCATGCAAGGGTCGATTTGCATCTTGCCGTGAGTCTCTCAATTTAAATCGAGATCCCGTGATCTGCATTTATCTCAAAGCTGACGTCCTCATTGTTCCGAATTCTTTTGAGTGCCATGGATCCCCGTCTTCTTGCGTTACTCCTCTCCAAAAGTACAACCGAAAGACGTGTCCGAATTCCCGCCAATTAGGAAGAAAGTTCCACACGCAAGTGACCCTGCACTACCAACGAAAATGGATCAGCACCACAAGGGCCATGCAATGGATTGCCGTGGACCTCTGTGTAACGCCTTTATGATGCCTTAGACCTCGCCCACAGCAGTTCAATCTGTTCATGAGGGATCCAAGAATGCTTCAATTCTCAAAGGGCCCCATTTCGAATCCTTCAGTTACCGATCGTTGTCAACATCCCGATGCCTCCCTGTCTCCACTTTGCGTTCTGGTTCTCCACCGCATTTGGACGAGTCTCTGTCCAGGACGCTGCAGTTGGATGACGTGAGGAATGGACTTGTCCCTACCTGGTGGATTTTCCTCTTTTGCTATGCATTGGTATTGTATTCCATGTAGATGTAGGTATGTGCTTCACGATTTTGGATATACACTACCCGATCTGCGAGCTGCGGCGCGCGATCTGAGTAATACTGGAGTCATGTGGCATATCAATGGGACATCTATCCTCTGCAATGCTGCTGAGAAGGAGGATTTACAGTTGTGGACAGGCAAACACAACAATTTTTGTGCTTCAATTATTACACACCACAACATCACTAAGATAGGCTAAAATGTGTATATACAATGCCCTGAGGACCTAGCGGACAGATCTGCATGAGCAGAATGTCCAAAAAGTAAAATTTCGGGTCACAGAACCCCAAAAATTTGGCCACCCCTGAAATAAATCGTAAAAAACCCTGAAAAATGCGGAATTGACAGCTTTCATCAAGTGCAGGGTGGTGGCATAATCACAATGTCGGAGATTGTGGCCACGGAGGAGCAAAAAATGTCTCAATGCTGAGTGGCCGAGACAGGACTCACATCCCAAATGCCACGCGGACGCCCAAGAAAACGACCTGTCGCTCAAAACACGGCTGGTCTTCGAAATCAGAGCCACTCGGGGCTGAAACGGCCTGCACCACACAGCTCATCCGAGTCGGAATCTGGCAACAGCGAGCCCTGTAACTCCCCCCAAAAAAAATCACGGGTTCCAAGCCCTGAATCAGGTGTTACAAGTTCTGATGGGGAATGGGAACTCACTACAGCTGTGTTTGACAGTCTGAAATTTATTGCTGATCGTGAAGAGTCGGCACAAGACTCAGAGTCAGAAGATGATGATGACCTGCTTGTTTTGGATGACTGCACACATTCTCGACTTGTCGATCTTGCTATTCGTCTTGGGGATGATCCTTCTGATGAATCTTGGTTACCCCCAAGCCAGGCAAAGCAAGCACTACATCGAAAGCCAAGGCCAGTGGAGTACATGAAGGGCCCTGACGTTGGAAACAAATCAGCACGGACACAACGCCGCTACAAGAAGTTGCTCTGAAATCAGACAAAACTCACTCTATTCGCTGGGTTTACACATGGCAGTGTTGGCACCACAGTCCCGGACCAGGACAATGTGATTGCTTCAGAGTCGACTGACGAAATTATTGAAATACCACCACCCAGCAGGCCAGCCTCGCCAGTGGTGGATTCAGATTCAAGCTTGGACTTGAGGGGGCTGGGAACAGAGTTAGATGAAGACTGGCGTTATGACGATGAAAACGGCAACAGCCTTGCCACAGCCACAGTGACTCCCAGTCAGATGCCCATGGATACAGGCCCAGGCTACCAGCCGACTGGTCTCGCATGTGCGGAGGAGGAGGAGTGGGAAGAAGAACTTGAAGAACACGAGCAGGGTGGTGCTGAAGTGAGAGGCTGGGAGGAACTCCGTGATCAGATCAAGGATGATCTTGCGAAGGGATTGAAAACCTTACCGCTATCTCAAATCAACCAACTACTTTTGATTCGCAATTTTGCAACACTCCGATTGAAAGGACTTGGCTGTGTCGACGCAAGCTTGGAGATCGCTCGGCAGTGGCATGAAGGCAAGGGCTTGCACTTTGCCCGGAAGATTCAAGCTCTTGCATGCCACTACCAGATCTTCGAGCAACTTCCACTCGAAAGATGTGGTGGTCATGCCAATGCTCTCAGCCCCCTCAAGGACGAGAGAGTTCAACTTGCAGCCCACCAATGGCTCACATCCCAGGACATTGGCCAAGTATCCCCCAAACAATTTCGACATGCACTCAACACCACAATTCTCCCATCACTTGGCATCACCCTCACAAAGCCACTTTGTTAGCGGACGGCACAACGCTGGCTCTTGAAACTAGGGTGGCGGCAAGCACGTCTGCGAAAGGGAGTTTATATGGATGGGCACGAGCGTCAGGATGTCCAAAAATATCGACAAGACATTTTCTTACCTGCAATGGCTGCATTCGAGTCTCGTATGGTCCATTTTAAAGGACCCGAGTTGCAACGTGTCGAACCCACGTTGTTGGATGGCGAAAATAAAATTATAGCAAATTTTCATGACGAGTGTTGCTTCCATGTGAATGATTTCAAGACACGTGCATAGTAAGTGATTTTGCACTTTACCAAGCTTATCTGATACTCACACATTTATTTAGTTTGCTACCAGGACAACAAATTTTACAGAAGAAAGGGCGAGGCTGAATTATCCATGTCTCTGGATTTATTAATGCAGAGGATGGGCGACTGGCGCAGTGTAACCAAGACGGCGAGATCATTGAAGAAGCCCGCAAAATTATCTATCCAGGTGCTAATGGTGACTCGTGGTGGGATACAGAACAATTACTCAAGCAAGTCAAACGTGCCATACAGATTTTTGAGGCTGAACACCCCAACTGTGTTTCATTGTTTATTTTCGACCAATCTTCAGCTCACGCTTCCTTGCCTCCTAATGCATTGAAAGCATTTGAAATGAACAAGTTGAATGGCGGGAAACAGTGCAAGCAACGTGATACTGTAATTCCTGAGACCAATCCGAGCATTGAGCAGCGTGGAAAGGTACAGAAGATGACCCTCATGGATGGCACCCCTAAAGGTCTTCAGCAAGTCCTCGAAGAGCGTGGGTTCAATGTTAGCAAGTTGCGAGCAAAATGCAGCCCTGTCTGTCCATGGGAAAGTGAGAATTGTTGCATGGCTCGTCTCCTGAGCAAGCAAGATGATTTTGTAAACCAATGCTTGAGACACTCATTCAAGAAGCTGGTCATGAGTGCATTTTTCTTCCAAAATTCCACTGCGAGCTGAATCCCATTGAAATGGTATACATGGATTGTACATGTCGTCAAACAGGCTGACTAATATACACAGTATTGGGGTTGGTGCAAGTACCGGTATCGTGAGGTTCCAAAGAAAACATTTCAGGCGGCAAAACAAAGTGCACAGGAAGTACTTGATGCCTGTCCCACAGAAGTAATCCGATGGTTTATCAATCGCTCATGGAGGTTTATCAGTGCCTATAGGCTTGGACTCACTGGGAAGGCTGCAGAGTGGGCAGTGAGAAGACAGAAACAACATCGACAGGTTTCACAGAGTGCAATGATGTCTATTGAAGCTGTACTTGATGCAGCGTAACCTGATTGAAATTGGCCAAAATTTTGGCCAACCCAAAATCTCGTGGGAAAAATCTGGGAACATGCTAAATCGATGTATTTTCACCCTCTGAGCTCATATCAGATGTCAATTTGTCACCAAAAAAATAATTGCAGCTGGTACAAAGATTGTCGTGTTTGCCTGTCCACAACTGTATTTTAAAAGGTTTAGCTCTAGCGTGGGCGGGTATTGAATGATGTGACAACACACAGCTGTGGAATGTCTGCTGGAGCCCAGGAGCATACATGCGCGGTACTGGGTGACATGAAACCATGCAACCTTCAAAAATGTGGTGTGCACGGATGATCACTTGCGCAATATGGACCATACCTCTCACGGGTAAGGTCCTTTTCCATTGCATATAATCCTCATTGGATCTATTAATACGCGTCCGCTATCATGTGCCTCTGCCACCTTCTTTCACAACCATCGAGAGATTATCCCGGTGATACCCTCCTTTAGCAACCCACGAGTAACACTTAAAGCAATATGATTGCAGATTGCCGCCATGAACCCTCACGTTATCTATTGCCACACGAGCTACTCCCAATAATTGTCTGGGGGATATTGTGAATGATATTCTACCTGCACACCCAATATTCTGCCCATGCATACGCGAACAACGGCTAATCCATTTTACGTTGAATATGTTGCCCACAATCCTCGGTAGATCGTCCCATTAGTATTGGGCTCCTCTATTTGCTTCTTTCATATCCACATTTGGACCATTGAGAGAGTATCCTCCCAATAGTACCCTCTGGAAAACAACTTGCAAACAACATTTGCGGCTATACAACTGTGAGTAGCCGCAACCAACCATTCCTCCATATTCCAGCGTGCAATGGTCTGACGGACAGTCTAGAATATGTTGAGGATAATATTCCAGCCATTCAGCCAATATCCGGCGCATACCCACAGGAAAACAGCCTGCATATTCCATTTACGAATGCAATGTTGGTTAGTGGTAGATAACGGCAGACTCAAATATATTGGGAAGATGGGAGAAAATTGCTCTGATATTTCTCTGTGGCAGACCCCTGATGATTCTTCATCAGAAATAGCTCATCCCTGTCAATTTGTGTTTGGAAAACGCGCGCACACACCATTCAAAAATTCAGATTAAAACTTGCTTTCCCAGTATCGGACCATCACCCGCCTATACCCGCAACTGATGACTCATCATAATTCCCGATGTTCCCCAGGTTTTGAAAACTGGGACTACCCGGCAGAGAAAAAGGCCTTTATCTTCAGTTTTCTGATGTATTTTGCCGATAGTGTTGTAGCAAAGGGTAGGGAATTGGAGAAATAAGTGTTAATCCACATTAGCTACTGCGAATAACTCAGTCTCTCAGTCTATTCTGTGGACAGTGATAGGAGATTTACTCCTCATGCAACATGACACAAAGCAAAACAATACTGGCGCGAATGGTGTTGTAATGAAGGGCTGTGGCTAGGTGGAGAATTGGAGAAATAAATGTTGATCCATATTAGCTACTGCGAATAAGTCAGTCTCTCAGTCTAATTTTTGGACAGCAATAGGAGATTTACTCCTCATGCAACATGACACACAGCAAGCTACATTATAGACCTACAGTTGATAGTATACAGGTGTAAAACAATACTGGCGCGAATGGTGTTGTAATGAAGGACTGTGGCTGGGCGGAGAATTGGAGAAATAAGCATTGATCCATATTAGCTACTGCGAATAAGTCAGTCTCTCTCTAATTTTTGGATAGCGATAGGAGATTTACTGCTCACGCAACATTACACACCGCAAGCTACATTGAAGACCTACATTTGACGGTATACAAGCATAAAACAATGCTGGTGATAATATAGTGTTTGAGAAGATGTATGTTCTCAGCCACAACCAGCATGCCAGGTTATTAGTAGGTGCTACTGCGACTGATAAGATCCAATCATTGCCCCGAATCAGAGGTAATTGATCCCGCCAAATAGATCATGCTAAAATACAGTATTGAAAATCTGGTTATGACACCTGAACTCCTGTAATTCAACATGTGATGTGCCCAAATGTCCTGCCATTGCTTACATGAAATACCGCAGAGAAATTTACCCATCACATCTCGACTTATATTACAGAACAGTTTTGAAGGAGAGAGGGTTGGTGGCCGCGACTTGCAGTTGTATTGCTGTCAATGTCACGCGGGTCGTTTGCACGCGGGTATTGGCAGGTTGATGTGTCTATAAATGGAATGTCCAGAAGGAAGGAGGTGATAGGTGACTGGCAGTTGATACTTACGAATGAATCATGCAAGGTATGCAATGTAAATGAATGGTACTATAGCGTACCCGCGAAGTGATCATAATCCACATAGCCAATATTCTTCACAGGAAATGTTGCGAGGGTTGTTTTCCCACGGGTATTGGCGGGTTGAAGTGTCTATGAGCGGAATATACCGACGGCTGATGTTTGCGTATACATCAAGTGTTGCATGTGAACGAACCGTGCTATAGCCGTGCCCGCGAAGTGATCATATCCTACATAGCCAACATATATAGTTGCCCAAATTGCATTGATCAACAGAGGAGTGGCAGTGGGTGATCAGCTCAGCAATATCGTCTAACCGGCTTGCAACCTTTCACGTTTATCCCCATGATTTTTCACTTAATTGAGGTATACCCGACCGCTATCTAAGCGTGTTGTGGTTGATGGAAGGAAATTTTGGAGTTCACAACTGGGATTCATGTGCCTCACGTAAAACTGAGGAGGTTCAGCATGAGCCTCACCAAGGGTTCATAAGGCTGCTCTCGCGAATCTCTTGAGCCTCCACCAAAGGGGTCATGATCCTCTCATGCAGCTCCTGAGGTTCATAAGAGGCGCCGTGAAAGGTCAAGGGATGATCTATTTTTAGAACAGGCGAGGATGACACCTTACAGGCCAATAACGCGTGACATGCCGAACCAGCCTTTAGGTCTCTATCAGCACCAAAGAGGCGCTGCCTTAGGTGGCCCATCGTGCTTTCCATATCTTCAGGTGCCCGAACCATTAATCGTGGGAATAACAAGGCCAGTCGACCTTCTATTCAACAACGCTCCCTCTAAGCAATCCTGGGCCCCAAAAGGCATACTAGTAGACAGGGGCTGTGGGTGGTGCCTGTGAAGTATTATTCATGTGTTGCGAATGCATTCAACAAACCGCCAGCATTGTTGCTCATAATGCATAGACTTGGGACTTGGGACCCAGCAAGGTGTGACAATGTGTGACATAAATATCACGGGGCTTAGATTACAAGGATTTACTATTTCACTCATCGATCAAATAGTAGATGCGGTAGGACACGGTCGGAATGTTAATGAGCCATGGACTACACCATCAGCATCGCTGCACTCGTCGAGGACATCCGAGATGCAGAGACCACGGTAATGCAATCCGCTTCGAGCCTGGGTGACCGCCTTCCAAGTGATTATCTGGCCGGCCTATCGGATCAAGACAAACTCGACGCGACCCATGCCTGATCGTATCGAAGATAACAGAAGATTGTGTCCTCTTTTAGACGGACTGGTCACGAGTCTAATTAAACGGATAGCGCAACTGACTCAACGACGATCACGGTCGAATGTGGGTTCAATGTGGCCAGGCGATGAACAAGCTAACTCACCCGGACAATCAATGATGCAGAACGAAACAGTAATGACAACCGCTATTCGCTGCCAGACGACCAACAAGCTGAAGAATTGTTTACCTCTGTATCAATGTGTTTGCTACTGTAGCAAAATCTAGTCAGGGGTGAGACCTTGCAAGCAAGGTAATGTCTTCGATGCAACGACGCCACAGCCGCCGCTGCCATCCTAGCTGTCGACATGATCACAGACGCCATCACCACCACCCATGCCACTGAAGACACGGCGCCATGGTGTCGTCGCCGTCGCGCCTAGACCCCTTCAAACCCGTCAATGAGCTGAATGGCTCATTTGACGCATCCACCTGCCATCTGGACCCTGGACCCTCCTGGACCATCAACGAGTCGAGCAGATTGGTTGACGCCTGCCCTCCCCCACCCTGTCTGGATCCCTCTTGACCTGTCGACAAGCCCAACAGCTTGGTTGACGCCTGCCTGCCCTGTCTGGACGCCTCCACTCTCCTGCCACATCAAGCCCCAATTTGTCATTGTGAATACTGGCAGAAAGCTGGCTCAAATATTGTACAGCAAGCAACTTTTGCTCAGCCATGCTGAAAGCCTTCAGTTGGTCACTGAGATATATCAACACTGGATGAAGAAGGGGTCAGGCTGGACGGTTTGATTCACAGGGTATGATTTGACGTATTGCATATACACACAGTGTACATGGCCTGCCACCCAAAAATGTACTGTACAGTGTTCTCGGGAATAGTGTCACTGCTTGCTGCCTCAGGGTCTGTCTGATCTCGTTCCTAGCATGCATCACGTCAGGCTCATGATGCTCACCCATGCCCCACATTGGATCGATGATCGACAACTAGACTCGCAGGCTATACAATGGTGCAATCAGTTGTCCGCTGATGCTTGCTCAAACTTCACTTGTGTTGGCTCAGAGCTCGACGGCTCCGCGACTGACTACCGTGACTGACTACCGTGACTGACTACCGTGACTGACTAGCATGACTGACTAGCATGACTGACTACTACCATGACTGACTAGCGACTGACTACTACCATGACTGACTAGCGACTGACTAGCATGACTGACTACTACCATGACTGACTACCGTGACTGACTACTACCATGACTGACTAGCGTGACTGACTAATGTGACTGACTACTGATGCCAGAACCAAATGCCTGTATTTGGATCAAACAGACCTACTTGAAGGACGGCTTGGGAAAGGAGGTAGTGGGTCTGGTGATGACGGAGGTTGAGAGTTCTGCTGAATAGCCCCCTCAAGACGTTGAGCCACTGGGGCGGTATTATAGCGAAAAAACTGAAATCTTCCCATGGCGATGCACCTCGCGAAGCACTCATCGATGGATGGAAGTCTGTCGAGCTATGTCGGGCATACATCCTCATGAGTATCTATGCTGTTCCTGCCCGATGCTGGGAGTAGGACCGAAGTTGGTTGTGCAGGACTTGCGATCAGGTGAGGAATTTGTGCTAACACTCACTCCTTTTCCCATACTCAGATTCCTACTATTCTGAGGCTGGCCACAGATTTGAGTCTACATCAATCGGACACGGGTGATGATCTGCTTTAACCTGCACTGATCGGCTGTGACGCAGTTTGGGAAACCGAGCACGATCAAGGAAGACTTTAATATCACGAGGGCCACATCAGCGAAATTTATGCACAGTGGGCACGGTACCACCACAAAACACCACTACTGTGCTGTCTGACTGATTATTTCATTCCTCAGGATGTCCATGCAGCCAGCAAAACGTGGTGTTTGTTCACAAATCTCTTCGGCAAGCTAACACCAACACATACTGCCGTGTGGTCATCCATCATCGTCATCCTATTCCCGGCAGACCTCTGGTGGTGATGTTACCTGCACCATATACTTCAAAAAAGGCATAGTCGTGATCCTGAGAAGCCTTTTAAGTCTCAGCCCTGTTCAAGTCCCCTACCATCATGCCAAGTGTCACCCTGACCGAATGTCCTCGTTACATTGCACCACCCCTGACGGAGTTTGGTCGTATGTTCCGCTTTGACTCATGCTACTGCCTCCTCTTCTCACAGATCTACGCAGTCAGTTTTGCTGATCTTGCGATCATCGACTTGTCCAAAGCTCACACCACAACTACGCAATTTAGGACGACGGTGCACAAAGGACGGGCCAGAATTCCGCCAGTCAAACACAGCCACGGCGTTGTGTCCGCTTTTCGTCATTTTTGCTTGCTCGTCTGTTCTTCCTTTCATTTTCAAGTTATTTCCTTCGGCCAAATGGCCTCCTCGCTCTCAGCACACACCGTCAACACCGGCAACCTCGTACACCTCGTATGCGCATCCAACTCCAGCACTGTCTACCCCTCTGACAACGCCGTCGTCGCTGTCCTCAACACCCGCTTTCGCTCCGACTTGACCTACTCTAGAACCGGCACCACCAACTTGCTTGTCGTAAATGCCTATACATCAGCAAACCTACATTTTTTCTGAGTTATCAAAATCAATGACCTTGCTGAGCTGTCTGAGTTGACTGACAGCATGCTATCAGTGCTATCATTCATAAGTAATTCATTGCTATCAGCATTCTCAGAGCTATCAGCATATCAGCTTGTCAATTCACCAGTGATATCAGTCCCATCAGTCCAGCCAGTCAATCAATTGATCATCTGGTCAGTCTTGTCAGTCTTGTCATCCCATCAGTCAGTCGGTCAACCAGTCAACCAGTCATGTCAGTCTATCAGTCAGTCAGGTTGTCAGTCAATCAGCCAAGTCAGCCCATGAGCTGATCAGTTAGTCATCTCTATCAGTCACATCAGTTGGTCAGTTGGTCAGTCAGTCAGCTGTGTCAGGTTTGTCAATTTGTCAGCTAGATAGTTAGTCAGTCAACCAGTCCATTCAATAAATCAGCTTATCAGCTTGTCAGCAAATCAGTTCAGTCAGTCAGGTCAATCTATCATTGATTAGGCCATTCAGGCCTGTCAGTCTGGTCATTAATTTCAATGACCCAGAAAAAATGTAGGTTTGCTGATGTAGGACCCTCGCAAGCGTTAATGACATCAGCACGAATATGAAGGACGCTGCTACAAGGACACCAGCCTCTCGCTCGCTCCACCCTCCCTTTATGAACTCGCAGCCCAAGTATATCTGCCCATGCGTCGCACGAGGCAGTCCCAGTCTTCTGCGCTTCAGTTGACTGGCAAACATTTGCCTGAAATATTGGACAAGTTCATTCTCTGCCAGATCCCATGTTACACCCAAGGTGAAGACTTGCTCTGCCGAATGATCGACTCGGGGCTCCACTACGATGATAAGCGCAAATCACTCTTCATCATCTGTGATGGCAATATCATTGGGAGTGGTGACGACCGTACGACACCGGGGATGGTGCTGGAAATTTTGGGTGCTGATCCAAAGGTTGACCCTGAGTCAATGGTCACTTCTGGTCAATTGGTGATAGGGTTGTGATGTCAGCGCAGCCTGTTCCAAAGTGGGCACAGCCTTCGCGGTTTGGTGGCAATGTGTCCGCGCACAGCTACACATATTCTTCTACTAAACGGTCCCATGCACACTCACACGTGGTGTTTGCCGCTATGCAGATGAAGACAGCTGGGCGATCATGGACCTTGACCTCCGGAGCTTGACCAAGCCCAATGATTTATTGCATGCAACTGATTCCTCCGATGATGCCCGTGCCGGAGGAATTTCAAGCGCCGCCACAAAACAGCCCATCACCCAAGGCGGGTGCCCAGACAGAATTGGACCCGAACCAGCCAATTTTATGGACTCCTGGCCACAGATACCGGGCCATGCGCAAGAGCAGGTGCCCGCTACTGCGGTGGCTGGATGCCTGCGGTGCGGGCTCCGACTGGGCGTGAAAGCTAGCCGTTGAGCATACCCCGCAGACTGAAGCCCCCACACTGACAAAGGTGGCAGCCGGCCCCCCCCATGTGCACCTGTGCACCGCAGCAGATGCCAGCAGGCCTTGTTGCGGGGCCTTCCGGATCACGGACAAATTAGGCTGCTTTACTGCGGTGGCTGGACGCCTGTGGTGCGGGCTCCGACTGGGCACGACAGCTAGCCATTGAGCATATCCCATGGGCTGAAGGCCCCGCACCGACAAAGGCGGCCCTGTCTCCATCCAGCCCACTGGCACCAACTCTCTATTGTGGCAGCCTCAAAATATACCTGCAGTCTGCTCTGTGGTGGGGTGGTCTCATAGCGCCTGCGTTGACAATATGTCTTGTGTCTCTGCCGCCACCCATGCCAACCGCCCCCGTGTGCACCCACGCAGCGCAGCAAATGCACGCCCCCATTGCGGCGGCTTCCGGATCACAGACAAACTAGCCTACCTGCATTAAAGAGGCGTGGTGCGCTCTCTGCCTCAGGCCCCCCCCAGGTCCACTCAGCCGCTGGCCACCACCCCAGTCACCTGCCTGCACCCATAGTGAGTCCCCGGCCCACTTGCAAGCAACAGCGTGCTCAGCCTGCTCCGCTATGAAGCGGCCCAATGCCCACAGCCGCCCCTGAACAAGATATGCCGCCATCTTCAGACGATGCTGTGTGTGTGCTCTTTAGAGGCATCAGCATCCCTGAGCTTCTGCAGCTGTATGCCATTGATCGGCCTGATGATGAAGAGAAAGTTCCTGATGAATTTGTGCCTGTGGAGGAAGCTGAGTGGCTTGTCTTCTGCAACACAGTTGCAGCCCAACTTGAAAGCACTGCAGATGCAGGGGCCTCCTCTGATGAGGATGATGGTAACAAGGGCATCCAGGATGCTGTGCTTGCACAGCTACAGAGAGAGGTGCTGTCGCTGCAACACAGCGCTCGGTGGCGGAGGGCAGAGGCAGGGCAGGCACGCCTGCCCCAGCCTTGCGCTGCGCACATAGAACTGGGTCCCCCTGAAAAAAGGTCAGCCACCCTGTGTTCATGCCCTTGCCCCGCATCTAAGCACCCCCAGCAGGCCCAGGCATGCAGATGAGGTCCATGCTGCCGGTGGGCCTCCCGCCCCCTTCACCATGTAAAAAAAGGCAAGGTCCAAGAACCGGCCGGGGAGTAAGCGCTCCTGAAGGCGCCAAAGGACTGCCGCCCAGGATCCAGGTAGTGTTTCCACCCCGTGTGTTTCTGACACCGACGAGGTCAGCTCCACCCCCACCCCCACCCCCATACTCTCTGAAGCTGAGGGTCTTCGGGGCCCCAATGATGATGCCGGCGTCATCAGCACTGCCTCTGGTGCAGGCAGCCATCTTCAGGTACTGAGGCCCCCCAACCGAACTGGTGGCCTCTCTGCACACCAGAGTTCGGCAGAGCACCTCAAATGCTCCCCGAAGCGACTCCAGCGGATAATGAATGGTGTTCTGGCAAAACAGAAGAGTTTGGTGGCTGACCTTGACGTTTGGTCAGCTGCAGTTACATCAACCGGCTGGACTGGGCTTATGATGAGAGCAGCCTCTGAGCAGAAGTGGATGCATCACCTCTTGGAGAGCGGGGGCATTTGGGACAAGCTGCGGGGCTTCCAAAGAGTTGCCTATTTTCCATAAGTGGCCCCTCCATCAAGTGGCCGAATGATTGACGCACCACCACCAGGCGCCAGCCGGTTTTTGTCTTTGATACAGCAAACCACCTGCTGGTCATGCATGGCTATGAGGCAAGCTGGGCCATTCAACAAATGCCTGAGCTGCACAGCCTCCTTGAAAAGGTAGTTGCTAACCACCTGGAGAAAAAACCCGGGATGTGGAGCAGGCTCTCACACAACCCGAGAGGTGACCATATACCTTTCCTGCTTGGTTGGCATCGCCAATACACTGAGGTGACTCTATTCACTGTGTCTCCTGCCACCAATCGTCTCATGATTGTTGCAGTGACCTACACTAACACAGCAGCACCTTTTAAATGAGACGCTGGCTGATGATTTCATCAACTCCTCGCTGGTTTAGCAACTGACGTGGGTGGTGATACTCCTTTGATTGCATGGGTTTATGGCATTGCCCACCAGCAAATTTGTGTGCAGCACTCTGGAGATGTACTTTCCTGAATGTGCTGCTCGCTTCAAGCATGCAGTGCAGTTTTGGAAAGGGTATGGTGTGAATGCGGCCTTCAGTCTGTTCTTCAACTTCTGCCCCAACATACCCCTGCCTGGAGGTAGGGTGCACACACTGCCTCATGCAGATAGAAAGAACATAGTGGGGGGCCTCTGTGCCCTAATGGCCTACCACCGGTTAGGAAAAGGTCATGCCCTTCCTTTTCTTGGTTTGCTCTCATCTGATGTGGTTGATTAGAGACATTCAGGTCAGAAACTCGTGGATGGCTGGTTATCTGGGAGCTTGGCATTGTTGTTGAGCTCCCTGTGGGTGTGCTGCTGCTATACCTCTCTGCCCTGTTTTATCATTTCAACATAGACATCTCAGGTATTCTTTTTTAATATGGCATTGTAACCGCCAGACTTATCCATGCCAGACCTTGACATCATTGCAAGTGACAGCCCCCCAGATTTGACCAAAAGGGGGTGGTATCCGAAGTGGAGCAATGATGCTGAGGGACGAGGAAGCCTTGTCTGGTTTAACCAAGCAAGTATGATTCAGTCTGCTGAAATTGGTTATTCTAGCATCACTGCAGCCCAGAAGGCTGGGGCAAAAGCTACCACCAACTTCCAATCTGATGCTGACAAATACTTTGCCCCAGCAACCTTTCTATCCCCCCCATATTCAATTAGAGGCAACTGAATGTAGCTGTAGATGAATTATGTTATATTGGAGCTGAATGCTTATGGTGTATTAAGCTCTCGAATGCTCACCCGGTGGCCAAGACCTCATGCATTGTAGGCAAAGGCACTTGCGGCTCACTTGGAAGCATCATGTCATCGTGTGGCAAACGAGGCTCGATGTGGCTGTAATGTGCTTCAGAAACTCATATCTTGGAGCAGACCCCACCAACTCAGGGAGGTATACCTTTTCCTTCGGAGAAATGGTAGGAAAGGGGATTGCCCCTGTACCGCTGGCCTCCCATCGTTCTGCAGGCTATGAAACACAGACGTGATCGTTTGATCAACACGACGTCGTCAAATTTGCTCAAGAGACTCACGGAAGAATCGTCCTGCTGGCGAATCCCATATCGCTCAAGCCATTCCATGTCTTGGTAACACCAGCAAGCTCTGTCCATCCATCTCGCAGTCTGTCCCTTGTGTGAGTGACCTCGTCGTTCTCCGTTCTGTACCTGTATCCGACCTCCCCGTGTCACCCCTTCTTTGGTAATGGGCTTGACTCTTCCTCCGGTGTGGTCCTCTTTCTGGTCCTCTTTCGAGGTCTGGGGAGTTGGTTCAGTGAGAGATAGACCTTTGGAAGTGTTTCAAATGGACGAGGCGAGCCTTGCTGGTTGCTCTCAACAGCCCAAGTGGCAGAGTCAAACTGATCCTCAGAAAATGAGGAGGACAGAAGAATTAAGCTGTCGTCCGAGTGAGGAGATACCCTAACCACATGTGAGCCTTTTGCACCCTCAAGGAAAGGGGTTCCTCCCCCGATAGCCACCGGTTTCTCGGCATTCCTCTCCGTCGGGCCAAGGGCTGGATGATTGCTTGAAACCGCTTCTGCAAAACTGGAGGCCTGTGAGCCTTCTGCGGCTTGGAGGGACGCAGCTTCACACAAGGTGGCAAGCTTCTTGATGTTTTCAGCAGTCAAGCCACTCGCCACCAGCTTGCTCGTGAGTACCTCTGCCAAGACATCGGAGACCTCAGCGGCAAACTCCCTTGCGTCCAGGACTTTCTCAGTCGTCACTACCAGCTCCCTGGCACATGTCAGTTCAGGAAGCTTTGGAGGTCCTTTGCCGAGCAGGTTAGGCAGAGGCCCCAACCACTCAAATGTCCGCTTAATCAGGTTGCCTTGATTTCCTGCGGTCTCGCCCTCCGAGCCCCACCTTTTGTGTGCCTTAACACTGCACAAAGGGCCTTCTGGCTAGAGAGAGCCTAAAAGTGTGGCATCAGAACCACTGTTTCCTCAAGTTATGAATCTTTCTTACCAGCATCCAGTGGAGGAGGTAAAAATTCAAAGCATGCACTACCGGCACCAGGAGTGCAGGGCGATTCCTCCACTGATCGATTTCCTGTGAGAGAGAGGAAAGGCAGTGTTACTAGGGTCGCATGGATAAGGGGATGCTCACCTTCAAACTGACTGAGCCTTGAGCCAGCAGAAGCAGACTCTTCCACCTTTGGCGAAATGGTGTTACCATGGCAGGTGGGCCCTTCAAAGGAGAACGCCAGAACGCAATTCTCCACCCTGCAAATGTCAACAACAACAAAAAATCACAGTGTTCTAGTGGTCAGGGGGAACACTGGGAAGTGCGTGTGCCGGAGCCTCGCAACCACGATTCAGCCCACACCCTGAGAGAATAACAATGATTAGAAACCGAGGGGAAGTAGCGTGCGGCTTACCCAGAGATGAAGGGACGTGAAGCCACTGGCTATGGACGCTGCATTGCAATGACCCTGCCGGCAAAGGTGACGCCATTGAGGACAGGCTCACAGTACCAATGGTGCACCGTTTTGGTGTGTTTCATGAACTTCTCCCTGGTGGTGTAGGAACGTCCGCACTGAGCTACAGGGCAATGCAACCTGCTGCCCTCCCTCGTGACAGTGTATTTCTCACTGGCTACAATGATCGGGGGGATTACAGAGTGCTGACTCCAGCGATGGCGATTTCGGGTGGCAGGATTGTTAAACGTCCGGTCACAGTCGTCACAACGGAGGAGCATCGAAATTGCGGGTAGAGTTGGAGTGGCAGTTTTAGCATGGTCAAACTGCGAGACAACCTCTGCTTTTAAATGGCCATTCAGTGCCCGGTGTTTGTCATCTTAACCACCATTTTTCTCAGTGCAATTTCGAGCCGAGCGGGCGGAAGAACCATGCAGTGGTCCAGTCGAGGGGCATCTTGGGGGAACGCGCACCGAAAAGGTTGGTGGAACTCCAAGGGTGGTAAAGCAGTGTCACTCAGAAAAACAACAGCCAAAGGGAAGCCAAAAACGGAGGCCTTCTGCCTTAATTCTTTGCGCGGCCTCGCTTAGCCTAAGTGTTGTTCTCCTTAGACCCATCTGGACCACATGTTACACTGGTGTCGCCTTAAGCTCCACATCCTGCGCCTAAACCCCACTCATGGCGTTGCGGTGCCGATCTTTCTGAGTGTTTTGAGCTCCAAAGAATTGGGGACAAAACAAACCTTGCCTCTTACATGAAATGAATGTGATCCGAGAAGGGGACCGGCACCTACAACGAATCCTATAAACCAAAATGAGTAAAGACACATAGTTGGGTACATGCACCTCGCACTCATTGAAGACGTCGATGGTCTGCCTGCCAAGATGGCCCGCTTACAGTCTCCGACCGCAGGGACGTACTTGATCACAATGATGTGATCGGAGTGCTCGCCTTTGGCAGCCTTGCCCCTGGTACCAGGAATGGGAGGTTTGTAGAGCAAACAGTTCATATCAACCATGTCGTCTACGACGCTGTTCTTGCTGATCTCCTTGTTCTTGAACTCTGCGAAGACTTGAGCTTGGTCTGCCCGGACTTGAAGTCGTCGCCACCAATGCAACGAAAGGTTCACCCTCGAGGATGGAAGCGACGACGAAGAGGGTCGAGGGAGACACTTCGATAGCAGCGACAAGGTTATCAGCTGTGTCGTTCACACCAGGGACGATGTCGCTGTAATGTCCGGTGTTGGCAGTCCAGAAGACAACGACACAGCCAAGCGAATTCTCAGGCTTGAAGCGCTGGATGTCGTCACAGATGTACTCGAGGTGGGCCTCTTTATCAGCGCCGGGAAGAACGTTGTCGGCACGAGCTTCTTGGTTGGCAGCAATGCAGTCGGGGTAATAGATAGAAGGAAGAGGAGCCATGTGAGGTTCTACTTGACATTGTAGAATAGTCATGGAGGTGGGCGTGTTTCCGTTCATATATTGATAGACCATCTTGAAAGCGGGTGGCCCGACGTCCGGGGAAAAGAGGTCCAGAATGGTGGACAACAGTGAGAGTCTACTTGACATTGTAGAATAGTCATGGAGGCGGGTGTGTTTCCATTCATATATTGATAGACCATCTTGAAAGCGGGTGGCCCGACGTCCGGGGGGAAGAGGTCCAGAATGGTGGGCAACGGTGGGATTCTACTTGACGTTGTAGAATAGTCACAGACGCGGGCACGTTCCGTTCCTTGTCCATGAGCAGACGATGTTCATGTCATCAGATGAAATGAAGGATCAAATCCATCTTGAGACACCAGAGGATGGATAACAAGTTAGGGTTTCGGTGGTGGGCTGCGCTCTTAAAATGAGGAATGAAAAACAAGCGTATTGAGATAATAGAATCAGGGCGTACCCAGATCCTCCCCTACCGAGATGTCTCCGAATCTAGATCGTGGTGGAAGATGGCGCTGCAGAAAACTACGCTGCTGAAGTATCGGTACGAAACGATATCAAGTCGCGACCATGCTATGAAAAGAATGGTACCGCCTACAGAGTGACGACGCTCTCATTGTCAAATGGAATGAAGGAAGACAGTCGAACCCATCCCCATCTTGACATACGAGATCAGACTCACATACAGGATAGCGTTTCAGTGGCAGCCTGCACTCTTAAAGCAATGCAGCGTATTGAGATAATAGAATCAAGGCGCACCTGGATCCCATCCATACACACACACACACCGTCACCTTGTGGTGAAAGATGACACTGCAGAAAAAAAGCGGGTAAAGTATTGGTCTGAGACAAGAGCAAGTGTTGTCGACCGGTGAAAGAAAGACGATGTTCTCGTCATCAGATTAAATGGTGTCCACGCCATCGATGAATGAAAGAAGGACAATGTTCACGTCGTTGGATCAAGTGGCGTCCACGCCACGAAAAGAATAGTATTAGGTGGCGTAAGAAGAGAAGGATGGTCACGGTTCTCGTCGTGTGGCATCTGTGTACACAAACATAAAGTACGGATACGCGTGTGGCACGTGGTGGCAGAAGGTGTTGAAAGGACACGTACTTGATGTCACATGACCTGCTTAAGTAATCAGTAAATAGTAGTATATAAGACTCTGCTGAGTCTGAAATACATTAGAACTCTCTTGATCTCTTACCGCTATCATCTCTGAGTACCCTCTCTGCAAAGGTAAGGCCCCATGGGCAGTTTCTCTGTATCTGGTGTTTACACCGGGCACACGCCATTGCAACAGGTTATGAGCCCCGCAGCTCTGACTGAGCGGCTTGCCCGCTCATCATCTGCACATGGGCGAATGCCTTTGGACATCAGCGGAAACGCCAGACACCCTGGCAAGTGTGGCAACGCCCTGCAGTAACAGCCATCAGACTACAGATGTAGGGGGTCGCTATGACCCTACATTCTGAAAGCTCTGACTGTTCAGCGATGTGGTCTCTCCCCGCTCCCTTCATTGGTACTAATGCTGACACGTCATCTTTTCAGATCCTACAAAATCATCATGTCTTCCTCCACCCTTACTTCCATCCCCAAGATGAACGGCACCAACTACAAGTGTTGGGCCCAGGACATGGAGTCCTACATACGCGCCTCCGGATCTTGGCAAAAGGCCATGATGAAAGCGCGCCCAACCTTGGCAGGCGCAATTGCCACCACGGCCAAAGAAGAGGCCATAGATAAATGGGACGAGAACGACGACAGGGCCCTTGGGTCCATATGCCTTCGCCTCGAACCCCACATCGCCTCCCGCTTCGCCAACAATCGTACCGCCAAGTCCCTCTGGGACTCTCTAAAGCAACAGTACAATGCCGCTTCACTTGCCTCCACCTATACAGAGTGGAAGAACATGTTGGGGATTACCTTCCCCGACAATCAACACCCTGGCCCAGCTTTTCCCTCCTCAAGGAACTTCAACACAAGGTTCCCGACAACCTCAAGGCCCTCATTACGGTGGCCAAGCTGCCCAAATACGCGGAAACGCTACACGCACAGCTCAACGCTGCCATCGATCTGGCCCCCACTACCACCAGTCCCAACAAGGTCCTAACCATGGCCGAGTTGGAGACCACCCTCACCGCTGCATGGCAACACTACCTTACCCGCTGTAAGCCGCAACAAGCGCAGGCGAATAAGATTACCAATGTACATCGCCAGAAGGGCGACCTCCAGTTCCAGCAGCAGCAAAAGCAGCCGGACGCCTCCTCCTCTGAAAAGAAGGACGAGGATAAGGGGAAGAAGAAGCAGCGTCGAGGAAAGAGGTCTGACGATGGGGAGAAGAAGCAGAAGGACCGCGCCAACACGGCCACGGAACAGTCCTCCGCCTCGTTTGCCTTTGCGAACTTCATCCATGAGCCCGCTGTTTACAGCCCGGCCTCCATGGAGTTCTCCTCTCCGGCACCTGACCCGTGCGCTCTCACGCACACTCCTGGCATTCAGTATCCCGGTCCCCCCACCTTCCCACAGGTCCTTGAGACCGTTTCCCTCGCCCACTGGATTGGGGTTACTCCCACTCACCAGACCATCCACAACCTCGAACCGGTTGCCACACGCAGCTCCCACCAGTGCACCCACTCGGCCTTCACCGAGAACGGTCCTTTTGGCGAGCCCACGACCCTCTCGCTCCTAGAGCGTATTGAGGAGACCCCTCGTATCATAGAGTTGCTGCCAGACAGCGACGACGAATACGACGATGACGTGGTGAGCCTCGGCGAGGAGATGGAGGTCGACGAGTATGTCGAACATTTCTTTGAGGACACCCTCAACTGGCAAGTCCCCACTTTCCTTTGTCCAAGTCTCGCAGGTACTGATGTGCGGATTTCTTCGCCACAGATAGTATGTAGCTTCTCCACGCGTACACATGTAGTAGATAAATTGGACAATATCACTACCACTGTACCTTTCTCCATGTGTGATTGCTGTAAGCCATCCAACAAAGGAAAGGAAAAGGAACACAGTCACCGCATGCCACCAGACATGTGGCTCCTTGACTCTGGGGCTTCATCCCACTATACCAGTAATCTTGACGATCTCATCGAGTATAAAGAATTCAGTGCACCCACCTACCTACTCTCAAACAGCCAATGGCCAAGCAAAGATCCTAGGTAAAGGAACCGCAATTGTGGAGTTCCAAGGTAGACTTGTGTGGTTATCGCCAATCATTTACATGCCATCATGCCAAGTAAAGCTCATATCTATGGGCACCTTACTAGTTGATCAATGCATGACACTTAAAACCCGTTCCCGCCACATAGACATTTATGATAAATGTTCTAACAGTCTGGTACTGAGTTTCCATTCACATGGCGACACAATGTACTGGATTTGTGCACCAGTGGTTCGTCCCATGGCTGACCTTGCATCATTAACTCTTGTGGACTATGAACTTCTCCACCACTGATTAGGCCACCCCTCGCGAGATGTGCTCTGCGCTGCAAAGAAGCACATTAAGGATTTCCCAGACGTTGATATTCCGTCCAACCCTCCTATCTGCCCTGGCTGTGAGCTGGGCAAACAACACAACCGTACTTTTCCTCATAGCGAGAAGCATGCAAGCGCTCCCTTTGAGTTAATTCATTCTGACCTTAAATCGTTTGAAATCGAATCATACAACAAGTACAAGTACGCTGTCGTCTTTTATGATGACTTTACATCTATGGCTTGGGTGGTCCTCTTAAAACGAAGGACCAAACACATAAAGCAACCAAGCAGTTCCACGCCTATGTGCGAACTCAGTTCAACGCCGTTGTAAAACACTGGTGCTCTGATGCTGGAGGAGAATACACCTCTAAAGCTTTCACTGAGTATATGCACGATAATGGCATAAACATCCAACAATCCGCCCCTTACGCTCACCAGCAAAACGGACGCGCGGAACGCTTCATCCGTACTCTTATGGACAAAGCACAACCCATGCGACTGCAGGCTTGCCTGCCCGATTCCCACTTGAAGTTTGTGGTCCTCCATGCACTTCACGTGTATAATTGCACCCCTTCCACTCAGCTCAACTGGAAAACGCCAGCTGAGATGCTTACCGGCCAATGGCCTACTTTATCGCATCTTCAGGTATTTGGCTGTGGCGCTTATGTGCACATTCCAGTCGAGACTTGCAAAGGCAAACTGCAACCTAAATCGCAGTTGATGATCTACCTTGGTGTCTCCACCGGTAGTGATTCAAATTATCTCTTCATGCATCCTAGCAACACACTACACACTTCGGCGCATGCCGTCATTGATGAGAATCTGTTCCCCAGATGCTCCAAAGCTGTGCCTCACCGGCCTGTTAACCACCCGCCACGTTCTCACTCTCATGATGACGACGATTCATCTGATTCATCCAGGGATGATAACGAGTCCGATGTGGATCTCGCTCCTCGACCCCCTACCCCTCGTTAGCAGGCCCCCCGGCCTCCCACTCCACCTCCGGCAGCACCGGCACCCCCGGTTACACCTCCTCGCCATCTACCTCCGCCTCCACCTGCTCGCCCAGCGCGCCCACAACGGGAACACCGCACACCTCTCCGACCCGGAAATGTGTATGGAGAGCGCAGCGACCTGGTAAAGCAGCTTCGTGACATTGAACGCGCCTCTGATTGGCGCAGATTGGTTGGTGAAACACCGGCTGGACCTTCGGATTCACCTGTGATCCCTGGCGGTATGCCTCCGTCGGAAGATGACGTTGAGCGCATAACCAGGGAAGGGGGAGACGCATTGGTTTCATACCTCTGCAGCCGTGCATTTCCGATTGGACATGAACAGCCCAATGTGAACTACCGGGAATGGACCTACCGTGACATTTTAAAGTTGCCCCTAGACGAACAAACCCTATGGCATAAAGCCTGCCACGATGAGTTACAAATACTAAAGGACCGCAAGCTCTATGAAATCGTGGTTCGACCCGCACACAGAAAGGTTATTAAGAACCGATGGGTCTTTGATGTTAAAACCGACGGAAGAAAGAAAGCCCGGCTTGTAGCCAAAGGGTTCTCCCAAGTAGAAGGGATTGACTTTGATCAAATATTCTCTCCTGTCGTACGCTTTGAGACAGTGTGGTGTATGCTCACCCTCTCAGCACTAGAGAACTGGTACATCACCGGTCTCGACGTCCGATCCGCCTATCTATACGGCAAACTGGATGAAGAACTATATATGGACTTCCCTGAAGGCTTTATGCCTGCTCATCTCAAGGGAAAGCTCTTAAAGTTACTACATGCACTACACAAACAACTGTCCCAATGTTTGCAGGTTTTTCACTAAATGCGATAATCCCTGATAACCCCTAATCCTTGCCCTAACATGTGAGTGTATGAAATAAAGTACTTACTCTTGACTTGCTATTGACCCAAGGGTCAAGGGATGGGAATAGGATTTGATGAAATGGCAGCCATTTCAACATGACAACACATTGGGACAGTTGTTTGACTTTGAATTCTTATTACATATATCAGACCCTAGAATGCTGTAAGATGGTAACATACCTTAGGTAATGACTATATTATGTCATCATTATATAATTAATTATTATACAGCATATATAAACCCTGCCCTCACACATGAATTCCTCATTCCCATCATAAAAAATCTCTTTGCTGCTCAAAGCGATAAAATCATCTCTCTTGTTTCTCTTGATCTTTTCTGCCAGAAATTTGCATCCCAAACTAGCATAGGGAAGTATACTGTGGCCAGGGCCCTTCAGAAATCCAACTAGAGAAAGGAAACCATTGTGGTGGCTGTCCTTCCAAACTCTCCTCTACCCATATTTACACTATTGACCAGCAAATCCTTATTGGGAAGGCCAGCAATGCTGTTCAGGCCACTCATTTTATTGATTCCATCATCAACACTCCTGTCTACCCATAGACAGTAAGCAATACCCTCAAGGAGGCCTCTCTAAAGGCTGTGGTAATGAAGAAACAGCCTCTTCTCTCTACTACTCATAGACAGAGGAGATTGGTCTTGCTCTCAAGTACCAGCATTTGACTGTGGAGACTGGAAGAGGGTTGTCTGGTCAGATGAGACCAAAATCAATGGAATTGGGTCAGATGGACAGGAATATATAAGGAAAAAGAAAGGAGAGGAGCTAACTTCCAAGGAGGTCAAAGGTACAGTCAAGTTTGAAGAAGAATCACTCACGGTATGGGGCTATATTGGGTGGAATGGTGTGGGGGTTTGGAGTGAGGTTGAGGGGAGGATGGATGCTGAACAGTATGTGACCAACTTGGAGAAAGGCTTGCTGCAAAACATGGAGAAATCTGGAATTTCTGCAGATCAAGTCATTCTCCAGTAGGATAATAATCTCAAATACATCTCCAGAAGAGCCAAGATCAGGTTTCAGGACCAAGATATCAAGCTTCTGGACTGACCTGCTCAGTCTCCAGACCTCAATCCCATTGAACACACTTGGGATCATCTCAAAAGATGCCTTTCAGATTATGAAAGGACTCTTATAGGGGTTCATCAGTTATGGGATAGGAGGGTGATAGAGTGGGGGAAGATTTCTTTGAAGGAATGTCAGAAATGGATAGAAAGCATGTCTCGATGGATTCAAGCAGTTATTAAGGCCAAGGGAGGTCATACCAAGTACTAAATACCCCATCTTGTACAAAGTCAAACAACTGTCCCAATGTGTTGTCATGTTGAAATGGCTGCCATTTCATCAAATCCTATTCCCATCCCTTGACCCTTGGGTCAATAGCAAGCCAAGAGTAAGTACTTTATTTCATACACTCACATGTTAGGGCAAGGATTAGGGGTTATCAGGGATTATCGCGTTTAGTGAAAAACCTGCAAACATTGGGACAGTTGTTTGAGCCACTGTATATGGCCTTAAGCAAGCCGGATTAGCTTGGTGGCCCGAACTTGACCAATCCATGAAAGATCTCGGCTTCACGCGCATTAAATCAGATGCTGGCCTATTCATCTATCGCAAAGGAAAAGAACTCGTCCTAGCGATTATCTACGTAGACGACGCCATCTTCTGCGGCCCCAACAAACCTTTTGTAGACAAGGTTAAAGCCGCTTTTATGAAGAAATGGGACTGTCGCGACTTAGGAGAAACATGCAAATTCCTAAGAATGAACATACCTCGAGACGGTCAAACCATTAAGATCGACCAGTGAGAATACCTCAACAAAGTCATAGAGCGATGCAGTATGACTAATGCAAAAATTGCCAACACCCCTCTCCCTCAGGGTTATTACCCAGAGAAGAATGATTCACCTGTCAACCCGGAACTTCAGACGCGATTCCAGACAGTGATAGGATCACTACTGTACCTCATGATCGGTACAAGACCTGATATTGCATATGCGGTTACCCAACTTGCCCGCATGTCTGCAAACCCATCAGAAGAGCACCTTAACAAGGCTCTATACATTTGCCAGTACCTCCTAGGTACCCGAGATCACTCTCTTGTTTACAATGGCAAATCCGGTAAAGGTATCATTGCCTGCACCGACTCTGATTGGGGACAAGACAAAGTCATGTCTCACTCACAAACAGGTTTCTACCTGAAATTCGCGGATGGTGTGTTCTTGTGGAACTCACACTTACAAAAGACCACCGCTCTGTCTTCAACTGAAGCTGAGTACATGGCCTTGAGCGACTGTACACGTCAGGCTATTTGGATACATCAAATGATGAAGGAACTCAGTTATCACCTTGGACCTATTCCCGTTTGTGGTGACAATCAAGGATCGCTATTTATAGCACAGAATCCTGTTACCGAAAAACGATCCAAACACATCCAGATCCGCTATCACTTTGTATGTGATGCTGTGATGCTATGGAAGCAGGTTGAGCTGCTCTTTATCCCAGGGACCGACAATCCCGTGGATATGTTCACCAAGAACCTTGGACATGTCAAGTTCAAGGAGTTTCGCTCCTAGCTCGGTTTGGAATTCAACTCGCCTTAAATGCGCGGATGTTTCTTACATTACTATGTACTTCTCACTTGTTATCTATGTATCTACCGTATACCAGACAAGGGGGAGTGTTGAAAGGACATGTACTTGATGTCACGTGACCTGCTTAAGTAATCAGTAAATAGTAGTATATAAGACTCTGCTGAGTCTGAAATACATTAGAACTCTCTTGATCTCTTACCGCTATCATCTCTGAGTACCCTCTCTGCAAAGGTAAGGCCCCATGGGCAGTTTCTCTGTACCTGGTGTTTACACCGGGCACACGCCATTGCAACAAAAGGATCCGACGTGGATGAGCCACGTGGCAATTTTTTCAAAAATGATGTCAGCGTTTCTGAAAAAATTGCCATGTGGTGCTCACATGACCATATGTCTCTCAACATCTCGTTGTCATGCATATCCACATCTCAGGCTTGGCGTATAAGGTCGTGAACAACCATCACAGAACAATGCTCTCTCGACACAGTTGGATCTCTTGGGCTATTTGTTGTGCACCAACAATGTAGGTTGGTGGTCCGAACTTTGGCCCGCTGGTTTGCTGACACGACTTGTTGGTTTTGAAGGCTGGTTTTACAGGAAACAACGCACACGAAAGGCGTTGCCTCTGTGCATTCTCCCATTCAGATTCTTGTGCAGTCTAGCGCGTCAGTGATGCATGGGGCATTTGTCGATGCTGTCATAGAGTCATCCAGGAAAGAGCATGCCGTTGATGAACAGGTAAGCCAATCCTCGTAGAACATTTGAACTGTTACCAATGCGGGTTTCTACAGCCGTGCTTTGTTCATGGTCTCCTGGTTCAAGCAGGCCCAGAGCATGAATTATGCGATCGAGTTCGGGAAGCAGAACAACATTTGGTCAAATTTGGTGAGATCCAAGGCTCGGTCTTGTGTGGCAACTCATGTGGTCCATTCCCCTTCTCCCACTATGGTCTTCATGCTGATCATAGCGTGGCTTTGCTTAGGCTCAGCATCACCAAGGCGCTCGTGCATCTCTGGATCTAGGGTGCCCCGATCGCAAACCATGGGGCGTTTCATAAGTGCTGAAGCCGGTTTGCAGCCATTCGACATATTTCTATTGCACTCGTTTGTCAACTGGATACAGATTGGTTGTGCGTGAAAGGAAAAGCCTCATCAGAAAGCGTGAGGTCGGTCCTCCTTTGTTACCAACACGTGTTGTCAAGGTCAGTGCAGGCCATTTCATGTGGAATGAACCTGATTCTGGATATGTATGCAGATGATGTGCAGCGTACAGATAGACGTGCTCTATACTTTGCGATAGGCTGCAATTGTCTCAGGGTAGGGTGATCTTTTTTATACCCAGTCTTCACTGCACCACAGACCGTCTCCCGTGAACATCAGAAAACTAGGTAAGTGTCGTAGACGCGATGTTCACACTTATCTGACAAGATGATTCAGCCCGAAGAAGTCAACGCAAAGATGGAGAACGGTCTTTTGAACGTGACACTCCCCAAGGCTCAGCCGGCGCAGCAGCCGATGCGCATCGCCATCGAGTGAGCGCCTTCAAGAATCCTGATTGGTGTTGTCTCAAGAAACCCTCGCATCTTCATGTGTACTTATTCCAATAGCTTTAGCATTGGGCGGCGTGTACAGTAGTCAATGCTTGTAATGGACATTGATTTGGTTTTGCCCCCTTGAGCGCGACGTACATCAAATGTTCAAATCTACACCTGCCCATTCTGTACATCAGCAAAAAAGAGTAGCGAGTAAAATTATGTCTAGTAAGTCATGAATGTGGTCTGACAAGCCACTGTTCACTCTGTTCGTACCTCGGTATGGTAAGGCCCAACAATCTTATGATAGAGTGCCTTCATAGACGTCCAAAACTCTTCTCCGTACGCATAGTACAGCGCGCCAAAGGTAGCCCATGTGTGTATGATCAAAGAGCCTAACATGGGGTGTGAGCGAATCGACCACGACGATGCAACCAAACCATCAACTTACTTCCAACCACGAAGGATGCCGACGATATCTGCTAGCACTAGCGCACCCACTCCCGTCGTGATTTGTGCGGTCAGGGTGACTGCGGCATAAATTGCACCTGATGCTCCCAGTGAAGGTAGGAATTTCTTTTGTACTTGCTGCGCTACACCCCCAACGAGGGCAGATGCTGCAGGTGACGACCGCACCAGCTTGCATAGAAATCTATGACAGGATTCGGGGATAGAGTATCTTGGCGGAGACGCAGTGACTGACGAGGCCAGAGAACAATCCGGCTAGTAAACACAAAGGTCAGAGTGAAAAGGTGGATGCTGGAATGGCGGGAATTTGTACTGGAAATGAAGAATGTGAGGAAATGCCACTGGGCACTTATGTCCGGATCACACGATGGAGAAATGTGCAAGCGCCAACAGGGAATCGAGTCAGTCGATTCAGAACTAGGTAGTATTCAAGTACTCACAGTGTCATCGTCAAGGGCAGTGGACAAATTGACAGGTGACGCGGGTGCAGATGACGGGAAATATCACAGCGGGTAGCATCATCGTCGTCGTAATGGTCATGCTGCAGTTGTTAGTGTGGCAGTGTCGACGATGACTGGACGCTGTGGCTGTGGCGTCGTCATCGAGTCATCGTTGAAACGTTGAGGTCGCGGTGTTGACGATGACCGTCACCAAGCTGTGTTGAAAGGGGAGTTGCGCTTCGAGGTTATGGTGCCACTGATGGAAGTGGCAATGGTGGTCACGTACTGGACACCAGCGTCACCGGGCCAGTCACAGCAGGGTCACCGTAGTTGCATCAATGCTATTGTGGCAATGACATTTTCACGTAACGTTGTCAGTTGCACTCCAGACGATGGAGTCGTCGTCGTGATGGCAGCCCTTCGAGTAAGTATGTTATTGCGGCGTCAGTGCCAGTTGGTCATGGTCACAAGTGTGACCTTACCTGTGCCCTATGATGGCAGAACACACCAAAGTCGAGCTCACCAAACGCACCTACCAGCGTCACTACTACAGTCGCGAGACCCTCCAGTATCTGCAAGGAATGTTGCATCAAGGGAAAGAGAATCATCCAGGACCACCCTTCAATGGTTGCCAATGCGAGCGAGGTCACATTTGCCAAGGTACATTTTCCTTTCCTTCAACCGGAAGGACAATGTTTGGTACTTTGTAACATTATGGGACGATTATGCCCCTCCTGCTCAATGTACTCCGAAACACAAATGATCTGAGCCATCAACAAGTTGCGTGTCAAGGCTACTTATAGAGTGTGTGTACATCCGACGGACCGTCAAACAGTTTTTTCCACCCCTTGGCTAATTGGAATACCTCAGCGATAGCTGTTCAGTGTTGGGTGTGACATCTTCTGACCAGATGCACAACCACTCATCGACGCCCTGAATAACATCCAGAGTGAGACAGCTTTTACATACTCTCGTCGACCTGATGGGGCTCTGACACCATCTCCATTGGTAGTGGCGCCCTTGCGCCAAGTCCCCAACTCCAGGGAAATGAACCTCAGATTGGACTGTGATCACTGCCCACCAAAGCAACAAAAGAGGTCAAGACGAGGATGTAATAGCACGAGATCAAGTATGTACAGGTTCTAAGAGATATGTTTTTTTTTTCCTGGGAAAGCATGAAGTATCAAGAAAGACTCTAAGGCAGCAGGACAAGTTACTGCTAAGCACGAAGTACCAAGAAAGACTGGGTGGCAGGACAAGTTACTGCTATGCCTTCACTCGTCCATCTCCATATCAACAATCTCAAAATCATCGTCATTGTTGCTGTGGACCATTGCTCCCTTTTTGGTGGGGGTGGGGGACTGACTGACTAAGTCGTCATTTTCTGCCTTACACTTTCCCTTGACTCGGCGGATGTTCCTGGCCATGGTCTCAATTTGCCTGTACTGATGCAGTCTCGGCATAGAACATACCCGATGCAGCAGATGTTGCCAGAGTGATACCAAGTTGGGGATGCGGCTGTGGCCACCCTAGCTCTGCCTAGCGTGCATCAGTGAATACTACAACTTTGTCACACACTTTCACTACTCACTAGGAAGGACTTGTTAAATGTCCAGATTTTGTCATGTTGTCAATGAGTGCAAGTTGAATTTGTGCCTATAAAAGTACTTACTGGCTTTTCCTGGAGAGAATCGAAAGTCAAGTTGCCAAGAGCGGCACACTGCTTGGTGAAATCACTCAAAAGAACCTGCATGCAAATGCTTTCTTCGATATGCCTTTGCAAAGGGAAATATCAGGGAGGGATGAAGCAGCCACATATATTACATTGACATAAAGAGAGTCCAGATTGCGCTCGTTCACATCGTCCGAGTAAAAAAACCACCTGGGCAAACCCAACAAGTGATCAGGAATATTCATGGAAGCAGGGATTTCCGGGTAAAGCTGAACCATCTCGTTCAAGAGTTGGCAGTGCATATATTCAGCACGAGAAAAGTACTGGGTGGACTTGACGAGGGAGACACAAGTGGAGTAGTGAAAAATGAATGTTTAGTCCATCATATGCAACAAAGCCAGAATATGGTATCTCACATTGGAAGCAGTAGGAGGAATGGTTTTTGAGCGCGTTGTTCAACCAGATACAGAAATTTAAGGGAGTCTCGAAACATTTATAATTTTCATTCAGATAGTAGATAGGATCATACAAAAACGGGTAGTCTTTAACATCATGGGGCCCGTCCGGGGGGGAATGGCAGTTATCAATGACACGCAGCACGATGCAAATAGCCTTGTCGATGAACCTGCAAAACGGATGAGTGACATGGAACGACGTGGTAAAATGGCTCACATGGCGCTTGGGCTTGGGAATGAGTTTTTGGTTGTGAAGGGATTTAAAAAAGATGAATCATGTGAAACTATACAGTATTACCCAATTTTTTGACACGGGTCGTTTTGCAGAGATCGGAACGAGTGTTGTGTGCCCTGTTACCACTTGGGAAGGGCCGACTGAGAAGTCGGCTGAAACCTTGCTTGCTTTGGCAATTTTGGGTCCGACGGAAATGACAGTTATCTTTGTGATACGCTACTCTGTATCCCGTTGACCTCGTCATGTAACATTACAAGCCTATATCTGTTTTCGTACTTTGTCCCACCATTTCTTTGTACTTTCATCAAGTGCACGTAACCTGTCATCTTCTTCAAGAAGATGTTGAGAATGTGGACGTAGAAACCACTTTGGATCGAAGTCGCGCAATATGGGAATACCATCGCGACTGCAGGCTCTGGAGAGTGAAACATAGAGGTTGAATAGGTTGAGTCCTCCCGTTGGCGGTGTTGCAATGTCAATGATGACAGCAGGAAATGTTTGACCTTGCGATTTGTAATCTGTGATAGTGTAGGCAGGAGTGATGGGAAGCTGATTTCAAACGAAATGTGTTGTTTTGTGGCAGTTGCATGCAGTAGGGAAGGTTTTTTTTTTTGAGGGAAGGCGAGCAGCTAGCGTTCACTTGTGCTCCCCCCTATTTTTTCCCTTTCTCTGTGATTATGCGCTGCTTTCAGTACGGTAATAGTCGATCTGAATGTCAATGTTTGTAAATTGTCGAACAGACCAGACAAACGTAAAGGAACACAGTGAGCACAGAACTCGACCAAGGACCGCGAAACAACACAACGGAGTGAGCACGTCGAACCTACTTTCTCCCTGGTAAGTCGAAACGCATGCATCTTGAATGAATTGGTAATGACGACCGAGTGCCGGAACTCAGTGAGCACTGGACGACCACGGATGAGCCTTTCATGACAACCGACTGCGTCAGTCAACCGTGAAACCACTCAACAGAGTGAGCACGTCGAAGGCGATAAAGCATGTGTCTTGAATGAATTGGTAATGATGACTGACCGCCTTTCCTCGCAAACGTTCAGCCAGGTAGGTGGCGTGCTAGCGCACAGACATGTTTACTCTTGTATTTCACTATTTGCTACTGTAGCAAAATTACGACACATTATTGCAGCAGAAGCAAAAGGGTCCGGGCACGGGAAATAAGCAGCAGATGGTTCAAGTCACAGAAGACCCCAGATACACCTCGACTAAAAATCAACCCCAGTGATATATACGCTGCCCCCCATCCTTTCCGTCCCATCGAATCACCCATCTATCTACCACCCACCAATGCTTCTCCACTAACCGTCCTCCATGGCTATTACATACCCCATCTGAGCGACGGGGATACTATGCTCATTGGGGCATTGGTAGGGACAGCGAGCCACTGTGAGCACAACATTGAGCTCGTCGCAAATATCTGTAAAATGTAATTGTAAGATAAGGATCTATAATACTACACTGTCCATCACAAGAAAAAGGAAAATGGGGGGGAATCACCCCTCATGACCGCCCAAACGACTCGGCATACTCTTGCAACTGCTTCACAACCCCAAAATTTGGTTCTGCAGCTCTCCGTCTTGATTTGATGAACTGCACCGCTTGCGCCATCGTCCACTGTGGCAATGAGATAGGTGGCGACGATGGACGTACTCCGGCTGACGCCCTCGACGCAGTGTAGGAGCATGCGCGCATTCGGGTCCATGAGTGCCATGCAGAAACGCCGTCATGTGCGGGAGGTGGGTGATGAGTTCGCTAAACGGGAGATCGTCGAGCGGGAATTGAGCGCAGTGGAGTGGGGGGTGGAATGGTGGAAGTGCGACATAGCCACACATGGTGGAGAGGACGTGGGTGATGCTGAGACTAGCAAGGGTGGCAGGGTTCTCAGCGAAGGCGAGGTCTGAGACATAGAAATGTGGTATGATTTCAGAGGCGCTGGGTGGGCGGAGCGGGTAGGGCGTTTGGGTGATGGGGGAGGGGCCATTGGGAGGAGGAGGAGGCGATGACGACGAGGCCGGTTGGGAGGTCTTCGATGGCGGGAGGTGAGCGGCAAAGCCAACAGTAACAAGGAGACGGACAAACCTGAATATACCACATTTGCTGTCTAAGGGCTTGGAGGTTGGGTTTGCAGCTGAAGGAGCGTCGCAACGGATGTGTGTTCATCGGCTTGCGGGAGCACGACGGGGACAAAGAAGTGGAGATGGGGAGGGAGTCATCTGTCTTCGACTTGTATACTGGCACCTTGTCAGCATTGAGACCCAGTTCCAATGCGGCATGTGGGAGTGCGACGGGGACAAATAAGCGGAGACGGGAGAGGGAGGAGAGGGGGATAGACTGGATTGAAGCATAGTAGGGTCGCCAGCGAACCCTTGTATGAGAAGTCAAAGGGATTGTGCGACGGGACGGACCATGAACTGAGCGGGGAGTTGGTGTGACGAAGATAGCGAGTCGCGAAATACGGGCGCTTGAGCAGATTAACTAGAATACAATGCTGAGACCATTAAAGCTGTTGAATATGATAGAGGTGAGGGGGGAAATCTGGAGCTTGACGGCGACAACTTGGCGAATGGGACTGGCAAATTGGAGTCTGGTGTATGGGCACATCGTGGCACACGGAAAGTCTTGTTTGTCCGAGAAAGACGAGAAGGGTGTCCCGAAGTCTGCGACAAAACTGAGATGATCCTGGGAGTGAGATCTGTGGTGCCGAGTGAGGGACGAAGCCAACAACGCAAAGGAGCCGGACTGACCTAGATATGCACTTTCTACAGGCTTGGACAGTCCACCTGAATGGCCAAGGATGGTGGCGCACAAAGACAGAGGGTTTCAGACTGGGTTTAGTGAATGGTGAGAGTTGGAACAAGGAGGTTCCCGTGGCAACTGGCTGGTGAGCGGCGAGGTTGCGGCGAGGTTTGAGCGTAGGCGAACAACCTGAGGAAAAACGAGGTCAGACGAGTCAAATGAGCACCTGATAGAGGTAATTGACGTACTGACCTGGTGCCCATCAACACAACTTGCTCGCCAACGTCAACAACGTGCATCTCAACCGCAGTGGACGCTGTGCATTCTTGAGTAAGGCCGCAGTGATGGTGCGGTGAGAGTTGGTGTGAGAAAATAAAGTTGGCTTCAACTTACTAATATTCAGACTTGGCCCGTGCGTCGATATTGCCATCCAGCCCAACGCCCCAACGCCACGCTCAGCGTCGCTGCATGGTATAAAAGGTACGCCATGCTATTTTACTCCGTCGGAGGAACCCCCCCCCAATGAACCTCTCCAGTGATCAGCATGCTGCGCTAGCACAGGCGCATGTGATGCTGGAGGGTGTTGGGCTCTCACCAGACTCAGATCTCGAGTCGATCTTTTCGTTGTTGTCGTTGTCCATCCTCCCGGGCTTCCTCATGCCCGTCCACTCCTTCGAACGCTCGTTATTCCACTCCTTCGCCAGCTGTATCCGCTTCCCGCTACCTTCCACCACCTGCCCGCTCGTTCACTCAAGGCGAGATCAACCAACAGCTTCACAAGATCAATCCCGAATTGTCGGTGCACCGAATTGTTATCCACCCCCCTGGCGCCATCGTCGAGTACCCGCAAACGGATGAGTCCGAAGCTGTCGGCATCGCGCATGTCCCCATCAATCCCAATGCCTTCGAGAATCCAAAGTCAAGTTTTCAGTACTCGTTGGGCGACTCCCATGGCGGCCGGCCACATGTCCACTGCAGCCTTTTGACCGATGACAAAGGCGAGCAGGTTTTGTGTAAACGAACATTCTTGTCATGTAGGTATCTCATTTGATGCATTTCAGTACTACTAATCTCACTACAGGTCACGGGCTCAAGGTTTGCTCTGCCCATAGCGAGGTCTCAACGACCAATTTTGAGCACTCGTATATGAGCCTGGAACAAGTCCGCTCGCAACTCGTTCCGGCGGCTTGGGTCGACACCGCAAAGGCTGAAGTCTTTATGAAGACTCTCGCGCTCTTCTGTTCGCTCCACGAACATGGTTGTTCTTTCAGAAATAATCTCGAGTTCGGCACAGCAATAATTGTAGACAAAGAATCAGACTCTGAGTTCAAGCCAGTGACGGACGACAGATCAACCGCCCTTCCACCTGGCACTGCTACGTTAGTTAACCACAGTTGCCAAAGTCGGCGAAAAAAAGCAGATAGCAGTGAGAAAGAGTGCAAGGGAACTCTTGTGATGCGACGTGATCGTTCCAATTGTTATTTTATTTCATATGTTGTTCGCTCGGTGATTGAGTTAATACTAATATCCCTGTAGCTGCCAGTACCATACATGGACTTGCTGTGCCCATCTAATCCTGCGCAACTTGCAGGAGTACAATATTGATTATTTATATGCGCTCTTCGAGAACGACATGCACAAGCTAACAAATTATGAAACAGCTGCAATGCAAGAAGGGTATGGCCCACGTGTGCCATGTACGTTCACCACCCCGCCATCAGCGCAAAAGCAACTCTGTCGTACGTAGCAACACACCCCTTTCACATTGATGCTCATATGCTATTAGCACATTGGCACCGTTTTTCAGACGGTTCACTCGCCCCAGGGGTTCTTCTTCCCTGGGTGACGAAATGCAAGGCTACCTTCCACATCTATGTCCCAGATGATCTTCATGCATGTCATCGCATCGTTGTTGTCTGTCACAGCCCGCATTCTCACGGACTGCCAGCACCAGCCAAGACACCCCCGCTGCTAGTCACTGACCTATGTAGACTTTTATGTGACATGGGCTGGCATTTGGCTGATGCTACACCACGACGCATAATGCTCGACTCCAGATTTATCAATGGTTTACAAAATTTACTTGGCTGGGAGACCAATCAATCTCCAAGCCTGTCAGATCTCCATCCCACGCTCACAAACCTCGATCATCTCCGGCGTCTGATTAACACAGTGCGTCACACAAAATTCCCATACAAAACAGGATTCGAAGGTATGTACTGTATTATTTCTTGAGTTTTTATTTCTTACTGCTCAATTCCTAGGTGTTGTGCAACTGGTCAGCACTTCCCGCGATGATCCCTGGCGCTATGTCAGATGTGCAGAGACACATGATATCAAGGGTACTGAGTTCCAACTGATTGTGTGCATTTTCCCAGCCATGTCGTTGCAACTATTACATGTGAAGCAGATCTCAATTGATATGTCGTTTAAACATGTTAGCGGAAAATGGGAAGAGTTCGAGATTGAAACATGGGACAATAGACACATGCGGTGTGAGTTTTTTAATTTAATTTTCTTGCTCAAAATTCAGCCCATTCTAGCTATTGTTGTCGCTCATGCCTTTACAACATCGGAATCGGCTGCCGCACATCTTATCCTATTTACTCGGATCTTTGAAATTGTGAAGCACGACACTGGACTCGAAGTGTTATTTAATTACATTTCAGGACATGGTATTCAGTCTGTTGTAGCAGATGGCCACAGGGGCCAGGCACTTGGTTAGTTGGGCTTGAAAATACATTGAACTGTGCTAACATAGCCATAGGTTTGGGAAGATTCTGTGTTGCTCAGTGTCGTGAAAATCAAATGCCTTGCAGATATGAACCAAGTCGTCGTCTCTGCGACCTTGGTCCGTATGAATCTTCGTTGAATGTATTGTCTATGTGCCTTTCACTTCAAACGGAATGTCCAAAAACTTCGAAGAGCTGTCTCGCCAAATGTGTATAATGCCATGCTGAGTATATCATCATTCGAAGCTCATCCAAGCTTTGAGAACACACTACAACTGATCAGAAGGGGGGGAAAGAAGGCAAAAGGTACTAATTTCTGTACCAAAGAAATACACAATCACTAATGATACATAGATTGGTTAGCAGACAAAATCGACGCTGGCTTTGTTATCCCAGCCCTCATGCCTCCCAAAATTTGGAAAGCCTCTCCAACAACAACAAACGGTAACGAACAGGCCCATCGAAACATCAATAGAGATGGAATTAGCCTAACTCTACTTGGAGGAGTTATGCGTGGAAAATACTATGACGAATGCATTAACAGAAGCATTGAAACCCATTTGATGTTTGGGATTCACACTTGTGACCAGGCCTCAACTCATGTACGACGTACATCACGAGCTGTTGAGCATCTCAGTTAGAGTTAGTCAATTCTTCACAAACATTAACAACCACCTTACCAGAGTATAGCACTTAGCCAACGTAGGCAATACCAGTTACCAACAATCCATGCTCAAAGTTGATTCCAGCCGCACTCGTGACCAGCTGTCTCAAAGAGGATTGCAGAGCCATCAATGGTTTGCCTCGCGCAAACTCTTTTAGACAGCCTGCTGGTCACCAGACTAGTCGTTTACACCTACCACTCCTCTCCTAATTTGTTCACGTTTCAATTACAAGCCTTAGCATTTCCTTTCCCCCCATGTGTGTTTCCTGTTCAATGTGCCTCCGACAAATGAACAACGCCTACCACTAACATGGTCCGCCAATGCTCACCTTACTACCTCATATTCAAGTTCACCTTCCCGATAAACAATACTGACAACTCACAAATTCTAAATGCCATCCAACAGTACGAGGATCCTCTGTTTCATTGTCTACAAGATATTTGACGAAATTTCCCAGACTCCGCTAGTACGAAGCTGACTGTAACCATACGCATGATTTGTCCCAATTAACCCCTCGCGTCGTTCACACTTTGTTTATCGAAAAGTACTTCAGCTCAGGCATCCAACCCTGTCATGTTCTCGAACAACTAGGAGAAAATTTTCTCATCAATAACATTGGCAGTTACTTCCTTTTCGCCTCCGAAATTGACAGATGAGTGATTTCATTCCCGACAAGCGACTCCTAGTTTCGTTTGCTCTGCATCTTTTATTATTATTATTATTATTATTATTATTATATATTCTGTGTTTATTGTCCAGTGCTCTGCATCTATGAAGCAGTTGTAGCTGCAGATCCTGACAACTGAGGATATCTCTTTCTGCCCATGGACCATGACTGCCGTTTAGTACATGATTTCACCTTCTTGCCGCACAGGCTCAGAGTCTCCAGATGTACGCACTCGCACTTTCTGCATTCATCTGTCATTCACAATTTGAAAAGTAAAACCAACAATTGACTGTGTGTTCTATAAAGAGGGCTATCGCATACTGACTACTACCGTGTACTACAACTTACTCACTTTGAACTGAGTGTCACTGTGGGGTCCAGGTTTGCTCGCCGAGTCGCAGGGCCTGTGGTATGCCGGTTCAAACGCTGAAAACACTGATCGGCTGGTTTTCCCAGTGCAGTAACTCTCTAGGTGACCGTTGATCATTATCCAACTTGAGTACTGAGTTGTGGACCACAACTCAAGTCGGATACTAGGTCCAAACAGCGTCTCACTTGGTTGCTTCACGATTCAAGTCAGATATTGGCCCTCACCACTCTCACTCGGTCGCGTCAAGTCAGATGCTATGTTCAAACAGCATCTCACTTGGTCATTTCACCCCATACAATACCATGAAAATCTCAAGTCAGTGTTCCTTTTGAATTTTTCTTGTGAGTCCTTACATAAGTTGATGCATACTTCGTGATTGGCAGGTCCCAAAAAACAATCACGTGATCGCATTTACGTGAGTCGTGATCTCATTTTAACCTTAGACTATTCTTAACCACGCGTCCATTGATGAACTTGTCGTTTTTCATATTCATTTCTATTCTTCTGTCTATACCCACAAATTCATTTTACGGGCGTGTCGGTAACCTAATCCACATTTACTATGGGAAAACGCAAAGCCGACCTCTCTGAGGATCAGGTAGGCTTTCCATACTCGTAATGCCACACATCCATCTGACAGACGTTGGTAGTATGAATTTGTCCGACAGTCTAACAATGACAGAAAGTGTAGACAATGTCAAGCAATGTGAGTGCCACAGCATTGGGTGAAGCAAACCAAGTAACTCACAATTGTTTTTAGGAACAACAAGCAACAGGATCTCCAGAGACAGAGGAACAGGGAGTCCAAGAGGCTCTCCAGGTTAGTAGCATCTATTTAGCTGTCGATGCGCGTATTGACCTTTTTCTAGACAGAGATTACATGAGGCTACTGGACGAGGCACACAACCTGGGCCATCTAGCGATTATACTAGAGCTGCCGTCGAAGCTGCAATGCAGCGCATTTTCGACACACAACCTCTTCCCAACCTTCAACACCAGGCAATGTCTGCTCCCTCGGATCCCCCTGCTCCACGCAAACCTTCCCCACCTCCAAGAGACCCGTCCCCTCCCCCACGCGAGCTGTCTTTCCCTCTCCCGAGAGGCCCGTCCCCTCCTCCCCCAAGAGACCCATCCCTAAGAGACTCCTCCCTGCTTACTTCCTTGTCTGTGGATGATGTCCATGCACCTCGAGATCCCCCCAATATCCACTCAACCTCGTCACCGGCGTACATGGGGCCAGGTATCCAGCAATGCACTGACAGTCACGTGGACCAGTGGCCAGCGGACCGTCCTACCGTATCTCGAGGGTAGGGACAAAAGACGCAAGAGGATAAACCTGTTGCAACCCGAGGCTGAGTACGTGAAGGATATGACTGCACTCCCCGAGTGTAGGGTGTCCAGTGACTTTGTTCAGTTGCTTGATGGAAATCTGCCTAAATCGGCGCTCCTCAAGGCTGCTCGTGAGGTGTTATCGTTGAACAAAGCCGTGGTGATAAGAGGCCTCCTTGATGTCACTGGATTTGAGCTGTCTATGGACGGGCTCATGGATGAGTTTAACACTCTTCCTACTCGCTTGGTTGGTATTCATGGTATGTATTCATTCCTTTGTTTATACACTCTAATTAACTGTTCGGTTCAGACATGCGTGAACGGTCAAAAAAATTCAATAACCCGCACGTAAATACAACAGTAGAAAGCCTAATTAAGGACATCAATAACCCCAAGGTTATGTGGGTTGTGCTCAACTTTCCCCTCCCACAGCTGGGTGCGCCTAACCCCCTTGAGTAAGTTTTTCTGTTTTGTTCCAGATCTCTTTCTTCAGCTCACTCCTCACCAGAAAGCTTGATGATGGCCTGTGTCTTGGTTGGGCCCAAACACAGAACATATTCTCTGTTGATGACCAGCTTCTCACCGGGGATGTCTGGACGGTCCGCTCGTGGGGTCTTGTGCATCACGCCGGCATCCTGACGTACGAGCATCACGATGCTGAGGGTGCACTCACCTGGGCTGCAAATATGGCCGGCGAAAAAGACTGGATGCTCGTCTCTTTTAAGGAATCACCTACCCGAGAAGAGATGGCTGAACGTGTGAAGCGGCTGACCAACCCGAGCAATTGGTTACATGAGTTTACCAATCTTGTTGAGGCCTTGATGCTCCACCTCCGTCCGAGCGATGCCATGTACACGACCTCGGTTTTATCTTTTCCAACCGTTAACCTTTGATCATAGTATCATGCCCCCGGGTCAAATTCACGGTGTCTTTACCCCCGTGGCCAGTGTTTGCCAAGGGGGACATTTCTTCAACCTCGATGCTATGCACCTTACTGAACTCTCTCGGTTTGTGGATGCTTCGAGTGCCAAGTATGTCACGAATCAAGCACATTGCGGAACGTTGGATACATTGTGCAGAATCATCTTGATTTTGCCATTCTTACCAAGAACTCATAGTAGGTTGTTTTCTCTCCTTGAGAAAAGGCCATTAAACAAGTTTTTAAGAGCTTTATAGGCGGTCCTTGATCTGCTTGTGTGGTATGGTCTGCTACCACGGCAAGTACACTGCTCAGGGTGAAGAAGAGCAACAGTCCCCTTGCTTGGTACTCACCAAGCAGATCGCTATGGGGACATTGGATCATTTCGGATTATATACCCCTGAAGACTATGACAACTTCTTTTCTGACCCTTCTCAGGATTTATTCGACAGGGGAGAGGAACTGGACGATACAATATATAGTTTTTTAGCTGGTTTTCGAGTCCTTTGTAAAAAAGTATAACTAGGCGTTCCTTGTATTGTGTACTACTAGCTACTAGCCTACTACCACTTCAATCATATTAGTTTCGTTTTATTAATGTGTGGGTCATGCCTCAGTGTGTGTTGCCCAAGCATCTGGTCGACATGATTGGTGTGTCGGGCCTGTCGTCTGTATGGGATGAATCCTGGCAACCCATGTATGTTGACCGCTCGCCTGGCAGTGGAGCCCTTACCGTCCAATGTCCGTATATTAAAAATCTCGTCGGACGTGGCCAGTCCGACAGAGCAGCCAAGCTGCTCGCGATCCGATAATGCCATATAGTCCCTTCCGCCAGTGTGATAATGCCAAATAGTCCACCTGTGAGAATATGAAATGGTATATTGCCGATGTAGCAACGACCGACAGTATCTCACTGTACTTGAGTATACGGATAGCAGCAACACCACCAATCCAATCCACCACTCGACCCTCCAATATAATACACTTGCAAAGAGCTGACGACGACATAGCTGGACGATGACGGAATACGAGTAGAGACACTGGCACAGAGACTCGGAGTATTGTGATTGCGATGGAAAACCGTGGCACTGGGAGATGAGCACTGAAAGAGGACGTGGAATACTGGGATGTCAGGCCCACGTACATTTACTTGCGGCGCTTGGACCCCTGGCCGGTCGGGCTGAACGAGATCGAACATAGTGAGGTAGCCAGTGCTCCCGAGGTTGTCTGCAATCACATATGACACCTTGTTCACCTCGGACTGTGAGGTTTGGATGCGTCAATCTTCTGTGTCCTCAGGGATATTTGGTAGAAAGGTGGTGGTGAAAACCATGAGACCAAAAAGTCGGCAAGACCTGCGTTCTCTGCATCATCTAAGTGATTTTTTCACAGTGGGGGGCTTGGTCTCAAGTCGCTTGTTTCCGGATAGATTGAGGTACTTGGGATGTTGGTTGAAATTCCTGGTGCACGACATCAGTCGGTTGTTCCCACAAGACAAAACTTGCAATAAAAGGGAATTTACCAATTCCAATCAAAGTCCCAATTATTAATGTTGTACCGCAGCGCATTGCTCCCTGCGTCGATCACCGTCAAACTTTGCACCCTATTCAGCTCCTGAGGCAGCGTCTGTAACCTGTTTCCATTAAGAAACAAGATACTCAACCTCATCAATTTTGGCAAATCCTCTGTCGGTATGCTTGTCAGTTGATTGCCGCTTAGGTACAGCTCCTCAAGTTTTGTGAGGTTGCGGAGAAAAGAGGAGGGGTGGCGGGGAAGGTTGGCTGCCATGTCTCGAGGAGGTTGGATGTCACATTGATCAAAGTGAGCGATGGACAGTTCCAGAGGGAAACTGGTAGTCACCTAAGACTATTATTATGTGCGTCAAGAGTTTCGAGCTGTCGGAGCATGCGAAACGAGTTTGTACCAACAGTCAAATTTGAGGAGTGTAATGTCGTTAAAGGAGATGTCGAGGGCGTCCATGCTGTCTGGTCCATGAGAGAGATCGAGTGCATGAACGATGTTGTGGTCCGCTAAGAGAGTCTCTAGTCAAGGGAGTGTATGCGCAACGGAAAGGTCGTTGATACTATTTCATCAACAGTCAAGGAATCGTAGGCCGACCAGTTGGCTACACTGTTTGGGGAGTCTGGATACCTGATTCCCGACAAAGACAAGCTTATCAAGTGCGGTCAACCGACCAATTTCTTCTGGGAATTCTGTGATCGTGTTAGGCGATATGTTGAGGTCCCGCAGGGCAGGCATCTCGCAGATGGCGACTGAACTTGCTGCTGGATATGTTCAATATCATGAGCATGCGAAGTCGGGGGAAGTACCAAGGGAGCTGTTCAATACGGTTATTTTGCAGCTTAAGGATGCTTAATCCAGGTATACGGTCGAGCCCGGCATCATCGAGATCGACTATGCGGTTACATGAGAGATCCAGGCGATGTAAACTTGCTGAATGTCGCACACTTTGAGGTACCTTTTCCTTTTTCATCGCCATATTTGAAAGACGGAGTTTGCGTAATGCCGTACAAGATTCGAGGGGTATCTCCACCATTGCGTGTTGAGAAAGATCAAGGAGTGCGATTGACGCCGCATTCACATGAAAGATTATGGGTATAGTGGCACATCCCGTGAGATCTACATATCCGAAATTGTCAATGTTCAGGTCTTCCGTCTGGAAGCGGATCAGGGATAGACTCTGGATCACACTGAAGGGACATACCGCTGCCAAGCAGCTGGCTTTTGTACACAAATTTGAGAAGAAAAGTCATATCTTCGACTGCGAGGTAGTTGAGACTGTCAATCTGGTCATATCTCGCTTGCTCCAGACGGCGACGGGTGATTGCTGTGGGCCGCTCCGTCGGAGCCAACACTCGTTCTGAGGGGGAAATGAAGTAGAGACAAGGACATAACAAGGTCAACATACCTCTTCCCTGTTCCTTTAGATACAGTTTGTGAGTGTCTCGCTTACTATCACACAACACCTTGGCGTTAAGAGAGGGGATGAGATCTGCAACTGTTGCATGTGGGGGGATTTGTGCGACACGATAAGAGCCATTGGCACAATATATGCACACGAGGACGAACTTGCTGGAGCTAGTGGACGGAGTCTGTTTGTGTGCATAATGGGTTTTTCTGCACATGCGTTTCTTCATCGTGATATTGGTTGCGGTACTAGACGAGTCATCAAAAGTCAGTGAACTGCTGGCAACAAGGCTCTCCTCTGAACCAGAACTTGCGCCGTGTGCAGTGACTTCCTTTTCAATTTCCCAACTTTCTGGAACGGTCCATTGCTGAGTTGATTGCTCGCCATTGTCATGTAGATGTTCCATAATGGTCTTTGGGGAAACCCTGCGGTCACGCCGGTGCTTGAGCGTTGAAAAGAGGGAGGAGGGGTGGAAAGGATCGGTGAAAATGGATGAAGGGGAGGGGGGAGTGAAGCTAGACAAGCAGAGGCTGCTCAAATCAAATAGGAGGGGCTTGGAAGAGAGCCAGAGGCTGCGGATGATATCAATTCATGACAGTTGGAGATGGGAGTGGATGGGCAAGAGCACAGAGCGCTCTTCGGCCTGGGACGGCAGCCCAACTTGCCGAGCTGTGAGGGTGGGTGGGAACGCCTCACAGGCACATCTGCACGGCAGTTGGGTTCGCACGCTCCGGACCCAAGGGAAGTGAGCTGCGAGGCACTGGAATGGGAATGGAGGTGGGCAGGTGCACTGAAACAGGCAAGGATGAGCAGTGCAGGGAGGACGAGCGACGAGGTGGTGGCGCAAAGACAAGGCACGCCGTTAGGGGGACGGGTGGCATAGTGGTACCACTCGGACTGGGTTCCCTTCCCAGTTGGTGAGGTCGGTTGTTCGATTCTCCCTTCTACCCTCTTTCCATGGTTAATTAACTGTGGGAAAGTTGCGACCACTCCCCTGTCATGTGGAAGGAATAATCAATGACGTCACTGGTATGCTGGATAGGGAGGGTCACATGACATTAGTGTGATGGGTGTGGCCCCTGGTGAAATTCCTAAAGGGGGTCCTGGTGTAGGGAATAAGTCCCTTCGGGCGCAGCCGAAAACCGGAACGGCCCGGATCGTGGAGAATAGGGGGGCAACCAAGCCAGAAAGGGTATTGGGAGACCATACTGGTCGTTGGGACCAACCCTGCAGTCTCCGCAAGGGGTGTGGGAGCTTCGGCAGGAAGCAGGCAAAATCCTGACTAAAAACTAACCACACCTCATAAAATCTTGTCGCCACCCTACCGGCTTCACTTAGCAAAACACCCCTGCTGAAGCGTTCCGAAAGTCATCTTACCGCTCCGGCAAGCGGTCAATCACGCGTCACGCACATGCTTGGACAACATGCTTTCGGTCAGGAAGGGAATTAGGGTGTTGTTTAATAGTGAATTGGGAGGACCATATATATCCGCTATTACCAAGCCACCATGTTGACTAGTGACTAACTTAGTGAAGGGTACTTGTCCGAAGACATCGCTCTTGCTCGTGGCTGCCTCTTTTGGATGGACTGGTCACCAGGCTCTACTCGCTGCCTATCACCACGGCCCTCCGGGCACCCCTGGACTACGATAGTTGAACAAATATTACATTAAACAGCCCAGCAAATAGTCCCGGTTTAAACGGGTCAACAACTCGAACATCAGCGTTGATTACTACCAGAAAACTACAGCTGCTCACCTCCCCTATTTACTTCCTTTTAACACGCTATGAAATGAATTTGGAAAGTACAGCGACAACTCGGTCAGCTCAAAAGTGCACAAGGAAAACGGTCAATAGATAGGAGACAGTCACGGAAACTGAAAAGGAAGGTGAGGGCGAGAACTCAAAGTATTGGCACAGCTTAGGAGCCAGGGGCGTGGCCAAAAAGCTAGGGGACCATGAAATCTGCCGGGAAACAGGGGTTGATCTTGAAAAAGCAACACATGAAACAAAATTCCCACGGAAATGCGCGTCAACAAACCTGAACCCTTACGGGTCCAGGAATCCATTATTAACATTAAGTACGGAGGTGAGCCCCCTCTCACCTCACTGCAACCATAATCATCATCAGGTTTAATAGCGTCCTAATTCATGTCATGCAAAAATTGATGGCCTGCCCGGGCAAATGAAGACGATTACAGGATCTGCCGCTGCAGCCCGACTTGCTACAAGATGCTTTCAAAGTGTGCGCATGACCGGCACTACGCAAACGCCAATGCTACAGAGCTGCTCCCATCTGCGAGCAAGTTAGGCTCCAGCCCAAGTCTGGGAAATATGGCCTCTGAGACCGAGTGCGATGCAGAGCCCAAAGAGAACTGTTTGGAGATTCTGGGTACCCATGGTGGATGTAGTGCTGAGGAAACCGATGGAGATGCAAGTGGTGGAGGAGATGATGAATCCATTGTCAGCGCTGATGATTTCAACATGGAACACCCCGTCATATTCAAATTCAATGAGCACAAGGAGGCCAAAGCTAATCGCGACCTGCTCTACCTCTCTGCTGCAGAGATAGAGGCCGAGCTCAAGGCTCTACTGGGCCCAGCTCGAGAGGAGGAGATGTACATACACATTGTCTGCTAGGTGGCCGTCACAGGTCAGCATTTCCGATTTTTCACAGGTAGGCAACTGCATGGGTATACCCCGGGGTACCACCACCTGTACCTGTACCCATACCCGGAGTTTACCCATACCCATGCGCTGGGTATGGGTATTGACCGTGGGTAGACAAAAGTGGACCCCAGGTATGACCCACCATGGGTCATACCCATGGGTACTCTGATAATTGGTACATAATACAAAATAATAGATACTAGTATTGAAAAGCACCCAACAAAGTTGTGGCCCACACGAATGAACCTCGAATGTTGAGTTTGAGGGGAATAGAGGAGGGAGATCCATGCATCGAAGTTTGATGTACCAGAGACAAAGCAGACATGTTGGGAACATCTGGGCATGTTGAGGAAACCAGGAATGAGCTGAAGAAGCTGCGGAACACATCAGAATGCATTGGTAAACACTTGAAGTGAAGGGGAAAAGAAAACTCACCAGAGAGAGCTCCAGACACGCTGGATGAACCAGGACATGAAGCGGCAGCACAACGCGATGTTCATGGCATCCAGGAATGCCATACAGATGATGGGAACATGGGCAATGAAAACGCGAACATGCGAATTGGAGATAAAGGCCCAGGAGGCCAGATAGAGCTCTAGGAGGAAAATAAGGATGTTGAGCGAAATCTAGAGCGCGGAAGCGATGCGGACAGTGTCCATATGGATGGGAAAGTTGACTGTAAGTGCGCTGTAACGAGCGCAACACACCACAACTCAAAACAAGTCGAAACGAATGTGCTACAGGCTAAGGACTCAGGAGAAGGCAAATCAGCATGGAAGCGAAAGCGCACAAAAGCGAGCGTACCTGAGGCATCCAAACCACCAAACCAGCATCCCACAAGACCCCCTAAGCATCCAGACCCACTGCATCATCGAGAACGACTGAAATTGTGACCTAGAAGAGTCAGAAATGCCAGATGGGCTCACCAGGTCATTGGACCACATTGAGGCCAAATCGGGTGAATCAGATGTGTTGTCCATGTTTTACATTGACCAATGGTGATGTAGAAGAGTTGATGAGGTTAGATATGTGAAGATGGTGCCCTGAAGAGTAGCCACAGGCAACTGAGCCGCGACTTGCCATATATGGACACTGTGTGAGCGCAACACTTCAAAACACACTGGACACTCATTACACTCATAAATGCATTCATTTTTCATTGGAATATGAAGTGTAGTATCATTCTTTTGATTTTACCTACATTCCTTTGATTTCCCCAGGAAACTCATCTTGTATGCCAGTGGGTTCAAATAAATAGTAGATTACATATTATATAAGCAGGCCTCATTTCAGCCCCTCAGTACTACTACACTAGTATGGTTTTCTACAAGTATGTATTGTCTACTAATACCAGTGAATACCAGTGACTACACTAGTTGTCTACAAGGTATACATCCTTTTGTTCAGGCAAAATCCTTGTCTCAGTTACATACCCATTGGTACCCATGGTATTATACCCACCCCATGGGTGTGGGTATGGGTATGCAATACCCATGCAGTTGCCTAATCACAGGTACATTGTCTCTAGCTACCTTTCAACCTTATCAGCACTCACTTCTGGATAGACTATCACTGCAAATGTCGCCAAGCTCATGTCATAGCTTATGACGATTTACATTCTGGATTGCTCGACCAAGGTTGTTGACAGTCCATAACTGAACCCTCAAGGCCTCATCGTTTGGGTGATTATTGCCTCGAAGTGCTCTCAGAGCAACTGGACCTCATCAACTGAATCATTGACATCGTTGTGGGCGTCGATCCGGATATCTTTGTAGGTTGGGAGGTGCAAGCCACGTCTTGGGGATTTCTCAGTTTCCATGGATCTCAATACGGTAGGACACTTGCTGCTTGACGATGCCGATGCCGCCATGCTGACGTTCGCAGGACTCGATGTTGCTGAACTAATGGCACGCGCGCCAACCACCCTGGCGCGGAGTGGAACTGACCAACGGGGCGTCAGAACGACGACCACTTTCAAGGTCACTGGCCGACATGTGTTCAATGTCTGGAGAATTATGCGTAGCGAGCAGACACTGGGTAGTTATACGTTGAGGACATGGCTTTCCATCTGTTGCGTAAAAAGTGAGCGGTTGAACATACTGAAGCACATTACTTATGAGTGATGACCGTGAGCAGGGTCCCTTGTCATACACCGGCAACGCTCACGACGTGGTATAACAGTGAGAGTCCTGTTCATACTGCCTGCATCCTTGGATATTTCCATGACCACACTGTTATGATGCTTGACATTCTCGAAGAAGCAGAGACGACGACGAAAACTGCGCAAGTCCTCTATTAACGCTCCATATTGATAATGAATGACTGACGAGTCGACGACAGCAAGGTTGCGCGCGTTTTTGGAGTCGATTCCTACTCCGTCATCAGCCGTGGCTCTCAGTTCAAAGTATAATTCTTTTTGTTTAACATTACCAAGCCGGAGAGCTTTGTGCTTCTCTCACCGAGTAAACAAGACATACATCGTGAATTTCATCACGACATCATTTAGCCAAGAATCCTGACTGGCGGAAGTCGCAGGTCGGCAAACAAAACACTGCAGAATGTATGCCTCTGATCATGGAACCACTCTCCGCATTCTATGACGGACCTCTTGTTGTACTGGACTTTCAATCTCTGTACCCGTCCGTCATGATCACATACAATTATTGCTACTCGACGTGTCTAGGTCGTGTGGCTGACTTTCAGGGCCGCAACAGGCTGGGCGTGACGGATCTCGACTTACCCCCTGGACTGTTGGAGAAACTACAAGACCACATATGAATCGGTCGGTTCACTCGATGGGTTCATACACACTACTCACCCACTGCTCCCAGTCGCACCAAACGGCATCATGTACGTCAAGCCTAGCGTTCGACAAGGCCTTTTGGGTCGGATGTTGACTGAGCATTGGATACGCGTGTGATGGTGAAGCAGACGATGAAGAGCGTCAAGAGTGACAAGGTGCGTCACGTGTGGTTATTTTTCCCTATTCCTGCTGTCTGTCTGTAATCTCATTTCTCGTGTCTCGGTTTTTCTGCTCTCGTTGGGTAGGCAATGAACCGGATATTGGATGTGCGCCACCTTGGGCTCACATATATCATGTATGGGTACACGAGTGCAACATATTCAGGACGGATGTCTGCTGTAGAGATTGTGGACAGTATTGTCCAGACCTCAACGGTGGCAACCGCATGACGACAACCCGATGACGCGCACGGGATTGTATCAATCGGCTCACGCAGGTGGAGACAACTGTCGGTGTTGGTAGGCCCCTCCCTGCCAAATTACACAGGGTCAAGGTCTGTATCTTCATCACTCTATTTCCATGTCATGTCTTGTGCTGACGTCGTTGCTAGTGTCGCCGTCGTGCTCGACGTTGCGCTAGTTGCTATACCGCCTCTCATAACCTCCCTCTCAACGTCAGAGTCCATCTGTTCCTCCAATACTGACCCATGATGCCAAACTGGAGGATGTTGTTCTGCAAAACAGAGGCGAGCATATTGGGTGGTCTGCGCTTTTCGAACGAGAAAACCAAAAAAAAAGCGCCAAACACTGCAAAGCACGTTGAGGTAAATGGTCCAATACTCAGTGTAAAAGTGAACGACTTTAGCAGCAACGTATTCCTGTAGTGTCCAGGCACGCGTATTCCAAATACTCTTCACGAGAGCACCAAGCTGTGATGTCGAGCGAATACCATGAAGGAAAACGATCACCAGGGCAGAACCCTGGTACCACTTGAACATGGCCATCAAGGCTTCTTGGAGCACGAAATGGTCCGATTTATTGATACAGCATGTATCACTCCATGCCCAATGGAATCTGGCATCCCGGACGACCTCGTGGAATATTTGCAACTTGTCATGAGTCGGGGATTTATCCAGTTATACAACACGATGGGTATCACCTCAAGTGTGGCAGGTGAAATACGGCAAACAAATGGCAAGAATGAAGCCTTGGGGTGGGTTCACTGTCTCGCCGTGTCAGCGGATGGCAGACAGATGGCAGCGGGGACAGAAGAGGGCGGTATATTCATATGGGACATGGAGACACACAAACAAGTCTTTTCGCACAATGGAGATCATTCCCGGGACCATGGACTCGATTTCTCGCCCGACTCCACACGACTTGTCACGGTGTCATCAAACTGCAGTGCCTCGGTCTGGGACATTGCCAATCACAAACGAGTATTACTCCTCCCACATGATAGGACAGTGCTAGCAGCGAAGTACTCGTCGCAAGGCGATCGAATCGTGATAGCCACCCGAGATCATGTTCGAGTCTACGACTACATCAATCACCGCTTCCTTGTGGACATCGAAGTGACAGTTACCTGCTCGAATAGCGGCTCATTGTCTTCCTGCTTGTGCGACAGCATCACGTATCGGAAGTATTGTTGTACCTCACGCTTGGTCCGGACGTAGTCGACGCGTGTCTTCATCAACGATACAAGTTCTTTGAAAATTGGTAGCAATTCGAAGGCAGATGCCTTGTCAGCCTTGCTGTACAGACGACCAGTGGTGGTATTGATGAGTACGCATGGTGAATGAGGTATCATGCGTTGAACAATTCTGTGAATCATTCCTTATGTGGTCGATGGGCTGATGTATTGGTCACCGACGACCGTGCTCTGTCCAACTATGTCAACAAACCATCTTCATCACGGTATCCAGGATACAACTTACGTTGAACCTCCTGGTCTGAGTAGCATCGTTGTATTCTCTTGCCCTGTGTAAAGCAGCTTGCTTCATCTCGTAGTCCCATGGGGATGACAGACCAAGCCTGACTGCCTGATAATGAATGTCAACTAAATTGACCTGTATCACAAAAAATGCAAGTTTCTGATATGCTCTGAGATGATAACGTAAGCCCATAGCTGACGTGGCTAGTCGATCGACCAGTCAAGCGCCAGATAGACAAACACTTAGATGGCTATCCTTACAAGCGCTCTTTCGTGCCAGACCAGTAGTTAGATCGGTATTCATTGTAATTCTGGCAACATCTGCTATTCTCTGAAATGGACTGGCATGTAGACATAACCATAGCATATCTACAATATAACATGGCCAAATTGATTGCAGCGCAAGCCACAATTCTCCCCCCCTCCCCCCCTAGTGACCTTGTAAACAAGGTAATATACTCACCTTGCTTTAGTCCCCTGGAGATAACAGGCAATCATGTTCAATCTGGGACATGGAAATACTGAGGAGATGGCAGAAAGCGGGGGCCAGAGGATCCGGAATTGAGGATGATGAAGGTAAATAAATAAAGGACTTGTAATTTTTCGTTACAAACTTTTAACATGACGATAGTGACACTCAACGACAAGCCTGCTCGCAAGTTGACTGACTCAACGTTTAGTGAAGACTCAGACGACAACAACTTAATGTCTGCCCCCCCACTCTCCCCGATGCCATACATACCTCCATGACCCAGTTGCCAAAAATGCCCTACTAGGGCTTGTGAGTGGCGGAAAACAGTCTTGGGGTTCCCTAGGTATGTGGTCAGCCACTGTTCAGGAACGGGCAAGTGAAGCTTCATGCTCGCCTGCTCAAACACGCTTCAGTTCACAGCTTCCTCTTCTTCCCTGTAGCTTTCCAGGACAAGGCTGGCTAGGGTAGTCTCGTACCCTCCTCCACCTGGTCCTGACCTGCTTTTTCTCCCATCATGTCCCCACCATCCAAAGAATGGCCTTCAGCCCTCTTCCTCGTCTCCCTCACGCGAATCGGGTCCGCATCGCTCCCCCTTGTCGACTTTGACCGCATGGGCCAGGTCAGCCTCACTGGCGCTTTCACTGGCTTGAATTTTTTCGACAACTACACCCTTACCTCATCTGACCCTTCTGTGTCTTCCCTACTGCGTTGCACGCCATAAGGGGCCCTCACCTCCATCGCTGACAGTCACACAAATTCTGGCGGTTCCATTTCTTCAGCATGTGCCATGAACAATGTCTACTATATTGCTGGTTCCTTTCTTTCAATAGCCAACATATCCACCACCTATGTGGCCTCCTATTCGCCCTCCTCAGGTGCCTTTTCTGCGCTCGGTTCTGGTGGTCCAGTCGGTCCAGTCAATGCCCTATTTTGTGATTCAAACAACGACAATCTCTGGGTTGAAGGTCGTTTGTCGTCACCAGGTTCTTCTGTTGCGGTTTGGAATCCCAAGTTGAATTCCTGGTCTGCTCCTGTCTCAATGGACCAGTCAGGTCCATGACCTCCAACACCTTTGATTCCAGTCTTTTCTTCACAGGTTCATTCACAGTGGAGTGACCGCCAGTAACAACAACCCTGATGTTCCATACTCCAAAGGTGCATCACCATTTTCATCCTCGCTTGTTCTGATACCCCTTCAAGGCGCAGAGGTGGTTGCGACCCCTCTTCTGCAGATCCGCAGTATAGTGGCATCCAGGCGATCCTTTGCCCCGCAGGTCCGGATGGACCCGGAAGTACGTGGCTCACCGCATCCAGAAATGCAGCTCTCATCACCGTTCGCACATTTACTGCAATGAGTGCGTATGGTATCCGAATCGGAAACATGTTTCTGAGTGGCTATGGTACAATGGCTTTTAGGTACCTATCGGCTTTGCGCTCAAACCTCATGCGTTCTCTAACGCTGTTTTATCAGTGTCATATCAATTCCGGACAATACAGTCCAAAGTCTTACATATTTGGATCCATGGGTCAGTAGCTCCTGCGTGGTCCCTCAGTGCCAACACTCAGGATGAATTCACGTGGGGCCATTGCATATCAGTCCACGTGTATGATACGATGGCAGTCCATTGTAATAGTAGTATGACAATGGCATTCAAGAGTAGTCTTTGGATGTCGCCCCATTGGAATGGGGCAACTGCAGAATATATTTATATTGCATATTTCTAGTGTACATGCCATGGGGGAGATCACTACCAGGAACTTTGAAGTGGAGAGAATTCATCCCAGCGCGAAGCCTCTGCAATGTGTCACCCATGCCTTTGCTATGGAGTGTTGTACAACACTCCATAGCAACAATGTAACGAGGACATTTGGTCAGGGTGACGCTTGGCATGATGGTAGGGGACTTGAACAGGGCTGAGACTTAAAAGGCTTCTCAGGATCATGGCTATGCCTTTTTTGAAGTATACGGTGCAGGTAACATCACCACCAGAGGTCTGCCGGGAATAGGATGACGATGATGGATGACCACACGGCAGTATGTGTTGGCGTTAGCTTGCCGAAGAGATTCGTGAACAAACACCACATTTTGCTGGCTGCATGGACATCCTGAGGAATGAAATAATCAGTCAGACAGCACAGTAGTGATGTTTTGTGGTGGTACCATGCCCACTGTGCATAAATTTCGCTGATGTGGCCCTCGTGATATTAAAGTCTTCCTTGATCGTGCTCGGTTTCTCAAACTGTGTCACAGCTGATTGGTGCAGGTTAAAGCAGACCATCACCTGCATCCGATTGGGCGTGTCGTCGACACTTGATGTAGACTCAAATCTGTGGCCAGCCTCAGAATAGCAGGAATCTGAGTATGGGAAAAGGAGCGAGTGTTAGCACAAATTCCTCACCTGATTGCAAGTCCTGCGCAACCAACTTCGGTCCTACTCCCAGTGTCGGGCAGGAACGGCATAGATACTCATGAGGATGTATGCCCGACATAGCTCAACAGACTTCCATCCATCGCGATGAGTGCTTCGCGAGGTGCATCGCCATGGGAAGATCTCAGTTTTTTCGCTATAATACCGCCCCAGTGGCTCAACGTCTTGAAGGGGCTACGCAGCAGAACTCTCAACCTCCATCATCACCAGACTCACTACCTCCTTTCCCAAGCCGTCCTTCAAGTAGGTCTGTTTGATCCAAATATAGGTGTTTGGTTCTGGCATCAGTAGTCAGTCACATTAGTCAGTCACGCTGGTCAGTCATGGTAGTAGTCAGTCACACTAGTCAGTCATGCTAGTCAGTCACTAGTCAGTCATGGTAGTCAGTCACGGTAGTCAGTTGCGGAGCCGTCGAGCTCTGAGCCAACACAAGTGAAGTTCGAGCAAGCATCAGCGGACGACTGATTGCGCCATCGTATAGCCTGCGAGTCTAGTCATCGATCATTGATCCGATGTGGGGCATGGGTGAGCATCATGAGCTTGACATGATGCATGCTAGGAACGAGATCAGACGGACCCTGAGGCAGCAAGTAGTGACACTATTCCTGAGAACACTGTACAGTACATTTTTGGGTGGCAGGCCATGTACACTGTATGTATATGCAATATGTCAAATCATACCCTGTGAATCAAACCGTCCAGCCTGACCCCTTCTTCATCCAGTGTTGATATATCTCAATGACCAACTGAAGGCTTTCAGCATGGCTGAGCAAAAGTTGCTTGCTGTACAATATTTGAGCCAGCTTTCTGCCAGTATTCACATTGACAAATTTGGGATTGACGTGGCAGGAGAGTGAAGGCGTCCAGACAGGGCAGGCAGGCGTCAACCAAGCTGTTGGGCTTGTCGACGGGTCAAGAGGGATCTAGACAGGGTGGGGGAGGGCAGGCATCAACCAATCCACTCGACTCGTCGATGGTCCAGGAGGGTCCAGGGTCCAGATGGCAGGTGGATGCGTCGAATGAGCCATTCAGCTCATTGATGGGTTGGAAGGGGTCCAGGCGCGACAGCGACGACACCATGGCGCCGTGTCTTCAGTGGCATGGGCGGTGGTGACGGCGTCTGTGATCATGTCGACAGCTAGGGTGGCAGCGGCGGCTGTCCCTGACTAGATTTTGCTACAGTAGCAAACACATTGATACAGAGGTAAACGATTCTTCAGCTTGTTGGTCGTCTGGCAGTGAATAGCTTTTTTTATTTTTTATTTTTTAATCCATTTATGTCCTGTTGGGGTATGCTACCCTATGTCAGACAATGCTAAACTAGGTGGTGGGGCACCCATGCCCCGTCCGCGTCCCCAAGCTTTTGAATGCCCTGAAGAGCTAGTTTGTGACTCCTCTCCAGTCCTGCCGTTCCCGCCAGCAGTTTTAGACGACTAGACCTTCTGAATCGGCGGTACCTGAGTGATACAGTACGTGTATGGGTAAGCCGCTGACGAGTGCGATGGGATACAATTACTCGGACTGCCCTGAGGGGCAGCCGGGTATGGTAGGAATAGGGGAGCGAACATCGAAAAGGAAGGGTGATGGATGAAGGAAAGAAAGGGGTGTCTATGGCGGCAGCTGGGCGGGGTCGCTGAGGTTATTCATCGTCACCTTCCCTTGTCTTTGTTCTAGTGATCTCCTATGATCACCGCCGAGCGACGATCCTCCCTCCATCGGCGAGTAGGCTGGGGTGGGGTGGTTTGAGATGAGGTTACGAGGGCGTGAGATTCCGTTTGCGTATGTGCGGGCTGGTATTGCACAGTCAGTGTTGTTAGCGTTTACGGAAGGAGACATCACCGAGTATGGAATGGAATCTTTGTGTGGTATTGACGTAGTTGAGCAGATATGGGATGGCTTTTGTGTCTGAGAGGAGGTGCGGGATGTTGAGGGCTGATTTACGTGTGTACCGCCCCAGGATGGCGCGTTCCCTGGCGAATTTAGGACATTCGAGGAGGTAGTGTATAATAGTTTCTTTTTCGGTTGGGCAGTGGTGACAGTAGGGTGATGGGGTACAGTTAATGTGGTGCAAGTGAGCATTGAGGGGGCAGTGGCGGGTGCGTAACCACATTAGTAGCGAGATTTGTTGGCGTGAATAATGGTCAGATAGCTGTAAAAACGATCCTTTCAATAGTTTATTGTCGATGCGAGAGATGTGAAAGAATCTCGCCAAGGTTGTCCAAGTACGATCCCAACGATCTTTTGTGGTCTTCTTTTGGTGCTGGATGGCGGCGGAGACACTTGTCGGAAGAGGTTGGTTTCGAAGGTAGTGAGGTAGTTGGCATCGTGAACTGTTACTTTGGGGGTCCTTGGCTGCTATTTTGGCTTCTTCGTCTGCTATCGTGTTATCTAGTATGTCTCTGTGACCCGCTACCCATTGTATGATGATATCCATGTTTCCGCATCCGTGTTTCCGTTGTGTAGCTTGAAGTATCCTGGTAAGTCGGTCGATCAGGTAGTGCCCAGATTTAGATGAGAAGCCTTCACCGGATTTAATGGCGGCTTGGTTGTCGACAAAAATGTGTATGGGGAGTTTGAGTTCCGTCTCTTTATGTAGTAAGTGCGCCGCCATCGTTAGACCTACTACTTCTGCTTCATAGACTGTATGCTCTTCATTCGTCCCCAGGTGGTATCAGGCTGTTTTTGGTTCACAGTTTGGTCTGACCAGGACTACCACTGTGCCTATTTTACCTTCAATTCCTGACCCATCCAAGTATACTCTGGTGCCTTCGTCCGCGCGGTTATGTGCCTGGATGGAGGCTTTTTTACTTTTTGGGACGCAGGCGAATAGTGGTTGTCATTACCGTTTCGTTCTGCATCATCGATTGTCCGGGTGAGTTAGCTTGTTCATCGCCTGGCCATAGCAGCTACAATACGCAACTCCCACAACCTGGCTGGATTCACAGTCCCTGGCGCAGATTCAAAAATAATTGTAAACCTCTATGCCAATGACACGACCGTCTACCTGTCTGAGTCAGACAAATACTCCATGCTCGAAGACACCCTCACAAAATGGTGCTGCGCATCCGGTGCGAAGTTCAACCTAGAAAAAACTGAGATCATCCCCATTGGCACTGAGCAACACCGTGCACGAGTCATCACCAGCAGGAAATTTTACCCTGCTTTTACAAATAGGTTAGGTTATTGTAGGGTTTCGTTGTGTTTTTACTATCTAAAAGGGCTGGATAGAGACATATATTGACCACGGTAACATCAGCAAACCTACATTTTTTCTGAGTTATCAAAATCAATGACCTTGCTGAGCTGTCTGAGTTGACTGACAGCATGCTATCAGTGCTATCATTCATAAGTAATTCATTGCTATCAGCATTCTCAGAGCTATCAGCATATCAGCTTGTCAGTTCCCCAGTGATATCAGTCCCATCAGTCCAGCCAGTCAATCAATTAATCATCTGGTTAGTCTTGTCAGTCTTGTCATCCCATCAGTCAGTCAGTCAACCAGTCAACCAGTCATGTCAGTCTATCAGTCAGTCAGGTTGTCAGTGAATCAGCCAAGTCAGCCCATGAGCCCATTAGCTGATCAGTTAGTCATCTCTGTTAGTCACATCAGTTGGTCAGTTGGTCAGTCAGTCAGGTGTGTCAGGTTTGTCAATTTGTCAGCTAGATAGTTAGTCAGTCAACCAGTCCATTCAATAAATCAGCTTATCAGCTTGTCAGTAAATCAGTTCAGTCAGGCAGGTCAATCTATCATTGATTAGGCCATTCAGGCCTGTCAGTCTTGTCATTGATTTCAATGACCCAGAAAAAATGTAGGTTTGCTGATGAACTACACATTGCAACCAATATGTCATATTCACACATAATATGGTGTATACACAGAGGAAATAGTGTCATAATCTCATGTAGAATTGCCGCATGCACTGCACCTGTACTGTGCGCGGCGATTTAACACATACAGTGACATAATCTGAAACATAAAATCACCACATACGCTGCACCCTATGTGTACACAGCGATATAATAATTAAATACACAACAAAGAACAACATATATATGCAATACGCACGTATATCAACAAAATAGTGTATATAGTGTGTCCTATAGAATATGATAACCAATTATGGGTGAAAACAATAGATTATAATATAATATGTGATTTTACTGCGTACATTGCGGCCTATATAAATATAAGACGACCATACGAGGGTATGTACTATACTCACAACGATGGGCGATTTTTTGGAAGAACAACGTCAGCGGATCAACATAATAATGATGATGGAGCGAGAGGACGGTGAGTTCACGATCACCTGTGTATGTGAACAATGGTATAATCGATGGACGGACGCATAGAACCTACAGAGAACGAGGCGGACAACCATGAAGGGGGTAGTAAGATAAGTGAAAATGATACGAGGGTAGAGGCGGGGAGAGAAAAATCGGTTGTGGGCATCGTTGAAGAAATGGCGGAACGGATTCTAGACAATGAAGCGATCATGATGGATGTTGGGAGGTTGAAATGCGTGGATGATATGCTTAGCGGACAATTCATGTGTGGAATGTGAGTGGTTCACGGATCGCTAGACCAGAAGCTGATTGTATTCTCTACATAATACATCAATTGATCTGACGCGTGCGTGTACTACATCCAAACTGGGAACGATCAAATGTCATGGATGTCTGGTGATGGTACAACAGATGTCAAGGTATTCTGTGAGTCATATATGGGACAACGAGTAGAACGGAATGAGAACTCACCGACGGTATGACAGGGTGAATGCGACACGGATGAACCTTGCATGCGCACACGTGTTCTGTGGATTGTGTGTGACGATGACGTGGAGCAAGCACTACGAGGCAAAATCTATGGAAGGTCTGTTAGTGCAAAGGGACAGTCGATTCCAATGTCCGTACTGCCGCAGAGAGTGCACACGGATCCCGGAGATTGAAGAATGAAACAACGAGAACATACCGTTTGTCGTTGACCGTGGGGTGAACCAAATCATGGAGGCAATGATCGAAGAGGGGAGAGGCACTGCGGCATGGATAGTGGAGAAAATGGACACAGAGCTGCATAAACTGGGTGAGAACGAGGAGATCGTGAAGGGATGGCAGGCTGGTGGATTGATGGAGACAGATCGAGGAAGCTGGAGTGGGTGAGTGAACATACTCACTACGAAAGATGGTGATATGATTGATGTGTGTGACACGTACAGTGCTAGTGTCGATGCAATGGAGCGATTCGAGAGATACTGGCACCATCTGGATATGAACGAGTTATTCGAATGGTTAGGACAATTCGAACTCACAGAACAAGATGGTCGTGGTGCGCTACCCGAGTCACCCGAGAGATGGGCACGAAGAGGTGGAATGGCGAGGAAGCGACGTCGTGTGGTGCAACAACAATTACACGAAGTGCTAGGATCGATGATCAAGAACCGATGTGATCATGATCGTGAGATGGTAATCGACTTGACGATTGACGATTGACAGAGGTGTGGAATGCCGCGTGCACGCAGGATGCAGCGTATGCGGTGATGTCGTACACCGAATACCACTTATTTTTAGTAAATTGACTAGGATCATGGTAACATTGTGGTATGTTTTCCAATACATGGATCACACATTGAAATGGGGGACCTTGGCGGTAGAATTCGACAAAGACGGTGGATACTCAGGACAAGCAACGGGGTGAGTGGTAAGATGTGTACTGTAGAATTCGACGAAGACGGGGGATACTCGGGACAGACAACGAGGTATACCTGTGGAGTTGACGGGATATGTAGGTATGAAATGTGGTACCTTGACAATAGAATTCAACGAAGACGGGGGTACTCGGGACAGGAAACGATGGAAGTGACACTATGTATGTATACCTTGAAGTCTACTGGAGCTGTAACTATGAAATGTGGTAACTTGACAGTAGGATTTGACGATGACAGGAGATACATTGTACATATAGAAGTGGTGCTGAACCACCATTAATACCGCTGGAACACAGGGAACACCGTCCACGGTGACATTGTTTTGGACGTAGTACTCTGAATACACACCGTAAATTTACCGCGGGCACGCAGGGTGCAGGGTCCGTGGCAATCTTGACCGTTATTTTCGACATAGTACTCCTGTTATCAACAACAACAACTTAGTGTACAGTGTATGTAGCTATCCTTAATAACAGAAACTGTGACTTGTCATTAGTAATGAAGTACGTTAAGCGAGCGTGATATATTTGGATGCACTGCTTTTGATCGATGACCTGTATATCAATCGATCACCCACCACGCACGCCGCATCATGCCACCAAAAAGCAAAGTGAAAGCGGAGAAGCCTGAGAAGAAGGTTGCGAAAGGTAGGAAAGTCAAGGATACAGATGGTGGAGGACGAGGGGACATGCACACGGAGGATCAAGTTGCTGAAGAACGCCATGATCTCGAGGAGCGTGCGCGGAAGGCGTTTCTTGGGTACGCTCGGACGCATCTGTTCAAATGCAACATCACCTTCGGTAAATACAACGTGCGTATGTTGAACAACAGCCATCGCCGCAAGCTCTACGAATCCTTCAAAAGCGGGAGTCTCCAGCGATTTTCTGTTAACAATGCGATTCCCCTGATCATATGCAGCGATGACGTGGTGCCAACGTCCATGTGTATGCTCAATTCGCATACCATCTCCAAGCGCGACAGATCGCATCTACCATGGCTGCAATTGAAGGATGAAACGCAAGTTGATGAGAAATACAGAACTGAAATCGTTGCAGCGGGAGGTCGCCATCGTCATTTTGCAGTGGAGGATTGGTTCAACGACAGGAAGAGAGGAGTTGCGATCGTGGACAAAGAGATAGAATTACATGCTCAGTTGAAGAGTGACCCTGAGTCGGTCAGTGTCAAGGACTTACGGATGGCAGCTGAACGAGTTGTGCAAGCGAATCTCGTGGTGGGGATGGGCGGCTCGTGGATCGTCGAGGTGTACGACGCAGGTGAGTAGCACGAACGAGATCGACAATGGGAAATCACTCACGCGTCCTAATGCCATGTAGATCTTGTCGACACGAATCTCGGATTGCACCTGTCATCAAACCAGTGGCTGTACATGTATGCCGAAACTGCTGAAGAGGGTGTCATCCAAACGTTCAAAACACTCATCTCCGCTAAACAAGACTGGAGGAACATCCCAGTCGTGACGGGTTTACGCTCGACGTTGCAACACTACCGTATTAACTCCCTCTTGACACAAGACTTTGTTTGGCGACTATTCCTGTCGCTGCTCGGGATGTCATCGACACATTACATTCACTCCAATATATTCAAGATTTCATCTTTAACTACCAATCTCATCTCTCTGCATGGCGGTGTAAGTGGTTGTCACGTTTAACGTGCGTGTGGACTTACCCGAGACGAACCTGACCACAGATCCTCGCTGCTGCAACCATTTTCTTGGAGGACCGCCTGCGGATGTGCTTCAACGCGATCGACTGGGACACTAAGAAAGTGTCTCAAATGATGGACATCATCGAGGACTATGTACCTGTGAAGGGGAAAGACGAAGATGATGAGATCAAGGCGGCAAATGTGTATCTCTACTGCTGTGTGAAGTGGCTATCGAATGCGACACCGGTCATGGATGCCATACAAGACGAAATCCGCAACACGTTCGAGGTGATATATCAGAAGAACCTGGGGCAGAACGACAAGTGGAAATACTTTGGGACCGACGACATCGCGTAGAAGACGCGTTACAGTCAATATATCAATGAGGTCCTTGACAAGTTGGAGGGGATCGTCGCAGAGAACCTCGGACACGAGGAACATCAGGACGCGCCCGATGATGTGAAGACCGTGTGGAATGACTGTGTGTCCAAGGCGTCGCTGGTGTTGAAGATCAAGGGCGCACCCGACCACGCAGAGTTCATACCATTCATGTCCGTGTCCATATGGAAGGACATGAACTAGCAACTCAAATGTGTCCCGAGGGCTCTCACAGAGGTATGTTGATATGTTGATTAGCCGCGTAAGCTACACCCTGCGCACACGCAGTGATATCATATAGCAATCGACCGTACAATTACTGATATGTGTACGATAGTGACTGTGGAATTGCCGCGCACACGCATGGTGTAGCGTACAAGGCGATTCTGGCTCTTCTATACAGAGCGGTATATATCTAATCGCCAACCTCTTACAGATATCCACCTGGTTTTCCCCACTCCTCTACTGTCAGAAGATTGTTGGACGAAAGTGGAAGGTTGTCTCTGCTACCACAGATATGCTTCGCGGTATCGCAGGCCATCCGGACCTCACAGACGAGTCTGTGTTGAGGGCACAGAAAATAGTAAGTCATTGTCGGTCCTACGGTCTCGATATCGACGCATCATCTAGGTCGTATGGGCGTTGTTCTCTCAATTCGGGGCGTTGTTGCATATGGACGAACAGATGGGCGACATAAACATGCCGCCTCGACCTGAATTCTTGCCCACTCTGAGGGAGCATATGCTCCTCGACGGTCCACACAAGGTCGACACTCCGTGGAAATTGCCAGAGCCCATGCAGATCGAGTGCAACCCAAAGGATACTGATGGTGAGCCGCGCATCTCGTGACTTCTGTCGACGACGACTTACAGCGGTTTGCAAAAGTCTAGGGAAAATGAAATTTAGAAAGTCGCACCTCGGAGACTGCCGCGAAGGACCCCAAGTGCGGCTGAGTGGGTGGCCAACGAAGCTGAATAAGCCAGGTTTGCTTTGCATCCACGTCGTCGTCCCCATGCCCTACCGTCTTGTGTCTCCCAGCATCAAAGCCAAAATCCCGTTATTGTACAATGAAAACCGCAGCATCAAGGATATCTGCCGCTTACTAGGCATTCAGAAGACCCTTGTTTACAGAACGCTTTCTCTATACTCAAAATATGGCACGGTCACCAACCCGTCCAGATATTCTCACTTGCCTGGGCACCCTCGACTCCTCAATGCAACGGATATCGCTTTCATCTCTGCCGTTGTTCAACACCGAAGCACCATCTACCTTGATGAGCTTCAACAGGAACTTTGGGCTGCGCGTCAAAAATTCACTACCCTTTCAACCCTCCTTCGAGCACTCCACCGTCTTGGCATCACCCGGAAGATCGTTTCCACCTCAGCTGCAGAGCAGAATGAGGAGATCCGTGCGACCTACATGAACCGCATCGCTGTGGATGTGCCAGATCCGAATATGCTTGTTTTTATTGACGAAGCCGCCAAAGACAAGCGCACATCTACCCGTCAACATGGGCAGTCAATGAGAGGTGTCCGTTGCCGTACCAAAAGGTGCTTTGTTTGTGGAACCAGGTTCTCCATCATTCCTGCCATCTCTCTTGATGGTATCATCGCATACGACATCATTGAAGGACCAGTCAATAGTCAGCGGTTTGTGAGGTTTTTGGAGGAACACGTGGTGCATCGCTTTCACCCTACATGCGGTATATTGGCTCATCGTTCACAGATGCCTCTCACGAACCCGTATCCTGGTCCCCGCAGCGTTATTGTCATGGACAACTGTCGCATCCACAAGAGTGAGGAGGTCCGCGTCCTCATTGAAGACATGCATCGTCCGTTGTTGCTATATCATTATTCTTGTACTAACTCTCAACTAGTGTGCAAACTCATTTTCCTCCCTCCGTACTCGCCTGACTACAATCCGATTGAGCAAGTGTTCTCGGCCATCAAGTCACACTTTCGGCGCCACACTGATGATTTCTCAATGACGACAATCGCTCACGCTTGTCAGGACATTACGCCGGATAAGGCTGAAGGCTATTTTCGATCATCAGGTTATATCGTGTAGTGGCTCAGACTTTGTATCGTTGTTGTTGTCATTGTAGAATGTTGTAAAATTCTGGTACAGCAACAAATATCCGGTGATCATCACGATGAGTCTCGATCAACAAAGTAACGCAGCAACGGCGATATACTATTACGATGACGACGCAAACATACAGAGATCCTATGACCAGAAGGTTTCATTGTCCTCTTCAGCATCCTCACAAACAATGAATCCTCTGGGAACGGGAAGCCACTTTTGATGCTCCGTAGACTCATACCAAATATCATAGTCTTTGTCTTTGTCTTTGTCTTCATTGTCATCACCGGGGATCATAGGAGGTCCAGTGAAGCGGCTAGCACCTTTGTCATGATACCTCTTCTCATATGCAACCCTTTTCTGACGATGGCGAGTTGGTGACTTCGGATGACTCGCTGAGCTCTGACCAGTGTCGCTACGCTTCCGCTTGGCATCAGGACCGTTCCACCAAATAGTTGATCCCTTTTTGAGACGGACTATATCACCGGCTGGGATTCCAATCTCCGAGGCAAGTGTCTTGTCGTCAATTTCAGGGAGAATGTCAGGACCGATGTGCTGCGCTGCAAGTCTCCGCTTGAATGCTGTAGCATTGAGAACGTGAAGCTCGGTCTCTGCATACTCAAGGAACCGTGCAAGCTGAGAAGGGGATGGGACAGGAGGAGAAGTAGTAGCTTTCGCTGACGCATGGCGAACAGGTGTTGTTGGAATCAAAATAGGCGGCGTTGGATTAGCGACAGGTGGAGTACAAGTTCCTGTTGACTGAGAAAGGTTTGCAATTGTCTGGAGGAGGAGGACCAATGTGAGCGAGTTGATGTCCGTAGCAGGGTTTGGAGATGACAGCTGTGAAGCCGTTTGGGCCTGTGCCTTGCGTGCTGGGTGCAAGAATGGTGCATTGTTGGCAGCGTCAAACGAAGGAATGTTTGGAGGCATATTCACTGTTGCCTGGCCTTCTTCCTATAGACCATTTAGAGTTTTTTTAGCATAGATTCAATGTGAAGTACATACCAGAGCGCGTGCCCAATCGAGCACCATGGCTGGAGTAAGCGGGATACTGATGCCTGATGGCGTGATGTATGTAAGGCCTTCATCATAATCATTCTTGTACTTCTTTGTGAGCTTGATGCGCCATCGAGCGAGATGTGAGTCTAGATTTGAAGCCGGTCTGAGCGACGGGCCTGTCTGTTGGAATCATCTTAGAAATCCATCAAACCATGATGAAAAGATGTGATACCTGGTCAATATCCGGCCCAGATGATTCATCGTCTCCAGATCGGCCATGTACTTGATGCAACAAGAGTTTCTCGACGTGCTTCATGTCAACGGCGATCTTTGTCGCCACACCAGAGTCACCAACACCATCATGGATCTTTCGTACCATTTCCTTGTAGTCTGACACGTTGTCAACGTCCATTGCTTCAGCACGCTGGCTAAAAATTTTGTGAGGGTCAGCAACAACACAGAATCATGAATTCATACTTTTTTATCTTCGGCATTGTAAACTTGAATGGGAAGCATTGCTTGTGAGAGACCTTGTATTGGGTTTGACCGTGCTTCTCCAAAATACTTTCCAGAAAGTCGACGTAGTTTTCTTCACCAAGCGGGAAAACTAACTCCTTGGTCTTGACGGACTTCTCTTGTCGCTTTGCAGCAGTGGTCTTGCCCTTGGACGACTGTTTGAGGGCAGAGTATACGGTGAGGGCAACTGTAAAGGCATAATCCCTTGGTTGGTCAGACATGGTAGGTTGGTCGGACATGGTAGTAGGTAATACAAGCTACGAAAACCACTCAGCCACACCCGGGGTCCTTCGCGGCAGTCTCCGAGGCACAACTTTCTAAATTTCGTTTTCCCTAGACTTTTGCAAACCGCTGTAACCAATGATTCTTTACAGATAGCATCGTTCTCAAAGAGTACAACTTAGAAGTGCATGTCGTCGATGACTTCCTCAAGAATCGCATGTCGTCGATGACTTCCTCAAGAATCGCATGTCCTCCAGCTGGACACAACAAAATGAAGTGCCATGGCTCTCCTGCTGGTTTCGCACCACGCAAATCCAGCCGATCTCTAAGGAGATCTATTGTATGCTCCCACTCATCGCACATCACACGCATTCGTTTGGCAAAACGAAGGAGAAGAGCGAGGCGAGATGGAGGAAGGAGACGATCATAGCCGCTATATACGAATACTGCACAACAGCGGTGCCGCGTCCCCCTCCTCACGGCCGACAACAGCGCTGCGTCTTTTCTTCGTCTCGTTCTCGATTCGTTACTCATGTGCACCCTCAACGAGGGGAAAGGCGTCCTCCTGCCAGATGGGTCTCGCGCGCTCACATGGCCTGACGCGATCGTCTTTGATTCAAAGAAAGCTTCTCTGTCTAAAGGACTCTTCGACATCTCCCAGGAGAACGCTCGCAGCAGTGAGATCATCACCCAGAGCCTCCATTCAGAATGGATCCAGAAGGTCATCCATGCGGTTGAATCGTGTCCTGTCGCATGGCCTGTCTTTGCCGGCGAGTCGCTCACTCTCGGTAAATCTCGCGCCGTCTCGAAACAAATCGCAGTCGTTCTCGACGAGCTCATAGTGGTATGTATATTCTTCTGTATATGATTGACACACATGATATACCGTCCCACAGGCTCTCGCTAACAATTCGGAGCGACACCGAGATCCAGAGTACGACAAAGAGGACAACAACAAGGACAAATTCGTGAACATGGAAGAATTACACATCGACGACACACTCTCTGTCAATACGTTGCACAAATCATCTGCCATCGACAAAGGTAAGGCCAAGGCCGACAACGATGACGAAGACGAAGCAGACGACGGAGATGAGGGCAATGAGGGCAATGAGGATGAGGGCGAAGGCGAGGGTGAGGACCCCAATCCGCCGGGGCTCAAGACATCCGTCTCCAAAGTCAAAGCGGACTCTGCAGCCAAGGCCCAGATGGAGGAGCTCGTCTTCTCTTGTCTCTTCTCGCCATTTAAAACTAACGCAATATTGTCGAAGCATGGCCAGAAAGTGTTGAAAAGGGAACCCAAGTCGAAGCAACTCACGCTCGACGCGTCATGTACGTGCTCTGTTTGTGTCCTCCTACACTCTAGCAACTCAAAGATGCCCCATAGTCACATCTGGTTCGCACACCATCGCCCAGACCTCACAGCGTCCTGATACCAGTCCATTACATGACATGGACGTCCAGGACAAAGAAGTCGACGATCCTGCAGCACAGGATGTCGATGTTGACGGTCCCGCAGCCCCCCACGCAGATGTCGACGAGAACATGGGCAACATGTCTGGAAAGGACTCTACCCACGATCTGGCGCAAGGTGATCTCAACATCGACACAGACAGTGTCCCTTCCATCGTCGACGGGTCTGCCACAGATGCATCTCAAGATGTGTTCATGGACCCGCCGTTCACACAACACAATCCATCCGTGTCGACCTCTGACGACGACATCCATACATCTGAATGGGAACCTACCCAATCGCCGAAATGGAGTCTCGTTCTGATGCAGCTCAACAATGACACAGACGGCGGTATGGCCGTCGATGACAACAATGGTGGGTTCTCTTCTATACCATTCTATTCAGACCGTCGAATCGCTGCGTACGCTGTACCCTGCGTACCCGTGGCGATCATACCGTTCAATCATCCTCTTGTTGGCATACTCGAGACCTTAATTCACCGTGCACACTGCACCCTGTCCATGCGCGGTGAAACGACACTCTTGTGTCGTTGTTTGGATCTTCTTTCATGTGCGTTTCTAGGTGTCCGTGACCGCGACAAGTCTTCTACTGGTGAGGCCCTCGATTGTAAGTCCTCAATCATCCGTACTTCGATCTCTCCGGTTTACTTCTTCGTTTCCAAGCCATCACCGATGAGATACGTCAACTCAACCTGTTCCTCATCGACACCCATGCGACAACTCCCCGTCCCGTCGTCCCCACTCAGAAGCGTGTCCCTGCCGTCATCTCTCGTAAGTCCCTCCTCCTCCCGTTTGTCTTACTCTTCTACCCATCTCAATCAGCCACCACCTCATACAGCTCCTCGCGCTCCGAACCGCAAGAAATGTGCTTGCATCAACACCGCTGGCGAGTCATCAAAGCCTCCATCTCTCCCACCCCCACCCCCGCCTCAATCCAGCACCATTTCTGCCCCTTCTGCCTCCTCCTCCCATCCAACCCCTCTCTGTCGTATCCTCCGTCGTCAGCACCAACGCACTTCTCCCCTGCGTCCCATCGACGAGAGTGACGATGCTGACCTTCTCGCAGACGCTCTCAACGCTTGTTGAGACATAACATGTCCCTTCCCTTTTTTGTGTACTAGTACTTCGTTATCCTCGTGTCATCGTTGTATGTACTTGTATCTCCTCTCCCCCACGAATGACATCTCTTCACCCCATCCTGATTTCTCAGTATCTCCTTCCATGTCAATACATTCAGTATCAGTGAGTCCTCACTAACTAACTAAGCCCTATTCATAGATCGCCGTCTCATCCTCCCCATTGTAACGACCCAATATCCTATCTAGGACAATAGGAGGTTCTGGAGGTTGCCTGGTAGATCCTAGAGCGCTTGCAATGAGTAATTCTGTTATCAAGTACAATCACTAGACCACTAGGGTCTATGGTAGATTGCTAGCAATGGAAGAAAGTGGGGAAACAACAAGAGAACTAGACTAGAGACTATCTACTATAACATAGGGGTATTTATAGGGGCTAAGTGCGAGCACAGGCCAAGCTGTGGAAAGGCTGTGGGAATCTAAATAAGGTTGATACCACGGTTACTGGGTACCATGAGGATGTTCTAGATAAGAGCTGTTAATGCTATTGGAGGAAAAGGGAAAGTGAGTCAAGAGGAAAGTCATGAGGCAAGCATAAGGATGCAATGTGTATACCATGAGGTGGCCATGAGGTGCACAGCCTAGATAAGAGATAAGAAATACTATGGTAGTCTTTTGGTAGTCTTTTGGATGCACTAGTGAGACTAGTGTTAGTGATTAGGAAATGAATGGTAGTGAAATGTAATTGAGAAATGTAGCGTCTGTAACACCCATCACGTTCGTCCCTTCGTTCCTCTCTTATCCTCGTCTATTCCCTCTCACCTACTTCACTCTGCCGTCCTCCGTCCCCTTCCCAGTCCATTTCCACCCTCTCATGGTACCCAAGTAGTACCGTCCTTTTCACTTCCCATCCATCCCTCCCTCCCTCCACTCCCACTTCATTACGTCCACCCGTCTCAACATCCCTGCACTCATCCCGACTCCGACTCCCCACTGTCAAACCTCATCGCTCGCCAATCACCAATCACCAATCACCATCCACAACCCTTCCACTCTGTACGTAAATTCTTTTCTTTGCTATTTCAAACAACGTGTCCCTCCCACCCTGAATATATCCCTCTCGTCAATCCACTTATGTCTTCCGTCCAATCCATCCCATATCTACCTTTCCAAATACATCAGCACCGACCACTCCAGTCCTCCTTGCTGTCACTATCCATCGCTACCTACCACACCTCACCTCTCACAGTCTTGCACTCCCCATCTCCACTCCACCCATCGTCCTCCCTTCCCTTTTCACATCCTGCCGTCTCCCATTTCAAACCAACATACTTACCAGCATACCGTTCCCTCGTTTTCACCCACCTCGCTGTATCAAAACAAATGATAACTGCAGCCCAATACACTCTCTATCACCACCACCCACCACTCCCTCGGTCCCACTCCCCGCTTCCTTCAAATCTCAGTCTCACCGATCCGCTCACCCTTTCCATTTCAATTCAATCCCTCCTACTACCACAATCCCCTCCCAACTCCTCACATCATATCACATCATTGCCTGATTGCTTGATCATCCCCACACATCTTCACATTCATTCCACCCTTCATCGCTCCAAATTTATCACTGTCCTCCGTTCCAGATCCCACCTGTACTATAAATCATGTCTCTTTACCTCTCCGCCGCGACGCTGCGCCCATCCTCGCCGTATCTTTTCCACTTTCATCAATACTGCTACTACTCATGCCCTTCCAACACCCTCGCCCTCGCTTCCCTTCCCTCACCCCCCTCCCTTCCGACTCTGACTCTAACTCCATCTCCCCCCACTCTCGTCCACAATCACCACCCATCCCTCACCCTCGTCCCCTTCGTCGTCCCACAACTCCCCCACGTCCATTCTCACTGTAAGCATTCATTTCATGTCTTTTCTTTCCTTACCTCTTCCGTTTTAACAATGTCATTGACAATTCAATCTGCCCCTTTCGTACTAGTGACCGTCACAATGATCCTAACACCGACAACGACGTCCGTCACACCGATATCGACAATCCCGACGTCGATGACGACAACAACAACATTCCTGGTCCCATAGACCCCCTCTTTAACAACCAACATGATCATCCTCTTCCTGACGCTCCTCTCCCTGCACATCACCATCATCCAGCCCCTTTCAACGTCGCTCTCGTCCCGGACCACATGCTTGCAGACGATCCTTATGGCCAGACATTGTCGAAGACACAATCATGAGGTCCATCCAGACTCGTGGCGTAGATCAAAATCTCGACTTTGAACAACGTTTCACAACAACTCATGCACACTCCCTCTCCCTTGCCACCCTTGCTTCCCTCTATCATGACTCTCGCCCTCAAGACGCAGTCCGTCTTCTTCAATACCGCAGCCGTCTCGTCATCCCCAACTCACTCCTTCTCGACCCAGAAGACAACCATCGCATCCTCGCCGCCATGGACGGTCACTTCATCGACTATTCCCTCTGTCTCGGCTCCAGGCTCGGCCTCGACGCCCTCCTTCCCTCTCTCGCCATTGCACACGATCACACCTGGCACATTCAACTCTCATTCTCCAGACTCTTCAAGCTCTGGCCCAACACCCCATCCAAGCTTCCTTTCTCAACAACAGGGCGCATGCTCCACATCGGCACTTGTCAACAGGAGGAGATCTGGCTCGCCCTCGTCCCAAACACCGTCCTCAAACCACCACACCATCTTGACGCCGACGCCGACGCTGCCCCAGGTCACCAACACCACGACGCAGACCGTGACGACCTCAGGCTCACAGACGATTTCACCCCTTTGGACACTCCCACCACTGCACTCGTCCCCACCCATGCCTACATGATCGTATTGTTCTTCGCTCATGTCCTCTTCACCATGTGCTTTGACGACATCCACCTTGCCAACCATTATCCAGAAGACCTCACCAAGGAGTCTGTCTCCAGGGAGACTGACCTCCTGTGAGTGTACAACACTAGTATCATATCATCATTTATATATTCTAACCGCTCTCAGGGGAAGACTCGAAGAGAACAGAAGAGTCCTCGAACTCACTCTTCCCCAGCTCAGACGTCTCCATGCCCAACTCAGGGCCTCCTGGCCTGGTTGGGTACAGAGAGCACCGCACTCCTGGAAGACCGATGGTTTCCTCAACAACAATTCCCCTGTCGCCCTTGCCGTCACATACGGTCAAAACCAACCAATCTACTCCGCCTCCAACGAGATGTTGCGCGCCTCCATATGCCAGAGTTGGGAGAGGGATCATGACCTCACACATGTCAGGTCCCTCTCTTTTTCGATCACCCACCATCTCGTGTAAGTCTATTCCTCCACCCCACTGGAAACTTGAATCTCACACAATGATCCACCTCAGATTCAAGGAGGTGGACCAGTGGACCTGTCTCAGCTGCGACATCTTGCATCGCGCACACCCGGGTCCTCTCTACAACCTTCCGGAGTCAGATCCAGATTGAGTTGAAGTCGATCTTCGACACATACTGTTACGATCACTTCAAGCTATAATGGACTTAACATTTTTCTTTTCATTCAACCCCTATCTATCGCTTCTATTCACACATGCATATCTAATCTCCCACAACCATGCTTCTCATTCACATTAGATCCGCATTGCAGCCTCATGCTGCCACAGCGTACATGCACACAACGCATGTCCGCTACATGCCTTTACCTCATGGTACCCAGTATCACGGATACTTACCTTATATAGTAGTAGCACTGCATGGTCCGTGCACTCATGTACTTAGTATATAAACCCCAATGCAGCGCCAGAGAACACTATTCTTGTTCTCTTGGAGTTTCCCCTACAGGCAACTCTACCTTTATCTTCTCTTGTCTTTTTCTCAGTTCAAGCGACCTAGCGATAAGGCTTCACTTAAGTGTGAGTCCTTTAGGGTTGTTTCACTAGAACAAGACTATTCAACATCGCTACCTCGCTTGCGGACGGCTACTGACGTAGACCACCAAAGCACCCCAAGACGTTTCCTATCGCTCACCATACTCTCGCGTTTACATCGCACCCTCCAGTACGTCTAGGAAGGTACAACGCGCTATACGGAGCTCAAGATATCTTTTCAGTGTCTGCGCCACCATCTTACGTCGCATCGGTAGAAGGATCGTCGCTCGTACCCAATGGGCACGTATCAGAGGTTCGGGAGTGGTTCAGGTCGGCTCAAGAAGAAAACGAGTCGTTAAATTTAGTTTACCCTCCAACACCAGTAGTAGAAGCAGCGGAGGCACAGCCAGCGCAGACAGGACAAGCGCAGGAGCTAGGAAGCCCCCACCCATCGTCTCTCGTCCTTTCGGACTACGAGAGTCTACAGGGAGCGCCAGTCGCACCCCACGCCCCATCGGTACGCAGCGAAAGCTACGACCCGAACGAGTTCGACCCGCCAGCACACCAGCAGATCCCGCAGGCATTAGTGCCATTATTCGTGCCGGAGAGAGTAGTCGATTGGCTCGTCAAAGGGCTAGTGGACCGAGTTAGGAGAGAACGGATCAGGGAAAGGGAACCAACCCCGTATCACCGAGTCCAAAGACCTCGACAGAGGAAAGTGTGGCCAGCAGCCACTAAGATAAGAGAAGAAGAACCAAGGGTTCTTTGGCCATTTGAAGATGAACTACAGTTCACACCATACCTTAGGCCAAGGAAGAAGTGTTACAAGGCGAAGAAACACCCTACATTAGCACCACACACAGCGGAACCACGTACACACCACTTACGAGTACCAAACCCCCCTCTACCTCCTCGTATCTAGATAGTATTACGCAATGGCAACAGCTTTCGATCGAGGACTGTTCGAGCAGAATCTCCTCACCAATAATGTCAATGGAGTCCTTACGCAGGAACTCCTTGCTATGTTCGATTTCTTCATTGCAGAAAGAGACATACAGAATCACAACGTACAAGCATGTTTGGGACAAATTCACACACTGCAGCAGCAGCAGTTGGCGGCACAAGCACAGCCAACAGTACCCAAAATGAGCAAAGTATTCCAAGACCCTGGAAACTTCAACGGGTCAAAAGGAAAGTTCGAAGAATGGTGGACTAAGATGAAAGCCTGGATAGGCGAAAACCCCACCGTTTTCCCACAAGGTTCACACAAGGCAGTGACAGCTGTGCTATCACGCCTTGAAGGACAAAAGGCAGGCGGCTTTGCCCGCACAAGGATAGATCGCCTATTAAACGGCGGCACATACACATGGGCAGAATTGGAAACAGAAGTCAAAGCTCTCTTCCATTCTGTCAATCAACAAGAATGGGCTAGACAAAAGCTGAAAGCCCTTAAACAAACGGAGTCGACACCCATAGATGATTGGATCATCGACTTCCAAAGATATGAGCCACAGACGGGAATGGATACCTCTCATCTGTTGGAACTTATCAAGCAAAATGTCCAACGCTCGATAATAGATCGGATCATAATGGAAGGGCCACGCCCCGACACAGTGATCAATTATCTCAAGAAGATTAGAGAAATCAGTACACGGAAGCAATTAATAACCTTCCTACACGGCAGCAATAGCCGAAGATCCAGAGATCCTCACGCAATGGACATAGACGCCTTTGAGCGTCGTCCCTCTACATCAACGTCCAGAGCACCGATGAAGTGCTACAACTGTGGAGGAGGTCACTTCGTCAAGGAGTGTCCCAAACCGAAACTCGCATGTCCAGATTGCAAGTACCTCGGTGGAGGACACAAAAAGAGTTGTAAACGAGGCGGCCGCAAGGTCAGGGATATCGAAGAAGAAGGTTCCACCTCGTGGGACAATGAGTCACGCAGCCCGGATCAGGCTATCCGCGGCATGTCATATGACGAAATGAAGGCATACTTCTTCGATCTCCAAGTCACAGAATCCAAGAAGGGAAAAGGGAAAGCCACATGAACGCACCAGGTGTTCATGCGGATACTAAACGGGTAAGGTTTAACTTAACTGACGATAACAGGTTTTTGCCACTGGCTGGTGAAGAGTCTGAAGAATCAGACAATGAATCATCTGAAATGCCAAGTGGGTCTCCCTCAGTGGAACTCGGCAGGGGCTTCACACCTGTACTTAATTCACTTTCAAACACCAATATTAAAATCCCGGAAGAAGTGTGCGTACGCAGCACAAATCTGCAGAAGGAGATCTGTATGACCATTCGAGTCTCTCCTTCCCACACAAGGAATTTCATCACCGCAGAAGCACTGCTAGATAGTGGCGCAAACGTAATATTCATTGATCGCACATGGGCACAGAAACATCAGTTGCCCCTAACCCCTTTACGCCACCCTATTCCTGTGTACAACGTGGACGGAACTAAGAATTCCGCTGGAAATATCACACATTCCACAGAAGTAATTATTGAATACCAAGGACACAGAGAACGTGTCACTGCTGAGATCACGGATCTTGGGAAGAACCAAATGATACTCGGCTTCTCTTGGTTAAAGAAGCATAATCCTATTATAAATTGGACCAAAGGAACGGTCGAGATGACACGTTGCCCGAGAACATGCTCTTTCCTTCAGGATAAGGAATCATTCTTACGACACACTGACAAAGAAGAAGAGGAAAACACTTACCTTGCATACGCGGTACGCGCGGCGTTAGATAAGCCTATTCCTAAGAAAGAAACAGCAGAGGAACTCGTGCCCAAAGAGTTTCACAAGTATCTAAAAGTATTTCATAAAGGAGAATCTGAGCGAATGCCGATTCGGAAACCATGGGACCACGCCATTGATATGAAAGATACGTTCACACCCAAGAAAGGACGCATCATTCCCCTATCTGTCACAGAACAGCAGGAAGTTTCTGAATTCATTGACGACCAGCTCAAAAAGGGGTATATTAGACCCTCTAAATCTCCGCAAACATCACCTGTGTTCTTCGTTCCAAAGAAGGATGGACGAAAACGTATGGTACAGGACTACCGATATCTAAACGAACACACGGTCAAAAATAACTACCCATTACCCCTAATCTCGCAATTGGTTGATAAGCTAAAAGGGGCTAAGTTATTCACAAAGATGGATCTCCGATGGGGATACAATAATGTGCGCATCAAAGATGGTGATGAATGGAAGGCAGCTTTTGTCTGCTTCCGAGGAGCATTCGAACCCCTCGTCATGTATTTCGGGCTATGCAACTCCCCTGGAACGTTCCAGGCCATGATGAACGAGATCTTTGCAGATATGGACGACTGCGTCGTCGTCTACATCGATGACCTAATGATATTTACCAAAACAGACGATTGTGATACACATAACAAAATCGTTCTGGAAGTACTACGACGACTTAAAGAAAATGATTTATTCATAAAACCAGAAAAATGCACATTCCACGCCACAGAAGTTGAGTTTCTAGGGATGATCGTGGGAGTAGACAGAATAAAGATGGACGAAACAAAGGTCCAAGCCATTCTAGAATGGCCTACGCCCAAGAATGTCCGAGGAGTTAGAAGCTTCTTAGGATTAGCGAACTTCTACCGAAGGTTTATCCAAGATTACGCAAAGGTGGCTAGACCACTTAATGACTTGACGAAAAAGGAAAACCCCTTCGAATGGAAGCAGGAACAACAGGAGGCGTTTGACACGTTGAAACATCATTTCACCACAGCCCCTGTACTCACATTCCCCAATGATGACGCTCAATTCCGCTTAGAATGCGATGCTTCTGATTATGCAACAGGAGCAGTACTATCTATTCAGAAAGATGACAAATGGCACCCAGTTGCCTACTCCTCTCATTCCATGTCTCCGCAGGAACGGAATTACCCTATCGCCGATACAGAAATGCTCAGTGTGATTCGTTCACTCGAGATATGGCGCCACTACTTAGAAGGCGCAAGACACGAATTTGAAATCTGGAATGATCATGCGAATTTGCAATTCTACATGACTCGTCAGGACCTCAACAGGAGGCAAGCACGTTGGGCGCAATACTTATCGCGCTTCAATTTCAAATGGTTACATAAGCCAGGAGCCACAATGGGAAAAGCAGATGCTCTCTCTAGACGAGAAGATCACACAGTCGGCCTTGAGGACGACAATAAAGGAGTATTAGTAATTTCCCCAGAGAAGATTAGGGCACAACACGTTCTGCTCTCCGATGAAGGGGACCACATAAAACACAAAATCTCTGACGCAATCAGTCGTTTCACAGAAGAAGATATCGTCACATTATGTAAAGATTGGAAAGTGTGCGAGGAAAACGATGGATTCCTTTACGACACACTCCACAGGCTGTACGTGCCTGATGACGATGATCTCCGCATGGAAGTTGTGCGGCTGCACCATGATACCCCTATGGCCGGACACGCCGGTTCAGACAAGACACTTGACTTGCTGCAGCGCAGCTATTGGTGGCCAGGATTGGCTACTTTTGTTAAACGCTATATCGCTGGATGCGATCGATGCCAATGGTTTAAGGGAACTAATCAGGCCCCAGCTGGTCTGTTACAGCCACTTCCCATACCTGATCACCCTTGGGAACACATCTCGGCGGATTTCACTACGGATCTCCCCCTGTCCCAAGGCTATGATTCTATTCTGGTAGTAGTCGACAGGTTCTCCAAGGAAGTCGAACTCATTCCCTGCACGAAGACCGCAACGGCACTCGATACAACTAAATTATATCTCAACCACGTTTGGAAGCACCACGGCCTTCCCACCACTATTGTGTCCGACAGAGGACCCCAGTTTGCCAGCACAGTCATGGCCGACATATGCCGTTCTCTCAGAATTAAACCTAAATTATCCACGTCTTTCCACCCTCAGACAGATGGTCAGACGGAACGTATGAATCGCGAAGTGCAACAGTTCCTTCGCTTATTCACATCTGAAAAACAAGATGAATGGGCCGCTTGGTTACCCGTCGCCCAGTTCTCCATGAATTCCAAGAAAGCCACTGCAACGGGCAAATCCCCTTTCACAGTTACACGGTCATATGAGCCCAGAATGGGTATAGAATCGTGGCACTCAAAGGCACTGGCTGCCCTCGAGTTCACCGACCGCATGGCTGACACATTGGAACAAGTTAAAAGTAATATGTCCGTGGCTCAGGACCGCATGAAACGAAACGCGGATCGCCACCGTTCCGAATCTCCGAAGTACGAAATTGGAGATAAGGTATGGCTGTCCACATCAAACTTGCGCTTGACGCGTGCCTCTCGTAAATTAACTGAGCGATGGCTCGGCCCCTATGAGGTAATGGAGCTGATGGGCTCCAATGCTGTAAAACTCAGACTCCCCTCCTCCATGAGGATTCACCCAGTCGTCAATGTCTCGCGATTGAAGCCCTATAAGGATAGATTGCCTGGTCAATCCACCTTTTGGCCCGGTCCGGTCCTGGTAACCGAGGATCGTGATGACGAATATGAGGTTGATTTTATCGTTGACTCACGGTATAAGGGCCGTCGCCTTGAGTTTCTGGTGCATTGGAAAGGCTATGATGAAACGGATAGGACGTGGGAGCCACGGGCTAATCTCGCGCATGCTACGGATGCTATTTCCAACTTTCACAAAGCACGCCCTTTCGCCCCCAGGGCCTTATCTATGACTCCTGAGGTGTTCTCTTCCCTCTTTCGGGTATATGAGAACTTTACCACGTTTAATCCGCGCCGTCTCCCCTTTGATCGCCTGGAAGTCAATCTTTAGGCCGGGGGTGGTTTTGGTATAAAAGACAGCGCATTCCTTTCTTCATGGCCATCTCACTTTTCACCCACAATGCCTTACTACCAAACGTCCACATTGTTCGTCATGCTCCTCTTCCGAGTTGCTTTGGAAATCCATATTATGAGTTACCTATTCCTCCACTCTCCATCATGGAACGAACTCTTTTCTTTCCTCTTTACTTCATATGATTTTACTTTCTTTCATCTCTATTATCTCTGGATCCTTCTTGTCTTCCCTCCAGAACGCTTGTGATACGTCACTCCCCTCCCAGGGATCCTCCGCCGTCATTTAACCCCGTTTGACGAAGGGTATCGACAACAAAACCTGCGCGTCCCTTGCGTACATCGCCCTTCCTCGCAGTCCTCTCGTTCCCATGGTCCATTCCCCTCCACTGTCTTGTCCTCCTCTTCATCTTCCTCTTCCTCATCAGGCCCTGCTCCACCACGGGCCCCTACTCCATATCCTTACGGTCTCCCACAAAGCGTCCACGTAGCCCCTGAGCCAGCTCATTGGGACACCATCTACAATGCGGATGAGACATGGAATGACGTCGAGGAACCCACATACTCGATACAAGGAGAATCGGAGACAGGGATGCTCCAACCAATGAACGACGAAGTGTGGGAAATCGGCATTGATCAACTCGATCCCAGTCCCATGTTGAGCTACAACAGGACTCTTCGCCGACAGAATCCTCTGGATTTCAAATATTTTCACCCAGACTCACAGGAGCATTCCGTCCCCTTACATGTTGAACAGGACATCCCCGGATTGAATGTCGCTGTTCTGGGAAACGACGGGAGTATGCCCGGAAGCCCCGTCACTCAGGCTAGTGATGATCCTTGGGGTGATGCAGACTTCCAGGACGCGGAAACCATCTAGGTGACTCAGAGTTTGACCATAGGACAGGGAAAATGTTATGATCGCTTCAAGCTATAATGGACTTAACATTTTTCTTTTCATTCAACCCCTATCTATCGCTTCTATTCACACATGCATATCTAATCTCCCACAACCATGCTTCTCATTCACATTAGATCCGCATTGCAGCCTCATGCTGCCACAGCGTACATGCACACAACGCATGTCCGCTACATGCCTTTACCTCATGGTACCCAGTATCACGGATACTTACCTTATATAGTAGTAGCACTGCATGGTCCGTGCACTCATGTACTTAGTATATAAACCCCAATGCAGCGCCAGAGAACACTATTCTTGTTCTCTTGGAGTTTCCCCTACAGGCAACTCTACCTTTATCTTCTCTTGTCTTTTTCTCAGTTCAAGCGAAAGGGGTAAGAAAACCTACCACACGTACCCCTTGGCGTTCACCAAGCGATTCGGCAACGTGCAATCGAGCACCACCCTCCGCCCTTATGACCTGGTCATCGACAAGATCAACCGAGCATTGACACCCCCTGTGAACACGAATGTGAACGACAACGATGATGATACAGACACAGACGAGAGCGACGATGGCGGAGAAGAGGAGCGAAGAGGAGCTGGAGGGGACTGTTGAAGACGACGACCACGATGGCCATGTGGTGCGCCCGTCGTACGAGGCACTCATTCCCAGGTCTACAACGCCATCTCTCACCGAGTCCGCGACCAAGTGTGTTTCCACTACGTCCAACTCGGTCTCGTCACCTCCGTGTTGTGTGGCACCACAGTGACGACAGAACATGGCAAACGACACTTCACCAGCAGGAAAGCGTTCTGTTGCAACGGCCTCCCTCATGAGCGACATGCCAACGCCCTTCGAGGCGACGACGAACCCCAGGCATTGCGCATCGAGCAGACGTTCACCGTCGACGTGTACAGGCTTCGACGACAACACAGGAACGGAATGTGAGACGCGCTCTCTACCCATAGTAGTAGTACTGACCACTGACACCGGCGACCACACAGGACCATCTACAATGAGGTTGTCTCGAAGATCTGCAAGTACCTCGCACACCCCACCGTGATTGACCCCATCAAACGATGCCTCCAACCCTTCAAGCCGCAGGTATGTGCTTGCTCACTTCCACACTCCGAGTCTGACCAAACCGGGTCGACTCTTTTCAAGGTGATACTGAACCTAATGAACTGGATGACCTACCCGCTCACCACCCAAGGATCCCTGAGTGCTATCTGCTCAGATGAGAGCATGACCTCGGTGTGTCGTGTCTGTGGGGCCGCATTGAGAGCCACCTGAGTGATATTGTCCAAGCGAGTCGGCTCTGCAGCTCCGAGAGGGAGCCACACGGTATGAACCACCCTTGACAAGGGTCAACCTGGAGCACGAGGATTGGGGTTCAAGATGGACCAAGGGACGTGATGATCTTGAGCTTCATCACCACTTGTGAAACGATAGACTTGAACCTTTGATTGTCTGGATCGAAATCTAGAAAGTGAGACATGCACCCAGGCGAGAGAGCACTTCCATGGCTGCAGAGACAACATGTTGGAACATGCTGTCCTGTATGAACAGAGGTTCTCGACGTTTGTCCACACCATTGATGATCTTTGCCATGAAGTAAGATACTGGGCGATCTTCTCCCAGAGGGGCCTCGAGCGAGAATGTGACTCCATTGTTGTTCCTTGTGGGATCCAGGGCTGTGAGGAGGTGAGGGAAATCATCCTTCTTGTATGACAGTGGGTTCTTGGACTTCAGCCACATCTAGAGGGATATTCTCTGAGACCTGGTGACTGTTCCTCAACACATAATCACCGCTATTGGCGAGCACTCTCAGCTCCTCTTCCATCACTGATTGCACGAGGTTCTTGATGTCCTCTATGTATACCTTGAGAGCAACCTCGAAGACGTGGAGGAGCAGGTCATTGTTGTAGGCGTAGGGGTCCAGAGCGATGGGTCTGTTGATAGGCCTGGGTATGGCCGACAGTTATTCGACGGCGTTGTGGATGATGAACTGAGCCATGGATTGCTATCGACGACAGAGTCAGTCACAATGATCCAAGAGTGAGAGAATCTACTCGAATCACTGTAGAAACACATATTGTATCGCATGGGAAAGGACTCACGTGCATGTGTGCTTTTCCGTAGGTGAGTTCCTGGACTTGCTTCGACCCCATGAGAGGTTGTCTGTTGTGGGGCATACAAGGCCAGAAGCAGGTATCTATTGAGAAACTGTTGGACATCATGTCCATAAAACTGATGAGCCTCTTGTTGAGGCATGGCATGCCATCGTGAAGTATATATACTGAGCAAGAGGAAATGAGGAAGCATGAGCTTCCAACAGACGACCTTTCCAGACCCAGTGTGCGCATAGTTGAGCAATCGTTCAAGCATCAACATGAAATTGATGTGATATGGGTCGACGGTCTTGCCAAGCACGAGGTCCGGTCGGTGTTGTTTCCACAGCAATTTGATTAGACATGTGATGGGATACGTTGTCCAGCTGAGGAGATTCGGTACATCAGGACCACCACCCTAGCCTGTTTTTTAGCTGATTAATACTGAGGATAAGATCAAAACCACACAGCACTACACAACTTACCTACGTCATACAAGGTATTGCATGAGCAAATGGCATCAGGTAGACGACCATTAATATCATTAGTACTATATGTACAGAGTGGCAAGGTTTGACGCGTTGCTTCAACACAATTCTCGTAGTGGTAGATATTGGCCATATTATTTTTTATATATTCACTACTTGGCAATAGGTTACAATATGCTAAATGACTTGCAAGGGTTCATCAACCTCTTGACTCAAGAGGTTCAGACGTTTCATCTTTTCCCTGTTCCTGTGCAGAACCCGACGACGAAGGTCTGTCTTGTGGCTGGTCCTCGGATCCGGATTCCTCCTCCTTACCTTGAATTGAGTAGTCGTCAAGTGGATGTATGCAATGCCATGTGATCATACAGATATAGAGATTTACAATGCACACCATGTAAACTAGACTGTCCATGAAGGTGCTACTAGAAGGAAACATCGACATCACTGTCATCATAACTATCACTCACACTACTATTGCTTTCTTCATCGGTCTTGACCTCTTCGTCTTCATCATCTATATTGATGTCATTTTGGGATGCTTGACTCAACTGGGGATCCCCAACATCATCTTTGTCATTGTCAGTAGTAGCCAACTGATCGTCAACCAGCTCTTGTTCATGTTGTAAGTTTGCAGTGTCATGTCCATGGCCAATTCCAATGGCTGCATAGCGTGCAAACATGTCCCGGTCAGCAAAACTAATTCAAGTTAGCATACACGAGAATAATATGGTAAATAGAACCTCACATGTTCACATAATATCATCGGGCATGTCAGGTAGTCTGGGTACTGATGTGCCACTCCGTAAGAGTTTATCAGTACGACCATCCACAAAAGCCGGAATAAGATGACATCCACGGAGCACCAGAGAAGGATCCAAAAATCCGAATGCAGAGCTATCTCCATCTTCGGGTACAAAGCCTATCTTTGGCAAGGTACACCGATGGTAACTCCACTTGCAATCCGGATCCATTCCTAGCCAACGGACCCAGAGGACTTCCATCATCTCCTTAGGACCACTAATACCACCACAACAGTATGAAAAGTCAATACAGAAAGCTTTGAGCAGCTGACAGTACCAAAACAGGTGGCACTCGGTGTTTTCCTCCCTTGACAGAGTCATGAGGAAAGCGAAGCAGTCAGTCCACAGACAATCGTGGGCTCTGTGGATATCATAGGTGGTATAGTTGATGCGAACAATTTTTGATCCCACAATTCGATCAAGATTTGGCAGGCACAGTTCATTTCATTCGTCTGGGGTGAAGGACCGCTCGTTGCCATCAAAATCCAGGTGGAGTAGTCATGTGAGCATGTGGTCCTTCAGAGATGGCATGAAATCAGGCTAGGATATACGTAAGACGCATGACACATGTAAATGAGCTGATGTCACTCACCTTGATGGCTGGATCCTCTGCGTGATCAGCAAGAAACCAAGGGAGACTGAAAATGTTGTCCTTGCGAGCTTGGCTGGCCATTGAGTAATGCAAGATTGGAGAAGCATCAACGACATCAGATACTTGATCAAGTGAGAGCTGTCTCCTTAGAAGAGTGCAGCGACGCTCTTGCCTGGTAAATTGATCGTGGATGTCCTTCTTGTTTGACAGTCCATACATCCGCTCAATTTGGCAGTGTGCCAGCTTGCCCTGTGGGATACTGGTAGGACTATGCAGCAAGACGATATAAAATGCAGTAGTTGACTTATGACCTGGGTGGAAAAGGAGTCCATCGTCCTGAATTTCTGGATCATTGTGACGTAATCACCAAGGGCATGGAATTTGTACATGTTGAGGTTGAATTTTTTCAGAAGGGGGCTTGAGCAGGCTTCTTTTCTTTGCCGACTGGCACTAAGCTCTGCCAATTCCTGCCTCTGACGTTGCCCCGTTTCCTTGGGTAATTTGTGAGTTTGGATGGCAGCACAGATAACTCGTTGAAAATGGTGTAGCTGGTCGCATAAGGTCTGTAACAACAGCTGGAGTAGTTGGACCGAATTGTTGTATGAATTCGAAGTTTAGCTAATGCATGCCATTCGCACATCCGAAATAGGAGGCGCTGAATGTTGAAGTCGTGGGCAGAAGGGAAGAGTCCTTCAAACACGGGGAGGGAACACTGCAGTGAATACTGTTGAGTGCTGCAAACCTATGAGTACTCAAGACTGTACCTGGAGTATGTGCTCAAAGAACCACCCTAGTTGCTGGCTTGTGTCTGCCACATCTGGTGGGAAACAGCGGATTGCATTCAGTCCAAAGGAAGATATTTGAGTAAATCTATCGGAGCACTTGTCAGGAACTAAACTGACCAACAGATTGCATGCATACCACTCATTAAGCATGTCGATCTCCCGTGGGTCAACAGCATAGAGTAATCAGAGTAGATGTTTGAGGACCGACTTGAGGATACCCAGCTCGAATTCATGGAGTAAGTCTACTACCAGGTTTGGATACAATCTGAATCCCAAGGGAGACAGTCGCTCGCAAAAAGAGTTCTGGTGTGCGTGTATGAGAAGGCATCGTCGCCAAAGGGTATTCTTACCAGTGTCGGTACCAGAGAATCATTCTTGAGAATGGATTCCACCGCCGTGCCCTTCAGAGGTTGGCCAAGCTGGTAAATCACCTGTCGCGCTAGTCTGATCTTGTTCACTAGGTAGGACCTTACTTGAGATAGTCTTGCAGCAAGGTCTTTCAGGAATCCGGTGCGATGGAACTTGGATTTAGGGATAAGGCAGTGGGGACAAGGGCAGTGTCCCTTGTCCTGGATGGTAGCAAGGAGAACTTTATGTCAATCACTCAATTTTCCGGGTAGTCAGCCGAGTAAGTAAATATCCTGGGATATACTCTCCACTTGATGCCATTGAAGCATATAACCTCAATACCATTCTTGTAAGCATTGAGGAATTCGTCATTGAGTAATAACATCCAGATCGCATGGATGAGTTCTCACTTGCAGTGCATGAGAAGGTCGCGGTTGTGTTTCTTGCCAGTGATTGAAGATAAGAAGGTTTTGATGGACTCTGGAAGCTGATTGTATGAGAATTTGAGAGCAAGGCTGCAAACAAGACAAAAGACTTACAGAAGGAATGAAGGCAATTGGGTGACAGCATCCTGAATCAGGATTAGAGCGAGCATATTTGGAGAGGTTCCCAAAGAAAAGATAAATTGGCCGTGCAGACACGTGCCCAAACTGTGTGAGACGAGTCAAGTCTGACCAGAACATGAGGCCTGCCACCACTCTTTCCAGCTTACAATGGTCGTCCCTCTTCTACCTCATTATTTCATTACAGGAACATCTTGAATAGTGGAATGTCTCAAAGTGCCCTGAAAAGAGGTGGGATTTGAGCCATAAGGAAACATCAATTATGATGCCCTCACCTCAGTGACCAATCTCGAAGCAATTGTATTTGAGTCCCCTGGAGGCGATTGCATGCCGACCTAAGGTACAAGTGAGATAGATCTTTCAGAGGAATCATGCCACGTACATGGGACGCCTCAGCGCCCAATCTAACACACTTGTTCGGAGGCTCCTCTGTGACGAGAAAATTGATTGCTTGTGCAAATTGCTCAGTTTGCACGCGAGCATGGATTTTGACATGCCGAGCGATGCTGTGTCAGACCTCGCTGGGAGGTGAACGTGCAAGGACAATCAGGGTGGCATTTGAAGTTAGAGACCATCAGCAGTCAACAGTGCACAGAAGTGAAGAGACTGAGCTTGAATGAAGTGAGACAACAGGTTTTATAATTCCGTGTTTGAGTCCACGTTGAGAAATGGTGGCATGCAGTGTCCCACCCAATGTTGTGATATGAAAGAAAACACTGAGAGCACGTTGCATTCCAAAAGAGTTCATGCTCACCGCATGTCTGGTGTGGGTATGATCCGAAATTTGAAATGGTTGAGGGGTTGTGACAGTTGAGAGCGGCAGTGGTAACCTGTTCCAGACGGACTACAGAATGACACATACGTACCCAGAAAGTAGATGGTGTCATGCAACAAGGGAGAAGGGAAAACAGATATGCATAAGCACAGAACACAGTTACAGTCCTAGAACGGCACACTAATCATGGTAGTCCAATGGAAAACAATGGGGAAGGATAGGGGGACGGCCGAAATGATCAAAGAATGTCTGTACGTAAAATTGGCATGCTTGGGACATGACTTCATAGGCTTGTACGTCCTTGGAGCCATTGGAGCCAATAGAATGCAAGGAAGAAAAGGAAGGGTGTGTGTTTGGCCATGTTGAAAGCACGAGACAAAAGGAGCAGAGAACTCGTTCATTGTCAGGGTAAGAGTCTGTGAGCCCAAGATCGCAAGCTCTAGATGGCTCTGACCACAGTACTAGCCCCGCACTGACCTGCACACGATCCATTACGTGCTGAGATCATGAGTATTACACTCTCCCAATATTCTAGCCTAACCAGTAGCTAGAAAATCCTAATATGCACAGTAGAGGTAGCTTACTATCTAAACTACCTACTCTCCAAATTTCATCATGTTTGCTTTATTCCTTAAAGAGATATTCACAAATCTCTAGTAGCATACCCATATTACCATAGTGTACTCAAAACACTATTATTCTAATTACTCTCTCAATAGACAATTAGCCCTTAGTTAGATTATCTAATCATGTACTACACAGCTTGACCTGCACAGCCCATATATCACATGACCACTTGCCTGCTTAGGATGCTGCACAAATTGCCATCCAAGCACAGCAGTGAGTCTCACTTTCATAGAACATTCTAAATAGAATGTACAGCCATTAACCTGTGCAAGGTTTCTGTAACTCATAGCATAGCCCTGCATGAGGCAGTGTGAGTCATACCTCAGAAAAGTGAATAACAATCACACCTGAGTCAACATGAGTCATGAGTGTTGAAGCTCATAACATAGGCATACCTGAGTCAAGATGAGTCATACTGAGTCAACATGAGTCACACATGAGTCAGTCTTGCTACCACTACTGCTAGTCACATATCCTACCCATCCAATCATATTCATTCATGGCAAGCAAAATGACTCAGAACATAGCCTCAAAGCTGCTAAATGTAGAAGCATAGCCACATGTAAAAAAGGTATATAAGAAGTGGAATTTTGCAGTGAAAGATCATCCCATCATCTGATTATCTATTATCAGAGGATCTCATATCTGGTATCTCAGAATCTAAGAAAGTCCCAAGTGACCCTTAGATTTCTAGTCTCTACATACTTGGTAGCTAGTACTTAGCAGAAAACACTACCAAAAGATGCAGCTAACACAGCTACTCTTACCTAAGCTATTACTAAGTGGGCAAATACACTGCCAATCGTAATCTAAGCAAATCTAGTTTAGGAATACTTAGTACCTGCTACACACAGAGATCTTGCTGGCATACATTCCACTCCAGTTTCCCAATAAATAAGGTTGTAACAACCCATATTGTGTGAGAACTAAGTGACCCCTTTAGGAAATATCCTACACATTACATCATACATAGCCACCACAGATTCCCAGGAATCTAGCTACTCTTCAAATAAGTGTATATACACGGCAAAGCCTATAATTTGGTACACACAACCAAACAACTCATATTAGCACACCCATATACTACTATACAAGGTAGTCTATTCACACCCTTGACAGCTAATACCATTAGCTTCAAGAATCCTTACACAACTACAATATAATTCAGTACATATCTATCGCTAGTAAGTCTAGCAACCCTTTAGCCAGTAACAATAGGAATAGTCTACATATTCCTTATATCTTTAGAACCTATATTAGCTAGGAACGAAGCCAACCCTTTTACCCTTGACTAACCATCAGGAAAGGAAGAACGACCAGGGATCCAATTAGTTAAGTTTCTCACTCATTCAGTAGACAAGTTTTCTTTTTCTATAAGTATCTTCTGTTTGATCTGGTAGATAGAGTTGTCCTATCACCAGCTTATAACTAGATTGGGCCTGGAGGATTGATTGCATAGGATTTTCCCCTAGCAAATCTAGCACTTTAAATCCTGTAAGAATGACAGCACTACCAGGGAAAAGGGCATGTAAAAAACTGACGCACTCCATATGATGTTCTGCCCACAGGCAAGGGTTGAGGACTTGATCAAGGGCACACAATTCGTACTGCCATCCAATTTCATATACCTCCCAGAGGATAGCCCTAATAATGTGGGCAGGTGGATTGGTGAGCAAGGAGACTGGAATATACTTTCCACGCCATTCCACCTCTTCTTTTGGGGCCAAAGAGGACCCTTGAGTCATGGCCGCAATCACCTCACCAAAGATATCCAGCACTGCCAATTTATGACCCTTGGCAGAGCCATTGCCCATGCTGCTCGCAGGTGCTGCTTCAAGCTCTTCCCTGGATGGCATGCAGTGTAGAATTTCCCTCCATTGCTGGGGGAGAGGGAATCGGGAGGGGGGGTCATGATCTAACTGACTGATCCACAGCAGATGAATTGCGAGCCAGTTCGTCATGAAAAGCTGGCGGCGTTCAGGAGTCTGTCTGTCCAGAAATGAGGAGTGCTGGCTCTGGGACACAATAACCCTGATCCACCAACCCCTTCTTCACCCTGGAAGGGTCTTTGTCCACACATTTCATTGCATTTTCCCAGACACTGAAGGATAATGGCATATCAGGCACACACAGCTCTTCCCATTTGTTGCGACCAGCAGTGGGGGTGCCTTCACAGAGAGTCAGCAGGCGCTTTTAGAAGGCATCGGTTGTCATGACTTGCCTGCCTGTGGTCGTGCATGCTCCCTTTGCGCAGCTTTCCGTAAGTGGGCTTGAGTGGGCGCTTTGCCTGCTTGTGACACTTGGGGAGCAGAAAGTTGAGAGCCACAGGAACCAGGGTCTCCTGAACCTGTGAACGTGCGCCGCATATGCATATGACAATTCAATCCACCTGGACTGCGGTAGAGGCAGTTGAAAGGTCGGACGGTTTGCCACCTTCGGAGTATATTGAACAAATGATTGTGTCGGGAAAGGTGAACTTGATGGACTTCTCGATGTTAGTACGAGAAGTGATTGTATGGGGGGGGGCAAATGAACCATACTGGCACACCCGTGTGGTAAAAATGGCAGAGGGGCAGACAACAACTACGCAGTACCGTCGTAACTGCGTGTGTACTAGATCGGTGAATCCGGTGAATCCCGGCTACTCTCAGAGTCACATGTTTCAAAATCCAAACTTGAGTGAGCAAAAAACTTGGAGTCCAAACAGACTCTAAGCTGAATCCCTCTGTCACTTTGGAAAAAATGGCTCACTCGTCACCTAAGCTACATTCAACTGTCTGGATGCGAAGTCGATCACCTGTGACCAAGTCACTTGTATCGTCTGCATCTCTCCGAACATGTCGTTCATGCGGACGGCCGGTTTGCAACTGCCGACTGTTTCCAATGGCCACAGGTATATTGCGATCAGTATCGTTATGCTGTCTGTATACGCCGCAAAGAGGATTACCCTTCCCCTGATCCACTGTCATGGGTGTGGTATCGCCCCATGATTGAAGACTTTGAAGTTCATTCCCATGCTGCCTTTCAGATCGGTCAGCTGAAGCTCAACAAAGCAGCTGGCATCGCTTCCTTGTGTCAGGTTGCGTCAGACCGCTATAATGAATGGAAAGCCACACGGGGTGACAAGCAAGACATTGCCAGTAGAATGCTCAAGTCCCTTGAACACGATGTCATGGTGCTTCTCAACCATCTGCTGACCTTTCACAATATTACTGTCTTTGTGGCTCAAGCACAGCGGTACTGCCTCAACATTTTGGCCTTCCTTGACTATGTTATGTACGTACAACGTCTCTTACCCTTCTGGCCCTCAGCTTTCTGTGTGGTCCTCCTGGATGGGGTGTTTCACGCAAGACAGCAAAATTTGCGATGATCTTGTATCATCCTGATTCATCCATGGGACGTTCAAATTCCTCTGGATCGTCTTCTATGTCATTGCGCTCTCATGGGGTGATAAACCCTGTGAATTTCTCTGCAATGTCCTCAACTAAACATCACAAGCCAAAGGCTGTTTGGCGCCCTGCAGATGTCAAGGAGATGCTCGATTTTCTTATCGAAAAGCTGGCTGAGATGGGCGATGGTGACTTCAAGGCACAAACATGGAATTAACTAGCTGAATACCTGCGAAACAAATACCCCTTGCTGGCAGGCGAAGGGGACAAGAGCGCTGACTTATGCAAACAAAGGTTTGGCCAGGTTTGTCCTATCCTCCTCTCCCCATACATATGTATTTATTGAATCATATCTAGCTCAAGGCAGACTTTGAGGTTGTTCGTGACCTTAAAACTGCATCCGGATTTTCTTTTTCCGGGGTACAGGGAGCAACTATTACAATAGAGACTGAGGACATCTGGGATAAATATGCTAGGGTATGTCGCTATCAACAGAATATTCCAGTGCTAAAATTGATTTATTCAGAGTCATCGCGGCTCCCAAAAGTTCTGAAACAAGGGGTTTGAATACTACAAGGAAATGCTGGTACTTGTGCCACACAAGACCCAGCCCCGAGGCAAGCATGGCTACTATGGGGCCAGTAGTAGCTGTAAAAAGGCTTCCGCCTGTCTTTCCAAACAGCTAGCCACCATGGAACAGCCCTCCAGTACGCTCAATCTCCGCCAACTCTCCTCCGCAATCAACGCTTTCTCAGAGTATCAAGGCTCAAGCTCCTCCCCCTCGAAAGACGTTAACCCCAACATCATTCCTCCTTCCGCTCCATCCAGCTACTACCTTCCTTCATCTTCTGTCGCCTCTGGTTGAACAGATGTCACCAGCATCAGCCACGGGAAAAGGAAAGCAGATCCTGCACCATCCGAAGCTTCCGAAAGTGTTCACAAACGCTCCCGCACACCAATGGTTGCCGCTCAAGCACAATTAGATGGTAGTGTAGCGATGCAGGACATTGCCACTGCTTTCAAGGACTTTTCACGCACAATGGCTGATATCAACAAACCTTCATCAAAGGTTCCCAAGACTGATCTCAGTCAAGCAGTGAATATCCTCAATCAGCATACTGAGCTCTCTGTACTCGACAGGATGACAATCAGTGATTATCTCGCAAATAATGTGAATCAGGCCATTGTCTTTCGTAGTATGTCGGATATGGAGACACAGAGAATCTGGATACAGGTAAAACTTCAGGCCATGCATGGTGTCTGAGTCGGACAATAACTAGCTTGTTTTCTTTATCATCGTTGTAACAACCGTGGGATGTAGTACGAATATCATGATGATTGGACACTACAACATATTGTTCATCTGAGATACAAGCTACTCGGCGTCGCCCCGCCACTACATGAGTCCACGTTGTCGAAGATTATGCTGATAATCAGTCCACATCTCCTGGGTGATCTGATCTGGCAGATGCTCTGCTCGCCGCCTCTCAGCCGCATTGACGAGTCTGTCAGCAAGAGATCTGGTGAGTGCTTCGTTGATGTCCTCCTCCATATCTCTGTCAGCATTGTTGCCCCCCCCTCGTTCTGATACCCATGAAGGAAATCAGGGTTGAATATCTCATCAGGATCATGCCGGCACATAAAATTATGGAGTGCACACAATGTGGCAGGAACTCGAGCTTGAATATCCATGTCGTATTCAGCGGGGAACTGAAGAAGACGCCAACAGGGTTTTATGATGCCGAAAATGTGTTCTATGATGTTCCGCAGAGCCGCATGGCGTAGGTTGAAGAGTTCCCGAGGGTTTTGAGGACTAGAGAAAAAGAGTAAGATGGGCTGGGGGGATGCATTGATTGTGCAAACATACCGTAGTCTGGCTTGTCGCCATTCTCGTAAGTGATAGCGCACACCGCGATATGTTACCATGGATATTGCAGATATGCCAAACCCAGCATCGGCAAGAAGGTATTTTCCGTTGGGAATGTGCAGGTCAATTGAACGTGCGGTATTCCAGAGAGCTGCGTCAGCAGTCACACCATCCCAACCGGTGAGTGTGTAGGTGAAAAAAAGGTCGAAGTTGCAAACGAAAAGACAATTCTGGGATAGGAATCCCTTCCGGTTCCGCATGTTTGCATGGTCTCTTTCAGGTACGAAAGCCCGGATATGAGTACCGTCTATTGCACCAATGCAGTCCTTGAAAAATTGGAAGCGAGGATGCCCGTCGATAGCGAGTGGGATTGGTGTAGTAGCAACAGGAAAGATGACCTGGAATGTACAAAAAGGTGATGATGAAAGCGCAAAGAGGATGTGTTTGAAGTATCTAGTAGAACTATGAGTTGATTTTCAATGCAATAAAGCAGATGAACTCACCTCGAGATTGTTTCCGGTGAATGTTGGAACCGGTCAGCGATGTGCCACCTTGAAAGTCCAGTGACAGCAGTGTGCAGGAAAATGGCAAGTTGCTCCTCAACGAAGATACCATTTCTGGACGATGTGATGCCATTCTTCATGAGTGTTTCTGCTAAAGCTTGGAAGACCTCTGATTTGATGCCTAGTGAGATTCAGATTCTGTCCGGGTGACCATTCATTAGCTCAAGTACCCAGGCTTTACCAGTGAGTATTGAAGTATGAAAAGGGATTCGTGCATTCAGTGTGAGGAAGAGCAGATTGTAGTAATAAGCGAGCTGAATGATGACAGTGGTGAGCATGAGTGCCAAGCGTTGGCGGCGTAGGGTTTGCTGCTGACTTTTGATATCCATGCTGCAGCATCGGAGGCCATGGCATGCTGCAATCACCTATATACCCGTTGAGATCTATCTATAGGCTACCCACACACCGGCTGCCACAAGGACCCATGACCCGGTGAATCCCGAGAGTCACATGTTTCAAAATCCAAACTTGAGTGAACAAAAACTTGGAGTCCGAACAGACTCTTACGGTCCTGAGTGCAAGTTTGAGGTGCATACCTCAACAGGGCAATTGACATTATGGGAGGAGGAACGACTACCAAATTCATTATAAAACTGAACAGTTTCTTGTGACAATGTACCATACCTGAATATTTCTGCGACGTGATATGAGTAGTAGGAAGAGGGAATGCAAAGTGAGTGGTGATGTGGTGCATCGGGAATGGGAGTCTTGCGGTAGACCAACTAGTAGAGGCAGGTGGGGTGAAAGTGCAGGTGGAATGGAAGTGCAACAGCCTTGAATAATAGGGAGGCAGAGGTACAAAAAGCACTTCAAAGGGTCTTCAACCCTAGTGTTGCCCAATGTGAGGTGGCAACAGGGCGACCCTATGGACACAAAGTCCAAAAGCGTTCACAGAGATGTTTGAGCGGCACACAGCCAGCTCTGGGAGGAGTGCGGGATTGCAGTACATGTTCGGCGTTGGCACAAAGATCACTACCCTAGAGGGCACAAAGCCAGCTCAGGTGAGTTCGTGGGTTGGGTCTAGTGAAGGTGCAAGGTCTTGAATGCGAGATGGGTGATGTGTGGCAGTTACAGAGGAAGGTTGTCAAAGACTCGGAACTAGTTAGATCAGTGAACTCCGAATCCCGGCTTATACATGGTTAAATGATAAACCGTGTCAACATTCAAACTCAGCCACTCAGTCCGACAAATATGATCCACCATCCACAGGGTCTCTCACAGCAAGTAGTGTAAGCATGCCCATCAGTTCTGGCAGTTCCTCTGGTAGCCCTTCTCTCACCACTTCAGTTGACTCTGCAAATTCATCCTCCTTGCCCAGTCCACAGGAGAACAATCCACTCTTTCAGCTTCTGACCAAGTCCCCATTCCCATCCTCTGAGAGCTTTGGCAAACAGCCAACTATCAGAAGAATGTCTACCCTGGATGCTCAGACACATACCCACCCATTCTCCTTCACCCCTCCCTCTTCCCCTTCATACATCTCCAAATACCCCAAGAAACCCGATGGTCGGCATCAGTACCCAATCGCTAATGCCCAGGACCGCTGTTATCGCCCCTACTGCTCTCCCAGGACTGGGGAGGTCCTCCCGGGGCTGCTTTATGTAGCACAATCATTTGGCATAATGTTCCCCAATGATTGCATGGTTGATCAAGTCAGAGACACATGTCGCTCGGAGGTATGTTATATCATCACATTGATCAGTCAATATCTTACCCGAAGATAGGGCAAGCGTGGGCTTTTTGAGACCCTTACTGCCATGCCAGACAGAATGCTGAAGTTAGCACTATGGCTCAAATGTGCAGATTACGACCATGTTGCTCTATGGGTTGCCCTCACCTCAGCGGAAATCAAATTCACCAAGGAGCACCGTGGTTTCTTGGCCAACATGCGTGACCAGCATCTTGGAGAGCTCGCAAGTGGCCAGGAAAGCCTTGCTGCTCTCCAAGATGTGCTTGCTATGTGTGGCCTGGAGGAAACCGAAGACAATGTGGAGTATCATAAGGATGCCTGCATCAAGGATCTTCTTATGTTAGCACTTGCTGGGTCGGACATGTCAGAGCTGTAGGAATTGATTGGTCTACGAGGCTTGTGTTGGTTGGATGAAAACGACGAAATTGGGAGTTCCTCCGAGGGCGACAAGGGACATTCTGATTAATGGTGACCTCGACAGGTTGGGGTGGAAAGTTTCACCATAGAAGCTTTATTTTCACGCATGTAACCCTAACTTGTATTTTTTAATGTATGACCATTTTGCTATTTGTTGCCTGGAGGAAACATATGGTACTTATCATCAGGGTGCCCGCATAGAAGATAACTCTTCTTCCATGTCTATCTCACCATCATCCTCTGGGTATCACTCTGGACTTACCATGCCCTCCTCGGCCCATACTTCCAACGAGAAGACTATGAGTAGGTGCCCTTGAATCAGATTTCATTTATTCACCTGCTAAAGAGCATCCCGCAGCCTGTTACTCATGAAGGTCAGTTAGATCAGAGCTACATGTGCAGAGCGAACTCGGAGCAGGTCTTCATCAGCAATCCTTACATGATCCTCAACTGCCCTGATGACAGACTGTACGTATGAGTCGAATCTGCAGCTCGGATTGATTTGCTAATAGTACTCACAGCAGCTTAACCACGGGGCAAACTCGGAACAGGTCCTCGTCAGCAATCCTTACACGAACCTCAACTGCCCCGATGGCAATCAGGCTGTACGTATGAGTCGAATCCGCAGCTTGGATCAATTTGCTAATAGTACTCACGACAGGTTAACCGCAGAGTGAACTCGGAACAAGTCTTTGTCAGCGATCCTTACATGATCCTCAACTGCCCCGATGGCAATCAGGCTGTACATATGAGTCAAATCTGCAGCTCGGGTTAATTTGCTAATAGTACTCATGACAGCTTAACCGCAGAGCGAACTCGGAACAGGTCTTCGTCAGCAATCCTTACATGATCCTCCACTGTGCTGATGGCAACCAGGCTGTACATATGAGTCAAATCTGCAGCTCGGATTGATTTGATATAGTACTCACAGCAGCTTAACTTTGCTTCGTTCAGCGAACAACGCAGTTATCCCGAACCACTGCCCACTACTCGCGATGATATCTTCATCAGTGATCCTCGCAGAACCCCCGATGTCAGCCAAAGTGTACATATGAGATGAATGCTTGACCCGGCATCATTCAGCGAACAACAATTCATCATCAGCCAGCTGGCCTATTACTGCCCCAATGCTAATCAAAGTGTATGTATGAGATGAATCTGTAACTAATTTATTTGCTGAGTACTTACCGCAGCTTGACCGGGCACCATTCGACATACAAGGCTCCGTCAGCCAGTCGGCCTATTCTGAGCCACAATGCCATAGATCCTGTCAGTGACCAACCCGGTATTACCCTTATCATGATCCTTACCCGATTGCAGCTCAGTGTCCGCCACAAAACCCTGACCTCCAGCAAATGCCACAGTATCCCAATCGGCCACAATCCATCACCCCAGAACATCCCCATCAATCCATTTTGCCAACTTCAGCGCATCCTTCTTCAAGCAGAGGTGGAGCTGGCAGTCTCACCCCCCTTTATCCTCAACCCTTGGTTCCACAGTATCCCCAACCTTCCACAACCTTCACGCTACCATTAGTCCATATGGATCAAGCTCACTTGGATCAAATTCAGTCTGAATTCATCCCACTCCCACAGCTTTCTGGGCCAAAAAAGAAACTCACCAAAGAGGAGACCACAAAGGCCAAGCAGCATGCCCGTGAAGCTTTACTGAAGATCATGGGGTCTTTAGGAGCACTATTCTCCGCAGCACATGATACAATGATCAAGAGTGCCATGGCCACAGGCATCACAAAGGAGACGGTGGTCACTGATGTCGAGCTGCCACGTAACATGCAGAAGGATACCGTGCATTGTATGGGCAACGTCTGTCACATTTGGAAGGATATCTGCCTCCTCTGCGTTCTCTCGGACCTGGGTCTCCAACAACCAATCAAGGAGCCTACTCTGCCAGTCAATGAAGTGAAAATCAGAGCAAATGGGCTACTTGACACCTTCTCGTTCCTGTGAGCAACACCACACTCTGAGTACTTTACTTCACCGAAATTCCACTTGACCCTTGTCCATGTCGTGTTCGAGAGGAAAACATCACTTTGGTCTCCTGACAACCTTAACGACTTACAAGAAACCTCCGACAATCTCTTTGCGCTCAGAGGAGCCGCCATCGCCATGAACATTCACGACTATGAGAATGGAAAACATGAACCTGGTGAGGTCAGTATAGAGAAGTGGATGATTGATTACCAACACATATGCAAATTGATCCGAGAGATGCGAGTGGATGTTGAACATCAGGCAGTGCTGGACTCCATACAGCAGAGGGTTTGGGAACGTGGAATGTAACTCGCCTCGTAAAGCGAGGCATAACTGCGGTAGTTGCATAGAGAGATACATAAATGCTGTGTTTAGCAATGCAGAATTGGGAGTTTGGCATCGTACATATGGTGCTGAAGCAAGTTCAGTGATCCAGAGTGTGTTGACTGTGAGCGGAGGATGTGGTGACATATGATACCTAGATGATACAAGGCTGCATGAGGGTGAAATGCGCCGAGGGGAGGGAACTGGGAGCATTGATTCAGAATGGCCACAGGGGAGACGCTTCAAAGAACCTTCAACCCCACTGTCGCTCGATCCGAGGCAGCGACGGGGCGGTCCTATGGACACAAAGTCCAAAAGTGTTCTCTGGGCGACACAAAGTCAGACCAGAGATGTTAGGGAGCAGCACAAAGCTAGCTCTGGGGAGTCCGTGGGATTCCAGCGAAGGTGCCTCTGGAAGGGTAACATGTTCAGTGAAGGGGCGAGGTCCGTGTGTGCGCGGGATGGAGATATGCAACGGTGAAAGACAGACATTGCACCAACTGTGAGCAGCCTGAGATGTGGCAGGCACAAGAAAGGAGAAGTGACTTGGTTGTGACTGACCACAAATTTGGTAAACATGTGACACACACCTCATTTCTCAAATGATTCTTCTATCAACCACTGTCAATGCCTAATAGAGACATCCCCAACCATCATATCAATCACTCATCTCATGCTCAAAGCCTCACGCCATCGCCGCACCCAACCTCACGGACTCCCCAAAGCTAGCTTTGTGCTGCTCCCTAACATCTCTGGTCTGACTTTGTGTCGCCCAGAGAACACTTTTGGACTTTGTGTCCATAGGACCGCCCCGTCGCTGCCTTGGATTGAGCGACAGTGGGGTTGAAGGTTCTTTGAAGCGTCTCCCCTGTGGCCATTCTGAATCAATGCTCCCAGTTCCCTCCCCTCAGCGCATTTCACCCTCGTGCAGCCTTGTATCATCTAGGTATCATATGTCACCACATCCTCCGCTCACAGTCAACGCACTCTGGATCACTGAACTTGCTTCAGCACCATAAGTACGATGCCAAACTCCCAATTCTGCATTGCTAAACACAGCATTTATGTACCTCTCCTATGCAACTGTTAAGAGCGAAAATGCTAATGGAAGCGGACTAGCCACTTGCAGGATCAACTCAGGACGACTCTGGAGTCCACAGTGAGTAACCATGATGATATTGAGAGGGATAACAATGTTCTACTGACCTGGAGTCCACAGTGAGTAACCAAAGGATACAATGTGGCGCTCCAGGGAGTAACTGCGCTTCAAGGTAAACAACAATACACAGTTCAGCCACAATGAGCTGGGAAGCGCAAAGGTAAAGTCTTGTATGGGTAGAGATACCACAACAAGGTAAAGAGAAGCTGAAAAGTGGTAGGTAAGTAAAGTGGCCATGGAGAACAACATGGCCATGGTTAGAACGCGAAATGATGTATCAATGAGGTGCGAAATCACCAAAACTAACAGCAACTACCAAATCCCCTTCTGCGGCAACGCGCTAATTGCACTCCCATGGGAGTGACCAATACCTGAGCTTGCATGTATATTGAACCTCCTCCGAAGCTGTGGGACGCTCAACAGAAGTGACTGCAATGAAGGTAAGTGCCACTCTACTCATATAACTGATGTTCCTTACTGTTGTTTTCCGCGCGGCATCTAATTACATGCTCTGCATGCAGCCAGAAACCACCACTCACTTCCTTAGCCCACCTGCCGTTTTGCTGCAGCATCACTATCTGTGGGGTTGTGTAAGCCCTCTCCAAGCAGCTTTACAGTCACCCGGCCCTGGTAATTAGCCTTATCCAACCACAGCACAATCATCTTGAATGCTGGACGCTGGAGCAGAGCAAGGAGACCGTGAGTGACCCTTCGACTTGCCTTCCAGCTCATTGACAGATGTGTCAAGTCGTGTAGGTACTGAAAGCTGCTCGCCATTATGTCCAAACTCCAGTTGGATGTCAGATCCAGATGAGTAACACGATGGAAAGCAAACATGTCCAGGAGATAGACAAAGCATGTTCGATAAAACAGAGCAGGATCAACTGTGAGGAACCTCAGGTGCATGAGGTTATTGAGCTTGTTGACAATCATGCGGAATTGACAATGACTGTTACCTCCCCTGTGTAGGATGAGGTTGATCAGGCAAGGGCAGCGGTGTAGGAGTAATGCCACGGTGCTGGGGGGAACAGACATGCCAATATGGAGGTAGAGGGCTTTTCCCCCATCCTAGCGAGTAACGGTAAGAGGCTCCACGCACCAGCCTCGGAAAATATGCTAATTTTTCTATACAGGATGGGCTCCAGCCTTCCAGGAAGTACTATTTCAGCTTCATATACGAGTAAATGCTGAGCTCTGACCATGCTTTGATGCGTTGAGCCACCCGAATGTACGTCGCTAGCTCATGTGGCTTTCTGCTTGCTAATAAAAAAATCATTCTCTCTAGTTTGTCAGGCAGATTTGCCCTTCGAAGGCTGGAAGCGATGACCATAGTTAAGGTGACAGATTAGTGGACGGTTGGGGGAATGAGGACCTCTTCAATCATCAATGATGGCTATTTATTCAATGTATGGTCTGCTAAATACAGCAGAGGCTTTCCATCACAGACCCGATCACTTGTGGTGTTCACCTGTTTGCAAAGTGTTGTCGAAAAGCTTGTAAGTAGAATACTAGTATCTGCATTGCGGAGTCTTAATGATATCATCCATGGCATCCTACACATCAACCCTGATGAACTACTGGGTGGCCAGAAGCCCTGGTGACCTCGCTGTGGTCATGTCCATGCCATGGTTGCGGGACTTTCCCCATTTGGAAGGCATACGGAATGAAGGCAGTTGAACACGAGTACTTAGTTGTTAGTTTTGGTGATTTCGCACCTCATCGCGTTCTAACCATGGCCATGTTGTTCTCCATGGCCACTTTACTTACCTACCACTTTTCAGCTTCTCTTTAGCTTGTTGTGGTATCTCTACCCATACAAGACTTTACCTTTGCGCTTCCCAGCCCATTGTGGCTGAACTGTGTATTGTTGTTTACCTTGAAGCGCAGTTACTCCCTGGAGCGCCACATTGTATCCTTTGGTTACTCACTGTGAACATTGTTATCCCTCTCAATATCATCTTGGTTACTCACTATGCACTCCAGAGTCGTCCTGAGTTGATCCTGCAAGTGGCTAGTCCGCTTCCATTCGCATTTTCGCTCTTAACATTAGTTAAGTGTATCATAGACAATCAACACCCGTCTAACCTGATGTAACCCATCATAGCATTTCAGGTTTCCCGAACTGCACAGGTCGACCTCCTGGATAAGTCTAATCACACTTAACCTTTGGGCTTCGGGGTATCTGTTAGGAGGGAGATGACGGTACTGGGCCGGGTCCTATGTTATGTGGCGCTAAGGGAGGATTTCCAAGAGAACACCTTACACTGGCTGTGGCCATGCCAGACCTGAATCAGGGTCACACAAGGACATGACTGGCACTGAGGCTGGACTTCCATCTCGCATAATGAGAACACCTTACACTGGCCGTGGCCATGCCAGACCTGAATCAGGATCACATGACGACGTAAGTTAGTGGTGCTCCTCAGCCTGCCAACCCTCCAACTATCTGGCCCATCTGGCTTTTTATAAAGAGTCCAACTTGGTCATTGTTGCACTGCCTCTCCACCTGATCTTTATCTCTGCCTGAAAAATGTCAAGCACCAATGTCTCCCTCCAGCAGGCTGGCACCAGCAATACTGGTGCAGATGTCTCCACCCAGAACATCGACCCCTCTCTTCTGATGCAACAGATCCAACATCTCATCTCTGTACAAGACCGCATTTTGAAAGCCGGCCAGACCAAAAAGCAGAGCATCTCTCCATTCCTTGTACCATCATCGACTCATATTTCCTTCGGTAGAGCTGTTGCAAATTTTCACTACAAAGGTCGTGACGTCCCATGTCTCTCCACAACACTGTCGATGACATGTTGGCAGAGGTTGACCGACGAGCGCACACTGCCAACACAGGTGTCGCAGTCAACCACACAGACCAGTGCGTGATGTTATGCATCACTTATCAGCGTCACTGACAAAGCATACCAGGGAGATCCAATTATACAAGTCCTACAAAGACTTGTTATGGTGGATACCCTCCATTTCCGACATCCCTCCGTCCGAGCTGCGAGATGCCATGGTACAGGTCAGAAATCTATCACCTTTGCTTGGTATGGTGGCACTCAAAAGGATTCAGCTCGGCCAAGGTGCTGACAGCAGCTGTGCTGACGATACCCGCTGGTTGAAAGTATAGGTTGTCAACTGGCTCATGCAGGGTATGCCAAGATCTGATCTCCCCCTGAGCACAGCAGACAAGACTGGGCGAGGTTTTCACAACAATGTCACCACATGCCTTTTGTGTCCAGTCGACTATAATTGGGACGATCCCAAGTAAGTGCATCTGGTACCTCAACACGTTTCACAGATATGGTGGTATAGTCAACGGCAAAAGATACGTGAGTTCCATCCAACTATCTCGTCACTGCCCAGTCTTGGCTGGTATTTTTATATTCTGGCGGCCAAATTGATTCCAACAACCCCAATATCAGCCTGTTCAAAGGTGAAATCCTAAAGAGGGCGAGTCCTGCTTCACCAAGGTTTTTCTTCTTTCTGATTCCTATCACAGGCGTTGAAAGCTGTCTTTGTTTTACCCAGTGCTGCTGAGGCCCCGGAGGAGGCCCCGGAGGACGACAGTCCCCAAGGATCCTCTTTGTCAAGATGTCACCAAGGCGAAAGATGGACACAGGCTCATGTGGCGAAGTTATTAGGTATGAACACTGTCGAAACCATAGCCTATCTGGCTTGCCAGGTCAGCCAATTACTTTGCACTGACATTTGACGATGAAGCTAATCAATCACTGGGCTGGTTGGTAGGTTCGTTTTGCCTTATCCTCTGTTAGTTCGTGGGCAATGGTCGATGGTGTATTTGACACTCGTGAGTTCTATGAGGCGAGAGTCGAGTGGTTCAAGAAAACGAGGACCAAGGAGGATAAGAAGTTGGTGGATGATCTTTTGTTGTGGTGGAATAGGTATGTCTGTTGGTCCTTTCGTATCAGAATTGGGGTTAATTGTGAAGTACAGGAATGTCTTTGGACCAACATTTGCCTTTTAGATTTGGCGAGACACCGGTGCTCATAGGTCTGTGGCGAAATCGCTGAAGACGCGACATCACGTTACTGGTGCTGGTCCGACTCACGGTGTCACATAGTTCGATTAGTGTATTGTTTGTGAGCAAATTGTGAATGATTTTAATTTGTGTGTTGATTTGGACTGGTTGATATGGTGAGCCATTGAAGAACGTGATGGATATTTTCATTTGGTGACCTCATTCCCTGGTCCGATACACATTCACATTCATGGTCATGCAGTTTGGGATTGCTCATCTTCGCAACAATTTGCCTTTCTCCTTTGTTAAGGCTTTCATACATGTGTTCCCAAGCCTCGACAGACCGAGTTTTTTGCATAGTCAACGCAAAAATCAAAGTCCTTCACAAAGGCACCATGTAATCAGGCCTTCTCCAAGGGCCCTAGTATCACTCAACCTGCGGACTTGCCCTATACTGGTTAATCTACCAAACTCCCACCCAAGTTGGTGACATGTGACTCGTCTGACTGCCCGACACACATTTTCCACAGGACCCACCATTGTATCAAGTAACCTGTCCTTGCCAACCCTAGTACATCTCTTCCCAAGCTATGTTATGTGTTTCTTGCCTGACAACCCATCAGTGATTCTCCACAGGACCTAGTGTTATAAGAGATATCTCGGGCCCACCAATCCGATACACAACAATAACCCCCACCAAGCCATTTGATGTGTCTATTTACTCACACTCTGACCATTGTTTCCCAACCATTGCTGCTTTAGCCACAACTTATAGACCTTTGCTGGTCACGTCACATCACACGATCTTAGTCATTGCTGACTATATGGCGCTCATGTTTCAGAAGACCTACCATTACAAGGGGTTGATAAGGTCTGACAATGAATCTTGTAGACTACTTTTATTGTATCCATTCCATTTTTTACTAAGGCATTGTATGGCCTTGTCGTAAAATCTGAGGCCTTGTGATATATGACCTGAAGACGAGGGAGGGAATTTGTTGATACCAATACCTCATGGACTTGGAGACTGTCGGTCAGACTTACCTCTTGTGTAAAGGGCTGTATGCAGCTCTTGATGGGGTCTATGACAGTGGGGTGAGCGACTCGCTTACAGACCTGCACTATGATCTCCGTGTACACCATTCTGTAGTAACGTATATGAGACGACCCATGATCTAGTACCAAGGAAACAATATGATATGAAATTACCTCCCATTCTTGTATTCCTGTCTGAGACGATGGATGTCGATGGAGAATGTCTGTTCAATCCTGAGAGCCTGTGGTTGATCTGTTAAGAGCGAAAATGCTAATGGAAGCGGACTAGCCACTTGCAGGATCAACTCAGGACAAGTCTGGAGTCCACAGTGAGTAACCAAGATGATATTGAGAGGGATAACAATGTTCTACTGACCTGGAGTCCACAGTGAGTAACCAAAGGATACAATGTGGCACTCCAGGGAGTAACTGCGCTTCAAAGTAAACAACCATAAACAGATCAGCCACAATAGACTGAGATATGCGAAGGTAAAGTTCTGTATGGGTAGAGACACCACAACAAGCTAAAGAGAAGCTGAAAAGCGGTAGGTGAGTAAAGTGGCCATGGAGAACAACATGGCCATGGTTAGAACATGAAATGATGTATCAATGAGGTGCGAAATCACCAAAACTAACATGATCGTCCCCTCTGAGCACACTGGCGAAGCGTTGTTGGGGGAGACCATTGAGGCAATGTAGTTTTCATTGGGCGAAATATTGTTTCGTGGCGTGAGTCTTGGCGGTGGTTCCACACAGGACGGACGTGGCGAGGCCTAGCTGAACATAATGAAATCTTGCCTGGTTGTGGACTCTGTGGGACATGGTGTTGTATATCTGGGCATGCGTGCCATGGACGACAGGGGCACCTTGCTGGAAACTCGCCTCCGAAGAGATACTCATGTTGATCTTCCAGATCTACATCTACTATGGGGGACAGGATGGAGTTGATGTCTCGAAGGACGTCATCGAAACAAGACAATGTTCTTTTTCGCCTATACGTTTCCGAACTGCTTGGTGAATGCCAGAGGATATATGTGGTAGGTGTTGTGCCGTCATCATCTGGAGGAAATAGAGTGTTGATCTTGGTAAGGTCTGCCAGGGCGCCAGACTCTGTAAAGGTCTTGGGCAATTGTCTGCGGACTCGAAAACCATCGACATTGTAGACGGGGAACTCGTGGCCGTTTCGACAGTGGCAAAGGTCAACTGGGATGCGCTGAGGGTCTGTGGAGGGTAGGTCGTATAGGTCATAGTACAGTCTGTGAAGTACACAACCAGAAATGTTGTTCCAGTCCTGTACCTGTCTAAAGCTAAACCAGCGGAATGGGAGAGGAGAGGAGGTCAGATTCTTTGGTTGAAAGAGAGGGAAGTCATCGGACTACTCACAGGACATGGTGAGCCAGGGAAAAGGACATGAGTCGGATGTTGGCGAGGTCATGGTTGTGGCCACATGTGGTCCGTTTCCTATCAACTGCATTCTGGTCGAGCTGAGAGGAACAGATTGGCTGATTGTGTCTGTACCTCATGGTGAGGGCAATAGGGGAATTGTCCGAGAGAAAGCCATCTGCCTTCCACGATCTGGGCACATCCTGGACCCAATCGTGCCAACGGTGTGAGATCTGCTCATGGAGCTGGCAGGCGTCATGTAACGTCAATTGAAGACGTCTGTTGCGTTCGTCGAGTCTCCCACTGAGAGCACTTTATGAGATTTAGGAAACCTACTTAGTACTACTAGTCACTCACAGAATGTTGGTGACACAGTTGTGTTATGACATGATATGTGTTTCTACCATGATTTGACACTATAGTCAAATTGCAGTCAATATTGTATCTCTTTTGTAGATCTGACTCTGACTTGTTGTTGTCAGCAATCCATGGCACAGTCCATCATCCTCGATGCTGTGGAACAACCTTCAGCCATAGTACCTGTGGCTGTCGCCAGTCAAGATCCCTATGCCTACCACAACACCCTCCTTATACATGTCTTTGAGGTCGCTACCAGAGTATATATACAGGACATGAAGAACCTTGTACAAGCAGTGCTGGAAGCCGAGCTCAGACCACTTGCCAACAGCTATAACTATGTGTTCAGGGACATTGCCAGGTCATGCAGAATATCACTCAAGACATGGCTAAAGTCGAAGACCCCACTGTCATATGAGAAGGACAACTTCCCTTACCTCCTCGCAGCCCTCAATCCTGTAAGGAACAACAACAGACTCACATTCTCCCTTGAGGCCCCTCCAGGAGAAGGTTGCCCCATCTCCTACTTTGTGGGAAAGATTGATGATAGGACAAACAAGCATCAAGAACCTCCCTTCATATAGGACAGCATGTTCCAACATGTCATCTCAGCAGCCATAGATGTGCTGTCTTGTTTGTCAGCACATTGGCACTTCCTCGTTTTGACCCAGAACACAACAGGTTCAAGACAGCAATGTCACATGTGGTGACGAGGCTAAAGATCAATCATGTCCCATGGTCTATCTCAAGCCCTGATCCTCATGCTCCAGGTTGACCTTCCACATGGATGGTTCACATTGTGTGGCTTCCTCTAGAAGCTGCAGAACCCACTTACCTGGACCATACCACTCAGGTGCTCACAGCCCCATAGACACGAAACACAAAGGTGATGCTCTCCTCCAATCAGATCACCCACCATCTTGTGTCAGCGCAAGAAGTTGAAGAACGGACCAATGCAATGATGATGGCGACACCCACACACCCTCTCTCTCGCTCAGCTGCCTTGTCTGCACCTACCACCAGTCAATGCTCCTTACCCTCATCGTGCTTGCGCTCATGCCCACCATCTTGCAAGTCTTGCCCTTGCGCTTACCCTCATCCCACCACCTCACAACAATAATGGCGACAGATTGATAGCCTTAGCATCATCACCACTCATGTTGACCCTCATCCTCCCCATGTTGTGACAACATGGCAGAAGGCGATAACGATGGTGACACGCTCTTACCTTGCCCTCATGACCACCACCTTGTGACAATGGCGATGCACTCTCAGCCTCATGCTCATCCCCACCACCTCACGACAATGATGGCGACAGATTGTCAGCCTCAGCGTCGTCCCTACTCACATCGAGACTGATCCTCCCCACCTTACGACAACACAGCAGATGCTGTCACCATCACGGTCATCTCTACCACCTTGTGACAACAATGGCAAGACACTCTCACACTCACTTCAAGCCCATGATGTTGTGACAATGGCAAGGTGATGGGACATGCCATCAGCTGTCACTGTGTTCCACCAGTTCATGACACGTGCGTGATGACAACAGCAGCACACCCTCGCACATGCTTCCTCCTCCCACCTTCCTCATCCACCAGACAACATGGCCTTGGCCTTGGCCTCGCTACCACTCATCTCACGATGAAGCAATGCCACAATGAGGATGGAAATGCACAGTCTCTGTCTCACTCATCCATCCCAAATAAATAATGTGAAGGTGAATGAAATGCACAGATTCATAGTCTAGTCACTAATGAATGTAGTACTATGGTATGGTATAAAATCAGTGTTATCATAAGAGTACCATAAAGTAAATGGTCCACCAAATGTTGTCAATGCAACAGTTGTATGACATGTTTCAGGGTGCATACAAATCATTGTAGAATATGACGTAGCAATGATTGAATGCAAGGCAGATCGCTGATAGAGTGTATGATGAGCAGTGAAGCAAATGTAATAAAAAACATGCTGTATCTGTTAACAGCGAAAATGCTAATGGAAGCGGACTAGCCACTTGCAGGATCAACTCAGGACGACTCTGGAGTCCACAGTGAGTAACCATGATGATATTTGAGTAACCATGATGATATTGAGAGGGATAACAATGTTCTACTGACCTGGAGTCCACAGTGAGTAACCAAAGGATACAATGTGGCGCTCCAGGGAGTAACTGCGCTTCAAGGTAAACAACAATAAACAGTTCAGCCACAATGGGCTTGGAAGCACAAAGGTAAAGTCTTGTATGGGTAGAGACACCACAACAAGGTAAAGAGAAGCTGAAAAGTGGTAGGTAAGTAAAGTGGCCATGGAGAACAACATGGCCATGGTTAGAACGCGAAATGATGTATCAATGAGGTGCGAAATCACCAAAACTAACAGTATCTTGCGTTTAGAAGACCCTCCTCCTAAATGCGAGATAGGACACTATATAAAGAGAAGATGTGTTCCAACTATGTGATAGATCATATGGTGAAATGGAACACGGGGATTATAATTGATGTCATATGTGACATGGTATTGCATAGGCTTCATCACAATGTCATCATGGATGCAATATATACATGCTGCCAATACAACGACAGTGCAAGGGCAAATGTTCTTGTGGAGATACTATAAGTCACCTGTGCTTTAGACCTCATCCACCCAGCAGCACTGACTAAACACAGATATATTCCACTGACAAGTACTACATACAACATGATGGGAGGGAAGAAGAAAAACGAAGGGAAAGGAAAGGCAGGGAAAAGACAAGTGACAAGCAGCAGTGGGGCAGCGAATGTGAGTTAGACAGTTCGAATAAAGGCTGACAGACCAAAGAGTAGCACGACAATGAAGGTGAGTGACACAATTTTACCATCAAGAGAGTGTTTGAGACTCACCAGGTGTACAGAAGTGGGTGAAGGTAGCAGATACATTACTCATCGACGAGCAACCAAGTGGAGAAGGTCACAAGAAGTTGCCCGCAAAATGAAGCTTGAGCAAAGGCCCACAAGGCAATCATAGGATATGCATGGATGGACATAATCACGATGAAGACTGAGTTTAAGTTTGGACAATGGAACCCATGAAGGCTTGTCGAGGAGCAGGTGAACTGCCTTGTACAGTCCTTTCTGACCAAGGGAGTGGACAGATTTTCTATCATGAAAGTGATACTGTTGGTCATGTCATGGTTGGACATTAAGCCCTTGACATACGCACCGAGCTACACGCTGGAAACAGATTTGATGAAAGATCTACCTTTGATTGAGCTCGAGTATGCTGCCAAAGGGAAACAGTGACTGGTTGCGGTGGGCGGGCAGCATTGTGTGCATGCAGTCAGAGAGGGGGTCAAGTTTCTGCACAAGAAGCATGCAGACTTGGTTCAAGACCATCAGACTCTGGAGCAGAGGGACGCAGAGGCTGCGGAGATTGCAAATGAAAACAACACACAGAAAGTGAAATGGGATGCTCTGGAGGAAATGCTGGCATTTGGGGGCCAATGGATGGTAATTTTGCATGACACATGTGAGCAATGTCCCGTGACATACCTGTGTTCAAGGGGACGTATTGCGCATTCAGGAGGCCTGCCAAAATGCAAGATACATATAAACATGTGTATCATGCATACTGGGGTGGTTGAAATGTGCAATATGCACGCTTGTACGTGAAAAAAATATTACATAGAACGGGATGCTTACTGTTTCACTTTTGCAGGAAAGATCAATGATGTTCTCAGTTTCCACCTTGCAAAAAATAAGAGCGACCATGTGCATCCTCAGACCCCTGAGGAGGCCCTGCTACACACTTTCAAAATAATGAAAGTGAATAAAGAAATGTACATGGATGCCAAGCCAAAGGAAGGGGTCAAGGGTGTGCCACGCAAGTGTTCAGAACCCCTGTCGCAAGAATACATATGGGAAATGCTGAAGTAGCTCAAACCCATGGGGATCCATATGTTTAACAACCGCAAGGAGATGAAATTGAACATGTTCCAGGACACAATGCTGGGGACAGGCAGAGGGATAAGTCTAAATAGCAAGGTGATGCCACCATGAACACCAGATAATCACACACATGGTTATGCAAATGGAAGTGTACACTTGCGAGTGCTTCAACAACATTGAGGTAGATGAAGAGAATGTGGAGGGTTTCAGGAGCAATAGCCACCTGAGAGGTACCCTTTGGTGTCAGAGTGCAAATGAGCCGAGAGGTCCATCCATCTATCATGGCAACTTCTGCTTTAATCTAAAAATACACCCAAGTCATCCAAACCACCCGCAGGGGCTCTGTAGGTGCTTTGGAAGTGCTTCCACATAGCCCAACAGGTGCCTCCCAGATGCCAAATCAAACTTGCCCAGGATCTGGTGGGCCCCTTCCCTTCATGCCTTTTGCCCCAGACAGCCGGGCAGCCTAGCCCAGCATAAGCAAAGGGCTTGGTCAATATTTTACTTCTCCCTGCACACCACACCATCGAAGGTGAAATACTATCCTTGTGATGATACCTGGCTTCTCAGAGAGCTCAAGTGCCAACAACTTCAAGCCCAACTGAATGCACTCCTGAACCTGCAAAACAACAATTCAACTGTGCCCACTGATGTGCCCACCACACTCGACACTCATAGTCAGGATCTTCCTGCATCTCCCCTGGTCAACCCCGATCAACCTTTTGAGTTCAACTACACAGACAATGACAATATTCCTCCTATGCAACGTGAATCCCACCTACATGTCACAGCTCACCACATCACCATCACCAATCAGTGTAATATGTGGCAGTCCACAATCCCCATTCTAATCCAGTGTTATCTTGCGTACTGGGCCCACTCACTCGGCAAACCCCCCACATCCTCGCCCACTGTACTATCCCATTGTGGAGAAGGGTGTGATTTCCTGACTGTAAGACTTCTGTTATGAACCATCAGTTCCAACATCTGACCCATCCCAGACTTCATTATGATTACAATCCAATCATGTACATGTGTGTCCCTCCCTCAAGTTCTTCTCTACTATGGACTATTTCCCACAGCTCCACCTTAACCCTGGATGGCGGTATCAGTTAAACTACTTACATTCTATTGGGTACTCTTTGAACGTTCATGTGATGCTGTCAATGCATTAGCCGTCGTGCTGCACTTGCACTAGAATACAAGTTAATTATTCAGGGATCCTGAAATAGATGTGCCCCCAAAAGAAGTGCATTGCCCAAAATGACACCATTTTGGGCTATATTGCCCTCCGATGGCCTCCTTAGGGAATGACAGTACCCCTCATTTGGATGGAAGTGCTTCTGTGCAAGTGAGTCTTTTCTGTTTCACAACACGACATTGGATTATGCCACTCTCACTGAAATATTGTGGACAAAGCATTAATCACTCTGACTCTGGGATCGATGCTCATTCCATATCTTACCTACATAGCTACTAGCAATGCTCTCTGATTTGGGTTGTATTGCTCTCTGATATCTGATAGCCTTCTTAGGGTGGAAGGGCCTCACAGCCACTGGAGCACTTCTCTCATTTGGATGGGAGTGTTCTGTAATTGGGTGGAAGTGTCTCACAGCCATGAAAGTGCTCCTCTTATTTGAATGGAAGTGCCTCACAGCCACAGAAGTGCTCCCCTTATTTGGATGGAAGTGCCTCACAGCCACAGAAGCACTCCCCTTATTTGGATGGAAGCGCCTTATAGCCACTGGAAGCGCTTCTCTGCAAGTGGATCTTTTCTGTTTCACAACACGACATTGGATTATGCCACCCTCCCCACAGAAACATTGTGGACAAAGAATCAACCAGTCTGACACTAGGTTTGATGCTCATGCCAGGGCATCTGCAATATGAGGATAGACTCCTTCAAAAGCTTAGATCAGTTTCAGTACAGGTCTGATTTATGGAGAAGACACATGTACATCCCACAATTCATCGGCCACTCTAAGCAATGAGTGCTAGGCATGCTGTGCTCTCAGATCCTCCACATTGATGTTCACCTTGATGGCTACTATAAGCCCTCCCTGATTTGACTTTGCAACAAATCTCCTCTGGAGGTCATGTAATCTAGAGTTCTAGATAACTATGATAATCAAGAGGAGCCATAAAGGCACACAACAACAGTATTCATCCTCTCACTCTCTTGTAAATTGTTGTATCTTGAATGAACCAATCAATAGAACCAAAAGAAGGAAATTCATATAAATCAAAACAAATAGTAATAAACACTAATATATAAATCAGGCTTGTGGGAAGAACTCTATTTTGCCTCTTGACCATCAACCACCATCATCAATCTTTCATTATCTTTAGCACATCGTCATGCCTCATTCTTGTAAAGAATGTGGCCTCAACTTTGACAACAAGATGCTTCTGCCATCTGTCGTCCTTCCGCCTGTCTGACATGTTGGTTGGCGTTCAGGTAGCTGCATTGTGGCTGTGTGAGGGACTTCCAAGTCACACACCTGGCTGCTGGTGGTCTCTCCGGGTGCCTGGGATTGTTCAATGGCTGCGTGAGGGACTTCCGAGTTGCATGCTTGTAGGTATTGTGTCGTAGTAGTAGTGAGTATGACTGTTTGGTGGTGGACCTTGGTATGGTTCTCATACCCATCTTGTGGGCCACTTGCCAGGGTCCTCAGGCTTATGCTGCCAGTCGTCTCAGCCGTGGTCACTATGCCTTGTCTGCTCGCTGCAGCTGCCTGTTCATCGACTCTCCTGCGCAACATTTTGCCCAATTCTCTGTTGCTTCAACTCTTCAGCTGTTTCTCAACTGCCTGGCATCTGTGTGCATAGTTGAATCATTCTGTTAGGTAGTTCATGTATTCCCACACTGTACCTAAGTGTCGAATATGCTTGAATATTGAATTTGGGACTGTATATTCAATGACATGTTCTTGTCTTTGAATGCATCTGGTGGTGTTCCTGTGAGGTAATTGGCTACTCGCTATATGTCAGCAATCTTCTGAGTGTTCGCCATGCCGACCAGTTCTGTCCATCCAGTTTCAGCTTGAGAGCTTTGACCATTCTTTCTGAGTGAACTGATCCAGCTACTGAGGAGCTTCAGGTGGGGCTGATAACCTGTGGAAACTGTGGAAACTCTAGTAAGTAGTCACTAGAGTAATGCTATGGTATGGAGATTCTAAATACTGCATGATTATGTAATATGGTGGCTGTATGACCACACACTGTTAGATAATTCCAACAGGGTGGACCATTACCAATCTCCACCATTTGTTTTATTGCTTCTTTCCTCTTATACATGCTACTGAGGTGTGGGAAATCAGCGTGGACCTGTACCAATCTCCACCTTTCATTTTATTGCTTCTCTCCCTTCAACCACATCATGCAAGCTAGCATTTTCAATATTAATTTATGTTGAAATTTTTATTACATAATATTTGTGTGAATTCCTTGACCTGTAAGGGTTCAGGTTTTTGTCAACTGGATCAAATGTCCTCCATCTGTTGCCTTTTTGAGAGTGCCCCCTTGTCCTGTGCCACTTTTGAGTTCCCGCCACTGGCTCCTAAACGAACTTTGACTGTGCTATGTACCAAATAGCCTTGCTGTACCTGTCCCAAGTTGTCTGTACAGCAGAGAGTAGAGACTGTCGTTGTGACTGCTCTTCAACTTGACCAGCATGTTCTTGATATATATATCTCGCTGACCTCCTGGATCTGGGACAACATGGTCAACACTTGTGTCAACTGATCCTTGTCAGTATCATCATGTTTGGCAAGAGAAGAGTTCTCTGCCAGTTGGTGTTGCAACAGCCACAAATTGTTACAACTGAGGAGTGTTCCTGTGTGAAAGATGCAATGTTAGCGTTCACCTAACCCAATGTTGGACTGTGCAGACTTACCCATGTCAATGAACCTGACCAGCCAACACTCTGTCCTTGTCAATGATACATCTGCCCTCTTCCATCGCCATTTCCAGGCTTGGCTTCATGCTTAACTCTGCTGTCTCCAAGTTCGCAGCAGCATTGCTGTATTTGAGATATGTGTCTTTAATGGGGTGATGAGACTGCATATAGTGATGGCGATGATTTCCATTGTACAAGATCATATTGCGAGGTGCATCACCAGGTTGCTTTGGGGTCCACTTGATGTGATTGGTACACAAACCTTGAATTTTCTCCAGAGAGGTGTCTTCTATCCATTCAGACAGTATGCCCACAATGATGGCATTGTCCACTGTCTTGTTGTGGAGTCCACACTCTTCTGCCTTGGCCCTGAACTCCTCAATGAAGAAGACCTTGCTGATGGGTCATTTTGTGATGGTATGGGAGACAAAGGGAAGGTCCTCTGCCGAGGTCTGTGTTGTCCACGAGACTCATCAGAGCATAGCCTAAGGTCATGGCATCTGTCTCCTTCAGGAGTTCTTCAAACATCTTTTGAATGGTGGTCTTGCCTAGCACTTGATGGTGGTTTCCTGTGAAACGATTAATGAGCTGCTTGCTACGAGTTACTAGGATGATCGTACCTGAATGGTGACCTTGCTCCTCATGTTGGACCGCTGAACCCTAGCCTTGAAATTGATGCATGCATGAGTGAACAGTGGAGTGAACAAATGATGTAATATACACTACCTTGGATTTTTTCTTGGTAGAGGTCACTTTTGGTGGTTGATGGCCTTTCTCCACCATTTTCTATTGCATGATTTCAGTGAATGTATGTGAACATCACAGGGTTTACTACAGTTTCATAATTGGATTCATGCTCCTGCTCTGCTTCCTGGATGTGCATAAGCCAACATCAGGTTATGCACTGCTGACTTGCCTTGTCCTTGGATTTACCCTTGTCTTGGGTGCTCACTTTGGATTTGCCCTTGTCTTTGGTGCTTGCTTTCGAGTTGTCGACCTGATAGCAAAGTGAGTTTGGATGTGAGTGGTTGGATAATGTGACAATACACCACAGTGCTTCTGCCAAGAGATACTAGCTTGCAAAAACAGTGGAAGGGTATCTTCTGCAGCACTTGTAGATAAACTGTTGGTGCTGAGACCATATATGCGGTTTTCAGTTGCTCGTGTATTCCAGCCTGCAAAGCATCCACATCTTCTGACCCCTCTACTTCCAAAATCTCTTCAGAAGCACATTTCAACTTGCGTTTCCATGCAGTTTGTGTTAGTTTTGGTGATTTCGCACCTCATTTCATTTCATGTTCTAACCATGGCCATGTTGTTCTCCATGGCCACTTTACTCACCTACCACTTTTCAGCTTCTATTTAGCTTGTTGTGGTGTCTCTATCCATCTTAGTCTATTGTGGCTGATCTGTTTATGGTTGTGTACCTTGAAGCGCAGTTACTCCCTGGAGTGCCACATTGTATCCTTTGGTTACTCACTGTGAACATTGTTATCCCTCTCAATATCATAATTGTTACTCACTGTGCACTCCAGAGTCGTCCTGAGTTGATCCTGCAAGTGGCTAGTCCGCTTCCATTAGCATTTTCGCTCTTAACAGTTTGAATATGTCTCCAGGAACTGATGGTAAGGGCATACTGAAGACAAGGCTGGCTGTAGTGGGACATGATAGAGCAGTGGTAAACATCTTGTTGAAGATGATGAAGAGCAGATTCTTGTATAGTGAAATGACACTATTGTCTTCAAAGCAAATCTTGGCCTCAAGCTGGGCAAAAGGACAGGCAATTGCAAGATCTTGAATGAGAATATCACTTGTAACTCCATCTCCAAGTTGTGGAGTATAAACTTGTCTTGTCCAGTAAAAGCAGTGGTCTTGGAGTATCGGCAAAGAAGTGTTACATGTTGTCCAAATACCATGAGATTTCTTGTGCGTCTCATTGGAGTATTGCAGTATATCATGGCTGTCAGCTCTGTGCCTCTGCTAGGGGCATCACTAAGCATTGCTGCCCTTAAGAGGAGTAATTGCTGAAGACTTGCATAGCTTTGTAGCCATCCTCGTAGTTTTGCTTGATTCCATACCAGTTCCCACTCATGGCTTCCCAAAAGCCAGCAAAGCCTCCTTTACCCTTGACAACTGCGTGCACAAGGCACATACAATCACCAAAGCAGGTATTTCTTGGGTCAAAGATGAAAGAATAGCCAACATCTTTGTGAGTGGCATCATCTGCCAAGTCCATATACTCCACTCTGACAACATAAAGGGGGATAGGATATGCGCCTTCTCCCAGCAACCCCTTCTTTCCGCAGTACAGCACGTTTCTCCATGTCTACTCCCTCTACGCCCACACCCCGCTTGTCACAAACACCGCCTTCATCCCTCGTTTCTGATTACCACGACAATGGTTTTTTGTTGGTCAGGAGCAACTTAACAGCCTCCTTTGAGGCGCAACAAATCATTGTGGCCAACTTTTTGAATCCACACCTCGGAACCTGCATGCTGCACACCGTTTTCAAGAGTTCGCTCCCCACGGCACACTCCACCTTGCATATGTGCGACCTCTTCATTGGTTACAAAAACCAGGACTTCCGTGCCTTCCACACCGCATTTCGCAAGACCAGAAACTTCCTTGGCTTCCTAACGTTCCCCACGACTTCGTACCCAGAACCAGAAAATGCGAGGACCAGGGGCTGCAGGATTGGATGCTAATCCTGTGCTACTACGGCTGGAGGGTTACTGAGCTGAGAGAAGAGGTGTTTGCTAAGCTTGGGATAAGCGTGGATGGATTCGGTGCCAATGTGGACGGTAGGGATGTGTACGCCCAGTGGTTGAGCTTGAATAACGGCCGGCACGTCTCTTTCAATTTGTCCAACCTGTTGGACATCATGTTTATCTTGGCGTCTCACTGCGACCGTTTGTTCGGCACCATATCTGCTTCGTAAATGCATGTACTTTTCTTGACAGCACTGCATCCAGCTGACACTGGACTGACTCGCCACTGACTGATCTGACTGACACAACTGGCCAAGTCTGACTGACGTACTCCCTGACTGATGCTGACTGATGCCACCCACCAAAGTCTGACTGACATACTCGTATTGATCTGACTGACGTTGACTGATGCCTGATGCACGAATCTGACTGATCCGACTAGCATCTGTTGTTACATTTCCGTAATGGTCTCATACATAGATAGATACATGTATGCTAATCAAAAGAATGAAACTCTGCCAGTAGATCGTAAACCAATACGCTTTCTCCCTTGAAGCTGCGGTCCACCTCTGGGTCATCCATAAACTTGAAGTAGTCCGTTGGCGTTGTGATTCCGAGATGACTCAACACCTTCATTGTCACTGTTTTCGCTTGTGTGTGACAATCAGACCTTTGCCACTTTGTCTGCTGTGACCAGTACTCCCCATCATAGACGACCATGCCACAGAGCGCCACAAGGGAACTTGACGTCCATCTATTGGTGTCAGTCCACCAGATACTAATTTGTCCCATTGTATCATATGCAACTGTGTATCCCAGTGAGAAAAAATCTAATAGTTTATTTGCGTTGGTCATTCCACATCGCTCTATGACTTTGTTGAGGTATTCTCGCTGGTCTATCTTAATAGTTTGACCATCTCGACGTATGTTCATCCTTAGAAATTCGCGTGTTTCTCCTAAGTCGCGACAGTCCCACTTCTTCATGAAGGCAGCCTTAACCTTGTCTACAAAGGTTTTGTTGGGGCCGCAGAAGATGGCGTTGTCTACATAGATAATCGCTAGGACGAGCTCTTTGCCTCTGCGATATATGAATAGGCCAGCACCTGTTTTAAGACACATGAAGCCGAGTTCTTTCATGGATTGGTCTAGTTTGCGCCACCAAGGTAGTCCTGCTTATTTTAGGCCGTATAAGGCGCATAGTAACTCTAAAACCTTTCCCTTGAGATGAGGAGGCATAAAGCCTTCAGGGAATTCCATGTAGAGTTCTTCGTCCAGTTTGCCGTATAGATAGGCAGATCGGATGTCGAGACCAGTTATGTACCAGTTCTCTAATGCTGAGAGGGCGAGCATGCACTGCACTGTCTCAAAGTGTACGACAGGAGAGAATATTTGATCAAAATCAATCTGTTCTACTTGGGAGAAGCCCTTGGCTACAAGCTGGGCTTTCTTTCTTCTGTCGGTTTTTACATCAAAGACCCATCGGTTTTTTATGACCTTTCTGTGTGTGGGTCGATCTACAATCTCTTAGACCTTGCGGTCCTTGAGCATTTGAAGCTCTATGTCGCAGGCTTTACGCCATAGCTTCTGTTCTTCTTCGGGCAACTTTAGTATGTCGTGGTATGTCCATTCTCTATAGTTGACGTTTGAGTGTTCGTTGAGAGGTATGTTAAATGTAAACTAAAACATACCTGTGTTGCAAAGATCTCAAATGACAGAATGTAGAAGGTGTCTTCTCTGTAAACCAGGGCTGTAGAGCATCACAGGGAGTAACTTCAGTGTCTGGATAGTCTCTGTCTCTGCATTTGCTCTGATCTCCTTCAGGAAGGTAAGGTGCATGCAATACTCCAACTTTGCAATGATTGAGGTGACATCCTTGGCTTCTTTAATAGAGCCATCTTGGGTCAGAGTCATCAATGCAAGTCTAGCTTCTGTGGGATCTGCTAAAATCACATGGGAAGAATCTGCCATCATAGATTTGGGCCATGTTGTAATCCACATCTTGATAAGGACTTTGTGGATCTGCGAAATGACCATTGGCTGATCAGCCCTATTCCCATCTTGCAATATCATTTTCAAGTCTGTGACCATGACATCAAGCCCTTCAAAATTTGACTCGGAATCTCGAAGCAGCATAGCCAAGATGCGAATGATGGGCCTAATATAGGCTTTCATGGTATCTTCTTGAGTATGCATGTGAAAGGGAGTATTGGATATTCCACTGAAATGATTAGGAAATATTAGTCTTTGAATAAATAAACAAATTGATAATACTTCACTACTTCATGGGATCAGGTAAGTTGACCCGGTGAAGGACCAGTTCACTCATACTATCAAGAATGAATAGTGCTTCTTCAAAGTAATTCTTCACAGCAATTTACAAGCCTTCCAAATTGGTTTCTTCTGCTTGTGGCAAGGCAATGAAATGTTGAAGCTCATTGACTAACATATCTTGAGATTGTGTTGCCACATACTCATGCCAATGAGTTGTCTGGAGCCAAAAACTGATATGGTGATGGTCATCAGGTAAAATGACATTCTCCAGCTCGTTGTTCAGATCTGAGAGAAGTCTTTCCAATGCACCATCATCTGCCTCATTTACAACCTCTACATCACCACAATAACCCTCCAAAGCCTGCGAAAACTACCACCACCCTGCCTCTATGCTTGACATTTTTTCCAACTCCTAGGTGTGGGAATATCCTTGATGATTCCACATTAGGTAATGTGGACGTTGGGACAATGAAGGTCCACAACGAGGTGTGTCTGGGTCAATAAAAGGGTGTTCATTGTTGGTTAGTTTCATACTCTCAAATCAATTAAAATTAAGCAGCAGTACCATGCTGACACCGTGAGTGTGTTAGTTTTGGTGATTTCGCACCTCATTGATACATCATTTCATATTCTAACCATGGCCATGTTGTTCTCCTTGGCCACTTTACTCACCTACCGCTTTTCAGCTTCTCTTTAGCTTGTTGTGGTGTCTCTACCCATCTCAGTCTATTGTGGCGGATCTGTTTATGGTTGTGTACCTTGAAGCGCAGTTACTCCCTGGAGCGCCGCATTGTATCCTTTGGTTAATCGCTGTGGACTCCAGGTCAGTAGAACATTGTTATCCCTCTCAATATCATCATGGTTACTCACTATGGACTCCAGAGTCGTCCTGAGTTGATCCTGCAAGTGGCTAGTCCGCTTCCATTAGCATTTTCGCTCATAACACCTTATCTCTCAGAAAACGCATACTCGACTCACACCCAGCTTCTCCAGGATCTGGCGGAGAGCATGCCTCTGGCATCTGACCGAAGTTGATAAAAATGTCTGTGAGTGCTGCTACTACTAGTTCAACATTCTCACACTGTGGCCACACTCACTTTTTTTCCAAAGTTCCATCGCAGACAAAAAACCCTGAAGCTAAGAATTACATGAACGAGCAAACCCTTAATCTCGCTCGAATGAGTTGAGAAGTCTACCTTGCAAAGATGCAGCATGAGTGTCTTTTTGTATGCGAGAACTGGAGATGATGAGGGTCGTCATGGGGAACCAGTTGGAAGAAACACAGGGATACCTCAATCAAACGGAGTGCCAGATTGGTCAAATCCACCAGGACCTACTTGATGGCTGGGCAGCATTAGGGAGAAATGTGAGGCAGCGTGTCTACACCAGCCACTTTTCCAGGTTCCCTCAGGACAGTCCTCCAAGTTGCAGAGCTGGGGGTTCAGAATATAGTGCTTAACCGGTCATTCAGTTCCATTCTGACATTCTCCACTTCTAGCCCTGTTTTTGAATCTGCATTGTTTACTTAAATTTATTCGCAAATCTTGTAGGCATCTGTAATTCCTATTGTACAACCATTGCCCTCAAGTGCTGTTGCTCAAGTGCTCGCGCTCCACCACTTGTGTTTCTTGACTGGTACACTGACTGCTCTCGAGTGTTGTCCCTTTGATCTTGCCCCTCAAGCGACCAAGCGGTGCCTGTGTCACACACTGATCAAGCTGCTGGTGATAAAATGTATTTCCATCAGTCTGTTCCCCCTCACTGGCTTCTGGAAGGTTTAAACATGCGATCTAAACTATTGATTATGCAATCCTGGGGCTCAATCAAGCCTCCATTCCGGCATAGATGCATGTGGTAAACCATAATGCATGTGACTCGTGCTTGGAGAGCTGCTCGACCTGGTTGGACGCTGGGGAATGTTCTTGGGTGGATGGCGGGGAAATATGTACCGCGCATTGACTGGGCTGGGTCATAAGTCAACATTGTGAGACTCTGTGCAGCTACATACCTTGCACGCTCAACCCTTCCTGAATCAGCCCAGGTACGTGGTGATGACTAACTCATATTTGCATGGCCATTAGCACACCTGGGATAACAACATTTTCGGGATGTTTATAGTGCATTGAAAATGACTAATAGTAGTATGAAATTTTTGCTTACATTTTTCTCTTGGCTAAATTTCAAATTAATATTATGATGAAAATGTTCAGTGAAATCTGTACTTTTCAGCAATGTATTACCCTTGTAAAAATTTCAAATGAAATAATAAGTTTAAGGACACCATAAAGCTATCACAAAATTTGAGATTTTGTCAACATCTTTTCTGGCATTCAACTTCTGAAATTTCTGGTTGGCAAAAATAATGAATGAAACATGAGATTTTGCATACTCCTTTTCAGGGATAATAAATATCGAATTTCTTTTAGATATCTAAAAGGGCATTTCAAAAGATAACATTTTTCAGCTGAGAAAAGGAATCAGACGCTTGTCGCTCAGTGGGCACTCATTGAGCACTCATCAGGCACTCGTCTGGGCATTCAGTGGTGATTTGGCATGGCAGATGGTCACAAATATGCACATGTACTACGAGATTCTCGCCAGCCATTCCTCTGCCTGCGTTCATCGTTAGGATCTAGATCGTCATCTCCAAAGCTGTGGATAGTTGGAGATTATGATACGAAATTCGTGACCCCAGGACAGAGCCTCATCCTCGTCCTCTGCAGTGAGGGCAGGCAGACAGGTGGCGGGAGGGGGTAGTATTCGGGGAGATGATGGCATGACCATGGGTGACGAAGATGCACATCCATGGAGAGAAATACAAGAACAGTAAGTGAGTGAAGGGGTGCGGAGACAGCAAGGGAGACTCACCAGTGTAAACACAGATGAGGGAGGTCGGAAAACGAAGGCCGGTGAATAGAGCAGGGAGACTTGTTGATGTATACACCGATGAGTACTTAAGAGTTGGTGTCCATCATCCATGAGTATGAGGCCAAAGATGGGTGTGTCTGACCGAGTCAATGTTGCTGGGCAGGGAAGCCACAGGAGACTATCTGCAGCAAATCACGGACAGGGGGCGGTCGAGACTACGTGCAAGATACTACCGGTGGTATACCAGGGTAGGGAGGTTACAAGGACACTATGGACAGTACTTCAGACCATGGGCTGAGGCGAGACCAGGGAATATGATCGCCATTGTCATTGATAGGGGACGGCCAAGACAACATATGAGGAACCGCCAGTGGTATACCATGAGCAGTGAACCTACCTGAGAGCCTGCCAGTCTGCAGTAAACTACAGACAATTGGGAAGGACATGGCCAAGGCGACATCAGTAAAGTTGTGGATTTGAGTTGTCACATAGGGAGTAGAGGGAGACTTGTCAGTGTAAACACAGACGAGGTTGGACAATGAAGGCCGGTGAATAGAGCAGGGAGACTTGTTGGTGTATACACCAACAAGTTAGTGTCAACACAGACAATAGACTCCATTGTACGCTCAAAAAGGATATTATTAGGTAAGCGGTTGAACGAGGCAAACAACACAAGTCACCACACCTTCACCACAAACCATTACTCTCCTGTGTCGAACACTTGGGAGTACCTTTCTTGAATCTCTCCAGTTGTTCATGGTTTACTGCATACAACTTTCCTTGTGGCAATCACCGGGAGTACCTCTCTTGAATCTCTCCAGTTGTTCGTGGTTTACTGAGTACAACTTTCCTTGTGGGGATCACCCAGTGACCTTGGATCTCTCCAGTTGTTTTACAGTGCACAATTTTCTTTTTGGCGATGACCAGGTGACCACCATGTCCCAGGTCTGCTCTTCTTGTGACATCCTCAGCTCCCAAACTCATTGGTGTTTACACCAAGGAGTTTCCCAAATCCCTACGTCATCCTTAGACCTCATTCCCCAATGTCCACCTGTCTGTGTCTTCTAACCATCCAGTGAGTTCCAACCACGTTGGATCCCATCTTATCCACTCATGTCTACCTCTCCTCTTTTCCCTTCAGATGTACACTTTCTTCGACTCCCAGTCAGGACAGGTGTTCACATCCCCCAACACAATTGAGCCACCTCCCGTAACCATTCTCCCACTGCCTGTCTCTGGGGACCCAAACGACCTCCTCCACAACTTAGGGAAGCTGCGCTTCATGTCTGTGCGTTACCCTCACCTACCATTTGCCCTCTGAACTCGGCTGCGAACCGGTCCACTTTTCACCTACCTCCACTACTACAATCATGTATCCATCAAGCCTTCGGAGGGGGTGTTCATCATTTTTCCCAGCCTCGTTGAAAAGTGGGTTGAGCTGGAGAACTTCCTCACACAGGTATTCAAGGCTCTCCCAGCCAATTGCCCTCTGAATGCCGTGCTCAGACCTGTGCCTTCTGATGCGGGTTATGCCAAATCGTTCAAAACAGAGGACAACGCTTATCTGGCAGGGAACCGTGCATTGGACGCCTTCCAGCACCTCCTTACCATGTGCTCGTGGAAGATGGGGCTGAACCCTGGCAGCCTCTTTGAGTTCAAACAGTGCTTTCATGAGGGATTTCGCCCTCCATGATGGAGGAGCTCCTACAAACCCCTCTCGCTCATTTTTTGTTTGAAAGTCAGAGGGTCAGTACTGTGGTGGACATCAGAGACGAAGCTTGCTTAGCGTATGTTCACCCTATGGACGATGCTCAGATACCTGTTTACCCCTACTGGGGCACTCCCGACCCATCTTGTAAGCCAACGATCAAACGGGTGGTGGACAGTGTGCAGGATGCAGATTGGATCAATACAAAATGCTATCCCATCCCAGGAGCCCTACAAGGTCTCACCCACATAACTTGTTATCCCTCTACAGAACAGTCCGCCCAGGGTCTATTCTGTGTCACCTGTCACCCCACCACCTGCTAAGGGAAGTGGCCAGAAATGTGGAGAGATGTGGCAAGAATTCTTTGCTTGACAGGCTCCATCACACCAGACGATTCTGGTGAACGAGTCACCCACAGCCAGGCGGAGCCACGAGCAATGCATTGGACATGCCAGTACTGGTATGACACCAGGTCCCAAGGACGCCACTGTGTTCCATTGGGAGGAGGACAATGGATTCCAGGTCCGCACTTCCATCAGTTATAACAACTATATGGAACTGTGGTCTCAATACACTGGTGCACGACAGCGTTATTGATCTCGTGGCCTGGAGTTCCTGCCCTTCGGGTACCAGCCGCGTCCATCCAACTACATTGCATACCTTTAGAGGAGAGACAAATTGCTGCGACGTAACTATGGTAGGGCAGCATTGTTGAAGGGTGGGATCATCAGATGTCTTGCATGTGAATCGCTCGGTGAACGAGCTGACTTTGTTGTTGGATCTGGGCCATCCGGCGATATGGTTGAGTTTGGTTCCTGCATCATGACAGAAGATGGCCGGTACTGGGACAATGACATTGATCTTGAGGACAAAGAGATCATTTGTGGTATATATAAGATCACTACTGGTAATTGACTTTCAGTCTGTCGTCTCCACAGAATTCTAATGTATGCCCAGGTCAACTGTCTCGCCACAACAGGGAACAGACTAATGACGTCTCATGGTGGCCGAAGCAGACAACATGGGAAACATGTGGTTTGAACATAGGGAGAGAATCTGTGACTATAATGGGACTGGTAAACCTGCTTACCATACCACTTCAGAGTGGCAGAATGCCATAAAGTACTACAAGAACACGAAGAAGGTGTGCAATTGTACTGTACAGGTGGCCAAGAGTTGGATCCTTGCCCATATGTGAACATACTTACACTGTAATGGTACACAATGATAATATGTACATTTTCCTGCCGAGTTCTGACTGACAAGTGTGAAAGGGGTGACAATGTGATCAATTTGAACGGTGAATGGTGAGGATACAGGACTTCAATCCGAGATAAGTATGGTGTGATTATCCACAAGTAGACAAGTCATACAAAATGTATACAGGGCCTAGATTATGACACTTCTTTTCTTTTTTTCCCCTTGACATCTGCTGCTGCCATACATTGAGATAATCTTGCCCTCCCCAATGTATATTTTAAGCGCATTTGAATGAGATCGTGGACAGGCCAACATGAGGAATAGTCATGGAGATCCGTAAATGTCATGCATGCCTGTTGATCCAGTGGATGTCAGCGGGAGCATTTACAAGACGAAGCCATCTCACCTCTTGTATCACCCATTGTATTGCATCGTTGCCTTGACGAGATTTACATTTAGTCGGGTCAAGGTTATTCTTGATTGAATGGTGGACGAATTTCTAATGTGACAAACATCATTATGGTTTGACGTTGATTTTAGAGGGAACTTACCTTTATCCTCGCAAATGTGGCACTGTCCCAGGCAAGCTGGGCTTCCAAGTTGTAGCTACCTCTCCTCAGCCTTCCAGGTTCTCCATCCGGCTTTGGTATCCTGTTCGTAGACTCTAGAGACGTCAAGGATGATTCAGACGTGCATGCATCAGACATAAGCTTGTCCTCATGCTCAGGAACTACTGATGGAGACCGAGAAGCTTCAGGGTCTGAGGGGTGATGGGTAGAGGCCCTAGGAACTGCTGGTGTGTGCCATTGCGCAGGTTGAGGTTGTAATGGAGCCAGGGGTGCAGAAGCTGAAGCACTAAGGAGAAGGAGTAAATCTTCATGGGAACACAGCACAACAGTCGCCTTGGGTAGTAAATCAAGATGTAAAGAGAGTACTGGAACAATTGGGGGAGGTAGGGCAGGCTCAACCTAGGCAGAAACAGGTTTCAATGCAGGGAACACCATATCCACAATGACCAGAGCACCAATGGCTAGGAAAGAGTTGAGGGTTGAAGCTGAGTACATGTACACAAGTACTGTTGCTGTTCATATTTGTGATTGGAGATAAACATAATTTGCCACAACCTCAAAACAATTGTATGGGAAAGGAAGTCGTTTTATTGTGTTGCAGGGTCGCTTATTGTGTTATGTAGACAATCATTTACAAAAAGAAGATAAGGATGTGCAGAAGGGAAAGACAACAGCGGTCGTGATGGTCAGAGATGACATGTTGATGATCAAAGATGACGTGTGTGGGAGACCAATTGTGGTATGCCATGGGTGGGTAGCAAGGTGATAGCTATTACAGATGATCAAGTAAGGGCAAGGGGGCACGTCAGGACGACAAGAGACTACCTGTGGTATACCACAGGCAGCAAGGTCATGAGAGTCCATGTGCAGTAAACGGTGCTGCGGCTGACATCGTCGCTGCGCCATTCATGAAGGAGAAAGATCCAACCTTCGCGGTGGTCCCAGCAGAGTAGAGTGTAAAGGAAGAGATCGCCAACCCCGGGGAGCGGGGGCAGGTTGATGATGAATGTCGCTGTAAGGCGACAACCATTAGCTGGGAGACACTCCCTGTGGTGAACCACAGGGAGTGCTGAGAGTAGGATTATGGCAATTGCGGAGGAATGACCAAGACAACAAGGAGAGGCCACTTGTATACCATGGTAGGAACTGTTCGCAGTAAACCAGACAGTAGAAGCCATACTTAGTCTCTAGTGTCGAATTTTGGAGACTGTCCACAGTAGACCGCTGACAGGAAGAAGACACTTCCAATGTGTAACACCAGTGAGCCCCAAAGACTGCCTGTGGTATACCATGGACAGTAAGGAAGACACTTCCTATTGTTCAACACTGGGAAGCCTGAGCGGGAGGTGAGCGGGGGGAGGACTCAACTCAACAGCTGAGTTTGAACTTTGGTTAGAAAGATAAGCAGGTGGCGGTGTCAACAACACCAACCTCACTCTCCCGTGTCAAACACTGGAAAGTCTAGATATTGCCCACGGTTTACTGCAGGCAATTTTACCAAGCTTGTTCTCTGTTTTTGTGGTTTACTGCGAACAACTGTGGTCTCATCCCATCAATGATCGTTGTGCTCCCCCTGCCGTAACTTTATTGTCTGTGTTTGTTGAAAGGTGGCGTGAGAGTGAGTCACCTACTTAATTAATGGTACCAACTACAAGTGTTGGGCCCAGGACATGGGGGCCTACCTCCGTGCCAGAGGCTTTTATCAGAATATGAACAAAATCTACCTGGCTGATACTGAGGTTGAAGCCCAGGAAAAGTGGGACGAGAACAATGACAGGGCCCTTGGGTCCATTTGTCTCCGCCTTGAACCCCATGTCTCCTCCCACTTCACAGCCTACAACACTGCAAAGGAACTCTGGGATGCCCTCAAGACCCAGTATAATATGGCCTCCCTTGCCTCCGCCTATACAGAGTGGAAGAATATGCTCAGGATCACCTTCCCCGACAACTCTCACCCTGGTCCCATCTTCTCCAAGTTAAACGCCAGCTTCGCGATGCTCAAGGACCTCCAACACAAGGTTCCCGATAACCTCAAGGCCCTGATTACAGTGGCCAAGTTACCAAAGTATGCCAAGTCTCTTCACCAGACTCTCAATGCTGCCATCGATATTGCTAACCTCACTAAAACCTCGCCACTATGGGAGATCTGGAAATGGCTCTCACCACTGCCTGGCAGCACTATCTCACCCACTGTAAGCAGCAGCAAGTGCAGGTGAATAAGATCACTGTAGCGACCCAATATCCTGTCTAGGACAATAGGAGGTTCTGGAGGTTGCCTGGTAGATCCTAGAGCGCTTGCAATGAGTAGTTCTGTTATCAAGTACAATCACTAGACCACTAGGGTCTATAGTAGATTGCTAGCCATGAGAATAGAGGGGAAAGAACAGAAGAAAGTGGGGAACTAACAAGAGAACTAGACTAGAGACTAACTACTATAACATAGGGGTATTTTATAGGGGCTAAGTACAAGCACAGACCAAGCTGTGGAAATGCTGTGGGAATCTAAATAAGGTTAATACCACGGTCACTGGGTACCATGAGGATGCTCTAGATAAGAGCTGTTAATGCTATTCGAGGATAAGGAAAAGTGAGTCAAGAGGAAAGTCATGAGGCAAGCATAAGGATGCAATGTGTATACCATGAGGTGGCATGAGGTGCACAGCCTAGATAAGATCATGTGACTTGGTCATGTGACTAGTAGCGTGGGAGCCATGTGACCTGATGAGGTAAGTCTTGGCAAGTGAAGGAATACTATGGTATAACTTTGGTAGTGTTTTGTGTGCACTAGTGGGACTAGTGTTAGTGATTAGGAAATGAATGGTAGTGAAATGTAATCGAGAAATGTAGTGTCTGTAACAATCACCAACATCCATCGCCAGCAAGGTGACCCCCAGTTCTCAAAGCAGCAGCAGCCAGTGTAGAAGGCGAGAAGGAAAAAAGGCAAGGGGAAGAAGTGTTGTCAGGGCAAGCACTCTGAAGAAGGAGAGAAGAAGCGCAAGGACCGTGTGCCCACCACCGCCGAACAATCCTCTGCCTCGTTCGCATTCACAAACTTCTTCCAGGACCCTGCGGTTTTTAGCCCTGCCTCCTTAGACTTCAACGAGCCCGTCCCAGACCCTCATGCTCTTGCGCACACTCCCAGTGTCTCCTACCCCAGTCCCCCCACCTTCCCACAGGTCCTAGAGACCATCTCACTCGCTCACCGCATTGAGGCAACCCCTACCCCCAGGTGATTCGCACCCTGGAACCCATCGCCATTCACTGCTCCCATGTCCGGCAACATTCCACTTTCACAGAGAACAGTCCCTTTGGCACCTGCACCCGCATGCTGGTCCCTCCATGCCCTCTCTTATGGAGCACATGGAGGTTTCCCGAATTGTTGAGCTCGTCTCCGATTCGGTTGATGAGGATGCTGTGAGCTTGGGCGAGATGGAGGTTGATGACTACATCAAAGACTTCGGTGACATGATCCATTGGCAAGTCCCCCTCTTTCTATGCCCGTCTCCAGCAGGCACTGATGTGCGGTTTTCATCACCACAGATTTTATGTAGTTCTTATATGATGCATACACCTGTACTAGTAGATAACAATCCTAGTACACCTCATTTCAATATGTGTGATCAGTGTACAAAGCCAGTATCTGGCAAAGGAAAGGAAAAGGAACATGTCCATGAGATACCACCAGACATGTGGCTCCTCGATTCAGGAGCTTCGAACACATTACACCAACGACTTGGATGATCTGATTGAGTACTCTGAGTTTACTCAGCCTACATACTCTCAAACTGCCAATGGCCATGCCAGCATTTTAGGCAAAGGCACTGCAATGATACGATACAATGGCAAACTTGTGTGGTTATTGCCAGTAATTTACATGCCTACATGCAATGTAAAGCTCATTTCCATGGGCACCTTGTTAGTTGATGCATGCATGACCTTAAAAACACGTGCCAATACTATAGACATCTTTGATAAGTGTTCTAGGCAGATCGTCCTGAGTTTTCACTCCCATGGTGACACAATGTACTGGATACGTGCATCTACGGTTCGTCCACAAGTCGACTTAGCGTCTATGACCTCTGTGGACTATGAACTACTACACCACCGTTTAGGCCACCCCTCGCACAAAGTGCTCTGCGATGCAAAGAAGCATATTAAGGACTTCCTGGAGATCGACATCCCTCCTATCTGTCCTGGCTGTCAGCTTGGCAAATCGCCAAATCGTACTTATCCTCATAGTGAGAAGTGGGCAACCGCTCCCTTTGAGTTGATTCACTCTGATCATAAATCTTTTGAGATTGATTCATACCATAAGTACAAGTACGCTGTCGTCTTTTATGATGACTTTACCTCACATGCTTGGTTAATGTATATAAAGACCAAAGATCAAACCCTTCGAGTCACCAAGCAATTCATTGCCCACGTCTGGAATCACTCCAACGCCGTGATAAAACACTGGTGGACTGACACTGGCAGAGAATTTACCTCCACAGCCTTTAAGGAGTATATGAAGGACGATGGCATTAACATGTAACAATCCGCCCCCTACTATGTACACCAACAGAACGGGTGCATGGAACACTTAATCCATACTCTTATGGACAAAGCACAACCTATGCGGCTTCAGGCTTGTTTACCTGAGTCATATTGGAAATTTGTGCTATTTCATGCGCTACATGTGTACAATTGTACTTCCTTTGTTCAATTAAACTGGAAAATGCCATCCGAGATGCTCTCTGGCTCTAAGCCAATTATATCACATCTTCGGGTTTTTGGCTGCGGTGCCTATGGGCACATTGCTCCAGAAAATCGTGGCGGGAAATTGCAACCCAAGTCGCAGTTGATGATCTACCTGGGTGTTTCCACTGGTAGTGATTCAACTACCTATTCATGCGCCCTAACAATGCACTTCACATTTCGGCACACACCATCTTTGATGAGAATCTGTTTCCCAGATGCTCAAAGGCACAGCCTTATAGGCCAATTAACTAGCCACCTGCCCCACATAATGATGATGATGATGAGTCTTCTGACTTGGATTCTACTCTGGATGAGTCTGATGCAGAACTCGCTCCTTGTCAACAACCCCCTTCGCAACAAACAGCACTGCAGCCCCTTACTCCACCTCTGGTTGCTCCTCCCTCATCTCATCCTGCTACACCACCCTGGCGGTTCCCGCTCACCCACAACGCCCTCAACACGAACAACGTGCCCCTTCCGTCCCGGAAATGTTTATGGGGAACGTCACGATCCACTTAGACAGCTGTGTGACATTGAAAAGGATTTTGATTGGTGAAAGCTAGTCGAAGGATCAGAAGCTGGTCCATCAGATTCACCAGTGATCCCTGGTGACATGCCCCACTCCCTGACTCTGTTGGAAGATTATGTGGACCGCATGACCAGGGAAGGGGAAGACACTTTGGTTTCATACCTCTCCAACTGTGCCATACCTCTTGATGACCACTCAAACGTCAACTATAGAGAATGAACATACCGTGACATACTTAGGTTGCCTGAAGAAGAACAAATATTATGGCATAAAGCCTGCCACGATGAGCTTCAGATACTCAAGGACCGCAAAGTCTATCAAATCGTGGATCGACCTGCACATAGAAAGATTATAAAAAACTGATGGGTCTTTGATGTAAAAACCGACGGAAGAAAGAAAGCCCACCTTGTTGCCAAGGGCTTCTCCCAAGTAGAAGGGATTGATTTATTCTCCCCTGTCGTACACTTTGAGACAGTGCCATGTATGCTTGCCCTCTAGCACTAGAGAACTGGTACATTACTGGTCTTGATGTCCGATCCGCCTACCTATACAGCAAACTGGATGAAGAACTATACATGGACTTCCCTGAAGGCTTTATGCCTCCTCATCTAAAGGGAAAGGTTTTAAAGTTATTACACGCCTTATATGGCCTAAAACAAGCAGGATTAGCTTGGTGGTGTGAACTTGACCAATCCATGAAAGATCTTGGCTTCATGCATCTTAAAACAGATGCTGGCCTATTCATATATTGTGAAGGCAAAGAGCTCGTCCTAGCGATTATCTATGTAGACAACGCCATCTTCTGTGGCCCCAACAAAACCTTTATAGATAAGGTTAAGGCTGCCTTCATGAAGAAGTGGGACTGTCACAACTTAGGAGAAACACGCAAATTCCTAAGGATGAACATACATCGAGATGGTCAAACAATTAAGATAGTCCAATGAGAATACCTTGACAAAGTCATAGAGCGATGCGGCATGACTAACGCAAAAATTGCCAACACCCCTCTCCCTCAGGGCTACTACCCAGAGAAGAATGAATCTCCTGTCAACCCGGAACTTCGGACACAATTCCAGACAGTGATCAGACCATTACTGTACCTCATGATCGGTACAAGACCAGACATCTCATATGCGGTTACCCAACTCGCCCACATGTCCGCCAACCCATCAGAAGAGCATCTAAACAAAGCTCTATACATTTGCCAGTACCTACTAGGAACCCGAGACTACGCTCTCGTCTATCAGGGCAAAAGTGGCGGGGGTATTATCGCCTGCACCGATTCTGATTGGGGACAAGACAAGGTCACCTCCCACTCGCAGACAGGTTATTACCTGAACCTCGTGGACAGTGTGTTTTTGTGGAATTCACACTTACAAAAAACCACTGCTCTATCCTCTACTGAGGCAGAATACATGGCCTTAAGCGACTGTACGTGCCAGGCTATATGGATCCATCAAATGATGGAAGAGCTTGGTTACAAACTTGGCCCTATTCCCATCTGTGGTGACAATCAAGGATTGCTCTTTATAGCGCAAAATCCTGTTACTGAAAAACACTCCAAACACATCCAAATATGGTATCACTTTGTATGTGACACTGTGATGGTATGAAAGCAGATTGAGCTTTTGTTTATCCCTGGTACTGATAACCCAGCGGATATGTTCACTAAGAACCGTGGACACATCTAGTTCAAGCAATGTCGCTCCCAGCTCAGTTTAGATCTTTACTTGCTGTCTTCATGATCGTGCAGATGTTTCTATTTTTACTATATAACTTCTCACTTGCATATCTATGTATCCACCGTATACTAGACAAGGGGGAGTGTTGAAAGGTGGCATGAGAGTAAGTCACATGACCTGAATTACTAGTAGTATATAAGACTCATCTGAGTCTGAATATAAAAACACTTCTTGATCCTGAACCACATCGTTCTATTAAGAAACAACCTTCCAAAGGTAAGTACCATCTGAGCAGTTTCCCTACCCTGTGTGGAAATGCCAGGTACATGTCATTGCAACAGTGTTGACACCAACTCGTCGATATATACACCAACAAGTCACCCTCTATTCATGGATGCAGGGACTCAAAGAGGCAGCTGGGACCGCACTTTTGGATACATTGTTGCAAGTCATGTCTTGCAAGATCCTACATTGATGTCTAGCACTTCAAGTCAGCTCACTCTTGCATGTTGAACACTGGAAAGTCTAGATATTGCTCACGGTTTACTGCAGGCAATTGTACCAAGCTTTTTCTCGTTTTTCGTGGTTTACTGTGAACAACCGTGGTCTCATCCCATCAACGATTGTCGCGCTCCCCCTGCCACAACTTTATTGTCTGTGTTGACACCAACTCGTCGGTGTATACACCAACAAGTCTCTCTGCTCTATTCACCGGCCTTCATTGTCCAACCTCGTCTGTGTTTACACTGACAAGTCTCCCTCTACTCCCTATGTGACAACTCAAATCTGCAACTTTACCGACGTCGCCTTGGCCATGTCCTTCCCAATCATCTGTAGTTTACTCCAGACAGGCAAGCTCTCAGGTTCACTGCTTGTAGTATATCACTGGCAGTTCCTCGTACATTGTCTTGGCCTCACATTCCCTAGTCTCACCTTGGCGCGTGGTCTGAAGTACTGTCCATGAAGTACTGTCCATAGTGTCCTCGTAGCCTCCCTACCCATGGTATACCACTGGTAGTATCTCGCATGTCATCTCGACCACCCCCTGTCCATGATTTGCTGTGGATAGTCTCCTCAAGGACTCTGCTTGCGATATACCACAGGCTGTTTCTCGTGTTGTCTTGTCTCTCATTCCAACAATCTCGATTGCGTTTTACTTCCCTGCTCTCTTGTAAATTGTGGACAACTTCCCCTTTGGTGCATCTTTGTGCTATGGAGTACAACATTTCCCAAAACGGGTGTGGAAGGCGACCTTGTCCTTTTCTCCATTTAAGCTACCATTGTGGCCATTCTATTGTTGTTCAGCTTGTGGGTGTATACACTTTCAAGATCATCGAGTCCTGTGTGTTTACACGCATTTGTGATCACATTGGCCCAAGGTACGGACTCATTCAAAACACTTGTGCAACATGCTTCTCTTATTGACAGAATATATCAGGTATGCCCTCTAGGACTATGATGTTTCACTGTCGATGTTCTCGTTGTTGCGATGTAGACATGCACGGAGTTCCCCACCATCCATCTGGGAAACCCATACCCGTCTCCCACAAGGCTGCGCATCTCCAACGTATCCAGACACACACCGATCCCACTGACGAGTGACTGCACTCTGTCAGAGCATTAGTGGAGACAAAGATACAAATATCCATAGGGGTGAACAATACTGATCCCACTAGCATTCATGCTCTTAGTCCTACCCCCATGCATGAAGACCCACCTGTGGCTTCCCTGCCCAGCGACATTGACTCGGTCAGTGCGTGCATCTTTGGTCTCATGTTCACGGATGTTGGTCTCGATAATGCTTCCCAATCCAGTAAACTCTGGTCATCCAGGGAGGAGTTTCAGCAGCATGCCGAGGAGCATGGTCTAACCAGAGTTTCTGTTCCTCCCATCAGTGATGTTACAGCAAGCTTGGCTAATCTCATTCTTAATGGCCACCTGTCAAGACCCAGATTTTACCAAGTCCAACTCCGGACAACTCCGGGTAATCTCGGACAACCCTTGACCTAGGACCAACAGACATCCACGGAGTTGCAACTCCGGACTCGTAACTCTATTAATCTCTTTTAGTTATAGTCTGCATTTCACCTGTCCGATTGTTACAGCCTTCTCCAGCTGTGTTCTGTGCTCTGTTACTCAGCCTCCTTCCTATGTACATTGCCTTCGTGCAGTAGTTCTGAACCAGACTTACTCTGGGTTTTGAGTACTATATAATCCCCTGTATTATTCTGTCGTACCTTCAGTACAAAAATTAACTAAGTCACCTCCTTTCGAGTCTTGACTTTCCTTTCACTCTTCCTCTACTCTAAATACGAGGACAAGGGATTGACAAGGGCACGACACATAAGTCCTGCGCCAATGTCCTCATCCCTCCATACCTCTGTACCTCTGCACCTCTGCACCTCCGGCAACTTTGGTCGTACCTCCGTCCCCTCAGACCCAGTACCCTCAGACCTCCGTCGGACTTGAACCCAGAGGATCTGGATTTGACACCACCCTGAACCTGTGCAAATGACAGAAATTTCCCATCACCCTTCCTTGACATTTCAGTGTCCCAACCATTCTCCCACACCCATCTCATGCACGCCCAGCACTCCTGAGTCACCTCCTACTCAGGAAGGTGGCCATCGTCTTTGCAAAGGAGGTCATGACCGGCATACAGCTGCTGCTCATTCACGCTTGAACACTATCAAATCACGGTTGAAAATGGCGTCAATGATGCTTAGTGCATCGACATCTGCTTCATCGCTCCAGGGTATTCGAGAAGACATTCTCACTCTTAAAGAGGCTCTGGGTGGTGTTAACCATCACAAAACATCGGTGAACCATCACAAGCAGGCTTTAAACACTGCTGTGGAAGAGTTTCTCTCAAGCATTACAGGACGAGACATCCAAAACCACCAGGAAGCTGTTCAGGTTGACTGTGGTATGGATATGTTACATCCACCTCTAGTGGATGTTGATTGTAAATTTTTACTATCACTGCCCTGTTGATCGTTGCGATGAAGTCGCTCAAGTTTCCATATTTCTTGGAGTACTCTGTGCTGTTGTCCTTGGTATCAGTCAGCATGCATCTGATCTCATCATGGGACTCATTTCCTTGGTGCTTCAGCTTGCGTTTCGGGATCCAACCAATAGGAATACATCCGTTCTTGGAGAATACAGTGGCTCAAACAACTGTTCCAATGTTTGCAGGTTTTTCACTAAACTCAATAATCCCTGATAACCCCTAATCCTTGCCCTAACATGTGAGTGTATGAAATAAAGTACTTACTCTTGGCTTTCTATTGACCCAAGGGTCAAGGGATTTGAATAGGATTCGATGAAATGGCAGCCATTTCAACATGACAATACATTGGGAGAGTTGTTTGACTTTGAATTCTTATTACATATATCAGACCCTAGAATGCTGTAAGATGGTAACATACCTTAGGTAATGACTATATTATGTCATCATTATATAATTAATTATTCTACAGCATATATAAACCCTGCCCTCACAAATGAATTCTTCATTCCCATCATAAAAAATCTCTCTGCTGCTCAAAGAGATAAAATCATCTCTTTTGTTTCTCTTGATCTTTTCTGCCAGAAATTTGCATCCCAAACTAGCATAGGGAAGTATACTGTGGCCAGGGCCCTTCAGAAATCCAACTAGAGAAAGAAAACCATTGTGGTGGCTGTCCTTCCAAACTCTCCTCTACCCATAAATACACTATTGACCAGCAAATCCTTACTGGGAAGGCCAGCAATGCTGTTCAGGCCACTCATTTTATTGATTCCATCATCAACACTCCTGTCTGCCCACAGACAGTAAGGAATACCCTCAAGGATGCCTCTCTAAAGGCTGTGGTAATGAAGAAACAGCCTCTTCTCTCTACTACTCATAGACAGAGGAGATTGGTCTTGCTCTCAAGTACCAGCATTTGACTGTGGAGACTGGAAGAGGGTTGTCTGGTCAGATGAGACCAAAATCAATGGAATTGGGTTAGATGGACAGGCATATATAAGGAAAAAAAAAAAAAGAGGAGCTAACTTCCAAGGAGGTCGAAGGTACAGTCAAATTTGGAGAAGAATCACTCATGGTATGGGGCTATATTGGGTGGAATGGTGTGGGGGTTTGGAGTGAGGTTGAGGGGAGGATGGATGCTGAACAGTATGTGGCCATTTTGGAGGGAGGCTTGCTGCAAAACATGGAGAAATCTGGAATTCCTACAGATCAAGTCATTCTCCAGTAAGATAACGATCTCAAATATATCTCCAGAAGAGCCAAGATCAGGTTTGAGGACCAAGATATCAAGCTTCTGGACTGACCTGCTCAGTCTCCAGACCTCAATTCCATTGAACACACTTGGGATCATCTCAAAAGATGCCTTTCAGATTATGAAAGGACTCCTATAGGGGTTCATCAGTTATGGGATAGGAGGGTGGTAGAGTGGGGGAAGATTTCTGTGAAGGAATGTTAGAAATGGATAGAAAGCATGTCTAGATGGATTCAAGCAGTTATTAAGGCCAAGGGAGGTCATACCAAGTACTAAATACCCCATCTTGTACAAAGTCAAACAACTGTCCCAATGAGTTGTAATGTTGTAATGGCTGCCATTTCATCAAATCCCTTGACCCTTGGGTTAATAGAAAGCCAAGAGTAAGTACTTTATTTCATGCACTCACATGTTAGGGCAAAGGTTAGGGGTTATCAGGGATTATTGCGTTTAGTGAAAAGCCTGCAAACATTGGGACAGTTGTTTGAGCCACTGTAGACTAGTGTGTCAGCTTATCTGCACTGTCTCTGCTCCTCCCCATTGCTATGCCCGCCTCAGAGTCTCATCAGTGTAAAAGCTGCCCAGAATCATTTCCCGACAAGAGGGGTCTTCATTGCCATCGCCATACCTGGCACTCTCTACCCACTCCATTCAAGAAGGATGGAAACGTGCACCATGTCATCCACAATGAAGGTTGACTGTCTGCTTGATTCTTGTTCCAAGGGTTACTTCAATCGAGCCGACTTCCAAGTTCACCTCAGAAAGGTACACAATGTCAAGTTCAAGGCCACAGCGGACATGTCTGGCCCAGATGCTGATGAAACCTGCCAGAGGGGTGCAGGCAGTACACTCGACTCTCACCTCAGGCTTTTGATCACTTATTGATATTGGTGCATTGATAGTTCTTGAGCTTTGAGTCCCTTCATCCGGCAATAGTGGTGTCAACTTGAATGTGATGGAACGTGCCAAGGTCATTTGTGGGCAGGGTACAGACGGTGTGTTGCATGCGGATTGGGATGCGGTGAGGTCAGATGGTAAGCTTGATGCATGATTCTGCTATGCGGACCATGCTCATGCTGGTGGTGGTGGTTCAAGGACTTGGTGAGGATGTCCAAGCAATGTCTGATACATTGTGATCCCAAACGCAGTGTGAAGGCAAGCATCCCTAAGACTCTACCCTTGCAGCAGCATCCCATGAAGCACAGGGGGACAATGCTCCCAGCAGCCCTGACATGGAAGAAGCTGGCAAGTGAGGTCAGCTTAAGGAGGAAGGTCTGCTTTTTGATAGGTAGAAAATTTAGGTCGCTCCAACTCCAATGGCACAGAACTGGTACCCGGGGTAGACTACCTTATCCAGATGGACTTTCTTGATCATCTGGGATTATCGTCCTCATCTGCCGCAAATGCGAGGTGGCTCTCACCTATATGATAGTGGTTGGTCATCTGAAGGCAAAGCATGATCACAAAGTCACAAAGCAAGAAAAGGCCAAGCTAGACGAATTATGTTCTCGTTACAAGATCTATGTGAAACCGGAGGGAGTGCCCACTCCCAAGGCTGGCGGGCCACCAGTACAGGGCATTTCACCACCTATATCTGGTCTGACATGTAGCGCCGCTGCTGACTGCAATTACAGTGTTTGCGACATGCAGACAATGTTGAGGCATGGTCGAGAGAAGCATGGTAGAGGGCTCACAACCAACGTGTCATGTCGTCTGTCCACCGTCCAGGCGCTATTTCGTGGTGTCAGCCATGTTTATTTTGAGGTGGATGATACACTCACATCGACATCTGACATCGATGTCTGTGCATATCTGAAACGTGCCTTCTTGCCAAAGTCCAGCGTTGACGAGGTTACACTCAGCAGTCCAATCATGATCAACCCCCGCTTTTGAAGATAACACTGTGGGACCGCCTCTTTTCGACAATTTGGGAGGATGCCACGCAGAGGAAGCATGCACAAGGCATCAAGGAATGGCATATGGCGCACGAGCACAGCAGGCTCTTTGTCTCTCTAGAAAAGGTGGTGAAACTTCATCATGAAATGGCGAAAACACAACTAGAGCAGGATTGCCATCGGTTTACTCTGGCAAAGGTGCTGGTGAACGGTGCAACTTTCAGTCCACAATTGTAAGTCTCTCTCATATTTGTGGTTTGTATTGAATCTTGAACTGGCGACGCTCAGGTCAACGTATTTCAGGATATTGCCCAATGAGAACCAAACATATGGAGCACTATTCATGCAAATGACCCGAGCAATGATCAGGAAAACAAAAGGCCACGACTTACTCTTCAATTTTGATTCCACGAATGCCCAAAGGTCTAGCCTGGAGACCCTGATTGACACATTAGAGGCTAGTGCCAAGGAAAAGGATATGGAGATCACATTACTGGAAGCCGTGGCTGCATACCAAGCCTTCAGTTGGTCGTTGGTACATATTCCGGAACCAAGGTGTCAAACGAACTGGTCGAGCCCCATCTGACATTTTATCTGGTTGATGGCACTCCATGATGATGGGTCCTTCATCCAGGCATCCGACCTCATGCCATTGCTGGCGAGATTGAAATACTTCTGCCATCTGACTGTCTTGTATGAAGGCATTTGTGGCTTAGAGAAGGAAGATGCCCTCAGGTAAGTTTGCTTCTTGGTCACCCTTCACGTTCCCTCACATTCATTTTCTGCCTCAGATGCATTGGGAGGTTGCATGACCAAGTGCTCAGGTTGGGCATGCCAACGACGTTTAACATGATTTGGGAGCTACAGCAGTTCACATCGTCCCTTGCATATGGTCAGGTGAAAGACGCTGACATATTCATTGATCCTGGATATGCCTGGATATCAATTCATGGAAAAACCCTTCATCTGGACCGTCTTCGGCAAGGCATGCAAGACCTGCTGAGAGAAGTGAAAGATTCCTTCATCTCTCTTAGCAGCGCTGCCTGGCCAGCTTCACACAATGATCCCATTGTGGAAAACCTCAGCAACACTCAAAGAAGCTACTCTTTTCTCGAGGAGGATGCATTCAACAAGAAAAAGAACAGCTTTTTTTTGTTAGCAGTTGAACAATATGGGCTAGGGACCTTGAACACTGAAGGAGTGTGGATTTGGAATGAGTTGGTGATCTGTAAATTCCTGGACCGTGCCAACACTGTCTGGGGTCACTTCATCCATGTGCTCTATATTGATCTTCAACTCTCCACAAGAGTGACTCAGTTCCTACAGCTCCAGCTACGAAATGCAGACCGCCTGCAAAACTTTGTTTTCCAGGGCAAGGAATGCATAGTGCTCAACAGGTACAGCAAGACAATGAACATGAAGGGCACAGATGGCTGTATTCCTGCGTTTTTGTCAGCTCCTCTTGCCGATATTTTTCTAGAACTGCTCGGCAGTGGCTTCAGAGAAGCCCAGGCGCTTTTGGCTGGTGTTGTATATGGCTCAGAGGCATGCTGGCATTACCGCACGTACATATTCATTTGGTTTTGGATCCCTTTCGTTCGTATTTATGATGTGGCTCCGTCAGATACCTTTGCATTGTGCACGGTAAGAAGATTCATCCAGATTGCTTCTACAGCTGGCTGCAGAAAAGAAACCAACAGTGGTTTGGCTGTGGATGGGGGGCGAATGAGTTCCACCAAGACATGATCACCCTCAGCCATGAATTCATCTCAGCGAATGAGTCTTTTCCCTGTGTTGATCAACTACTTGCAGAGGCCGCCGACCACTCTACTGAAGTGGATGCATCACACTATGCTGTCATACACGGTGCATTGCCTCGGCTCTCAAACAATGTCCTATCTCAGCATCGCTGGCTTTCTGAAGAGTGGTCAAGTTTGCTTGGGCTGGGACCCTACCCGATTCCAGAACCTGTACGGGCCATTCGAGCCAGGGCAAGGTCTGCAAACCCACTCAATCCAAGCTCACAAGGTAGCCGATCTTGTCAGTGATACAATTATGTGCAAGCTGGGAGACATTGGCATCACACCCAATTTAATAGCCAATTTCAAGTCGGCTCAGTGGCAGCCCGCAGAAGCTGTTCCTTCTTATCGTCGATCTGGTGACAATGCCTCATCGCTGGCGCATCCTGTGCCATGCTTTTCAGGTTGGGATGCTCCCTTCACACCAATGGCTACTATACATTCACAGAGCTCTAGCATATCTGTATATCCAGTTGATGCACACAACAACTTCCACACATTGGAGGCGATGTCTGCGCCTCGGATGTCACAGTCGTCGACTGCACATGAGATACACCTGCCTGGCCGACACAAGAGACCAGTGGTAGCAATATCCTGTACTCAGGAGTCGACGCAGCCGAAGAAGAGAGTTTGTCACTCTAGTGCTTTTGGGAGCGCCAGCACGGAGGTGTGGAAGTCTGGATCGTTGGCCCTGGTGGTCTATGGGGACTCTGGTTTGATCAAGGACTGGGACGATTCAAACAATGAGGTTTGCAGTCAGTCAGGTGCACAATACATTGAGGATTCCATGGAGGACTTGCCACATCACAACTTGCCCCCAGCCATTGTGGACAGCTGGGAGAACACGCCGGTACAGAGTGCTTCATACAAGCATTCCCAGAGCGAGATGTTGGTGACTTGCAATATTCAACCAATTCCTCTTGCGGAGGATGAGACGCTAAGGGACAACATTCGAGGAGCTATGAAGGTCTTGCTTGCGAATCCAGCAGCACAGGAGAAGAGCGAGGCCCAGATGGTGGGAATTCTCATTGTGATGAAAGGAAGACAAGATGCAATGATCACCATGCGTACGGGCAGGGGAAAAAGCATGCTGTGGCAAGTCCCTGTCCTGCTGAATAGCAAACTCAGATTCATTGTCGTCTGCCAATTCACCATACTCCTGGAAGAACAATATGAGAGGGCAAAAATGGCTAAGATCAATGTGATCAACTATGGGCTGGCTTGGTTGATCCCTCCTGAAACGCAAATATTGTTCGTGCAGGTTGAGCATGTTAGCTCTCAATTGTTCACGGAGTGAGTGCATTCATATTCGTTTTTCAAGTGGTATTTTATGTACCTACCTTCAGAATGCTGCGCAATCCAGAAACTCCCAAATTCACCCACATATTTGTTGACGAGCACCACGATCAACTTGACTCTCCCAGGGACCAACAAAAAGGATGGAAGACACTTGCTGAATGGGCATCCACAATGGATATGTCGATCATTCTGTTGTCTGGCATGGTTCCCCCTTGTTTGGAGCGACCGCTAATGAAACCGTACAGGCTTTTACACACCGACACAGCTTTCATTAGGTTGTCGATGAATCGTCCTGAGATCGGCCTTCATACAATATATCTTGATCCTTCAGCCTCAAGGGCTGCTTTGGCACATCTGGTGTATACACTGCACTCAAGACTCAAAGTGGATGAACGAATGTTGGTCTTGTTTCCTTCGTGTGTAGAGGCAGAGGCGTTCGCTGTGAAGGCATCTTGCACGGTCTTCCACAGCAGGTTGCCTTCATCTGGAAACATGAAAGTGTACAATCTTGATCTATGGGACTGGGGCGAGATCAAGTTGATGGCCTGCACATCCGCCTTTGCTACGGGAGTGGACAGACCGAACATTCGATTCATCGTCAATTACAATCCAACCTACAGCCTCACGATGGTAGCTCAAATGGCAGGCCATGCTGGATGGGACAGATCTGAATCTCATGTGTTCTTCACCAGCAGCTGCAATGCCCACATCAAAGGAGGATTACAGCCTGGTTTACGAGCTCGGTGAGTTGGTCCATAAGAAAGTGTGTAAAGTTCTCCAAATGGTGCGGTATATGGATAACGAGAGGATGGTGTGTGCTTGTGGTGACTTGCACAGGCAGGTGCCTTGTGATCTTTGCGAGCCCAATAGCGAAATCCACCATTTTGCAGTGAATGCTGTCATAAATCCCAGCCAGACAATCCATTGTCTAGATGGTGCTGGCACCGGCAACAAACTATCTCTCCAGTCTAGGAAGTCAGTGGGAAAACTTGAAGCTTGTGCCATGAGCATGGACAGCTCGAAAGCAAAGGGAAAGGTGAGCCCCCTTTATCGCTCGTTCATTTGTCAACGTTGAGTTGCTTTCAGGCTTGCACAGTCCAAGTTGCGGAGAACATTGGGTCAGAGTCACAGCACAGCAGTGGCTCGGACCCTTTCGACTCGAATGTATTCATAGATGGCATCGGGCGAGCGACTGAATTCGTGCAGGCAGTTCTTCCTATGGACAATAGCTATAAATCATGGGACCCCTACGTACGTCTTTTCACTGCTTCAGCTGGGTCACGTACTAGGCTCTGACTTGGCAACCTGCAGCCACTCTCCCAACTCATGCCTGAGTCTATGAGAAAGGCCTGGCCACTTTCCTGTGGAATTCAGAGGAGTGGCTCATTTCCCAATGTGAGCGACCATTCTGCAAGGGTCAAGCATGTACGCACGGCCAAAGAGCAGAGACTTGCTAGCACGAAAGAACTGGACAAGTACATGCCAGCACTGAGGGGCAAATGCCCCTACCATTTCATCCTAGAAGGGAAGCTGGTGGACGACAACTTCCCGCACTGTCCTCGAGAGCCTGTGAATGGAGACTACTGAGAATTCAAATGCTTGTTTGTCTTTGAAAAATTCGCATATTGCTACTCCTGTGGGTTACCACAGAACAGGAACAGGAACCGCGAAGGTCCCATCTGCCACATGGATCACACCTTCCCAAAAGCTGGATGGTGTGCCTTTAGCCAGTTCATATTCAGAACTACGTTCTGCTTGTGGCAGGTACCAACACTTAGGGTGGAACTGATTAAGGGCCTCCATATTCAGCTCTCTTTGAACACTCAAGAAGAATTCACACAGTGGGTGGTGGACGAGCTTGCTGACGAGGGAAAATCTCACAACTGTTTAGAAGCGTTCCTTTGGCTTTGTCGAAGGAAGGAGAAAGAGAACCCCAGATTTTTTGTATAGATACAGTCTGTATGCCGATGGTATCCAATGCGACTAATAAATAATGTGATGGTGTATACTTGACAGTATCAAGGAGGTTGTGGGGTAGTATGGCGGAGTAGGTTGAGTCACGAATGCGTATTGCTTCGAGGATCAGACTCACTGGAGTAGTGTTACACTTGTACTGCCGCAGCTGGTGAAGGGACGGTGTACTCGAACCCTCCTTCCCGGCAGATCCACTCGTAGCATGTGGTTCCCACAACTCTTTCGCCTCCTTCTCTTACACCCTTGACTTTCTCTTTCCTATTGTTTCTCTCTCCTCTCCTTCATCTGTACGCCCTGTAGAGAGTGACTTTGCTTTCTCAAGGCTGGGACGTAATAATCAACACGCTGCAGCGCGCACGCATAGCTTCAACGAGAATGAAGTGAGATGGGTGGACAAACGGCACAGAAGAGAGGACGGGCATGGGAGGGAGGGCATGGACGAACACATGAGAGCGAGAGAGGCAGAGATCAGGGCCCTTGGTGCCAGTGGGAGATGGGGAGCGACTGGGCACATAGTGAAACAACCCTAAAGGACTCACACTTAAGTGAAGCCTTATCGCTAGGTTGCTTGAACTGAGAGAAAGACGAGAGAGAAGAAGTAGATTTGCCTGCAGGGGAAACTCCAAGAGAACAAGACTAGTGTTCTCTGGCGTTGCATTGGGGTTTATATACTAAGTACAAGTGTGCATGGACCATGCAGTGCTACTACTATATATAGTAAGTATCCTTGTTACCGGGTGTCATGAGGTAAAGGCATGTAGCGGACATGCGTTGTGTGCATGTACGCTGTGGCAGCATGAGGCTGCAATGCGGATCCAATGTGAATGAGAAGCATGGATTGTGGGAGATTAGATACGCATGTGTGAATAGAAGCGATAGAGCGGAGATGAAAAGGATGCATGTGAATGCGTGAAGGAAATAGATAGGGGTTGAATGAAAAGAAAAATGTTAAGTCCATTATAGCTTGGAGCGATCATAACACATAGTGGTGGGCAGATTTTTGGGGCAAGCGGATGTAGTAAGTCAAAAACCCATCCTCTTTGTCGCCACAGAGTGAGACGATCATTGACATTGAGAGTGGGTTGTTTGACACTGTACACGATGATGGCAAGATCATCTTTGTGTCCCCAGTCAAGCCTTTCTCCATTGTCCTCCATGATGGTTCCAGAGGGTATTTTGTGAGTGTGGCATTTGATAACCAACCTTGCCAACGCGTCTTGGTTTTCGAGAGCATGCAACCCACCCGCCACCTCGCTATACAATTCAGGAAGTCCTAATACACAGATATATGCACTTGCACGCACCTTTCAGAGAGCTTCCCAGATGTGGACAATGACCCACATCAGGAAAACGGGAAGGAACAGATATTCACTGTTGATGATGACAAATAGATATCAATATAACGAGACTGATCCACCTTTACATTTGGTGACCCACTGATCCTCAGGTTCGTCGCACGATTCTCCTTCTGCATCTTCCTCGTGGTAAGCTGATGGGTCTCTGTCCATGATGATATCTAGTCTGTGTCCAAGGGAGTCGAGGCACGGTATCCATGGGTATCTGGGTTATGTGATGTGTGTTTATCGATCACCGCCTCGTCTCCACACTCCGCACTCATCCTGCGAGATTGCTGCCCTCTGCCCCGCTCGCTGTGTCTGCCTCTGCGCTTGCAAGTTCGTCCTTCCCAATACTTTCCACCAGCGGCCCTGTTGTTGCTACATCCTGTTCCTAGCCAGGTTAAGTCCATCATCCATTCTCTCTCCTTCCGCTCCCTAACTTCCCACTGACTCTGCATCCTCTTATCTAGCAGTATCACACGCCGGGTAAAATATTTCCCGGGGTGTTGTTCGAGTATAAGCGGGACAGTGCATCCGGCAAGATGTTTTCGACACCTGGTACATACTGGATGGTAAAGTCAAACTCACTAATTTTTTCTAGCCATTGAGCCTGACATCCCGACAGGTTTCGCTGATTGTAAAGGTGGATCAGCCCTTTGTGGTCCATCAACCAGGTGAATCTAGCACCCTGCAAGATATCACGGTATCACAACATCCCTTCCACACCAGCAAGCATTTCCTGCTCGTGAACCAAATAGTTCTGCTGAGTCAGTGTCATCTTTGCGCTGAAGAAAGCTGCTACTTGAGTGTGCTTCCAATCCGGTCCTTGTGCGATCACTCCTGTAATGCCATTTATACATGCATCAGTCATGTACCACACGGGTTCTGCATCCTTACCATAATCAAGTGGTCGTTGCTGTTACGACTTTCTTTTCTCTTATCGCTTACCTTGTACTACGCGCACTTCGGACACTATTCCTTTTCCACAATGACTTCCCCTTATCTCTAGTTCCTTCCCGATGGTACTCCACTTGCTTGGTCATCATGTATCTTCCTTCACATTCTATCTCTTTCTCTCGCATTCTATGCCTACCCTTAACTTCTCTTCCATGTAATATATAAACCGTCGTTTATCGCTTCATGTACTTTCTTTACTCTTGAGCTCCCTTGTATTCTTGTACCTTGTACAATCTATCGCTCTTGTGGTCACCACTTGAACCTGTTGGTAATCAGCCCAACCTCCTTGAACCTTTGAACCTCGTGTGGACGACCCCACGAGCTCCTTGATCCCTTGTAGTCTTTGTCCTACTCTGAAGGACGTTACTTCTATAAGACCTTGTTGTGCTTCTGAGTCGACGCTCTCCTCGTTCTTCGCTTCATAAGGGCTACACTCGTACCTACCCGGTCCAAGCGTAACAGTTGCGAGTGAGTTGCGCACGCTTGCACATAGTCTTTCACTTGGTTAAATGCATGTTATTCAGTGTCTGTCCATCGAAAGGGTACAATATCTCCTGATATAGCTGACAACACTCCCAGTGGCACTCATACTTTGTAGATGGCATCCGCCAGGTATCCAACGGACCCTATGAAGCCATGAAGTAAGCCATGATTGATAGGGACTTTCCAATGCAGGACTTGATCTACCTTTGCAGGATCCATGCGGATTCCACTGTCGTCCATGATACGTCCAAGTATCTTAAATTCTGAACACAAGAACCTCAGCTTGCTCTTGCTCAAGTAGAACTGCTCTCGATGCAGGATATCCAAGACAGTTTTGATGTGCTCGACATGCTCTTCTAGTGTCATGCAGTGGATGACGATGTCATCCAAATAGACATCCATCCACCGTCCAATATACTGACTGAACAAGTAATTCATTAGGGCTTGGTACGTCACGGGAGCATTGCCATCTCCGATCTGAATTACGGTGCTGAGCATGTTCCTATCAGGAGTGGTCACTGTGGATCGTTCAACATGCTCCATCTCGATGGTCTCCAAGGATAGATTTTGTTGATGTCAATTAAAGGTATAGAGTGGTCAATTGCCCTCAGTGGTGGCAGCTCTGTCTCATTAGCTTTCGCACAGAGTGGTTTTGCCAATTTGTAAAGCTCCTTCAGTGCCTGTTTGATGTGTTCTTCCTGTACATCCATTGCTCGCAATTCAAGTACCTGGACTTGAGTTCCTTGGATAGGTAATGGTGTCGTACTGCCTATAACGACCCAACTGTCATTGAAACCCAAGGTTACACAGTGCTGATACAAAAATGGAGTTCTGAGAATAAAGTCATAGTTTTGTAAGTGAAGTATTGCTTTGCACGGATCCCTTGATATTCGATCCAGGCCTCTGCCCCATAGTTCACTTTTGATCGTGATCCTTGGACTGCGAGCTGCAAGGTGAGCAGTATCGCAATGACGCATACCCGGCATTTCCACACAGGGTAGGGAAACTGCTCAGATGGTACTTATCTTTAGGAAGGTTGTTTCTTAATAGAACGATGTGGTTCAGGATCAAGAAGTGTTGTTTATATTCAGACTCAGACAAGTCTTATATACTACTAGTAATTACAGGTCATGTGACTTGTTCTCATGCCACATTTCAACACTCCCCCTTGTCTAGTATACGGTAGTTACGTAGATATGCAAGTGAGAAGTTATATAGTAAAGTAGAAACATCTGCACAATCATGAAGATGGCGAGTAAAGCTCTAAACCGAGCTGGGAGCGACATAGCTTGAACTTGATGTGTCCAAGGTTCTTAGTGAACATATCCGCTGGGTTATCAGTACCAGGGATAAACAAAAGCTCAACCTGCTTCCATACCATCACAGCGTCACGTACAAAGTGATACCGGATTTGATTATGTTTGGAGCATTTTTCGGTAACAGGATTCTGCACTATAAAGAGCGATCCTTGGTTGTCACCACAGATGGGGATAGGGCCAAGTTTGTAACCAAGCTCTTCCATAATTTGATAGATCCAAATAGCCTGGCATGTACAGTTACTCAAGGCCATGTACTCAGCCTCAGTAGAGGACAGAGCAGTGGTTTTTTGTAAGTGTGAATTCCACAGAAACACACTGTCCGCAAGTTTCAGGTAATAACCTGTCTGCAAGTGGGAAGTGACCTTGTCTTGTCCCCAATCAGAATTGGTGCAGGCGATGATGCATTTGCCACTTTTGCCCTGATAGACGAGAGCATAGTCTCAGGTTCCTAGTAGGTACTGGCAAATGTATAGAGCTTTGTTTAGATGCTCTTCTGATGGGTTGGCGGACATGTGGGTGAGTTGGGTAACCACATATGAGATGTCTGGTCTTGTACCGATCATGAGGTACAGTAATGGTCTGATCACTGTCTGGAATCGTGTCCGAAGTTCTGGGTTGACAGGAGATTCATTCTTCTCTGGGTAGTAGCCCTGAGGGAGAGGGGTGTTGGCAATTTTTGCGTTAGTCATGCCACATCGCTCTATGACTTTGTCAAGGTATTCTCATTGGTCTATCTTAATCGTTTGACCATCTCGATGTATGTTCATCCTTAGGAATTTGCGTGTTTCTCCTAAGTTGTGACAGTCCCACTTCTTCATAAAAGCAGCCTTAACCTTATCTACAAAGGTTTTGTTGGGGCCACAGAAGATGGCATCATCTACGTAGATAATTGCTAGGATGAGCTCTTTGCCTTTGCGATAAATGAATAGGCCAGCATCTGTTTTAAGACGGGTGAAGCCAAGATCTTTCATGGATTGGTCAAGTTTGCGCCACCAAGCTAAACCTGCTTGTTTTAGGCCGTATAAGGCGCATAATAACTTTAAAACCTTTCCCTTTAGATGAGGAGGCATAAAGCCTTCAGGGAAGTCCATGTATAGTTCTTCATCCAGTTTGCTGTATAGGTAGGCGGATTGGATGTCGAGACCAGTAATGTACCAGTTCTCCAGTGCTGAGAGGGCGAGCATACACCACACTGTCTCAAAGTGTACAACAGGAGAGAATATTTGATTGAAATCAATCCCTTCTACTTGGGAGAAGCCCTTTGCTACAAGCCAGGCTTTCTTTCTTTCGTCGGTTTTAACATCAAAGACCCATCGGTTTTTAATAACCTTTCTGTGTGTGGGTCGATCCACGATTTCATAGACCTTATGGTCCTTGAGCATCTGAAGCTCATTGTGGCAGGCTTTACGCAATAATATTTGTTCTTCTTTGGGCAACTTCAGTATGTCGCGATATGTCCATTCTCTATAGTTGATGTTTGAGTGTTCATTGAGAGGTATGGCACGGTTGCAGAGGTATGAAACCAAAGTGTCTCCCCTTCCCTGGTCATGTGGTCCACATCATCTTCCTATGGAGTTGGGGAGTGGGGCATGCCACCAGGGACTACTGGTGAATCCGATGGACCACTTCCTGATCCTTCGACTAGCTTTCGCCAATCAGAATCCTTTTCGATGTCATGCAGCTGTCTAAGCGGATCACGACGTTCCCCATAAACATTTCCGGGACAGAAAGGGATGCATCATTCGCATTGAGGGCATTGTGGGCGAGCAGGTACCGCCGGCGGGTTGCGCCGGGGTGGTGTAGCAGGAGGAGGTGAGGGAGGAGCAACTGGAGGTGGAGTAAGGGGCCGTGCAGGTGGAGTAAGGGGCTGCAGTGCTTTTTATTGTGAAGGAGGGTGTGGACGAGGAGCGAGTTCTGCATCAGACTTATCTGGAGGAGAATCTGAATCAGAAGACTCATCATCATCATTATGTGGGGCAGGTGGATGGCTAATCGGGCTGTGAGGCTGCACCTTGGAGCACCTGGGGAACAGGTTCTCATCGAAGATGGCGTGTGCTGAAATGTGAAGCACGTTGTTAGGGCACATGAAGAGATAGTTTAAATCACTGCCAGTGGAAACACCTAGGTAGATCATCAATTGCGACTTGGGTTGCAATTTTCCACCGCGATTTTCTGGAGCAATGTGCACATAGGCACCGCAGCCAAAGACCCAAAGATGTGATATAATCGGCTTAGAGCCGGAGAGCATCTTGGATGGTGTTTTCCAGTTTAATTGAGCAGAGGGGGTACGATTGTACACGTGCAGCGCATGAAATAACGCAAATTCCCAATATGACTCAGGTAAACAAGCCTGAAGTCGCATAGGTTGTGCTTTGTCCATAAGAGTACAGATTAAGCGTTCTGTGCGCCTGTTCTGTTGGTGTACATAGGAAGCGGATTGTTGCATGTTAATGCTGTTGTCCTTCATATATTCCTTGAAGGCCACAGAGGTAAATTCTCCGCCAGCGTCAGTCCGCCAGTGTTTAATCACAGCATTGGAGTGATTCCGGACGTGGGCAATGAACTGCTTGGTGACTCGAAGGGTTTGATCCTTGGTTTTTTATATACATTAACCAAGCATGGGAGGTGTAGTCATCATAAAAGATGACAGCGTACTTGTATTTGTGGTACGAATCGATCTCAAAAGATTTAAGATCTGAATGAATCAACTCAAAGGGAGCGGTGGCCCGCTTCTCGCTCTGAGGATAAGTACAGTTGGGCTGTTTGCCTAGTTGGCAGCCTGGACAGATAGGAGGGTTTGATGGTATGTCGATCTCCGGGAAGTCCTTAATGTGCTTCTTTGCAGCGCGGAGCACTTCACACGAGGGGTGGCCTAAACAGCGGTGTAGTAGTTCATAGTCCACAGAGGTCATAGATGCTAAGTCGACTTGTGGACGAACTGTGGGTGCACGTATCCAGTACATGGTGTCACCATGAGAGTGGAAACTCAGAATGATCTGCCTAGAACACTTATCAAAGATGTCTATGGTGTTGGCGCATGTTTTCAAGGTCATGCAGGCATCAACTAACAAGGTACCCATATAGATGAGCTTTACATTGCACGTAGGCATGTAAATAACTGGCGATAACCGCACAAGTTTACCATTGTATCATATCATTGCAGTGCCTTTGCCTAGAATACTGGCACGGCCATTGGCAGTCTGAGAGTATGTAGGCTGAGTGAACTCAGAATACTCAATCAGGTCGTTCAAATCATTGGTGTAGTGTGTAGATGCTCCTGAATCAAGGAGCCACATGTCTGGTGGTGGTCTCTCATGGAGATGTTCCTTTTCCTTTCCTTTGCCGGATACCGGCTTCATACACTGATCACACATGGCGAAAGGAAGTGTACTAGGATTGCTATCTACTAGTACAGGTGTATACATCATATAAGAACTACATAATATCTGTGGTGATGAAAACCGCACATCAGTGCCTGCTAGAGATGGGCATAGGAAGAGGGGGACTTGCCAATTGATTGCATCACTGAAGAACTCTTCAATGTAATCATCTACCTCCATGTCGCCCATGCTCACAGCATCCTCATCATCCAAATCGGAGACAAGCTCGATGATCCGGGGAGTCTCCATGTGCTCCATAAGAGAGGGCGCAGAGGGGCCAGCATGGTTGCGAGGGAGGGTGCAGGTGCCAAAGGGGCCATCATCCGTGAAAGCGGAGTGCTGCCGGACATGGGAGCGGCAAGTGGCGATGGGTTCCAGGGTGCGAATTACCTGGGGAGTGGGAGTCACCTCAATGCGGCGAGTGAGTGAGATGGTCTCTAGAACCTGTGGTTGTTGAAGTCTAGGGAGGCCGGGCTGAAAACCGCAGGCTCCTGGAAGAAGTTCGCGAATGCGAACAAGGCGGAGGATTGCTCGGTGGTGGTGGCCGCACGGTCCTTGTGCTTCTTCTCTCCTTCTTCAGAGCGCTTGCCCTGACAACGCTTCTTCCCCTTGCCTTTCTCTTTCTCACCTTCTACACCGGCGTGTTGTGCCAGCTGTTGCTGCTTCGAGAACTGGGGGTCGCCCTGCTGGTGACGGACATTGGTGATCTTATTCACCTGCACTTGTTGCGGCTTACAGTGGGTGAGGTAGTGCTGCCAGGCAGCGGTGAGAGCCATTTCCAGCTCTCCCATGGTGGCAACCTTGTTTTTAGTGGGGTTGGTGTCGATGGCAGCGTTGAGCTGCTGATGGAGGGTCTCAGCGTACTTGGGCATCTTGGCCATGGTAATGAGGGCCTTGAGGTTGTTGGGGACCTTGTGTTGGAGGTCCTCGAGCGCTGCGAAGCTGGCATTCAACTTGGAGAAGGCGGGGCAAGGGTGCTGGTTTTCAGGGATGGCAATCCTGAGCATGTTCTTCCACTCTGTATAGGTGGAAGCAATGGAGGCAGTGGCATATAATGCCTTGAGAGAGTGCCAGTGGGCCTTGGCAGTGGAGTGCTGCTGGAAGTGGGAGGCGACATAGGGTTTGAGGCAGAGACAAATGGACCCAAGGGCCCTGTCGTCATTCTCATCCCACTTTTCCTGGGCTTTGGGCTCAGTGTCCGCAGGGTGGGTCTTATGCATAATCTTCTGCCAGAGCCCACTGGTGTGAAGGTAGGCTTCCATATCCTGGGCCCAACGCTTGTAGTTGTTGCCATTAAGCTTGGCGATGCTGGAAATGGTGGAGGATGACATGACGATTGTAGATTCTGTGGAGTTGACGTGTCAGCATAAACCATATGAGGGGAGCAGGAGAAATTCCCGCTTCGCTGAACACTCAGAGCTCTCAGAATGTAGGGTCATAATGATCCCCTACATCTGTAGTCTGGTGGCGGTTACTCTGAGTGTTGCTGCATCAGAGTGTTCAGCGTTGCCGCACGGGACAGCCTGTGTTCCTAAGGTGTTCGCCACTGAGCAGATGACATTCAAGAACATCAGAGCTGCGGGGCTCATAACCTGTCACAATGACTTGTACCTGGCGTTTCTGCACAGGGTAGGAAAACTGCTCAGATGGTACCTTCCTTTAGGAAGGTTGTTTCTTAATAGAATGATGTGGTTCAGGATCAAGAAGTGTTGTTTATATTCAGACTCAGACAAGTCTTATATACTACTAGTAATTACAGGTCACGTGACTTGTTCTCACGCCACATTTCAACAAGCAGCTTTGCCAGCTCACTTTTCGTCACACCAATCTGTTCTGCCAGTGTTGTCGACATGAAGTCTGCCAATGATCCACTGTCGAGGAGTGAGCAAGCCGAGTGCCCATTGATATGCACTACTACTACGATAGGTTTGGGAATAGATCATTTGAAGTCTTTTGCTGATGCTGCATTTCGTTCTAGCACTGCTTATGAACCTTTCGGAACTTGTATTCCATTTAGCTCCAGGGAGTCTGTGGACTTGTTGTCTGACTGTGGGTTGGTTTGCGACACGTCCTGCAAGTAAAACCATCCTGGCACCTCCCACCGGTTGTTGTCATCCAACAATCCATCCTGCACAGCCCTGGGAGTGTCACAGAGCACTCATCTGTACCAGGTAAGCACGTCGAACTGTTCATCGAGCACCAGCTCATACGATACCCAGATGAGTCAGCTCATTGCCCGATCCCAAAGGTAGAGACCACTCTGAACCACCACACATGTAAAGCGAGGCATGGTGCCTGTCGCTGCCCAATCTGTGTCGAACTCAGCCATCAACAGTGCATCCAGCCAGAAAGCCAAAATGCTGGACATTGGGAGACACTGCTCGTGGCCATCTGCATGGCCAAATCCCTGACTAACCATCTGTTGAGCATATCAAGCCCCAACCAAGAATTCTGGGTCCAAAAGATCAGCTGTGTCAATCTCGGTAATAATGGCATCACTTGTGTCGCAAGCATGATCAACAATCATGTTAGCATGTTTTCTGTAATCCCATTAGGGTTAGACAGGGAGAATTTAAGAAATTCAACACATTTCTACTGCAATAAAGCATATGAACCACATGGTGGAGTGATACAACCCCCACTGAAACACAATATCCACTGCGATTACATCCACACTACCAGTTATAAACACCCACACAAATAAAAACCAAACCAAACAACCGCATAATTTCACCACGATTCAACATAGGTGTCAAATCGCGGTGAAATGATAACATGATATTGATTGATTCCATATTCATTATATAAACACACCTCTGTGTAACCAACGCTCACAACAAGTCAAACTATATCATTCACAATGTCGCACCCAACAGCCATGGAACGCGTGAAGGAGCAACCAGAGAGGATGTGTATGATTATTGCATTGCAAAGAAGTGAGTATGATTACAAAGGGTGAGATGTACCAAACGATGTTCCAGAAAACCAGACCATGAAAGACAAGAACGTGTCAGTGCCAGTGGAGGCTACAGACAGTAAGGTGGTGGAAGAGGTTTGCATGGATGTGGATAGCGATGAAGTGGTGATCGTTGATGAGTGGGTGGACACAGAGGGCAAGGAAAAGAAGGGGAAGGGAAAAGGGAAAGGTAAGTAGAGCCAACTGGAAGCGATGGAGAGGGAGAACAAGGAGCTAAAGATGAAGGTGGAGGAATTGGAGATGATGGTGAGTGAGGCGCAAGAAGATATTGTGGATCAGAGGGTTAGAGTGAAACTATGGAAGGGATTGGTGAAGAATTTGAGACAAGAGGCATATGAATCGTCGAAGGTAGATGAAGGAAAGGATGAAGACAGAATTGTATGGGCATTCAAAAATGAACAGATCAGATTCTTCGAGTGGATGAATAAAATCAGGAGGATCGAGATCTTGGATCGGTTGATGGTGGAAGAGATGGAATGTAGCATGTGAGTACTGCAGACATTGTGTGATTCTGATGGAACCACTGACCATTTCAGATGTCAACAAACACTGTGAGCTAAGCTGTGAGGAGAACAAGGTGATTTGAGTGAACTGATGACACTTACAGAATGAATGCGACTAGAATGACCACGCCATGCAGACACAGGTTCTGTGGACTGTGTGTGACACGTGCATGGATTGGTACGTACAAACAAAGGGACAAAGAGACAGTCATGGAGAGGAGTCAGAGACCCTTCAAATGCCCTATGTGCTGATTGGAGATGGTGTCTCTGTTGCCACAATGAGAGAGAGGGGAATGGAATGTACCATTCAAAGTGGACACAATGATGAACAGCATGATGAACTGGGTGCAGAAAGAAGGGTTGGAGACCATGGAGGATATGGTGAAGAATCCAGTTGCTGGGATAGAATGGATCAAGGAGGATGAGATGAAGCGAAGATGGGGTATGGATGGGGTGATAAGTCAAGACCACAATCAGGGATACCAGTAAGTGAAATGGAGGTACCACTTGTCCAGGTGATGACTGATGTGAACATATACACAGGATGAGTGTTGATGCGATGACGAGGTTCGAGAGGTACTGGAGTACTCTCGAGCCGGAGGAAGTGATGAAGAGGGTCAGACTATTCATGCCGTTGATGGACAGTGACGAGGAACGATTCGTGCTCCCTGACTCACCTGTGTGATGGAGAGGAGCACAATGATCTAGAGGAGGGTCTTGAGTGAGAGGTCTGGGACGTGTGCAACTGATGATGGATATATTCAGCGAGGACATGAATGCTGGACTGTCTGTGTGATGAGGAGGTCGAGGAGAGACGAGGAGAAGAGGGAGTGTCAGGATACCACCTGATGCTGACTACGAGATCATCAGCAACTGAATGGCTGTGTTTCCACCGCGTTTTGACATGTATGTCGAAACACGGTGAAATCAACACTGACTGACATGTTTCTTTCACTTTACCACTTCATCTGTACCCATATATGTACACATGGAAACACATTCGCCGTGATTCGACACTACTGTCGAATCACAGCGAATATTCAATATTTCCTATTAAAGAAATAATATCACATGTAATCACATGTCTCGATGTGATTTCACATGACAATACAACCTATCATTCCATCAGCTATCATGTCGTCAAAATCTAAATGCAAGGGAACTATCAAGGCCACCAAAAAGTCAGCCGGCATGGACGTGGATCAAACCGCAGGAGAAGGTGGAAGCGGTACCGCGACAGCGATGGTGATCGCGGGGATTGACAAGTACATTAACAAATTCCATGATCTAGAAGAGAAGACTTGAGGAGCACTGATCGGATACGCTCGCATGGATATCGTGAAAAGGAACTTGACATTTCATCAGCAAAACACCATTTTTGGCACAGTGTGACAGTAAGTAACAGTAATATTACAGCATTTTACAGTAACTACAGTCACACAGGGTCATGCCACCATAGTTACTCAACCATCACAGTACTGTTGGAAATAGTGCATACAGTGCAGTCGTACAGCCACCGCTTATGTAATCATGTAGTACATTTCTTTTCGTCTCGTAGTTAGATACCTCAGTTGGTTTCCCAACCACTGAGGTGAGCATATCATTCAGCTACTTACCTACATTAATACTGACTACCTACAGTACTTATCATTCTACAGGTAATACATTCAGTTGGTTTCCCAACCACTGAGTACTTATCATTCTACAGGTTATGAGCCCTGATCAGTAGGGTATTGGGAACTAGGCTCACAAGGACTCGAAATGGCCTGAAAAGAAAAGGTTGAAGCTCTCAAGCTGAAACCGGACGGACAGAACTGGTTGGCATGGTGTGAGAACACTTGGAAGATTGCTGACATCCAGCAAGTAGCCAATTACCTCGCGGGAACACCACCAGACCCATTCGAAGATGTTTACGACTCACTTGCAAAACACATAATCGAATGTACAGTCCCCAAACCCATTTTCAAGCATTTTCAACACTTAGGCACAGCACAGGAATACATGAACTACCTAACAGAACGATTTGACCACACGTGCAAAAGCCAGGCAGTCAGGAAGAAGCCAAACAGTCCACATGACAATGGGTCAAGTGAAACGTCACGCGGGAGTGTTGATGAACAGGCAGCTGCAGCAAACAGACCAGGCACAGTGACCACAGCCGAAACGACTGGCAGTGTAAGCCTCATGACCCTGGCGAGCAGCTCACTAGATGACAGTGAGGGCGCTGAAGCCCATCACACACCCATCAAACCTGAGAACCACGAGGCGGCGAGTCAGCAGGTCCATGAAGAGACTGCTGATGTCGTAAACTTAAACGTGAGACGCGCCAAGCCAACGAGGCCAGCGGGCGTATTGCACAACCTACCAGACGAGCCGCTCGAGGAGCGGGCTTGGGACAAGGTTGACGAGATTGATGAAATGGGCGGAAGAACAGACAGCAGAAGCATGGCCACAGAAGACCACCATGCAGCCACGGTCCAGCCCCAGACATCCCAAACAACTAGTCGGCAGGTCAATGAAGAGACCACTGACGTCGAGAACCTGCATGCAACACGCGCCGAGCCTACAATGCCAGTGGACAGGTCGCAGACCCCACAAGACAAGCCGCTCGAACTGAGAGCAGGTGAGGAAGTCGGCGGGGAATGGGAAGTAAGTGAGAAGACTCGCGAACAGAACGAGGCAGTGAGCAAACCTCGACCGCCACCCCCACACTTACCCGAGCGCATCAGCGTATCGCTCGAGGGGAAGCAAGAGAATTGAATAACGATCGACACTGCTGACGAGGAGAAGTCGGAGGGCGTTGTAGACGACCCAAACAACATGGTCAACGAACCCAGAGGATGCATAGGGCATCTGTTAGCCCGTACGCACAGCACTGACATGCGCAAATCAGCCACCAGTGTGAGCGCACGAAGCGCACCACACCACCCACACAATGATGCCCAATGTGAGGTGAAGCACCCACCATGACTGTCAGAGGACCCTGCAGACACGCCATGCAATGACGAACGTCGACCAGACACACCCACAGAGCCACCCAACATGTCTGAAGGCATGGAGGAACGAGGTGGCGAGGGGAGGTCGAGGAGGTCGAGAACGAGTCGGATGGGGGCACGGAAGTCGAGGAGAGTCGTGGGAAGTGTCAGGGAGGTGGATACGACAGTGGACAAGGCGGCGACGACAGTGCAACGAACAGCGCCAGCACATCAGCAAACCTACAATTTTTCTGAGTTATCAAAATCAATGACCTTTCTGTGTTGTCTGACATGACTGACAGCAGTACTATCAGTGCTTTCAGTCTCTCAGTTCATAAGTAATTCATTTCTATCAGCATCCTCAGGGCTATCAAAATATCAGCTTGTCAATTAACCAGTGATATCAGTCCCATCAGTTCACCCAGTAAGTCAATTGATCATCTGGTCAGTCTTGTCAGTCTTGTCATCTCACCAGTCAGTCAGTCAACCAATCAGTCAGTCATATCAGTCTATCAGCCAGCCAGGTTGTCAGCCAATTCAGCCAATTCAGTCTATCAGGCCATCAGCTGGCCAGTTAGTCATTTCTGTCAGTCACATCAGTTGGTTAGTTGGTCAGTCAGTCAGGTTTGTCAATGTTGTCAGTTTCTCAGCTAGGTAGTTGGTTAGTCAACCAGTCCATTCAATATACCATTTTGTCAGCTGGTCAGTAAATCAGTTCAGTCAGTCAGGTCAATCTATCAGTGATCAGTCCATTCAGGCCAGTCAGTCTTGTCGTTGATCTCAATCACCCAGAAAAAATGTAGGTTTGCTGATGCAGTGACTTGCAAAGAGTCACGCTGAAGTCGTTAGCTACAAAACCAAGTCATCAGCACTGAGAGCGATCCACAAAGGACCCAGATGACTCACCTGTGCCACCAGAGCCACCCAACATACCCACAAACGCACCCGATGCACCCGTGACGCACCATGAAGCGTCGATTGAGGGGGAGAGAGGAAGCGTGTGGGCACACGCACGATCAGCGCAACATAACAGGAGTCAAGGACTTACCTGAGAAGGTCCCAGTACCACCTAAACCGCCTGATGAAGCCGTGAACTGCATGCACGAACCCCAGAGCCTCGAGCTTGAGGGGGAGAGAAGTGAGAATCCGAGCTTCGAGCTGGAACTTACCAAAGCCAAAGTGGATATGGCAGGAGTGTCGAGGAGGGTCGAGGGCCCTAGTAACGTGCCGAAGAAGCCCTATAAAAGGTCAGGACACATCAGTGAACCCCAGAGCGTCAAGCTCGAGGGGAAGAGAGGAATATATCTGAGCTATGATGACTTACCTACCGGCAACCAAACAGACATGGTGGGACCACCCAGACACCATGAGGACGTCATGGACGTGCCAAACGAGCTGCGCAACAAGTCAGAACTGGCGCATAAATGGTCAGAGCCGAGTAAGGAGGAGAACTCACCAAAGAGGACTCAGATTGAGCCAGACTTGCCGGGATGCGAAGCGGTCGCAGAGAGCGACTCCCACAGCATACAGGAAGACACTACAAGTGTTAGAAACGAGCGCCGCAAGAGAACAAATGCACCAAGTTGAGATACCAGGCCAGATGGCCATATGGGTCCACAGGAGGCGTCGAGAGTCGTCGAGCACGAGTCGCATCACCAAACCATTGTCGAAGGCGGTGGATACAATGGGACACATCCTGAGAGCGATGGGAACGAGCGTGTTGTCGAAACGAGTGCACTACATCGAGATAAAGGGCCAAGGGGCCACATACAGGTCCAGGAGGCGAGGAGAGACATCGAGTGTGATTGGAAGCGCAAGAAGGATGCATCAGCAAACCTACATTTTTTCTGAGTTATCAAAATCAATGACCTTGCTGAGCTATCTGACTTGACTGACAGCATGCTATCAGTGCTATCATTCATAAGTAATTCATTGCTATCAGCATTCTCAGAGCTATCAGCATATCAGCTTGTCAGTTCCCCAGTGATATCAGTCCCATCAGTCCAGCCAGTCAATCAATTAATCATGGTCAGTCTTGTCAGTCTTGTCATCCCATCAGTCAGTCAGTCAACCAGTCAACCAGTCATGTCAGTCTATCAGTCAGTCAGGTTGTCAGTGAATCAGCCAAGTCAACCCATGAGCCCATTAGCTGATCAGTTAGTCATATCTGTCAGTCACATCAGTTGGTCAGTTGGTCAGTCAGTCAGGTGTGTCAGGTTTGTCAATTTGTCAGCTAGATAGTTAGTCAGTCAACCAGTCCATTCAATAAATCAGCTTATCAGCTTGTCAGTAAATCAGTTCAGTCAGGCAGGTCAATCTATCATTGATTAGGCCATTCAGGCCTGTCAGTCTTGTCATTGATTTCAATGACCCAGAAAAAATGTAGGTTTGCTGATAAAGTGCACCGAAGCGATGATTGGACCATTGTCGCTCATCACAGTGTACCTTTGCGTTCCATCGATGCGAAGGTGAAGGGTTCTGATCACACAATTACCTGCATCCTGGATTCGGGATCTGATATTGTAGCCATGCCCAAACGGGTATGGGAAAGTCTTGGACTTCCTGTCCGATCGGACCACATCATGTGCATGTCATCCACGAACACAAATACTGACACTACCTTAGGAGTCTTGGAAAATCTGGCCTTGGAATTAGGAACAGGCGAAGTATGCCTCCAAGTCCAAGTCCTAGCGAGGGCAAACTTTAATCTTCTGCTCGGACGACCATTTCATTGTCTCGTCAGCACGACTACCAACGACTTCCCGGACGGTAGTCAGGACATCACTTTGCATGATCCTAACACTGGAAAGGAGTACAAACTACCGACCTGTCCATGCCGGCAAGGATGTACAAGGTGTCGTAGCAGTATAAAATGTCAAAACCATCAATTGGTGGTGGAGATGGGTTTTTAAGCATTGATGATCCTCCTAACAGATGGGGAGAAACTCGAACCCGAGTATCCGCATTTGAACACTGTTTCCCCTTTCTTCGTTCCTCTATGTCCGCATCTCTCTATCAATTGTTTTCTCTGAAGTCTGAGGTGTCCGCACCCTTGGTCTCATCTGTCGCACTATCGTCATCCTCTGATACACCACTAACAATGTCTCAAAAGTCTCCCTTATATGACTTCCTTGCCTCTACGCATTCCATCCTTCATCCTTCTATCGTGCCCGCTCTTTCCGAGATTTACCATTCATATGCCTTCAAACATTCTTTGGCTCATTCTCTGGCTTATAAACCAGTGGCCAAGAAAGTCCGATCCGTCGTCGCTCCTGTCGAGGACGAGTATCGCGTTATCTGATGTCTTCCTGACGACCCGCTTATTGGACTAAAACCTCTGCCTACCCATCCTCCTGACTTCATTCCTGGGGTTCATTTCACTCAGGAATGCGCTGACACTTTAGATCTCGATCCTGCCAACTGGCTTTGGCCCGAAGAACTCAAATTAGTCTGATGGCTTGTCCGGGAACATGAGCCGGCCTTCGCTTGGGTCCCCACCGAGCGCGGTTATCTCAATGAGCAGTACTTTCCTCCGGTTAAGATCCCTATGGTTCCTTATGAACCATGGGCACTTTGAAATATCCCTGTTTCCCCATCTATGTGGAAGAAAGCGATCCAGATTATTAAGGATCACATCGCTTCTGGAGTCTATGAACCATCTGTCACAGCTTACTGCTCTCGCTGGTTCTGCATATTCAAGAAAGATGGCAAGACCCTTCGTCTCGTGCATGACTTGCAACCCCTAAATGCGGTCACTATCTGAGACTCCTCTGTCCCTCCTTCCATTGAACACTTCACTGAATCCTTTGGCGGTTATGCTGTATATGCTATGATCGACCTTTTTGCCGGTTATGATCAGCATCCACTTCATCCGGACTCACGGGACTTAACCACTATTCCCATGGGTTATACTAACACTACACAGACATATAAGGGTGATATGTGCTTTATCTTGCAAGACGAGATACCCGAGCACACTATGCCCTTCCTGGATGATTTCCCGATCAAGTCTGAAACTTCGCGACACCAGCTCGAGGATGGTTCATACAAAGCCATACCCGAGAATCCTGGCATTCGCCGTTTCATTTGGAATCACCTGGTTGTTGTTCACCACATCATACAGCGCTTACAAAATGTGGGAATTACTATATCCACGAAGAAGTTCGTTCTCGTGGCCCCTGACGTGACTGTTGTTGGTCACAAATGTACCTCCAAGGGTCGCGTCCCTCACGAGGACAAAGTACAAAAGATCCGAGACTGGCCCAAGTGTCAAACGCTCACCCATGTCCAAGGATTCTTGGGTACGTGCAGCGTAGTCTGAATTTTCATAAAATACTATGCGAAGATTGCCCGTCCCTTGGTTGATCTGACTCAGAAAGGGATTCCTTTCACCTGGGAAGAACCCCAGAGGAACGCGATGCAACGTCTGAAGGACAAAATTATTAAGTCCCCCGCACTTCTTCGCATCGACTATGAATGTGGTCACGAGGTCATCCTGGCGGTCGACACCTCCGTCATAGCCATCGGGTATATCCTATTACAAGTGGGGGACAATGGCAAGCATTATCCGAATCATTTCAGGTCCATCAGCCTCACAGGTTGAGAGTCGTTATTCCCAAGTGAAACTCAAGCTTTATGGCTTGTTTCGTTCTCTTCGTGCAGCTCGCATTTTTATTTTCAGACTTGCCAATTTCACTGTCGAGATGGATGCAAAGTACGTGAGGGCATGATCAACAATCCAGATCTCCAGCCAAACATGACCATTAATCAATGGATCGCTGGGATCTTGTTGTTCTCCTTCAGATTGGTACAGATCTCCGCTGACAAACACACTGGTGCGGATGGTCTTTCTCATCGACCTCCCTCCGAGTTTGACCCTCCCAAGACTGATGATCTCGAGGATTGGTTAGACGAAGCATATTCCTTTTCCGTTGTCCTTCTCAATGAACTTCCTCTTCCTCACGCACGAATTGCTGGCGCCTCTACTTCTTATCTTTCTGAACTTCACCCAATTTACTTATTGTGCTTTTGGACTTCAAAAGGCGACAACACCGACGTTGTGCCTTCAAGTCCGACTGACTCTGCCCTTCCCCAATCCACCAAGTCCATCGAAAAAGACGCTTGGTTGGATCGCATTCGCAATTTCCTTAACACTCGTACTCACCCTGCTGACATTCTAGACTCAGACTGGATTACATTCGTCAATGCAGTGACAAAGTTCTTCTTTCTAAACAACAATCTTTGGCACCGGGAGCCTAACGGACACCACCAATTGGTCGTTCCATACGAGAGGTGCTACGGACTCATAAAGGAGGCACACGATGACCTCGGGCACAAAGGTGTCTACACCATCCGGACGCGCCTTCTCTTGCGCTTCTGGTGGCCCCTTATCCTTCACAATGTTAAATGGTTTGTTCGGACTTGTCACGAATGTCAAGTCCGACAAACCCAAAAGCTTCATATCCCTCCGACTGTGCCCGTTGTTGGTGGTCTTTTTCACAAGGCCCACCTCGACACCATGGTCATGCCTCGAGCAGGAGGCTACCGTTACATCGTCCAAGCTTGGTGCGCATTGACCATGTATCCGGAATGGCGAGTGCTTTGCTCCAAGAATGCGCACGCTCTCGCATCCTTCATTTTCGAGGACATCCTTTGTCGTTGGGGTGCCATATCCGAGATCATTACTGACAATGGTCCCACTTTTATCCAAGCACTTGACTATCTCACAGCGAAATATCATATCTGACATATCTGAATCTCCCCCTACAACTCTCAAGCTAATGGTATCATCGAACGGTGTCACTATGATGTCCGGGAGACCATCATGAAAAGTTGCCTGGGGGAGGAGTCCCATTGGCCTTGTTCTACTCACTCAGTTTTCTGGGCTGAACAAGTGACCATTATCAAGTCCGTCGGATTATCACCATATTACATGGTCCACGGCGTCGAACCTCTTTTTCTTTTTGATCTCCTCGAAGCCACCTTACTTGTTCCTCTACCCAATATAGATCCATCCTCCGCGACTGGACTTATCGCCTGGAGAGCGTGACAGCTCCAGAAGTGTCAGGAGAATCTCGCATCCATTTGGGAGCGAGTCCTTGAGTCTCAGTTCGCGTCTATTAAACACTTCATCGCCAAGTTCAAGAATCAGATCAAGGACTATGATTTCAAGTCCGGAAATCTAGTTCTAGTCCGAAACTCGTGAGTTGAAAATGAACTCAACTGGAAAACGAAGCCCAGACACATAGGTCTGATGGTAGTTGTTCGACGCACTACTGGAGGATCCTACCTGCTGGCTGAGTTAGACAGTTCGGTCTCCAAGCATCATTATGCAGCCTTTCGCCTGATCCCTTATTATCCTCGGTCCAAGACTACTACCTCCATTACAGATCTCACCGGACTTGACGAAGAACACTTGGACAACTTGGTAGGAGAAGACGCAATCAAGCCGGACGAAGAAGATACAGGATCCATCAATTTCCACTTAAAACAAACAAAGCCATCTTACAATATGTCTCTGTTTTACCCCGGGTTTAGTCTGGCGACATCTGTTCAACCTCGGCATTAGTCCGAAGATCTCTATTTCACCCCAGGTTTAGTCCAGTGATTCTATCCAATCAAGCAAAACAAAGTCTAAAAACATCCAACTACGTCACTCACTACACAGACGATTACAATACTAACAAAACACAAAGAACAAGTCACCCATTTCATTTCAACGCCATTTGATCTTTAAACAACAGCGTCTCTCTCAATCAAAATCATACAAATACATTCACCTTCTATCGCGTGAAGAGATGCCATGCCTTTTACATGCGTTCTTTCTGAAGTCTGGTACATCTTGCATCATGATCCGGCAAGTCCGACGTGATGGGACTTTGTGCTCGGTACGTTTTTGGGATAAAGAAGAACAAGATGCAAAAGGAGTACGATGAAAACAAGTCGAGTGGACACTCGCAAAGTCTTGCAAACTATTCTGTTCTCATTCTAATGTTATTTCACATTGCTTATCTACCACATTCTCTCATGTACAGACACCACGACAGATCTCGGACTTGGACATCGGACTTGGACATTGGTTAGGACATCGTGCTTCGTTCGGACTTATTTGGATCTCACTTGGACTTGGTGCAACATGGACACGTGAGTTTTATATTTTACAGGTGTACACAGACGAGGTACAAACTATCTACAGACGAGGGACAAACTACCTACAGCTTGTCCTTGAGGGAGCGGAGGTGACGCTCCATGCTCTCCACCTCTTGGGACCACTTCTCCAGCTCTGCCTCTACTCCCTTCTGCTTCTTTCGCAGACCCAGCCCTCGCTCCTGGAGGTCCATCAGCATGCTGATGGCCTCGCCCACCGCAGCCTTCGCATCTCCGCCACCTGACCCAGACACTTTCACCTTGCCCTTGCCCGTCTTGGGCGGCGTCATGCATCCTCCCTCCTCATCCTCCAAGATGGTCAGGACCTCCGGAGAGGCCTGACGACATGGCTTGTTGTGAATCGGGTGTTGTACTATGAACATGTTAGATCGCACTTTGCATGATTCAATTCTGGACTTACCTGGCACTACCTTGATTGAAGGCTTAGCCTTCGCCCCGCTCGTTGACGCGGCCTTCGTCTTGACCTTGCCCTTGCCGGCGGACATTGAACACTTGATGCATGAACTCGCGCAAGCCCTGCATGCCAAAGAAGGGCGCCCCACACAGGGCAGCCTCTTCCGAGCACAGGACTCGCATGGGGACACGTGTCATTCCTCGACCTCATCTTCTTCCTCCTCCTCACTCTTGTTCTGCCTCTCGATTGGCTCTTCCTCCTCCACGCGCTTCACTCTCTGTCATCACCATTAGCACCTCAGACTTAACAACCAGCCTCACACTCACCTTGCGGAGGGGCACCGAAACCTCCATGACGAGCCGCTGCCTCTTCGCGCTCCTCGACTCAGTCTTGGATGGGGTTGCGCAGGGTGCCTCCTTCTCGGTCCCCTTCCCTCCGTCCATCTCCTTCTCTAACGTTGTTGTCGTTGCTGTTGTTGTTGCCATCGTCGAGGCCGGGTCACCTTTGAGCTACGAGCCCCTGGTTTCATTCTGCGGGGCCTCGGCCTCGGGTTGTGACGGTTCCGCTTCTGCCTGGGCCTTCTCCTTCTCCTTCTCCTTCTCCGTGTCGACGGCTGCCTCTAGCACATCCGCGAGATCGAGATGCACCTTTCACAACTCAGTCCATCTCTCCCCCTGTCTGATGGCCTGACGCATGTTGTCCTCAAGGGAGAGTACAAGCCCGGCCTCGGAGATGGCCAGGCTCGTCGACAAGAGCGCTTCCTGGGTGGATGGTTAGCGTGTTCGTGATCCGCAATCTCAGCGGGTACTCACCATCGCCTTCTCCCACTGCACTATCCACATCTCTTGTTCATCCATGAGCTCCGACTTGTTGTCGGGTGCGCAATTGAGCAAGTCGATGAGGTGGCCGGCAGCATCGTTGTACACAGCGAGGAGCACCTCCTTCTTCGCGGCATTGGGGTTGGGCATGGTGAGCACGAGCAGTTTGTTGAGAGTGTTTGACATGATGGTGAATGGAAGTATGGGAAGAGTGATGGAAAGACAAGATGCGAGTTGCGTCATGCGGTGTTTTTTTATCTGATTCGTGATCCAAACTTCGCACGGTCCACATGGCAAGTTGCAGCTTGCAGGTGGTCCCACAATCACGTGACTTGACTGACTGGGGACAGTCAGTATCTAAGTCCCCTGCAGATGTAGGGAGGCTATGCTCCCTAACCTGGTACGACGTCATATAGCCACCCCATCACTCATCACCAGTACCCAACACCATGTTCATCATATCTCATCCAAGTCTGAAGCTCTTCCATCAAACCCGAATGAAGTCCAACGTGTTTATCCTCGGATCTCAAGTCCAAACCTTCGCATCACAAGTCTGAGTCATGTCCTATGTCCTATGTCCATCCAGATCGCATCGTTGTCGTTCTTACAGGATATAGAGTGCTAGATTTGCTAGGGGAAAATCCTATGCAATCAATCCTCCAGGCCCTATCTAGTTATAAGCTGGTGATAGGACAACTCTATCTACCAGATCAAACAGAAGATAGTATATATAAAAAAGCAAACTTGTCTACTGAATGAGTGGGAAACTTAACTAATTGGATCCCTGGTCGTTCTTCCTTTCCTGATGTTTAGTCAAGGGTAAAAGGGTTGGCTTTGTTCCTAGCTAATATAGGTTCTAGAGATATAAGGAATATGTAGACTATTCCTATTGTTACTGGCTAACAGGTTGCTAGTCTTACTAGCGATAGATACGTACTGAATCGTATTGTAGTTGTGTAAGAATTCTTCAAGCTAATGGTTTAGCTGTCAATGGTGTGAATTAGACTACCTTGTATAGTAGTATATGGATGTGCTAATATGGGTTGTTTGGTTGTGTGTACCAAATTATATGCTTTGCCATGTATATACGCCTATTTGAAGAGTAGCTAGATTCCTGGGAATCTGTGGTGGCTGTGTATGATGTAATGTATAGGATATTTCCTAAAGGGGTCACTCACATTTCTCACACAATATGGGTTGTTTACAACCTTATTTATTAGGAAACTGGAGTGGAATGTAAGTCAGCAAGATCGCTGTGTGTAGCAGGTACTAAGTATTCCTAAACTAGATTTGCTTAGGTTACGATTGGCTGGTGCTTCTGGCACCTTCAGTCCTTCTGACACTGGAATAGAAATGAAACCTCATACCATCCTCTACATGCACTTATTCCAGCATTTATAGAAGATGTGAAACTTCCTGGCCTTTCAGTACTTCAGAACCTTCTGGAACTTCCATCGGAGCAGATCCATTCATGGAATCTAAAGTGTCTTGAGAGGTTGTCATCATCATCATATTAATCTCCTATCAGTTGGATTAATTTCAGACTTTGATAAATCTACCTGTGTGGTCTGCCTCTCACAACCTGACCGTATATGCAGTTGGTTGTAAAGTTCCAATTCACTCTGAGAATAAAATAAGAGTACTGACAGATTTCTGCATTGGACATTTCTCTCTCTTTCGAGAATCTTTTCTGCTGTAGATGTTATTGTGAGGAGTGATGAACATGTTTCGGAAGATGAGGTTTCTGCGCCAGGAACTATCAAACCGTTCAACAATTACAGCCACACTTCCTGATGCACTTCTCCACAACATGTCTAAGCAACCGTTAGAATCCTCTTGATTGCAGGTTTCAGGCCATATATATTTTATGTCAAACAACTATTATGAAATAAAGCACTCATGGAGATCCTTAGAGCCGGAACCGGAAAGTGCTTCCGAGATCCTGGAACCTGATATCTCCAGCAAAGTGCTACCGAGTTTATGATAAGCTTTCATTCCTTGATATAGTCATTCAAATGATAAATAAAATGATAAACAGGGTTACAATGTCATCTAGTTTTAGTTACACCTCACTATTGCATCATTCAAGCCTGCACTCTCCTGAAGTATGCCAGCTGCACGTACGTGTCCCATGCACTCTGTGACACTGAGCGGTAGAATCCAGTGTCTTCTTGGTGACATATATATAACAAAGTCTGAGAAAGAGCAGTGGTTTCTCAATACTATGGTACATTAGTTAGGGATGAAAAACTAAGTAAAGGTAACTCACGCTGCCTAAGAAGGGCGGAAACCACTGAGGTGCTTGTAAGTGAGGTGCAGCTATATATATGCTATGGATGGAGGTATACTTGTATTATTTTACCTACAATATTGCCGTGATGAACCTGAAAGAAGGTTATAAGGTTTATGTGCATAAGTTTGGCACTTTCCGAGGGAGTTCCAGTAGTGGTTCCGGTGGTTCCGACGCTGGAACTATCGAAACTGTTGTCAATATATCACGCCTGATCCATACTTGTTATTCGGGCGTGTGCAGATGATTTGGAAGCGGTGCGAAACAGACAAGACTACAGGTAATCCTGCAATTCTCCTGCCTCCTCTCCATTTATCTGCCCCTTCACCTCAACCTCCTCCAGCAGCTCCATGAATTCCAGCTTTTCCCTTGGCGCCTGTCGCAAATGTTCCAGCATTCCTAGGCTTGGGGTACCTACTTGACGCCCGAGCTTGGAATGGGTTGGCACGATGGAATAACCCCTGGCATGAACATATCTCTTGATATGTGTCCGGTCCCCGGGGCGGATACTGAAATCCCCTTGCCATATCATCCTCATTGAATCCTGCCTGGCTATCAACCCTAACCTTCGGCTTCTTAGGGAGGTGAGTTATCTGTAGTTCCAGGATTTTGCATAGACTTACAAGGATGCTGGATACAGATTCAAGAGATTTGTGATCTCTCGGCGCTTGGTGGTGGACTGAGGAAGGTTGGTGTGTTGGGTTGTATCTGCCACACCCTCAGATTTGATTTCAACATGGTCAACGGTGTCCTGGATTTGTGTGGATGCCATTCTACAAGGGAGAGGGTCAGCATGGTCAACATACAGTAGCTGTATCCTTGCCTTTTTTCTGTGAGTGATGATTGAATCAGACTTCAAGTGATCCGAAAGCTCCAGGCTTTATAGGAAGGTCAGAACGTCGAGTGGATCACAAGAGTGCTGTGTGGTCCACATTATGGACAAAGCAAGTGGTGTGAGGCGGGTGGATGTCCTGTCATGTGAGTGTGACAGGTGAAGCGGCCCTGGTCCACACATTATGGACCAAGCAAGTGGTGTGGAGCGGGTGGAGATCCTGCGATGTGAATGTGACAGGTGAGGCGGCTCACACCCACATCGGGAGTTGCCCAGAACTTGTGTGGAGTGTCCACACTAGAGGGAATCAAACATATTTTCAGCACCTTCAACACCTCCTGGGAACATGTTTGGTGCTCGGAAGTACTCTACACCAGGTGGCCATCTGTCTCCCATCTGCGATATTTCCAACAACACAAGGCCTCTGCCATCGCAATTGGAACCATGGGTCTACCAGGTGGATGACACCAAGGAGTGGACCGTTTGATACAAGGGAAACACCATCTCTTTTTCAAACATCCGTGCCCCGTTTCAAGACAAGGAAGCCCCCCCGGAACCATCAGAACCATTACATAAGTCACACATTGTGACCTTCACAAGACGTGTTGTGACCTTCACAAGACGTGTTGTGGCCTTTGCGAGACACGTCAAACACACCATGCTTTAACCACCATCATCAGCAATCAGCTTGCCGATTTCAAATCTTTACAAAAAGATATCTTGAATATCACTGTCAACAAGAGTGTTAAATCGAGTAAGCCCGTACATCAAGGTAGGGTGAAAGCAATGCATCATTCCATTGCCCCTGACGTCCTTTTTTTCCACAGCTCGTGCAGGACACCATCACATACACATCGGGTACAATGGATGAAACAGAGCATGTAGACTTTGTGTGGCCGGTCCATCCTCAGGGAGTTGAAAAAATGTGGAGATGGCTGGAAGCATGGAAGGAGAGGAGGAAAGAAAAAGGTGAGTGTTTTATCAGTTCATGTCTCCAAACTATCCTGACCCAGTCATGAGCCAATAGCCAACCCAGGAATGTTGGGCCAGGGAATCAACCATGCCAGTGAGGCTGCGGGGGTACAGGGAAGCAAAGGACCCATCATACCTAAGATATACATGCTTTGACATATCTGTTACCTGCTCACTGAGCGGAGGAATAGCAACAAGTGCCTGGCAAAAGACAGCACCAAAGACGCCCCCGCATCCAAGTGGTCCCAACCAATTAAAAACACTATCATCGACTTTCACGTCGAGTTTCTTCTCGACCTGCTCAAGGACAAGCACGTGGTGGAAAATAGGGTCCTCATCCTAATTGTCAACACTGGAGCTGATCCGAAGCTTGTGGAGTGGCATGTCAAACATGTGAAGAAAGCTTTGCCGGATGAGGAGGAGATATCGGAAGCAGCTGATGTACTAATAGAATGTATAAAATCTAGGGACACATATTGATCAACCAATTGTACATATCCATCCTCGTTTGCTGCTAGTCATAATTTTCTGAACCTAAGTACTTTGAGCTGGATGCAGTGTCTTCAATGGCTTTTCAGATACAAGGTGAATGCCACCTAACCCTTTCCAGAGCAAGGGTTCAAACATAAACACGATTCAGAACACACATGGCATGTCATCAAAACTCCTCGATGAGTAGAATTTGGCTGGTGTGCTCCGATTGTTCTGGAGGTTGATGTACCTGCGGTGCTTCTGAGGCAGAAATTAAGCATATTCTATTGCTACTACCAATTACAACTGTTGTGGAAAAACATATGATTCTTACACATCGCCTGCTCTGAGGCTCCAGTGAAGTCTGGGTGATTGGTGGTTCCGGGTTCCGGAAGTGCATGGCCTATCATGAAGCCAGAACCATCGGAACAGTATAGTATGATACCAACTCACATAACACAAGTATACCTCAGTAGTTTTTGCCCATCAACATGAGTTAGTTATATTCCTAGCTAATGTACCCTGCACTCCTGTTGAGGTCTGAGAGAAGGCGGGAGTTGCCCAATGTAGCTAGGAACAAAGCTAAGTGAAAGTAACTCACCTCAGATGCTGCCTAAGATGGGCGGAAGAGGCTGATGTGCTTGTAAGTGAGGTGAAACGACATATGGATGTTATAGGTATAGTTATGATGACTCTGAAAGAAGGTGGTAAAGTTTCAGCGAATAAGATGTAGTACTTCCGGTGCCTCTGGTTTGGAACGGCACATGAAAGTTCCGAATAAGAGTGGAACTCGGAACAGTTGAAACAGTAGGGTGATTTGTCACATTCTGTCAAAAGGGAATAGAAATTACTTGTTTCTGTGGCTCAGATGAAGGTGGTTTTGACTGGTGTAAGATGAGAGATGTGGATTTATCTGATGAAGAATTCATCATAATGGTACAAAGAAGGATAAGTGGAGGGAGACGAAGAGTAATCAAGAATTCAACCATGCATACAGTTCCGAACGCTCTGAGTTCTGACCTCGGAACCCAGGTCGTTCAGGTCATTCATGCCATTCGAGCATTTGTGCACTTGGTCGTCACAAAGACGCAACATGGGTTGCATTTAGATGTCATGACCGTCTGACCATCACCATCCTTCTGTCCATCTCTGTCCCCTCCATCACACCCGTCTCTCTGTCGAGGGGGAAAGACGGAGACCGTCTCTGTCCGTCCCTCCTTCTGTCCATCTCTATCCCCCTCTATAATTGCAGCGGTCTCTGTCGAGGGCACATTGTCATCATGTCGTCTTGGAACCCGTTCCTGAGCTTTCCCATGCACTTCCGGACTCGGAAAGCATGGAAGCACCAGAAGGACTACAACTTATTCACTTAAACCCTACAACCTTCTTTCAGGATCATCACCAGAATATTGTAAGTAAGATAAGATGGGTATACCTCCACCTATAACATATATATATCTTCATGTTACTTACAATGAGATGTGTTATCTAACCTAGCTAAGTATTGGGCAACTCTTGCCATGTCTTAGAGAAATACAGTTGTTTCCACCCATCTTAGGCAGCAGCTGAGTATTGGGCAACTCCTGCCCTCTCTTAGATTTTGTCATCATGTCAGGGTGATATGGCAATCATCATCATCATCATCATCATAATCCTTAACCTCTTCCTCTTCCTTTTGAAGCTTCAAGCGTGCAAATACCTCTTGCAACTCACCTACTACATGCATCAGTGGAGTTGAATGGCTGGAAGGAATCTTCAATGGATTGCAGGGAGGTTATAATAAGGGGTAGCTGCAACACTTTGGATGCCTGTATTGCAGGTACCAGTGGATGTTGTGGTGCCTCCAGCACTTCTTGTTCTTCCGGTGCTTCTTGTTCTTCCGGTGCTTCCGGTGCTTCCGGCACCTTCAGAAATGGAAGCTCATACATGCAGTTACTTCAGCCTTTCCAGAAGACGTGACGCTTCCTGGCATTTCAGTGCCGGTACTGCCGGTGCCTCCGGTGCTTCTGGTATCTGCGGTACTTCCGGTACTTCCGGCGCTTTCGGAACCCCTGGTCTGACACTGGAATAGAAACGAAACCTCATACCATCCTCTACATGCACTTATTCCAGCATTTATAGAGGATGTGAAACTTCTTGGCCTTTCAGTACTTCAGAACCTTCTGGAACTTCCATCGGAGCAGATCCATTCATGGAATCTAAAGTGTCTTGAGAGGTTGTCATCATCATATTAATCTCCTATCAGTAGAATGACTTTCAGACTTTGATCAATCTACCTGTGTGGTCTGCCTCTCACAACCTGACCATATATGGAGATGGTTGTAATGTTCCAATTCACTCTGAGAATATACTATCTTCAAAGGAGTAAAAATAAGAGTACTGACAGATTTCTGCTTTGGACATTTCTCTCTCTTTAGAGAATATTTTCTGCTGTAGATGTTATTGTGAGGAGTGATGAACATGTTTCGGAAGAGGAGGTTTCTGCCAGGAACTATCAAACCGTTCAACAATTACAGCCACACTTCCTGATGCAATTCTCCGCAACATGTCAAAGCAACCATTAGAATCCTCTTGAATGGAGGTTTCAGGCCATATATATTGTATGTCAAAACAACTATTATGAAATAAGCCCTATAAAGCACTCACAGAGATCCTTAGAACCGGAACCAGAAAGTGCTACTGAGTTTATGATAGGCTTTCATTCCCTTGATATAGCCATTCAAATGATAAATAAAATGATAAATAAGGTTACAATTTCATCTAGTTTTAGTTACACCTCACTATTGCATCATTCAAGCCTGCACTCTCCTGACGTATGCCAGCTGCACATACGTGTCCCATGCGCTCTGTGACACCGAGCAGTAGCATCCAGTGTCTTCTTGGTGACATATATATATAACAAAGTCTGAGAGAGAGCAGCGGTTTCTCAATACTATAGTACATCAGTTAGGGATGAAAAACTAAGTAAAGGTAACTCACGCTGCCTAAGAAGGGCGGAAACCACTGAGGTGCTTGTAAGTGAGGTGCAGCTATATATATGCTATGGATGGAGGTATACTTGTATTATTTTACCTACAATATTGCCGTGATGAACCTGAAAGAAGGTTATAAGGTTTATGTGAATAAGTTCAGTACTTTCTAAGGGAATTCCGGAAGTGGTTCCGTTGGTTCCGATGCCAGAACTATCGGAACTGTTGCCAATATATCACACCTGATCCACACTTGTTATTCAGTCGTGTGCAGATGATTTGGAAGTGGGTGCAAAACAGACAAGACTATGGGTAATCCTGCAATTCTCCTGCCTCCTCTCCATTTATCTGCCCCTTCACCTCGACCTCCTCCAGCAGCTCCACGAATTCCAGCTTTTCCCTTGGCGCCCGTCGCAAGCGTTCCAGCATTTCTGGGCTTGGGGTACCCACTTGAGGCCTCAGTGTTGAAGGGGTCGGAGCGATGAAATATTCCTTTGCATGGACATATCTCTGGATCCTTTTCCAGTCCCCAGGGCGGATACTGAAATCCACTTCCCATATCATCCTAGTGGAATCCTCCCTGGAGATCCACTGTAACCTGTGGCTTTTCAGGGATGTGAGTTATCTGTAGTTCCAGGAATGTGTATAGACTTACAAGGAACTTGGATATAGGTTCAAGATGTTGTCAACCTCGGGGCTCTTGGTGGTGGGAGGAGCAAGGTTGGCATGCTCAGTTGTCATGATTTGGAGATTATCATCGATGGTGTCCTGTTGCTGTGTGTATGCCATTCTGCAAGGGAGAGAGTCAGTATGGTCAACAAAGAGTTTCTGTAGCCTTGCCTTTTTGTGCACTGTGTGAGTGACAATTTAATTGGACCTCATGCGATCCAAAAGCTCCAGGCTTTATAGGAACATCAGAACATCGGGTGGATCAAAAGAGTGCTGTGTGGTCCACATTATGGACAAAGCAAGTGGTGTGGAGCAGGTGAATGTCCTGTGATGTGAGTGTGACATGCGAAGTGACCCAAACCCACATCGGGAGTTGCCCGAATTTGTGTGGACCATCCAAATAAAACATATGGACAAAGCAAGTGGCATGGGGCGGGTGGATGTCCTGCAATGTGGGTGACATGTGAGGCGGTCCACACTATGTCAAACACATCAAGAAAGCTTTTCCAGACGAAGAGGGGATATCGGAAGTGGCTACTAATCGAATGTATAGAATTTAGGGATGCATGTTGATTAACCCATGTGTACATAACCATCCTCGTTTGCTGCTAGACATAATTTTCCGAACCTAAGTACTTTGAGCTGGATGCAGCGTCTTCAATGATGCAAGGTGAATGCCACATCTAACCTGACAAATAACAACAGTTCCGACCGTTCCGCGTCCCGACACCGGAACCCCACACTCCGGAACCATGTATGGTGCTTTCCGGAAACACTATAATTCTTATTTGCTTTAATCCTATAACTTTCTTACAGGTATTTTAGGTAATGTAATATGAGTATACTTCTACCCATAGCATATATATACTTGCACCTCACTTACAAGCACCTCAGTCGTTTCCGCCCATCTTAGGCAGCAGCTGAGTATCGAGCAACTCCTGCTCTCTCTTAGACTTTGTTACAACCATTTCCAGGAAAGGGGTCAAATTTAAACATGATTCTGAACATACATGGCATGTCATCAAAACTTCCCGATGAGTGGGATTCGCTCCGATGGTTCCGAAGGCTGAGGCGGGAATTAAGCAGATTAACTTTATTTTCTATTGCTATACAGATCACAGCCAGTTACAATGGTATTGTGGAAAATCATATTCCTGATTATTACACATCGCCTGCAGCATGATGCTCTGAAGCTCCAGTGCAGTCTGGGTGGTTGATGGTTCCAGGTTCCGGAAGTGCATAGCCTATCGGGAAGCCGGAGCCATCGGAACGGTATAGCTTGGTTGTCTAATGGCTGCCTTAATTATGATTATTATCCGGACTGCCTTGAGAAGTCTCTTGTCTGTCTGCTACCATGGAACTGATCCCAACTGGACTAACTTGAAGAGAAAATCACATTCGGCATGTCAGCTTCCGAATGATTTAACTAATCAATCTTCACTTCCGTTTGCATATATTAACCCATTTTGGAAAGGACAATGTGGCCATCCCTATGTTGTGGTGATGAAACTGGAAGAAGATCATAAAGTGTAGTAATGGATATTGTAATGAAAGGTTTAAGTTCATATAAGGGCCATACAGTCTTAAGCTAATATGAGTTAGTGTTATTCCTAGCTAATGTACCCTGCATTTCTGTTGAGGTCTTAGAGAAGGCAATAGTTTCCCAAACAAAGCTAAGCGAGAGTAGAGCACCTCAGACACTGCCTAAGATGGGTGGAAGAGGTTGATGTGCTTGTAAGTGAGGCGAAAAGATATATGTATGTTATTGGTATATATATATTTACGGAAAACATTGTGGTAATGACTCTGAAACAAGGTGGTAACGTTTCAGCGAATAAAATGTAGTACTTCTGGTACTTCCGAGTTCGGAACTGTAAGGTTCCCCTGTACATTCTGTCAAAAGTGAATAGAAATTACTTGTTTCTGTGGCTCAGATGAAGTTGTTTTCATTTTGATTTGACCGGTGTAATATGAGAGATGTGGAGATGAAGGATTCATCATAACGGTATAAAGAAGGAGATGAAGGGTAATCGAGCGTTCAAACATGTATATGGTTCCGAATGCTCCGAGTTCTGACTGTTCCGAGATTCAATCTCGGAACCACCATTCCGGAAGCCCGCGAAATTCTGGACTCGGAACTGAGCACGGAAGCACCAGAAGGACTACAACACTTTCACTTAAATCCTATGACCTTGTTCATCACCACAATATTGTAGGTAACCCCACCCATTATATTCACATTACTTGCAAGCACCTCAGTCATCTCCGCCCATCTTAGGCAGTGGCTGAGATGTGTTATCTATAGTATATTCTCAGAGTGAATTGGAACATTACAACCAACCGCACATATGGTTAGATTGTGAGAGGTAGTCCACACAGATATATTGATCAATTAAAGCTTACTTTATAAGGCTGAGAGTCATTCTACTGATAGGAGATTGATATGATGATGACAACCTCTCAAGATGCTTTAAGTTCCATGAATGGAAGTTTCAGAAGGTTCAGAAGTACTGAAAGGCCAGGAAGTTAATTTTGGGTCTAGTGCAACAGGCAAAGCCTGTCATAAGCCACTTACCATGCATGTCCTAGTGTTGAATCCTATTGGCTGGATAGCTCAGTGGATAGAGCTACTGGTAATTGTCCAGGAGGTCCTGGGTTCAAACCCCAGTTTGGTCATCTTTTCACTTGACTGTAATAAGTTGTTGTCTACTTTTAATAAATATCTCTTCCATGGTTGGAGTTTACCACACTTGGCAACTGACCAGACTCCAAAGGCAGGGATGATGCTCCTTTCCAAACCAGGAAAGCAAAGTTCAGCAGCTATGGATAAATAAAATTGACTTGTGTGAAAGATGGAGGAAATCAGTTGTTGAGGAGGTGAGGAAGAGTTGAGGTTGGATGTTGTGAAAGTGTTTCCGGAATGGGTGCACCGGAAAGGGATTTCCGGTGATGTACCCAAGCTTCAAATATATAATTACTATATTGGGGAATTGCTGACATGAGATGTGGGTGCATCATTACTATATGTGGAAACCCTAACCCCAAGGGACATACCATATTAGGCAACATTTAGCACCTAACCCTAAGACTGACTTCCATATTAGGAAACTATGGATGGTGAGGATACTGCAACTTGTTCAGCTCATATCTCAACAACGGCACCGCCGATTTTCATGAATGTTGGACCATTGGAATCCTGTTGAAGAGGAGTATCTGCACATATGAATTGTATGTCAAAGAAAAAGTCGACCTTAATCAACTATTAGTGAATATGCCCTATAAATGTGAAAACAGATGGGTAAGTACATATCACTTCGTGTACTACCACTTACTACTACACAATGCAATGATCATTCGTATTCTTTCTTGTTGCTCTTTCATGCGTTCCATCGCTGTGGTGTGTGACATTATAGTTGTGATCAACGCGTCTTGAGAGGTGTGTTTATATATCAATGAGTACATAATCAATATCAATCAATACCATGGTATTTCACCGCATTTCGACACTTGTGTCGAATTGCGGTGAAATGGTTGTGTGTGTGACAGAGTTGATACCACCGCGATTCGACATAATGTCGAATTGCAGTGAGCTTGTATAATGCTTAGGTGTTGTGTGTGTTCATGTGTGGGTGTATATATCGTGGTTATTGTGTTGAGTGGTGGTCATATCAGTCCACCGCGTAGTTCGTACGTTCTGTCGCGGGCAAAATGTGTCTGATTTCTTAAAATATCCATGCCTAACCCTAAGGGGATTAGAGAAAATATGATAAAATGTGTTCCACGGGTTGCTGAGCCGGACGAGATACTCACGATTCCACGGGACAGCCGTCGCGTGCGACTTCGTGGAGGCTCCCGTCCCAGATGCTCGAGAACTGGTTCGTCATCATCACTACTAGTACGCTGTGACTGATTGGATGTTCGTGTCTCAGGTGCTGGGAGCCTGAGGTGCTGAAAAAGATGTCGAGCCATTACAAGACGCAAGAGCCCTTGTCGGACGACCTGATCACCAAGATCATCAAGAGGTTAGTCGGAATGTCTCTTTTGCGTGTGTACGACGATCGAACGTTGCGCTTTGCTTATAGTCGCTACGTCAATGTCGGGCCATTCTACCTCCGCCAGCTCTTCTTTGCCAACTTTATCTCGCGGTGCACAACAACAGTTTGGACGTGAACACCGATTATACCAAGCTCTGGAACGAGCTGAGGGAGAAGATCTCGCTCGTACAGGGAAGTGAATACAAGCCTGGGCAGGGTACGTTTGGGCATATCGTCGGTGGATAAGATGCGGGGTACTATGTGTGAGTGACTTTCCACGACGTGGCTCTCTCGCTTCACCACATGTGCACTAGGTACACCTACTCTCTGGTGTTTACTGCGGACATGTATGCAACAGTGTTCAAAAAGGCACCGCTGGATCCCGCGCTGGGAAGGCTGTACCGGGACAAGATCTTGTTCGTGGGTAGGAGCCGGGACGACATGGATTCGCTCAAGGTGTGTCTATTGGTGTCCCCGTCAGCGTGCATCGCTGATCATGGATCGTCCTGATGCCTGGATCTTAGGACTTTTTGGGATGGGAGCCGGATCCCAAGGCGTTTATCAATGAGATTGAGCAGGATGGTGCACGAGCGTCGAATTTGTGAGGGTAATCTGGTGGGATGGCATTACAGCGTGTAGGATAGCGCATCGTAATGTGAACTCGGACGTGGACTCGTGCTCTGAGGGTGGGATGCAACGTCAGATAAGTGTTGAGACAGTCCTCACTCATACTAGTAGCTCTTTTTACTAACCTTCATCTCTGCGCCAGAGGGACTGGCGCTGGGGCAATAATCCAAGGTCGCAGTATGTTCTGAACAAGAAACGTTGCATGCGGAGTCGTAGGTACAGTTTCGTTATGCGCATCACGTGAAAGGGATGGGTCAACGACACGAGTTTCCGGAGGTTTAAGAATCGAAATTGCAGTTGCGTCCGTTTCAAATTCAGACCATGACGCAATGGTTGGAAGGGCGCCACGATCATGAGACATTTCAGAGACGCAAACACGTGTGTTCGGAGACATTGCGCACCGTAGAAACATGAATGCCCAACAAGTTGAGTTAGCCGTAAAGCGATGAAGATAAGCGAGCGAGTAGACTGCAGCAAGCGAGGGACAAACCTTGAACCGTTTGCAATATGTGCACGCTCCGATCCCGCATAATAGTGACATGAGAGAACAGCGATAGAGATGGATGAAATGTAGTGGTATAACGGATCAGGCATCATCACCGAGCCGAGGACGAAATGGATCCACCGAGACAATCCGAGGCGACCAGGTCACATCATGCATGACCGGCAAGTTCGTAATTCAGGGCAAAGTCGATCGGGAAAGTGCATCCGCAGCGTCAGGAGTACGGAACAAATATCGCCGAGGTGTGGGGCACGGCCCGAGAAGCATGTTGATAGCAGACAATCTCCCCCGAGGACCACCCTAAAAATCCTATCAACGCTGTGCGGGACCGTGGCTTTCAATACCTTCAGCTTAGATTCGAATAAATAAATAACCGATCAGACCCATGAGAGAGTGGCAATGACTCACCCGTTTCCAACCACCCTCGAACCTTCTCACTCGCCACTTGACGTGAACGCATTTCGGCTTCTTCCTCCTGTTTCTGAAGTAACATATCAATGGTTGTTCCAGGTGGGTAACCCTTGATAAACATAGAGAAAGCAAAGGCATTCTCGATAGCCTGACATTGTGCTGCCTCTGTGCGCGTCTGATGAATTCCACGGTGGTATACAGTCTGCGAAGGCACATATTCAGAAATTTGTGATTCAGCTGGGCTATCCGGTTCATCATCGTCATCTGGTTGAACATCGTGATTGTCTTTGGGGATAGAGGATGGTGTGTTAGCAATCTTGTAATGAGTCTCGTGGTGCTTCTCTAGCAAATTCCGGATCTGTGCGGTGGCCCAACGTCGGATGACTGCGACCCCATACGTGTAATCGAGGAGTATGCTCGGAGGCGCGTCCTGAACAGCCCAGTCGACTCGGACATCCCGCTGCAGAACAGGGTCCACGCCCTCCCACGGTTGAAGGTGTTGGATTGTCGTGCGCGAAGCGGGCATATCGCCAGTCTCCACCCTTGGGATGTCGTCGCGCTTTACGGCAAAGTTGGGAGTCTAGAAAAAGCAGTCACTTCGTATCAGAAGGCAATAACCAAGACGATACACAAACCTTCAAAAATACACTCACTTCCCGGCCAAATCGACTATGAAGTTGGCTGTTTAGAAACATCCCGTTCTGAGGAGAATCGACATTGAGGTCACTTAGGTCTTGCTGGTCTTCATATAAACTGCTACGACCCGAAATGACGAGGCGCATGTACTAACCAAAATATTATGAGAGCCAGGTATACATCTGCAACAAAATTGAGAACAATACCTGATTACCCTTGGAATGTGGGATAATGTGAGCAACATGGCAGTCCTCGGGATTAGCTCCCGTGATCACACAACGATGGCCATCACGCTTAGCAACATCGTTACGAAAATCGTGGCGACATGGAGTAGAAATAGTAGATCCAGTGATCTTGTCAGCTAGCCCCCAATTGGGATCGACGAGATGGTAGCGTCCTGTTTGAATGCACCTTGTCAGCGAAGGATGACTGGAGACATGAGGGGATTACCGTCAGGGACGAAATAATAACTTTCGGCATCGGTGACCGAGACAGTGTCGTAATTGACGATGTTGCGACCAGCACCAGAAGCATCAAAGAGATCCCCTTTGGCACCAAGAACAGCAAAGGCAACAAAGCGAAGCCACTTGAGAGGCCGACAAGAGAGCCTGTCAATATCCTCCAGCGGGATTTTTAATCCATGGATCCAGCGACCGTCATCTTCTCTGCGGACATAAATGTTGACCATGAGGAAACAGCGGAGTGTGAAAACTCACAGCAAAGCATTCCGGAACCAGTGCCGCAGCCGTCATTCAGCAGCAAGTCCAAAGGTGAGTATCATTGGGTCTTACTGGCGGTGGATCATTCGCCTCTCTCATCCTAGCACACAATCAAAGGTTCCTTGTTGTCGTCGCACTTAAAACACTATCTTTTTGGGATGCTTTTAGCCATACTATATGGAGATCGGAACCGCTATCGAGCACGCAAATGACGTCCGGTCTGTTGCGCTCTACCCCGACGACGACTACATCGCGACTGGAGAAGAAAATGTGAAACTCACCCTTAGAAGACTATGGGACATCCTTCCCACCTCGTACTTGACAGTAAATGTAAGCAACCCCACTCGTTAGACGTTGACAGTCTAACGCGCCGTGGCCAACTCCTCTTTTCTCCTTGCATTGTGAGTTTTTGAACATCGCTTATTCGCCTGTTCCAACTGTTTTATTTCTCGTCGCAGTATCACAGCTGCCCTTGATGCACATCAGCGGTGCGGTGTTCAAGTCATGGACGCAGGGTGACTGGACTCGCGTCGAGGAGGTCTTGGCACAAGATATCATGCGTCCATCGGACCATTTGAGCCACGCACGCGCACTCGCTCTCCGTGCTCTTGTGTGGACTCGTTGAAAACTGGGACACGGCTCTCGATGATGTCAAAACGGTGGTTTTAGGTCATCTGCTGTGCTGTGTTGTGCTGACTATCTCATCCCAGTCTCTCGGGATTCAGGGACCCATCATCGGTCATGTCTCGCACGCAATTGCCCTCGTCGGTAGTGGAGAACACGAAGCTGCGATGGACGAGTTTGATTCTGTGTTCTGCGACGGTCTCCCATGTGAAAATAATCATCTGTTGCTCGTCAAGGTATGTGGTCGCGATCTTTATCACTGCTGATGTCAATACTTCATCGCACTCGGGCAGTTCTCACATTTGAATGTAAAAAACACGATGAGGCCATCTCGCATGTAGACGATTTGACTGATATAATGGACGACAAGTCGCCGTATATCGCTGTCAGGGTACGTCCCCATGAAAAATGAAAATTCAGGCAAGGTTGACCAAGGCGTTGAAAAGGCTCACATGTTTCCTACTCGGAACCATGGCAATACGAGCAGGAGCAGGAGACAATGCACGTAAGATAGACAGACATGTTCAAGCGTGCGGAAGAAGCCATCCCGGTCCAACAGAGTCCTGACTTGGATGTCATCTCCCTTGTAAGTCTATTTCTCCTGCCAAAGAATACCATGTAGTGACGGCAGTAGACAATATTAGGATTGCCCGAAATGCCATCCATCTTGGTTGCGACAACGCTGCGCATGGCGAGGAACATTGCCATTCCAGACGATGCTCCAAGGTCACCGGGTATGACAAACCGCCAAGCATGTTTTCTGCCTATGTCCTCCGAGTCATCAGTCATTGCATACAATCCATTCTACATTTTTTATATCTTTCACACCCACATCGTGCTTCTGTAATTGCTCGCCGTTCCTGAACGTAGCCATTTTCTTCACTTGCACATTAAAACTGTACACTTGCAGGTCCAGGTGTGCCCGGAGGGCCGTGGAATGAACACATTGAGAAATTGTAACATTGATACACTAGTATGTGATTAGACAATGGGAATACTGCCGATGGCATTCCGGAGGGCTGCGAGCCTCGCGGTCCGATCACCATGGACCTGTATCTGGTAGTAGTTCAGATATCCAAGCAGCTCTCCATCCGACAAGCCGTCGATGTCTTGTCTGGTTCGAAGTGGTGGCAATCCATGCTACGAATATTAAAATTTAGCACGATTATCACGCAACAGAACAACAAAAACAACCTGTTGTGGAGGACCCTGGCCATGGGCCGGAACGGGGAAATACGGGTTGATACTCCCATCTCCACAGCCTCGGTTGTGAGCCTAAAAAGATCAATGGAATATCGGAAAAAACAAACCTTACTTACTCACTACGGTCGAGAGTTGGAACAATACGTTCACATCGCCCCGCAAATCACCTATAGCACCCTGCATCTCGGCCATAGTCCGACGCATTTCATCACGAAAGCTTTCGACAAGTTGATGTAGGGTAGCAGTTTCGGCGACCACTTCGTCATGGATCACAGCACGAGTTGGAGCTGGTACTGCGGCAGGAGAAGCCGCAGTAAGGACCTGGTGGAGGTATAGCTGGGCGGCCGCCAAGTCTTCTTTAGGGGGCGCTACTACCAGCCCTTGGTGAGCTGAGGAACACGTTAAACAGGTAAACAGGAAAGCGAGAAAGTACTTACGCATGGCTTCATAGTGGTAGTTGATCTGTCTCACGATGTCGAGAGCGCCGACGACGTCTTGGTTGTTCGGCGGGTCATTTGGGGGTGGTGGAATATGGGCGATGGGGAGTTGAAAAACTGGGAGTAAAATTGGTGGCATCAATGAGAGCAGTGAGTGGGCGGGTATCGACGTCATTGTGGCAGATTGACAGTCCCAGCTTACCTAAGGCGGTGACGACACGGACGTCGGAAAGGACGACGAAGCGTCGATTTCGCCGCGGCGACGACGACAACGCTGGCGCTCGGGCTGGAGGTGATACGGTACGGTATGGTGTTCAAGTTGGCGGTGGCTCAGGCGACGACTTGAACTCGTTTACGCACATCACCGAAAACTCCCAAAACTAGCAAGACGTTGCGAAGCCTTGCCAGCTCACCGTATTTCTAGACAACTCTTTCGCACTCAAGCCACGGAGCATCCAATGATTTGGGGATGTTGATGGGCTGAGGTAGGTAGCAAGATGCAGCATTTTCATCTGAACAAATTAGGTCTGCTCGCCACATGAAGCACAGGCGATAAGTAGTGCCGGGTGACAGGCTCGCTCCAGCGCTCCACAGCCATCAGCGCCCGGATGCAGCATATTAAACCAACTCGTCCCCTCATGGCCGTGACTACCACCTGTTGGGCAAGATGGTCAATGCTGCAATTTTTGCCATAGCCAAAATATCCATGATCGGGATATGGATTGAGACCATGTTGTACGGTGAGTCATACGTTATCTTTGCTGCTCACTTCGCGCTGATCCTCGCAGGCATCAAGTGAGTTCATGGGTGAAACGAGTCCTTCAGATGGTATTGATGAAATGCAGCTGCGTCATGTTTGGACTGTACATTTTCGTTCTCTTACGTGGAAGGAAGATGGCCACATTACGTTGGTAAGTGCAAGCTCCCACTTGATTTGACGAACACATTCATGATCACTGGCAGGCCCCTTATGGTGATGACCACGATGCTCTTCCTTCTCAGCACTGTTCATATCGGGGCATCTCTGCAACAATTGCTAGAGGCATTCATCTATGCGCCCGTTGATGTACCTGACTACACTACATTGTATTGGTTCGACTTCGCCGCCACACCGCGCTTGCTCAAGGACATCGTGTATGTTACTCTGGTACGCAAACCTTATAGACTAGGATACTAAAGTCATGCTCACGGGAACGGTAAAGGTGCTCGCCCAAGACATTATTCTAGTAAGTCGACTTTGCTACAGTGATGTGGGTAGCGAGACGAACACCTTTTATCAATGAGATCTGGCGACTTTATGCGGTTTTCGCGCACGATTGGAAGGTCATCATACTTCCTGTAGGCAACCGATCACCAACATTTTCCATGGTATATACTGAGATTGCATCACAGATCATTTTATTAGCCGGTTGCATAGGTTCGTGAACTCCCAATTGTACTTGACATCTTTGCCGACTTCTGTTAGGTTCCGCTTATGCAGCCTCAATCGTATCTACGTCCTCGAACCGCGGGTTGCCGGTATCAAACTATCTCCTTGTATCAGCGTGGGCATTCGGATTCACTACCAATGTGGCTGTCACGTTGGCGATCGCGGGGCGTCTATGGTGGATGGGTCGAAAATTTGCTTCTCTGACAGGTACGCGAACCAATCGATTTGCGTCCTCAATATACCTCGTCGTCGAATCCGGCGCCATCTCCGCAGTATCTGTTGTGCTCGCACTCTACGCAAACCCTGCTGCATTGACTGGACTTGACATCTCTGCTCAAGTGGTTGTGCGTATCCACCTGCGATTCCTTCTCTTGCACTTATTGAGTCGCTTTCTTTTGACAGGCCTTGGCACCGTTCTTGATCGTCGTGCAACTTGGGGTGATCGGTCAATATCATATTCCAAGAGGCAATTCCTCGAGGACGGTACGCACAGCACAATCCTCGATCGCATTCAGAGTAGGCGCTCCCCAAGAGCAGGATGATGATTCGCCAAAGGACATACCGCTTCATATTACATAGTATCACTCGAGCCGCGCTCTAGCCATGATCTTCATATTTGATGATACTCAACCACATGCTCTTATCGGCCGATTGGCCCCGCACGTTTTGCATTCTAGGATTTCTGGGTCGTAGTCTATGTAGTATATCATAGTGCAGTTCCTCACTTTCTCCACCTTCACTGCTTTGCATTGAGCAAGTCACCGGCCGTGACGCAGCGGCTTACAACAGACAGGGGTCGAGCCTGGAGGTGCTGAGCGGAGTCGCTAGAGCGGAGTCAGCAGAGCAGTCCTTGGCTTCACCCACTCGGGCTTTCGTCTCACTCACACTAAACCCGGTTCGCGTTTTCAGATCAAGGACAACCGCGTTAGATTGATGCCAATGAAAGTTAGTGGTAGTTGATTGGCGCCGCTGAAGCTCCCAGGGACGAGTCGGGCTTCCGTGACTCGTGTAACTTCGATTAAAGAGACGATCTCGGACCCGGGTGAGCACGCAAGCACCTATCCAGTTCACCCCACGGACGTCCAACATTGCCTCCTCTGCAGGTTCCGGTCGATAACGGGACCCAGGCTTCCCTATTCGCTTTTCGTCTCCTGGGCTAGCCACCCTTCGTTGGTAAGTGTAAGATCGTCGATCACCTCCTTTGACATGACTAGCACATCCCTGATCACGCACGAATGGCAGGCCCATTTTGGTGGCGATCACGATATTTTTCCTTCTCTGCACTGTTCATGTCGGGGCATCTTTGCAACAGTCGCTCGAGGCGTTCATCTATGCGCCAGCTAATGTACCTGACTACTCCACGATATTCTAAAGGTGTGCTCAAGAAAATAATAAAGGTGCTCGCCCAACATGTTATTCTGGTAGGTTTATTAATATGGCTACAAGAATGTGGATACTGAGATACATATGTTATCAATGAGATCTGGCGACTTTATGTTGTTTTCATGGATGACTGGAAGGTCATATATTTCCTGTAGGTAACCAATCACCAAGAATACTATCGGAATTCCCTACATATTATTTTCATGGTCGCTGGTTGCGTGGGTCCGTGAGATCACGGTTGACTTGACATACTCGACATCTGTTAGGTTGTTCCTACGCAGCTGCAGCTGTATCTACTCGTTCGAATAGTGGGGCACTAACGTCCTCACTCCTTTTACCAGCATGGGCGGTGGATTCACTCTCAATGTGTCCGTCACACTGGCGATTGCGGGGCGTCTCTGGTGGATGAGTCGAACAATCGCTTCTCTGACGGGCACATCAACCAATCGATTCGCGTCCTCGATATACCTCATCGTCGAATCCGGCGCTATTTCTGCGGCTGTCAGCACTGGTTGTGCTTGCGCTCTATGAAAATCCTGCTGCATTCGACGTCGCTGCTCAATTGGTTGTATGTGCCCATTTGTCGTTCGTTCTCCTGCGCTTACTGAGTCGCTTCGGTTTGTCAGGCATTGGCGCCGTTCTTGATCATCGTGCAACTTGGGGTGATCGGTCGATACCGTAATCCAAGTGCTGATTCCTTTAAAACGGTGCGCACAGCACAAGACGGGATCATATTCCGAGTGGGTAGTCGTCGAGAGCAGGATTCGCCGACGGACGTGCCACTTCATTTGGCCGTGTACGATACGCTGTAACTCAAACATATTCAGACCGTCACGCCGCTTGGCTCACACATTTAGTCTGAATCATATTCCTTCAAGCTTGAATTAGAAAAATGACATTGGCGGATTCGTATTAAAGTGGGATTGGCACAAGAGCCCACAATAGATAATAGTACAATCATGGAGTGCGTACGGGGCATCTTAGAACACTAGTTGACTGCAGAGCTGAAAACTTTTGAGTGCGGCTTTGACGGACAAAAAGTAAAGACTAACTTTGAGTTACAATCCCCCGAAGTGGACTCAGACGCCCCCCGAAGTCGTTGCTGCACGCGGACAGCGGAGATCCTCAATTACCTTCTGGGCAGCAAGCATCATCTTCGCTCCGCTTCCTCTGCAAGGCTTCGTGCCACATCCTAGCCTTTGTTTGTTTGTTGGACATAGGAGGACATGAGGAATGTATCTGTTCGTGGTCAGAATTTAGCTTAAGAAACAATATTAAATACGTTCCCCAAAGCGGGGGTACGCGAGCGAGCGGCCACCCCCGAAACTTGAGCGCGAGGAACTCAACAAGCGAGCGACCTCACTTGTGAGAGATTCGCCTGAAGGAAGATCGTGTTTTGCCTCGAGTGTATGTTTGACTACAGATCGCGGCTGATCTCCGGAGACGACAATGATAACAATAGGCTGCGACGTAGAACTTTCCATGTTTGTGGTGAAGGTCAAGCACTACAGTCGGAGCATCGGAGTTCGTCAGCTAGGAGACCAGTCGATAACATCAGACTCTGAGAAGCGGGCACACCGAAGTACTCAAACCACCCGTTGGATGGGGAACTCAACGAGTATGTCTGACCAGCAAGATATGTAACGTTACTCGAAGGTTCGCTAGTCTTTTTCGTTTGTTGGTGTCGATATGCGACGGGCACTCGGACTGACAAGATATTTGCGGGTGTTTAGAACGTTTTTTTATATCGTATACAAGTGTATGCATGCAGCTTTGTACGCACGAACAGGGTTCTTGGGCGCATCCGTACCAACATACGAGGTTCCTAGTGAACGTCCTTGGCTGAGAGAGCGAGGAAAATAAGGCGACTCAGATACTTGAAGGGTAGAGCATCTAGATGTCGGAAATGCATTTAACCGCAAGTTCAGGGAAAATCGGGTGACACGTACGATACGCACGCTCGCACCGAACGCGCGTGGTGGAAGGTTGGAGCTGAATTTTGACTTGACAACGCCAGAGTTGCCGTGTGGACGGGTGACACGGCTGGACATGATATGGAGTGAGGTAAACAACCGGCGTAAAAGAGACAGAGACAACGTACCCCCAGATAACGCGAATCTTGGAGCCTTGAATTTCCCGCTTGGCTCTGTAGACGTAGGCCACACGCTGTAATGGAAAGGGTGGATCGGAAAAGGTGCGATGGGGACAAGGGAGAAAGCAGACCTTGCCAAGGTAGAATTGGGCATCCTCTTTGCTGGCAACGCCTTCTATTTGGACCAACGAAGTGTTGGGCCTGGAGTTTCGCTTGGCACGCTTGTGCCCGAGGACGCGTCCCTTGCAGTAAAGTCTGAAAAACAAGGCAATGATCAATGGGAGTCGTGAGATGGAACAGGGAGGTACATCTGGCCAAGCAGAGTTGCATCCACTGGATGGAACGCCAACGGATGGTACTTTGATGGTGGATGATGATGGTTGTATCGAAAACTGACCTTGTTGAACCCATTTTTTGTCTTGAGGAGGGGAAGAGGCGTTCGTTGATCGTGTTCTGGACGGAGGGGCGAAGGTAGTGGGAGGACGTGACACCGTTGTGACATGTGTGACAGATGTGTCACGGTACTACTACTACTAGCTGCAATAGCTGAACGTCGGTGTACGCGCCATATTTGCTGTAAGAGCGGATTTTGCTGTGGACAGCTGTAGTATTAAAACGTTTCGCCTATGAATTGACCAGCAAGCTTCATGTTCTCTCGCATCCCTTCCAAAGCGACTCCGCTCCTCGTCCGTCTCTCCTCCACCTCGGCGACGTCGACCATACCCATCAAACCGACACCGTCCAAGGACCACCTTCATGTACCCGTTCCAGACTCGGATCTCCCCAAAGGCTACCTTCTTACCGGCATTCACGCCGGTGTCAAAAAGCCAAAGCCTGCAAACCCAACGCCACTAGATCTTGCACTTGTCTTGTCTACTTCTCCCTATCCTACTTCCGCTGCTGCATGCTTCACCCTCAATGCATTCCGCGCTGCACCCGTCCTCGTTTCCCGTGAGGTCCTCCAGAAATCTGGCGGTAGAGCACGCACTGTCGTCGTGAACAGCGGTTGTGCAAACGCAGTCACCGGTAAGAAGGGTATCCAGCATGTCTGGGATATGGTCAAAGCAGGCGATGCCGTCCTTGCCTCTCATGGCTTCCATCCACAGTCTGCATCTCAAAAAAATGAAACCCTTGTCATGTCCACCGGCGTCATCGGCGTCCACCTTCCCATCTCAAACATCCTCACCGCCATCTCCAGTCAGCACTCGTCCTCATCCCCTTCTTATTCCCTCTCATCCACACCATCTGCCTATGAAGCCGCTGCGCGTGCATTCATGACCACCGATACATTTCCGAAACTTCGTGCGCGTACCTTTCAAGTCAATGGAAACACCTACCGTATGGCAGGCATGGACAAGGGTGCTGGCATGATCCACCCACAAATGGGTGACCCCGCCTCTGTCGCTGGTCTCGTGCACCATTCTGCCGCCGCACCCGCCCCCTCTCCCGGTTCTCCCCCTGCTGCAGGTCTTCACGCTACCCTCCTTGGTCTCATCCTCACCGATGCACCTGTCTCCCCAAAAAGTTTACAATCTGCACTCACCTACGCCGTGGAGCGAAGCTTTAATTCCATCTCGATCGACGGCGATATGTCTACCAACGATACACTCATTCTTTTGGCAAACGGTGCCGGCCACGATGCAAGCACGTCAAATCCCATCGAGATTGATGAATCCACAGATCTTCAGGCATACATCACCTTCAGGGATCATCTCACCGACTTTTCCATCGACCTGGCTAAACTCGTCGTCCGCGATGGTGAAGGTGCTACTAAATTTGTTGGCATCTGTGTCGAGGTGTGTTTGCGCTTTCTTATGGGCATTTTCTTGCTTGGCGGCGGATAGTCTGGAGGTGTTATAATATCGCACTTCATCGTCGTATCCGTTTGCTTGTTTATGACGTTCACCGCGACCGATCACCTGACCACCACATCAACTAGAATGCAGCTTCATACACAGATGCCCACCGCGTTGCTTCGACCATCAGTACGTCGGCGCTCGTGAAAACTGCACTTTACGGCGAAGACGCAAAGTAAGGCATCCGCAGTCTCCTTTACGCAAGCCGTGTCCGTACTGATAACTACATGTCACCCAGCTGGGGCCGTATTCTCTCCTCGACAGGCTCTACTCCACTTAGTACTCCTCTCGACCCAAACCTTGTCAGCGTCGCATTCGTCCCGCCGTCCACAGCGTCTAACCTAACTCCACTTGTCGTCCTCAAACACGGCGAACCCGTTGGTGTCGACGAGGCTCGGGCGAGTGAGATACTCAAGGAAGAAGACTTTGAAATCCGGGTCGATCTCGGAGGGCAAGGGGTTGGAGGCAAGGACGAGGCCAAGTATTGGACGTGTGACTTCAGCTATGTGAGTCCTTCGGGCCTTTAGGGCTGCGGATTTGGAATACTAATGGTGCCATACTGTAGGAGTATGTGCGGATTAACGGTGATTACCGGTCTTGAAGGAATGTCGGCGTACTGTACTGCGCTGTTGTCTCAGGATCCATCGAACTATGTTATTTACTGGACATGGTCGATCTGAGTGACTCGATTCGACCGAGCTTCAAATTGCAAGAGTTGCGCTTAGACTACTTCATAGCCGTACGTAAGCTCAACATATGAAAGCCTTGCGTCACACAGCCATGTTCAAGGTGTGCCCCGGCTCGATGTGCGTGTTCATGGCGTGGCCAGAATCCGAACGCATCTTCGCCGTCAGAGCTCCAGACCTTTCATTCATTTACCTTTTTTTTTTTCGGGCCCTGGTTTTGGCAGGTGGTGGCCCCGCGGTCGTCTCCAGTGGGAGGCAAGTGGGAGGGATCCCTCGGAGGACGTACGCCCTTTCTCGAGCAGCCAAGACCAGCTTCCACTTCCGCGGACGGACCAGTGCGAGCGAAACTGCGTTTTATGACGCTTCCATTCTCCCGCGTTTGTCCAACCGGAATCACAATGCAGTGCGCACGTCGTGGCGTCATGCATTGTACGATCCCCACCGCAGCTCGCCTCGCCTCGCTCAAGCAGTGTCTCCTCCTATCTTGTGAACCCTGGATCGAGTGAAATATCTATTTAACTCATGCCCTCCCCCTTGCCTCCTTCTTCCCCTTCCCGCGTAGGCGCTTCATAGTGTCTTTGGGAAAGCTACACGTTGGCGTCGTTTGGATATCAACGTCGGTAAAGGATTCGCTCTTTTTAGCCCTTTTTAACTCTCCAATCCGAAACACAGAAGAGACCGTACGAAAATAGCGAACCGGGCGGGAATAGCGACGCAACCGGAGAACACACGAAGAAAAAATGATGGACGACGAGACATTGGTCGATTCGGCGAGGTCGCAATCGATGAGCCCTCCTTCAACGTCGACAATAGCAAGTCCAAGGACGACGTTCACTGGTGGCACGGGTTCTTTTTGGAGGGGGAGCAGCAGGCGGTTGTTTAGTTTGGCGGACGTGGTCACCGAGTTGAAGCAGAGTAACGACCATCATGCTGGTTCGTCTCCTTTCGTCGTCGCTGTTGGCACCCTGCTGGGATGGATCGTGCTGACCGCTTGATTAGCGATGGGTGAGCCTTTGGGCGTGGAGGAGCATGAACGTACGTTTTTCGGGTTCCTTTTCTAGGAAAGCGTTGACGAGTGTAATACAGCACCGTCTCTGGATGAAAAGCAGCAACGCGCTGGTGCAGAGCTGCTGTACGATTTTGAGAGGCGAGTGTTTCTGTGTGCCGAATTCCCTCACCTAACATCCGCTCCCTCCAAGACGGATTGAAATGCTCGACAAGCAGGTATGAATCTCTACTCCATCTAATTCCCGTGATGCACTTGCGTACCCATTCTCCGATGCCCAGCTCCGCGACTTCGAAAATGCCTCGCGCGAATTGGGGAGCTCCGTCGGAATCGTCTGGTCCGCTTTCAGGCTCCAAGAACGCCTTGCCAAGATCCTCTTTCTGTTTCGCGAGAATGCCGCCTATCTCTATCCGCGCAAGATCATGCACAGGTCCCAAGAAGTGCTCGTCAACCCCAACATAATGGAACGACGACAGGACTGGCGCAACCGTTCGACGATCCCCCTCTCGCAGGACAGTCTCGAACTGGATATGCTTCCGGATCAGTTGAAGAGTCTCGCAGGGGATGTTGGGGCATTCATTAGTTGTTTGAACGAGTTTGATGAGTTCAATGATGAGGCGATCAGTCAGTCGATGCGGTCGTTTGAGGATGACTTGCGAGTACGTCACGTTTTCTATCCTCTTTGTTGCGAACTCCCTCCGACTCTTGTTGTGTTTGGCTGCAGTACTTTTCTACTTGTCTTTCCGAGTACAAAAGTGCGTTCTTCAAGCTTCGTGTGCGCGGGTGGGTCACATAATGTCTCTAGACCAGTTCCGATCATCGGCAGTGCAGCGGTATGTCCACGACTTGACGCTTGAAATAGGCGGTCACCTCGATGAGATTACTGCCGCACTGACCATCTTCATCGAAATTGGTAAATCACCAACATGTGTTCGATGGGTTGCATATTTACTAAAGACCCGTCTAGGTATACCGACCATCTGGTTCCATCAACAACATGCCACGAAGAATTTGATGAATGTCTCGACATTGTCAATCGTTTTCGGAGTCGTTGATGCCTCGCTCTTGGTCCTTTCGAGTCATATGACGGCCACCATCCCCGCCAAGCTCGTTAATATGTTTTGGATGTCCTCGTTGTTGTTTAGCATCGCGGGTGGAGTCAATGGCCTTGTCGGTCTTACTTGGAAACAATCCAACTAGTGAGTGTGGTCGTGCTCATTTACTGTCCATGAGTCCTTATCTGGATCGTACAGTCGCTCACCTATACATCGAGTGCCGTGGTGGTTGCTTGTATGGATGAAAGGGTCTCCACTCGTGTTTCTCGTTATTGCTATAGCGTGCTTTTCTGCCGGCGTCGTTCTCTTTACATATTCCTCTCAACAGGTATGGCCCTTTACGTGACCTTGCGTTGATGTTGTATATCGACTCATGTTTGATTGCAGAACCCCATCACATCGGCGATCATCGTGGTCATGACGGTACGTTTGATTCGCTTTGCCGGAATGCCTATCAAAGTCTCAATTTCCCCTTTGCCTTTTGCCTTTTGCTTTTTCCAGCTCATTGCGTCATCTGGTCTCATCTCGATCTCGGGCTGGTTCGTATTGGAGCGATGGACATTCCTCAGGCAAAAGGACCAAAAGTGGCTCGGAGAAGTTATCAGCGAGACCCTCGACCAACTCGCTGAACTCGGCATCGTCCGCGCACACCGATTCGCGATGCAATGGTGCAGCCAACGTCTCGCCCCTATACGTGCATACCTTACCCGTTTCCTCGACTGGTTGACCACCTCGCGCACGTCCAAGACCAAACCCAAGAACGACGCAACGACTACCGCCGCTCAAGTAGGCATGGCCGGACATTCGCGCATGCCATCCACTTCGAGTGAAGGCCCTGGTTCGTCCGACAGCCACAAAAAGAGACACGACATCCTCGACGCCCGCAAACCACGCGTCCGTTTCCAGAATGCTGTCCGCGCCGTGATTGAGTTGCAGCGCACAACGGGCAAACGTGCAAAGCCGATTCGTCCGGGGCTACCCCGCCGAGACTCGTGGTGGCAAACCTCGATGTCTTCGGGCCCCGAACCGTCTGCGAGTCCGATACCGGATCCTGGGCTCTCTGCATTGAGAGGAGCGAGGGTGGCCAAGGTGATTGAGGAACTCAAAGCGCTCGAGTTAGCCCAAGAGCTATTTCCGCACGCGGCGCTTGTGCGACATATCCAGTTTTCGCCCAATGGCAGGTACTTGGCAACGTCGAGGTGGGTATATTCATATTCATATTGCGTGCCTCTGGGATGTCAACTGACAGATTTACCTACCTTTTTCTTTTTTGGCTTTTATCAGTTGGGACAGAAAAGCGATGATTTTTCGTATCGGGGTGAGTTGCGCGCTATCTATCGTTTTCGCAGGGAGCTGGTCTGTTGACCATATGCTTTGACCTTGTAGGAGACACTCATGCATCATTGCACTCTCTTGCATGTCCGGGGCTTCGTCAGTCAAGTCGCTTGGTGAATTGTCTCTCGCTTAGAAAGAAAGAGAGTCTTCTAACCCCGTTCAGGTCACCCAACGGTCGCCTGCTCCTCACGCGGTTCACGCGTGGCTATAAGTTATGGTCCGAGGTAAGTCACCCCATTCCTAGTTCCTTGTAAGGAAATCCGCCACCTGACGTCGTCTTTGCCTTCATCCAGGACGGGGTGTGTAAGCAGACAATCGACCGATCTAAGACTGTCAGTTCGGTGGTCTGGCTTCCCCATGGACAAGGTACGACCCAAATGTTATCTGGCTGCCGTTGCTTTTCACGAACATACGTTTGTCAGCGATCCTTTCGATAGAGGGTAGCGAGGTAGTGAAATTGGTGCGTTTATCCCGTTCATGGACTACTAAACTACTGATCAACATGAATCAGGATCTGCATGGAAAGGTACCCGCTGTTTGCTACGAGACGAGGCAACGGACATTTTATATTTATCACCTATAATCGCCTTGACAGGTCTTGGATGTGTACCATTTTGGCCACGTGCGACTCATCAATGTGGCGGTGACTTCGGATTGCTCGCGTTTGATAGCCATAGGACCGTCTGTACCGCCTCCGAATGGGCCACAGCCGACGCGCCAGACCAAAGTCGAAAAAAGGATCATTGGTAGGAAGGTGTTGATCCTCTGTGTTTGTTACTGACCGAGATGAACAGTGTTCAATATGATCACGAGACAAAAGGAGAGGTGCGTTTAGTCACAATTTTGTAAAGCGGCGCCTATACTCAGCTTCATTTTTAGTCAAACACCGTTGTTTGATGATGTCCGCGATATCAGTATATCGAAGCGGATGCCTTTCGTTCTCGTCTCATTTGAACAGGTATGTCCTTAAATTTCTCGCCTCATTCTCGTCCTACAGTGCATCCACATCTCACCACCTCTCTCATATCCAGGCCCCACCCCAACTCTGGAAACTGGAAATCGTGCGAGACAGGGCGCGAACGAACGGGGAAAGCCCACTAACGGCACGACTGAACCTCAAGCATTCCTTTGCGCTTAACGTACCCACCTCTATCGCGGGCTCGTGTTACTTTGGAGGCAATGATGAGCAGTTTGTATTTTGTGTCGGTAAAGGTGGGCGACCGTTTCGTGACTCACCATAACTAGACTAATATTCCTACTTGGCCCTAACGCGCGTCCACGCATGCTTTCGATTCAATCAGCGGGCGACGTGCACATCTGGGATCGAGAAACAGCGGCGCTGCTACGGTACATCCGTCCGATGAATATGTCCGAGACGAGGGATATGACGTGTATTGGATGGAACGATGGGACAGATGAGTCGATGATGTTTGCGACGGGGAGCCATGATGGGACAGTGCGAGTGTGGTCGACGGCAATGGTTAACCGGGTTGACGATGAGGAGAGCTCTACGGAAGTGGACTCGGATGAGTAAAAGGGGATGGTATGCCAAGGTAGCGTGCTGCGGCACAGCGGGATGTGTGGGAGGGATCTTGCTGTTTACCAGACGTCGCGCCATTATTCAATGACAATTACTAACTGGGATTCGCCTCATCATATTAATAGCAAAGTTTTGTGGCACTGTACACATACTTTCCGGCTGACAGCTACTACTCAGGCTTCGGCGTACTTCGGCGGACCTCGTGTGCACCATTTTCTTCTGGGTTTCGTCATCATTGAAGATGATCCTGTCCAACGCAAGTTCCACATGCCCACACGCGATGGGAGGCTGTCACACTGGTGAGCATCTGTGCGTATGGGATTAGAGCAGTTGTACAACGGGCCCTATTGACAATCGGCATAATCTCACACCCAAAGTCTGGACAGATAAGTACCAGGGAACCCGATGAGTCGACCACATGCCTCAAAGGTCACTTGCTTGTCCATTTGTGATTTCACCACGCCGGTCTTCAAAGCAAAGCAGCCTTGATAAAGTGCACCTCACTCATCATCATTTACACGTTCAAATCTGGCACCACCCTGAACCTTGCCCGACGGATTAATCTCGGATCAGAGACAGTGGGTAGGGGAAACAAGAGAAAAAAAAGTGTCGATACTTTTCCTCCCACCAAGTTCCCCATCATCACTCCCACGCTCGCACAACCGCGCCACGTTGATGTTGGGTCACTGATCTATGATCCACCTACCGTTGTACGAGCGATTTGGATGACTCTGGATCCAGATTTCGGAGACGAATCTAGCTACTCTTCCCCTTTCTTGCGTGTCGTGTGCCATCCTGCGCTTGCTTGCCTTCTTTCTTTTATTTTCTTTCTTGATCGGTGCCAAGAGATCAAAACATCGGCCGATGGGCCAGCGATGATACAAGAAAGTTTCAAACGACGACGTTGGTTCCTGGGGGTACCTGGTGCGGAAGCAAATTAAGACATAGCATATGGAGGATAACGCCACGCTCTTGCTGAAAAATGTGTCCCTGAATCATGTGCTTTCCAGCATAGAGACTGGTTGGCGAGGGCCACATGCATCCTAGGAACGCGATACTAGCTCGTTGAGAGGGGCCTTTTGGTAAAGTTTCACCCGGAGAAGTGGTGGGTGGAGACATAGTTTGATCACCGAAACCTAAAGATGCCCTCACCGCCAGGGGCACGCGCACTTTCCCCGGTTGTACCATCGCCTTGAATCATGATCATCTCATCTCAAACGCGCCGCCATCACGACGACCAACACTGCAGAATGAAACGCACGTGGAAGAGGTAGGGAGTGTGTGTATATCCGTGCGCACTCGGACCCGCCGTCCCTAACACGTCCTAAAATGGAGGATTCCCATCACAGTTCACTTGACCGGCGAGCATCACCGCTATCGACAATTATACTACATCGACATCACATCAGTGTTGTAATAATATGATAGAAGCAGTGAACAAGACTTCCCGTTATGTAGCTGGAAGAGCAGCCCAAAAACCGGTTCGCTGTTTGATCGTGGCAACTAGGGGTATGGCGGCGAGGATGCTGATGTCTACAATATGACGATTGTACAACCTGTAGTGGCTCATGGTTCATGATGGACATATTATATCATGTCAAAGGGAGGAGACTTGAGTTGGTGTAGCAGGCGGCATTGCACTTATGTAATAGCCTTGGTGAGAACGCTTTGTTCGCTTCATCTATGGTTTGAAAGGCCGTCACCCACATTCAACAAGGTGGCTCTGTGTATGTACCTCGGCGCATCAGATATCCTCCGAGATATATGGGGGTTGTGCGCACTGATTGAGACGATGGCCGCGGTGTGGCCGTGGATAGCACCTGTAATCATGTGGTACAGAACAGATCAGTATTTCATAGCCTCGGCTGAAGTTTACAGCATAGCTAATACTGATGGAGTCAAATCAATCTGGCGTGATTCGATCAGTCGTGGCAGTATGATCTGTGCAGCGAGGGTAGGGAGATCAGGAGGTTTGAGGCTGATTGACGTGGGGGATGGACTGTTGAACGTACCGCAGGTTGACCTTGTGCTTTGTATCAGAAACGGCGAAAACCTCGGTATGAGCATAACTGAAGCCCTTCCGACGAACCACTACGCATATAGAGAGGGCGACAAAAACGTCCACCTTGAGGGAATCAAGTGGATGAGCTAGCAGTGCACTTGGAGTTCCAAGTCGTTAATGCTTGCCAAGGCGGGGATCGGAATTCGGAAGGAGAGGCACTCCGATGGCTTAGCACCGCTGGTGATAGCATCAGAGTTGTTCTCACCGTCGTCACTCACCAAGGTGGTTGTAAGTGCACTCAGTCAGCCATGCGCAGACAACAATCTGCAAGCGGATGATGCGCGGCAGGGTACAGGTCTTCGGAACATCAGATGCGGCAGAGGGGGTTCCTTCGCTCCGGCTTCGAAAGGACCAAGGGAACGCGATCAACCCGTCCGCGGAGGGGAGTCCCGCAGACAACCAGCATGAACGGGGTACATGTCTATATCCATCTAGCTGGTGTGTTTGACATGTCCAGTCCGAGGGTGGTATCACGGATGAGCGTGAGGAACGCGATACATCGTGTGCAAAACCGACAAGAGAAGGTTCCCAACTGGGGATGGCAACCCGGAGGACAAGTATAACTCGCGCAGCGCCATGAGAGACGAGAAGATTGACCTGCGACGCTTCTTAAGTGGAGCCCAGTTGGGAACAGTCCGGGGTCCCTAAACCGTGTCGTCGTGTCAGGTCATATTTCAAATGGTGACTGCGTCCCCGCAACTAATAGGACGGATTTGGACAAAGGCTGGAATGCGGCAGTAGCGACTCGTCAGTCTCTGATACGCAGGTTGGTAGAGATAGCGCGGGCACGATCAATCAAGTAGCTGGGAATGCTAACAGGACAAGGAGGACAGGCAGGCACTGGGAATACAGGCGCCGAGTGCGGTGAGTGTGAGCAAGTTGTCATATCGTTGATGGTGTTGCTGTATGACATGGAGACGGAACAATTTCCATTTAGAGTGTCAAAATGAAGGGGCCATCGGAATCTGACTGATGCCGCAGGGTCGATGTGATAGGGTAGGCGATCAAGATGATACCCTATACAAAATAATAGCACCCGCCAGGTGTTTATGCCCACGAACAATATACGATCGCGAGGTCCTCTCACACCGTGGCCCTGTGGGCTAGGGCATCCCCTATCCGAAGCGCTTCAGCGACGATAAGGAGGGGCGTAGTGTGTTTTTTTATGTCTTGTCCGATCTAGCCAAGGTCCCCGAGGCTCAAGCAAAAAAAGACTCGCTGAATTGGCCATACGTCGGCGATTAAAAAAGGCAAATACCAGGGAACTATGCCGGCTGTGCCGCGGTGCCATGAGAAAGGGCCGTTGGAGCTCCGCTTGCGGAAGGTGGCACTATGACAAGAATAGCAGCAAAATAACGATAATGATTGGTAATATAATATTGTGGATAAAAAATAGTTCCATGGACACTTTCTGATAGTTCTTCCACTAGAGGACCGGCGGATCGCGGTGTGAATATACAGGTCCTGCGGAAGATAGAAAAAGGATCTTGTCGTCCAAGGGGACAGGGCAAGAAACGGGCACGTTGCACACACGGAATGTCCGCCGCAACCGCGCAGAGTGGTTCCAGTGGAGGTTGTGCAGCACGTTCGTTTCCCCATTCTCCTGGTCCCATGTTCTCCCACCCGGATCACCAGACTGCCGTACCGCACAGCGAATCTTCTCAGAAAAGAAAGTCGAGTTCCTGGCAAGTGCTCAAACACCAACGCCTCGTTTTATCATCCTAAGCCCTCATTTCCTCAGGGAAGACCGTCGCAGCTCCCAGCTATCCGTACTGCGCTATTCTCCTCCGCGTGGGCCATCCGCGTCTGCAGCCGATCATCGCCTTCTTGATAACGGTCTGTTGTACAGCCCCTCCACCGGTGTTCCACCTTCCTAAACACTTGCCATTTCGAAATGTAGACACCAGATCTCTCGAAACAGCCCCTTCTCCAAATTTACGACTTCCTGATCCCTTTGATCAGCGCGGTGTTCGTTCTTTGTTTGCTTCGATGTCGCGCTGTCTTTTGATCTGTTGATCCATTATCAGTTCTCGACGTCCTTTTCCATTGATAAGTCTCACCATTCCCTCAACACTTCCTCACTCGGCCTCTCCCTCCCTCCCCTCCCCACCAACCAAGCGCCCTCTCACTCTCAGCCCCACATGCCTCACCGCGTTGAGTCAATGCCCCTTCCCTCTTCGTATGTAGTGTCGATCTCCCCCTCCGCATCGTCCTGACCATTCCCTTAGCCACCGTCGTGATTATGATTACTACGATCACTCGTATCGTCGCCCGAGTCCCCCTCCCATAGCCACCCTCTCCCATTCCCCCTCCCTGTCTGTTTCCTCACTCGATCGCTCTTCTGTCTCGTCACCGGCTCCGCGCCGGTCGCCAACAGACCGTCCTGTCGACTCTCATTCAGGCTACTCCGATCCCTACTACTCCCAGGATCAAGTGAATCGATCCCGGCCATACCCTCACGATCCAGTACGGGACTCTGGACGGTCGTCCCACAGCTACACTTATAGTTCCCGGCCACACCCTGAACACAGATACTCGCATGAGTCACACCCGTACCATGTCTCCCCGGCTTACAACAGCCCTCCGCTTTCACATGCCAGCGCTGGCACGCGCGACAGCCCTTCGCTCTCATACCCTCTTCCAGGGCAAAACCACTATACCATCGGTTACACGGACGATGCCGCGACCAAGCTGAGCGACAGGGTTCGTCGGAGATGCTTCAATTGTTGCACGACCGATACTTCCACGTGGAGACGATCAAACCTTAGCCCCGGAAAAGTGGTATGGTTTTCTTCTATTTCCCATATAGCACCACGCTGACAGCTTCTTAGCTTTGCAACAAGTGTGGCCTATTCGAGCGCACACATGGTCGCTCGAGACCAGACCAGTTCCCTCATCGTAGGGGTCCACTGGCAACTCCCATGACCCGGCCCAGAACGCCACCGCAGTCCACCCAGCTGCCTCCTATTTCCACTCATGTTACTCCACTTGCGCCATATCACTACAGTCACCCTTCGATTGCGCCGCTTACTTCGATCCCTGACGCGCGGAAGTCACAGCACCCTAATCAGTTGCCTGAGATCCAATCATGGCTTGATGCGCCCGCTGCTCGCACGGCCTACTCATCAGACCGCGGTCATGATCATATCTTGCCTCTTCGCCAGCGGTCGCCACCTCGCCTCCAGCATCATGTGGACATGCGATCCAGTAATGTCCATGGAGCCGTTGCATGAACGCCTCTTGGCGGCCCGGCGCTGTGTGGAGAAAAGATTATGACTTCGCCTCTTAAAGTCTGCTTTCATTCCCTTTTCTCCCTCTATGGTTGTCTGTTCTTGCACGCTCCTGGCTAGATTCTGCTCGGCTGCGTCTATCACGCTGGATACGTAATCGTTGAAATTCTGCTGATATCTGCTCGGTTGTCGTATTTGTTGTCGCATAAAATGCTTTCAGTCAATGCAGTCGCGAACATGTACCCGTACTATTTTCTTGGAGCTCTTGCTGTATCATTATGCACCGCTTTCGACTGGATCCCAGTGATGACCGGCTCATGCGTATTTATCCATAGAAATACAATTTTCTTGATCATCTATCAATGATTTCGTTATGCACCCCCGTTGGTGGGCAAATCCCATGTCCTTTGTGATACTGATTGCGTCTGAATGCGGATACAATTATACCTACAACTATCACTAGTCTCTCTTTGGAAGAGGCGGAACTTACGTCTAAAACCGATCCGTTGATCGTGTATCCAGCCCATCGCCGGAGCGCGGAGGTAGCTCGATCTGGGGATATCACATCGATCGATGGCGTACGCCACCTGTGACGGGTTGTGGTGTCATCCGAATGTTCCTCCTACGCTGGGGAGGGGGGGAATGACTAGAATCTTCTCTCCCCAAATGGGCTCCGAACGCACACGGAGAGTTGCGAGGGGATAAGAGGGGACCACACATTCTCAAAAGGGTAGTTCTGAGGATAGTACGGGGGTTGGTGGTGGTGGCTTGCATGCTGTAGAACGGTGATGACACATGGGAACGTTCTATGGGGTCCTTGTATTATTATTTTTCACAGCATCCCGCTGTGACAAGCTTAGACGTGCGTGGCGCACCATCAACGGTTAACAGGCAGCGCAATCACCGACTCCTGTAATAATATTTCAGTGTCATAGGTTCTCGCTTCTGACTTGAGCTCAGTTCGTGGCCAAGGGAGCAAGGACACGAGAAGGAAAAGCGGGCATTTGGACCGCCCACCTCAAAAAAAAGTCCCTGGCGTGATGTGTCGTGGCGCGCCAGTTGTAACTTTAAGTGACTTGAGAAGAGAGTGACGTGGAGCCGAAGAGACCAAATCACGTTTTAGCTTATCAATTCGGATATCTCCAGTTTCACGAGGCCGACTTGCAGGCAAGGCACTGGTGCGGTGGAATAGGGGAGCGGGTGGCAGACCGTGAACTATTGGGGTACGTGGGGGTCTAATGAAAAAAACATGTGGCCGGAATTCTGACGCGCGGAAGCGGCCGCCCATGACCCGGATATACAGGATGGCTAGACCATGTTATAGCCTGCTCTTTTACAGCAACGAATCTTGAACGCGTCACTGGAGCTGAATGCTGACAGGCATGGCAGTGTGGCCCTTTTCCAGCCCTTCTCAACGGACAGCGCGTGCGTTCGAGGTGAGAAGAGTGGATGCCGGATGGGTTAGGGTCATACCCAGGTACTAGGGCAACGGATACCAGCGACAATCGCCAGGACTCGGATCAGCAAGGAAGCTCCATCCCAATTGTAGCCTTGCGCCAATCAAATACAAGCCAGCCAGCCACGAGCAAGGGGCAAGTGAAGCCATGAGGCGGGTCGGGGGGGGATGATCGGGGGGCGCGGAACGTTGTTGACGCGGCCAGCTCCGATTACCACGGTGAGCAGTAGCCCTTCATATGACTTGTCCTGGGTTAGGATGGCCATCTGAAAATGAGCCCTTTTAATCAAACTGGATCTGGGTCGCGATCTGTTCCTACCGGGTGTCCGTATTTGCCTCTCTTCTCTCACTCTCCCAGGTCATTGGTGGCGCCATAAGCAGCCCGCTGCGGAATGTGTTGGGCAATGGGCCTCCTTCGGATCTGGATACCTCGAAGTCCATAGAGGTTTGTGCGCCTCCGCAACAGGGTGACACCGGAGAGGATGCTTCCTGAAGACCTAGGGACCCGAATATTTGGTTGCATGGAGAGAAAAAAAGGTGGTGGAACAAAACCGAAAGGGAGATATAAAGACATCTCTTTGGGATGCGCGCGTAGTAACCATGCAAGATGTCGTGTTAAAAAAGGAATGGCATGGCATTTCGTGACAGCGCGCACCTCAATCGCCACCCGGATTAGCGGTCTCCTGATCCGTGGACGTGTTTTGCCATCTCCAAAATCAGCGGCACTCCCTGACGCGACCAAACCTTCCGAGCTACGATGCAGCTGCCAGCAAGACCGACTTGGAAGCATGGCTTTCAGTTCGTCAAGAGGAACGGAGCTTGCGATCTATGGACGCATTTGTTGACAGTTCTCTGGGAGACAAGGCGGCGCACCGTCGCCGTTTCCGGAAGGCTGTCAAAGGAGGAGTGTTCTTGGAGGAAGGGCTATTGCCTCGGAGCTGGTACAGAAAAAAAACAAAAATCAGGGCAACAAGCTCCACAGCCCCTACTCGTTCCCACTCTAGGACCGAAATTCGTCTCGTGTACATAATGTTATTATTGACACGTCGCTGGAGGTGCGCCAGCTCAGGTCGCGTATCGTATCCGAACCTTTGACAGCTCTACTGGCACAATCACTCATGGGCGGATGCTGATCGGAACGTGAGCCACAAATCCACCGTCGGACCTCCAGGTGAGAAGGAAAATGTCATCCATGACACACTGCGGTTGCTATCCCACCATGACCAGTCTACATCTCGATAGAGCTAGGGTTCGGCGATTGCCAGAAAACTGCCCCGTCAGGCCGCAATACGCCCTGCCCTCAAAGAGGGCAATTGATATCCGTTCTCAACAATATCGCGCGCTGTCTCGTCAAAGACCGAATAGGCATGTGCCTCCGCATCAAATGCTAGCACCCATTCGGGTATAGGCAGGCCAAGATCCCCCGCACTTTTGTCGTCGATCTCTACGCGATGCCACTTGTCCCGCGTGGTTTCTCCCATCTGCTGCACCTTGAGTGCACGTTCGTACCTAGGTATAGTGTTGGTGCCAGCCGTAAACAAGAGTATAGACCATCTCACCGAATTGCTTCCCATGTTCTGGCGGCCAGCGGTATATTGTCCTTACCTGCCATCTTGAGTGTCACAGCTAGGGTGACGCCGTCCTCGATGGCCTGGGATGCACCCTGCATACTCGTGCTTGAATCATCCAGTGAATTGCGATCAATGAACGTCGAGAGAAACACCCACGGGAGAGAAGGGTGAGCAGCATCGCCAATCAATAAGACCCGTCCATCTCTGCTGACCCAGCTTGGGAGAGGGTCATGAACGATAAGCTTCCAATCCACACAAGACGGGGCCTTAGAGATCACCGCAGCACATCGTGGGTCCCATCCCTTTACAATATCTAATACGTCTTCGATCCGTCCAGGAACAGACAAGTCACCCTCGACATAATCAGTGTCCCTACACATCATTGACGTCAACAAGACACCTGCCACTTGCACAGATGAGTCCTCACCTGTGTGTAATCAACCACGATATTGATTTTCCTCCGCCGAAAGACGCAGCAATAAAATGAACATCTTTACCTAGGATACCTTGAGCATCTCACGGTTAGGTCTCGACGATGGATTCGTATTACCAGTCCATGCATAGAGCACATCTCCGTCTTTGCATAAAAAACCTGTGCGCGGATCGGTATCCACCCCTTGTTCCTTGGCATCGAACCATGTTCGATAGATCGCATACCCGGATGGATGGGGCCGATCATGGTTGCCCTGTCGAAAATGCATCGTCATGCGATTGCAATGGAACCATGATGGTAAGCAAACTCGCCAGCACATATTTGCGCGCATGGCTCTTGACACCGTCCGCGGCAACGACTAGGTCTGCCTGTAAGCATTCGCCCGAACGAAGGAGGACTCCGGCCGTCTTGTTCTCATTATCCTCCCAGTAGTCGACGACTTCTTGTCCCATGCGGATGTCTATTCCTAATGATACCGCGTGACGAAGGAGAACATCGTGGATGCGCGCGCGGTGGCCTGCATAAGTATAGGCGTCGAACACGGGTGAAGGCAAGGGTTGCACTCGGAGGAGGTTGCCCAAGGGATCGTGTAGTCGCAGCTCCGGAGCATGTCCGCAGAAACCCCATAGTCTATCAACGGAGCGTCAGTCGGCCACGTCGATGCTACACAAGACACGTACTCGTCGTGAAGACCCCAACGAGCAATGATACGACTGGCGTTCGCCAATAAGGCGATCATCTAGAGAAAGTGTTGTAAGCGAATATTAACCGCCAGAGTCCTCAGACATCACGAAAATGACGAGGGGAGAAGGACGCACGTCACCTATCAATGATCGATAACATGCATCAACGACTTCAGGATCGCCGCAAGTTAATGCGCCTCACCGAGTACCTTGAATGTCCCGACCTTCTCCAGTACGACAACGTCGTGACCCTTACGCTTGCATTCGATGGCGCACCCGAGACCAGCATAGCCAGCCCCGACGATGATCACACGGATGGCATCCGAATCTGCAGAATAGTCTGTCATCGACGAGATGCTCGCGCGCTGGGTACTGGTCCGAGGTGTTCTGACCATTTTTGGGGGTCATGATAGTGTCAATTTATGCTTTTGAGAGTGCCGAACGTCGGGGATTTAGTCTGGTGGCTAGCTCACATGAGCGACCGTCTGGTCTCACCTGTGGACTTACGGAGGGCTTTACAGCACATTGTGGTTTGCTCATTGGTCCACTGTTTCCTGATAACAGCGGCTCAAAAATTGAAGACCGACATCGTTTCCTAATTATTCCCGCTACGGGAGCACTATCTTCTTGTGAGTTTGTCAATTGATAGTGTATTGTTGGTTCAATAACTATTATTTTCTGCCAGTGGGTCACAGAGCGTTGTAATATCTCAAAATATATTGTACGCACAGTGGTTCTGGCCATCATATTTCCTTAGCCCTTGGTATTCTATTATAACTGAGATTGCAGAAATTAACCCAATAGTACTTGTTGCTAGTTGTGAGTGAGTCCCGCTGATTAATGGCACACAGACGACATATATCTCAGTCCTGGCTGTTGACGACCTTTGTAGTTTGATATAGATGAATGGCAAACCTTAGGACAAGGAGTATGGTCAACTCTAGTTCTATGGGAAAGGCACATCGCATCCCGTGCACTTGAGCGGACCAAATAATCACATGAGACGGAAGATTATCCGTAAAACACATGAATGCGTCATTGCCAAACGTGTATAAATAAACCAGTCGGCTTTTTCGTTCACGCTACCACTCGGTCTCGAATCTCTACGGTTACCCGTAAATCAAGATGTCCAACGTAAAGTCAAAGGTGCTAGCAAAGCATGATAATGATGTCGTAATTCTCGCGGCGGTTCGGACTGCAATAACTAAGGTACCACCATCGTCACTGCAACCGTAAACAGTTCATCGTGTTCACGTGTTTCTTGTAGGGTAGAAAAGGCGGCTTCAAGGACACACGACCGGAGCAACTCTTGTCCAACGTGTTACGCGCAGCATACACCAAAGCACGTGTAGACCCAGCCCTCATCGAGGACATTGCTGTGGGTAACGTCCTTCCGCCTGGTGGCGGCGCCAGTGGAGCTCGAATGGCTGCCCTGCATTCCGGCATTCCCAATACCGCTGCAGTCAACACCGTCAATCGACAATGCTCATCTGGCCTATCCGCTGTGAATCAAATCGCCAACGAAATATTAACGGGTCAGATAGACTTTGGCATTGGTAAGCTTCCTCACACGTTCGGCCGCCACCATTTATGTCGGTTGACCACTAGGGGCTGGCGTCGAGTCCATGACGTTCGGATGGGGCGGCGTATCGCTTCCTGATGGCTGGTCGCCTGCCGTCCTTACCAATCAGGAATCGCAAGATTGCCTCATCCCAATGGGTATCACCTCCGAGAATGTTGCTGCCGACTTTGGGATTTCTCGGGAGGCGCAGGACAAGTTTGCCGCAGAGTCGTTCCAGAAAGCTGCAGCAGCTCAAAAGGCTGGGAAGTTCAGGGACGAGATTGTACCGGTCAAGGTCACAGTGATCGACCCGAAAACTGAACAGGCCAATGAGATTGTGGTGGATGCAGACGACGGTATACGAGATGGTGTTACCTCTCAGAGCCTTTCGAAACTCAAACCTTCATTCAAGAAGGATGGAACGACCCACGCTGGTAGGTCGACGTTAATGATTTCTGTTTGTGGCATAATCCGATACTTTTCAGGGAATGCCTCACAGATATCCGATGGCGCCGCAGCGGTTGTTCTTACTCGCCGTTCGGTCGCTAAGCGGCTCGGTCTCCCCATCGTGGGCAAATACGTTGCTGCTGTCGCGGTCGGCGTTCCACCTCGGATCATGGGTGTGGGGCCCGCCTACGCCATTCCCAAAGCTTTGGAGAAGGCCGGACTATCCAAGGATGACGTGGACTTTTATGAGATCAACGAAGCTTTCGCATCACAAGCCATTTACAGCGTGAACAAACTCGGAATTCCATACGGCAAGGTGAACGTGAATGGTGGCGCCATCGCAATTGGGCATCCTCTTGGTTGTAGTACGTCGCTGCTGCTGTCTTTGTTACTGCCGGCATTGTCTCATCCATCTCGCCATAACTGCAGCTGGTGCAAGGCAAGTCGCTACTGGCTTGAATATTGCCAAGCAAAGAAATGAGAGAATATTCGTGACGAGCATGTGCGTTGGCTCCGGGATGGGGATGGCTGCTGTCTTCGTCAGTGAGCACTGATGATCACCTAAATCCACAACTTTTGGTTCCACCACCGTATTGTATTGAACCTGGGACTGATCACAAGGTTGTAACTTGGTGACCGAATAGACTAGTTTACAATTTATCCAAGTGTATCTGTTCTTACAATGCACTATAGTCAGCTTGTGAGACGGTAGAATGAATGTCTCTTCCATACGGGCCGCCACCGACCTGGGATATCGGTGCGATCTTGGGTGAAAGATGTCCTTCTCCCTGAACGTCATGGTTCAAGAATCTCCTGTAGGACTGTTGAAAACGTGACGAAGGAGAATCCCAAATATCCACCCGTCAGGTGTAACTTTCGATGAGAAAACAGGTTCACCTATGTCCGCCATATATAACGGACAAAAGTTCACGCGCACGGACCAGGGCCACGAGCCAAGTATAAATTTATGAAGCAAACAACACAATTCTTCACAGTCAACCTCGATTTGAAACCGGCGATGGTAAGGATGTATAACCACGACGGTAATTCAGTCACTGGCTACGGCCAGGTATCGAGGAGAGGGAAACTGCAAGAACTGGGCATGCCGTTTGTCTTTACCTTGCAATTGATTGAGCGGCTAATCAGCTCTTGATACAAATTTCTGGATGATCTGTCTCTTCAGTATTTTCCTCTGAAATCATGCTGCGGTGAACTTGTACAAGTGAGCTGGTATTAAAACACTGAGAAGGATTCAGTTAGTGTCTCCTAGAGGTTCATTGATGTGCCGGCCAGGATCGAGCTGATCTCCGGAATCTCACAATTTAAAAACTGGCGTTTGATGGTTGAAACGTTCAACGTTTTATGTTCTGAACAAATGTAGAGATGTTTTGGTTTTGTGAATGCTCAGTTACTTTGCTCTACGACGCGTCAGGTTTTCACTAGTCAGTGTCCCCGGAGTCCACTGTGTCCACCTGACCAACGTTGAACGTTGAACAATCCGCTCGGAGGTGTGTTCGTTCCCGAGCAACCAGTGAGTTAGGTGTGTTGTTACCTCCTCGATCATTACCCATATTTCGCGTTCCAGATTAAAGACACCCATGTCCAGTGCCATGACGCCACTACGTGTTCTTGTGTTGTCATGGGCAGTGTACCCAAGGCTATGTATCTGTGCGCACTCACGCCCTGCACGTGCATAAGAAATAGTTTTTACAGGTGGAACCATCATTCAACCACGGATAACTAGTAACTACCGTTCCGTGATTGCAGTTCTCCTGCAGTACCGGCGACTTCAGACGGGATCCCAACGTTGTCGTTGGTCAATATTCAATTCCGAGACCCATTCGTTCTCGGAGTGCTTTCCGTTCTTCCCGCCGTTGAAATGGAATGGGTGTCGTTCAATAGCTTCATAACCCACTTGAAAATCGATTCCCGAGATTGTTAACGACGGCGTTTAGCATGAAGCCTTAGTACACCCCATCTGCATCCAGGCCTTCAAAAAATCGGACCTGGTGGGTCATTTCATTTCAGATATAGGATGTGACAATTAGGGTACGGTCCTAATGCTCACGCGTCCATGAAGTCATCTCCCTTTCATTGAGATGTGACTTCCCCGCAGCTATTCGCTTCTCGAGACGATCCGCATACTGGTTGGATGCACTTTTTCGTCGAACTCGAAGCACTTCTGCAGGGAAAATGGCATCCATCTCCTCACAGCGCGTCTTGGTTACGCACACAAGGGGGCTTACACTGGCCGTTATTTTATTACCGATGTGACACGTTTCACAAAAAATGACCAACGAATAATATCGGGTCTGTTCGATCAACGTCAACTTCCACTCCTTCGCCGGAGTAATAACTGGGCAAGTGGTTGTTCTTCTTTCGTCTCACGGACACTGAGGCTAGTGAGTCTCCTTTTCCTGAGGACGCCAGGACAGTCTATGGATTTCGCGCGTCGCCACACTCAGTATTTCTATTTTTCGCCTGTTAGGCGTATTGACAGGGCTCTTATCGGATTTTCGGGGTGTCTTGAGTCCTGACTGCTCTTGACAGAAAGACGGCACACGTTGTTCTACTTGCGGCTTTGTCCAATCATTCACCATGGACGCTGACTGTCCCATTTGAGAAATTAACAGGGACGAGTAGCAAGCATGTTAAGACATCGGTCAAGTTCTTCACCGAGCTCAGGTACCATTCACCAAATATGTCGGTCTCTTATTTTATACTGCTGCGTGTCATGCATCTATTGGGTACCCAAGAACAGGCCCCACAAGCTAACGTGATTTCCCCAGGGCATCGATGGCTATTGGCGGAGTGCACCCGCGCATTAATCTCTATAAACGGTAGCGGTGGGTCCAAGAGGTTCGTTCAGTTGTCACATTTCATCTATCGGCGTGTGACCCGTTCATAGTGAAAATAAACAGCGTATGAACTACGCAAACAACCCTTTCTCGCAATTTATCTGACCTATCAATCGATTACGACGACCCACTTTGGTTCTTGTTCTCCCTTTCCAGGTTGCGGCATCCCAGGCTGATGTGACCTTTCAGACGCTGTCTACAGGTTTGACCTGTCTGTCACAATGCCCATATCAATAGTAAGCCGCAAAGCGGATATTGGGGATCCCCTTCTGAGAAACCATTATCCACCCAGTGTTGGGTGAGTCCCGTCGCACGGCCACGAAGCTACCCAAATTGGATCTGGCATCAAGGAATTCTGAACAGAACTCGTTCCATAGCTGCTTCATATCGAGATTCTCTTGTGGGCAACCATTCAGGGCGTCGTCTCCCTGGCTATTGGATTGACAGAGAAGGAGTGGATATCCCCACTGGTGGACCACTGCAGAACGGCTAGAAAATCTCCTGGCTTCCATAATGATGACGTCCCTCTTATGACGATACCAGTACATTCACGTAGAGCTGCCTAAAGTCCAGGCAGACGTTGCAGATCCTGTATCGGCTCTCCACCACTGCGCCGTGCCCCGCACGGAACCAAGGCTTTCCCCGCAACCCTGTTCGATGTAGTGGTAGAGTGCAAGTAGTATCTCGTGATCGATCTTGGAATCGGCACTCACATCGAGGAGGGTTCATCTAGAGCGGATCCTGCACTCGCATTGGTCCGCTCTTCATCGATTGCCGGAGCGGAAGGGACACCACTCCAAGCTCCGTCCCCAAAATTTGTCGTCGCCACGAACAGACATGGGCGTCATTCATGAAACACCCGAGTCGGCGGTGCTGCCGTTTGTGAGTACACATTATCCGATTCACTCGAATGGGGCCTACACGGCCGAAAGCCCTCCACCTAACCTTCCTGTGCAAACTAGGAAACGATGCTGCGGACACAAATCGCTGTATCACCCCTCAGCTTCGTTGCTTTGCAGCGAGGTTCGATTTGCAAATTTCCCGAGGACGCTCATCAGCGTGGGTGGTGCTGAGACCCTCGTGGATCAGATAAGAACACTCGGGAAACGGATGGCAACGGATATGGGCGATGGGTTGGCGTTGCCCGAGTGACTTAATACCAAGCATCGGATGATATTCATGTTACCCTGGTTTTTAGTTTCATGAACGGGAACGTAGCGAGGCTTACTGCGTAATAGCTGAATGGGTCGCCTCGGGATGAAGTGGCTCATTCCACTTGTTCGGCATCGCCCAATTGTTCAATGGAGGAGAGCTGAACCTTACATGGACCTTCGTCCCTAAGAAGGATGGTCGGCAGTGTAATAGCCGGTAGTGAGAAATTAATTTGGCTGTTTTGATCTTCTTCCTCCGAGTCGACAAACGATCGTAAGCCAGGAAAATAAGCGTCGACCCGTTCATGTCACGACGACTCTACTATCCGCGAGCCCTGAATCGGAAGGGGGGCAACGAGGTGTTCCCCCAGTCAAGAACATCATCTACGCCAACTTCACTTTTCATCTGAGTTCGTGCGCTTAAACAACGCACCTACATATATGAACGACCAGCTGACGAATGTCTCAAAGTTAATAGGACGTGCTGTGGTCATGTGAATGACGTGATTCGAAAAAAAAACGGACAAACTTTGTGCATAAGGCCGGTCCGAAGAGCAATGAAAAATTTGCCGAGCTGATGGCAGAGTGGTCGCTTGTGTTCGGGCATGAGCCAAAGGGTGAAGTAATCGCATCGGAGGTTACGCCCGGTTTCACTTTTTCCTAATTTGATTCTTCTACGCGTTGTCTCGAATGCACTGCTGATCGTAATCAGTCATCATCGCCGCCCGGTTGGACGGACAAGCTGTAGACTAGTGTGTCACTGATATCAAACGCTGTTGTGAGATCCATCTATGATATATTCACGATCGGAAACACGTTGCGGAAAGGAGATAAGAAAACAAATAGGCGCACAGCATACGTCGAGTGATGCACGCTGCAAAAGCATGCCCGCTATGCGTGATGCACCACAGCTTGTAACAACGAAGATACCGGGAACAAGCGTAACCACGATGTAATACCGCTCAGGGGCAGTGGCAACATGCAATGAAAAACCTGGGTCTGGCCAACATGGTTGTCTACTACATTGTATTTCTATGCGGCGTTAGAAGAACTTTGGAAGTTTCATACGAATGGCACAGTATCAGGGTGGTCGATGAATTGGACCAACACCGAAAGATCTGAACGAACGCGAACACGTCATTGAAGGCGTGCAGACCTGTGGAGTCTAAGTGAGCTTGACCGGAAAACTTAAGCGATGCGGTCGATGTGATCCCGGTCGAAAATGTGAGAAAATCAGGAGATAGACCTGCCCTTGTCGAATACAAGCGAACCTAATCGACGTGTGGGGAACATCCCAAGGAGGCTGGCCCAGCGGTGTGAAAAACTGTGACATGTTCCTTTATCGTTTACTTGGGATCTTTATTATGCGCTCTCAAGACGGAGATTACGGTATCGAGCGCTTTATGGCAGGAGTTAGCGGTTACTGAGGCATCTTCTTCGTCTAGCCCTCAGTGATAGGCTTTTGCGGAGAAACGGCTAGCAGTGAAAGATAATAGTCACCTGAGCGAACTTGACCAAAACGTTTTTGTGGAACGACGTCGCTGCCAATAGAGTATGTCGTCTGACGCAAGCGGGGAGCTACCACGGGAAAGTAGGCACGTAACCTGTGAAGAACTTTGGCAATGGTGTGTACGCCGGTGATGTTGGGAAGATTGCCGGTCGAGGATGTAATGGCGTGCATCAAGGTTTGGGATATGGGTCAGCAAAAGCACTTGCGAAGTTCCTCACTCCCAGGAAGCCAGGCATATTGAAGACTAAAAGTAGCGAAACCAATGAAGCAGGATATCAGGGCAGATGTGTGTCAGAAGCGGCAAGTGAAAAGCGTGGTCAGCATGGGTCGGATATTATCGCAGCGCCTCTTGTGCCTGTGGTTACCAAACTTATAAACGATTGAATAGCGGCAACTGGCGCATGGCGCAGCAACGTCGTATTTGGAAATGATGTTCCATAGGAAGATGATCTTTTCACCTCGTGTTGAACGCACCTGCTGATATGATGCTGGCTACGTGTCATGCGCTCAAAGGGTAGAATCAATGGACGAAACGGAAGTGGGGCCGCATGGCAAGGGAAGGCATGGAAGGAAGAAGATAGCGGCGGGCAAACTAACATGTATCTATCATTTGGACTTGGTAGCGGGTCTAGATGCTTCGAGCAAGTCTCATATTCATGATCCGGGGGCGTAACGGCGTACCGCACAGTCCACCCGGTCATTGCGGGTGTTCGGACATGAAACGATCGATCGTTTTTGACGATGGAACTACGAGTTGGAAAATTTTGTTCAAGGACGCGAGGGGAGGGAAAAAAAAAAAAAAGTAATGTCAAAGTGTTGCAGTGTACATGTGTGGCAGCACACGAGTCGCGGCGTAAAGGACTTGCTGAGCTTAAGCAAGATTTGGCAGATGTTTGGTAATATTACCACATCTTAGAGCCGTACTATGTCAACCCACTTGGAGTTTCGGTCTAACAGAAAATTGTAACAGATGTCAGTGTTCTTTCCGGAGATAGACGGACTCATCTTACCGAAGATCAAAGCATGCAAAAGCCAAATCCACACCTCCTTACGGAACGGAAATGTGTCGTGCCTTTACTATTTGGACTGATCCAGTGGACCTCTCACCGGCATAGGCAGAAATATATATATCCCGAAGAACTTACTCCGCAGGCCATCTCCTGGAATTTGCCGTTCGCCGGAAGCTGCCAAGGTAAAGTTTATTGTTCGAACCTGAATGTGAGCTCAGATCAAAGGTGTCATTTCACTAAAAGACCGGCTGTTCTCCTGCATGTCCCGAACGGGTCTTTCTGACATCCGGACTTTTATTAACATTGAAGTCGACCCACTTGGGGGGCTCGCTTATATATCGGGGCTGTAGCCACATCGCCCGTCAATTCTCGGAAAGTTTTTAACCTGCTGACGTCCTCCGGGTTCGTGTGCTCCACCCTGCCGCATTTATCTGCGCACTTCTTCTCTTGTCTTGCTAACCTGCATTCATCCCGTCTCTATGGACCCGGATAGACACCTGCCCATGCCTGGGCGTAAACACCCACCTCCCTTGATGTCTCCCTCCGCGCCAGACCCCCATGCGCGTCCTATCGCCCCATCTGCGACCCCGTATCAGCATTCTCTCCCATCCATACGACAGCTCCACCCCTATCTCCCTCCCTCCGGGGCCACGCAGCCTCATCTTCCAGCTCAAGATTCACCATCGTATGGTTACGCACCTCTCAGTGCTTACGCCGGTCCTTCAGGATCGACAGATCCTCATTCCAGCCAACCAATGCCGCCTCAAAGTGGCATGTATCCTCGAGGTGAGGCCCTCGAATCAGACCCCGAGGGTGAAATGGAGCAGCCTGGGCCTGCCAAAAAGAAACGGAGACGTCAAGCCCTGAGTTGTAATGGTACGTCTTCTAAACGTCATCTTCGCGTAGATCCTTCCTGACGTGGGTAACCTGCCCATTATGCACGCGGATGTTAACGCCTTTTCGTTGCGGACGCCATCCACTCGAACCCGGTTCTACAGAGTGTAAAAGGCGGAAGATCAAGTGTGACAGGTTCGGGGTCAATAGTCCTATCAGATCTCGAGGAGACCGCTCATGCAGTTTTTTTCAGGGCGCAACCGTGTGGTCCCTGCACACGACGCGGTGAACAGTCAAAATGCCAGTGGCGTACCTTGGAGCCCGTGTATGTCAAGTTTTCTCCAGTTTCATCGGATGGTACTCATGTCTAGACCAGGGACAAATGGATTACCCGGACAGAGTACGACGAACTGAAATCCCGTAGCAAGGCAGAATATGACGAACTCAAGGCGAGGCTAGATCACTTGGAAACCATGGTTTCGCGCATTTTCTCCGCCCCACCTGGCGCCGTTAATGTGCCGTTGTACTCACTGTCTCCCGATATGTCAGGCGCACCACCGTCTGAAAGCATTCCATACCATGCTGGTCACACGTCGACGGGGCCAGTGCTTTATTCGCCCGCTATGCCTCCGTCGACGTCATACCAAGCTGAACACGTGCACAAGCCCCCGCAATACCCATCTGGCTCTCCTCACCTTGTTACGTCCGGGACTCTCCCGGCGCCCACGCCCACTCAACCTCCTCCCGGTGGGGCAGGAGGCAGTGGCGGACCAAGCCACGTCCGACGTACATCTATGTCCGACGCAAGGTCTCCGACCACGGTACGACAATCACCCCTCTCCCTCGCCTCCATCACATCCCCCTACAACACTGATGCGGCGCAGTCAAAAAACTACCACGCGCAGACGCCCACGTTGCCGGGCGGGCGTCTGCGCCGGGTTCTTCGCGACGCTCGGAACGGCCTGGCAACAACAACAGAGATAACAACAGTGCCGCGCTGTTGCGACACCATCCATCCGCGGCGGCGATGGAACAGTACCCGTCAATGGCGACGACGAGTCTGTCAGACGTTGCCATGGAGGCACCGTCCGGTCCTCCCTTGGCGCCCCATCTCCCCGGACCATCGCCTCGGGGGAGATACGCAGACTCGGGCTTAGGTCATTCGGGGCTTGGTTCAGGCCGAGATACGAGAGAGACCAGGGACGGAAGACATGGTGGCCCTTCCACGGAGCGCTGACGGCTCTTTTTTCCGTCCCAGATATCCCCACATCCCGGCCAGCTACATCATATTTTTGATGACGGTGCTTGATCCTATCATGCGACGCTTGTGTGTGAGAGAGTTTCGAATGATCCGGGTTCCAAACCAAACTCCAAAGGCGCGCGGTGCGGAACGTTTCTCCCCTATACAATTGTCTTTCAATTTTGGTTTGCACGGACATGAATTTCCCATGTGCTTCTCCTTCTCCTTTCATAGCCACTCAACCTTCGCCCCCTCTGCTCGTGAACATTCTTTTTTGTGACGCATTTATGACATGTAGCATTCCTGTCCATTACCAAAGATCGTCCGTCGCAGCTACTCTAGACACCACCTGTCATGCCCTCCCCCCTGTTGCCTAGTTGGATAATTTACAAGCGTTTCAATATAATAGGGCATGAGCAAGATATTAGATCTACTCCCAAACCAGCTTGCCGTGCTCGTCCACCGTAGCTTGCATACCACCGCTTGGTCGTTTGCCCCCACCCTGGCGCGACTGCTCAATGATCCGCAATCGCTCCAGCTCGCGCTGGTGCTTGGCGAGGCCTTGTAGGCGGGCTGCCTCTGCTTCGGCCTTGGCAGCATTGGCCAGCTCCCGCTTGCGTGCGTTTTGACGCTGCTTCTTGGTCATGTTTTCAGGCGCGGCTGGTGCGTGTGACGTTGCTGTGGATGCCGACGTCAACGTCGCTAGTTGGGGTCCTAATTTTTTTTTTTCGAAATATGTCGGTGAACACACCAAGCAGACAAGGAGGAAAATAGAATAGACTTACGGGTACGATGTCGGCTCTTGACGACGTCCCATTCCTCCTTGTCTTCTTCATCGGCAATCGTGGACCAGGCTGATTCGAGGAAGTCTCCATAGTCTTCCCATGAGAAGCCTGGGACAGGTGTTTCATCGGCTTGAGGCTGGACCCGCAAGACGCGTGCTGGGGTGGGGCCATCGGACAGCTCCCGCGAGGCACGCGGGCTAAGAGAAAAAAAAAATCATGATCAGCAACTACACCATGAAGAAGACGTGCAACACAGGAAGTAAGACATGATGCATAACAGAAACCAAGCCACGACTTCAAACGTGGCCGACCAAACCGCAAGCGAAAAGTCGCAAAATAAGAAAAACGTACTCTTGGATTTCCTTTGCTGTCGGTTTGCGTCTCCTACGCGGCACGGGGGAAACACGTGATCCTTCACGCAACCTCATTATGATCCTATCCAGAGCGTCTCACTGCTCGTCGTCGAGATCACATCGCTGTTCTTCACTGCGTCCGCGGCTCGAGCCTGTCCTTCTATCGACGTGGACGTCTTGAGATGGCTACGGTCGACGTGCGTCCACGAAACGTCCACGTCAGATGACAACCCAGGAGGCCTGAACGGCCATGCCTTGTGGCTCCCCTCGGCCATCACACGAGCAGAGCCAGGTAGTGCGTCACCAGACACGGACGGAGAGAGAGACACCAAAGCATCGGTATTCTCTCCCGAACGCGGATCATGCACATCGAGATGCTCCACGTCCGTTTCCTTGCCCGTCTCTGGATCCAGATCCGAACCTGCGTCTTGCCCCTCCTTTCCCTTGGCCTTTTGTTTCTGCTTCTTGGTCTTCTTCTTCTTCTTTGGAAACTTGGGGCTGGTTGCTTGCTTGGACGTCTCTTGAGGACTCTCGTCCGCACCGACGCCTTCGAAATCACCGGGTATGACTTGCGTGGAGGAGACGGCTGGAGCCCCTGCACCTATGCCTCTGCTTTGAGGTTGAGCCTCGACCTCCACATTCCCTCGCCCATGCCGTCGTCTTCGCCCTGGCTCTTACTCTTACTCTTCCGCCTCCCCTTTCCACCCGGCACTGCACTCTCCTCGCCCTCCTTGCCAAGCACACCGTCCACATCGCCTTTCGTAGTCGCTGTCCTTTGTATACGTGTCGTACGAGCACGCACGCGCTCTGACCCTGATTCGGGCTCACCGCTCCCATCGCCACTCCCGCTGCCAACCAACCTCCCCAACGGGGTATACCCGAATGCATACACGGCGCCCAACGACGCAGCAACGACCAAGCCTACCACCGTCTGAGTGGACAAGACTGCCACGTCCGAGTCGGTTGCCATTTGAGAACGAGGGTGTCGATGGTGAAAGACGAGCAAGAGAGAGACACGGCGGACGCCTTTTAAACCGAGTCCGACTTACGCGGGTGGCTCAAAGAGTTCTTGTTCCACCGTGTATTTCTGCGGTGCGTGACTGCGACGCGTAAACATGTACATACAACGCGCTCACATGGAGACGAAATCAAAAGAATGTATTCGTTCGTCGTCAGGTGGGTATAATCATTCAAATCGCATCTCACAGCGTATATGTATAACCGAGGACGTCGTGACTACCCACAAGAAAGAGAAAAAGAGATAAATACGTGCAGAAAAAAGGGAAAAAAGGGGCAGATATTAGCTGGCGGAGATGTTGGGGTTAACATATTATAGTAATGAGGGTGGAGCATTCGAAGAAACGTCAGTATTAGGGAGAAGGAGGGTGTCGCAATATATACCGCTCCGACCATGCGTGAGATGGTTCAGATGTACAAACAGGAAAGAGAAAAAAACGGTGTCGATAGAACAATGGGACGATGACGATGAGTACGACTATGGGTGATGGATGTGTGAATAGGACATTGAGTCATAGAAGATTGGGAGGGCGTCAATCAAGAAAAAGGAAAGCATTGGAATACGTCATGCCTCTGAATATGCTGAAAGCCGCATACTGTCCGACATGAGCTCCGCCGCACCGTTGATATGCAACGTCCCACCCGCCTGGTCGCTCCGCGCCAACAAGTCGTTCCAAATGTCTGTCTTTTCCCGCTCGCTCAACGGAGGTCTGCGCGGCGCGTCGAGCTTTCGGAACATAATCTGTGTTTGCGTGCGTGGAGACGCAAGTTGGTCTTGTCCTTGTGATCGCCCGGTTTCGGGCGACTCGAGTCGTGCAGTCATATCGCTCTGTGAACTCGGTGTTCGATCCATCTGTCGTGGACACCCGACCCCATCCCGACACCTCCATCCACCTGTTTGACGACCATTGAATGTGAAGGCGAACTGGCCACGCTCCCACCCCCTCCACGTGGCAAATTCCTGGATGGTCTAGGAGGTGGCGACAACGACACGATCCCATCTGCCATCCGCGGCTGTCCAAGTACAGCTCCCGAATGTTGATACGACCCGCGGGCACTCCCAGCAACAGACGGGGACATGGAACAGGGTCTCGAAGAACCAGACGAAGGCATTTCTCCAGAACAAGTCTGACGACGTGGCGAGGCAATGGCAGGTGGTCACCTTCGGCGTCGGTCTTCAGACCGGCGGGAACAGACGTCGATCGACGGGGAGACCGCGGCAAAGATTGACGAACTAGGATCGCCACTTTCGACGTGGTCGTCAGCTAAGCGTAGCTGCTCAAGCGGTGCGATGATGTGTCGATCAAGCATGGTCTCTGGTACGCGGGATATTACCACAGCCTCGCCATAAGAAGACACCGATGAGCGCGATGAATGGGCTTTGTGGAAGAACTGCGTAGAGGCGACCTCGGATGAATTAGGCGAGGAGGAAGAAGTTGCAACGCTTGGTCGAGCGACGTTTCTGGGTTCCGTGGACGTCCGACTTGGGTCCTTGTCGTGCGAAGAAGAATGGCTGGTGGTGTGACCTCGATAGAGGATCGTGGGTGTGTTCGGGTGGATTCAATTTCTTCAAAAGATCCTTGGGAATAGCAGGGACGGGCGGAACGGCCTTGTTAGACTGAAATCGATCCCGTAGACCCCCGGTACTGATCCGCCGCATCAGCCCCCACAGCTTTGGACCCTCATTCTTGTCCTCCTTGGACTCAGAGCGCGCATGGCTCGCAATTGGACTTGCCCATGCGCCGTCCGCCGGGTTTGGCACGCCGTCCATGGATTGCCCAGTTGACCGGAGAGTCGACGTGTCATTTCCCCAGATTTCCTGGAGGCTAGGCCGCCCTTTTGCATGCCCTCTATCACGCAAAGGCGACTCTTCGGGTGCCACACCCGCTCCCTTGACCTTTCTCCACCGACTCGAGAGCTTGCGTGTGAGACCGCGACCACCAGGGTCGGACATGGATGGCTGGTGCAAAGACATGCCTTGCGAAAGAGGCAAGGTGCGCTGGTTCGCTTCGAACCTGCCCAACCAATCATCTGGACCACCCGCTCGCACCCGACGCTCTGACGATGTACCAAAGACGGTGTAATAAGGCGCTGGTGAGTGCTCCAGGTGATCTTGATCATGGGCACCATCGTGGGACGCAGTCGAGCTCATTCGGTCGTCGATCGATAGTATTGGAGGGCTGGGCATGTCATCACGATGAAGTTCCTGTTGTTTATAGGCTTCGACAACGGCACCAGCCGGGGTTAGTGGGTAAGGGACCCCGGCTTGGCGAGACATGCCTTCTTTGGGCGGGAGATGAAGATGGTTTGTATGAGACTCGACTGGGCGTGGCGAAGGACTGCTCATGCCTCGCTCGCTCGCTTTGAAAAGTTTGGCAGAGCCACTCGGACGGCGTCTCAGCACGTTGCGCGTTTTAGGATCCTTTCCACGAACTGGGGTTACGTTTCGGAACGAGACATCAATACTGTCTTGACTGGTTGCCAGACAACTGCCAGTTCTGGAATTGGTCATTTTGGCAGCCACTTCGCTCGCATATCGACGGTGTGCATCTATGGGGGTATTAGAGTCGCGACCGGGGCTGGGTATGGCGGGGACAATGCTACCCGAGATCTCCAGATCGGGTGGACGTGATTTCCGAGGTGTCATGGACCATTTGCCGGAGGCGGCAGGAACATGAAACGAACTGGAAGACGCTTCGCTATCTGGAGGGGTGGTAGTGGCTGAATTGAGGGAGAAGCGGGAAGGAGACTGGACAGCTATGTCTAGAGAACAGATTTTTTATGCTTTCAGTCAGTCGTGAATGAGATCGCATGTGGTGGTCAGCTGGACTGCTGTCAGCGCTCATGGGCGATGCGAAAATCAGAGGAGAATTGGGAGCGGTCAAAGGACGATTTGAGAATTGACCGGAAGGACGTTTTTGAGGAATGTGTGGTGCCGAGGATTGAAGGTCTGATTCGGTGGTAGACCGGGACCATGGGGAGACGGGATGGGAAGAGCGAGAGGAGGCTGAACCAAGTATGGGCGAATATGCAGAAGAGCCGGGTATTAACAAGCCAAACTCGGATCGATATCTTGAATCCGCGCTGGGTGCTGACTCGGAGGTTGCGGATGAGAGGGAACCGGGAAAGAGGCTACTGTAGCCGGTGGATGGCGAGGTCATGGGAGTAGAGTGGACACTAGTTGTGTGAGAGGCATGTGTGGGCATCGATGGGGTAGGCAGATCATCGTGAAGTGAGATTGTGGTTGCCAGCGAATGAGAAGAGAAGCTGAGATCGTGGGCATAATGACGCTGGAACAACTTGCGTGGTCTGTCTTTGGTGGAAGATTGGTCGTCGGTGGAGCATGAAGCACTGCGCTGGCGGGGACTCGAGGGTCGCGGTGGAGGAAACATGATCTGAGATGACCGAGTGAGTGAGCGGTGCAGAGGAAAAAAGGTAAAACGAACAGCAGTTGGAAGAATGATATTTGAAAAAGCGCAGACCCTAGAAACGGACGACCAACAATAGCCTGACGGGAGGGATGATTAAGATGATCGAACGAGAGCGGAGTGAATGCGGGGACATACATAATACTGACGAAGCAGTACTTTGATGGACGATCCGTAGATGAAGAAAAGTGAAAAAGGCAACGCAGATACTGGTATGTACTTGAGTGGATTGGTAGGAACTTGCGCCAACAACGGAGCAAACAGAGATACAACAGAGTACGTAGTGCGTGGGCCGGAGTCAAAATAGAGTTGCTTCCGGAGATAAGTCAAGAACGAGCCAGGGTCAGCCGGACGTGGCGTGTGATCGGGGTCAATGTGGGTTGAAGACGTTGGGGGAAAAGTAAGTGGGCTGCGAGTTGGACGGTGGAGAAAATGAGCGGCGGGTATTAATAACGAGTGTGGGATCTGGAGACGTCAAAGTATGCTGGCGAACGCGTCTCGGTGAGGGTGGCGTCTTGAGACAAGGTCGAGCTGGACGTACCTCTGCATACGGCGACTTGAAGTGCTGCAGAGAGAGACTGGGCAGGCTGTCCAGAGAGCAACTGGCAATGCGGCGTTGATGGCCCAGGTTAGCACTGGAACCAGGGGAACGAGACTTGACTTACTCAGTGAGTGAGATGGAAAAAGACAAGGATTGGTTGCCATGAAAAAATTCCGATTCCGGTCAACGCCTAATTAGCTCCATTCAGTCATGGTATAGTAGTACATCTACCCGTAGACTGCGCTTTGCAAGCCAACAATGCCCAACATCCCAGTCGACGTTACTCCCAGCCATCCCCTCGACCAGCAGCCGACAATCGGTCTGATCGGAATGGGTGCCATGGGCACCATGTACGCCAGACATCTCGCCGACGCTGGTTGGAAAAAGTACGTCCCTTGTTTCCCATCTCTCTCCCTCGCCAAGCCCACGTTCCCATCCCTCAAGAATTTGCGTCTGTGATCTCCCAGACAAATACGAGTCATTGGAACGCACCTACAGAGGTTTGGCTTGACATCTCGCTACTGGTCCCATTCTCACGATCTACTTAGGCGTCCCCGGTATCACTGTCCACGCTGATGGACATGCCGTCTCTCGGATCTCGGACTTTATCATGTACTCCGTGGAAGCAGAGTTTATCGGTCGTGTGGTAAGCCAATATGGCCCCTGTAGGTCTCTCCTTCGCTTCCCCGTTCTACTCTCACCTTCCATCTAGCAACCAAGGTCGGCGCGATCGTTGCAGGCCAGACCTCGGTCAAAGCACCTGAGAAAGCCGCCTTTGAATCCCATCTCCCAAATGATGTTCACATTGTCTCGTTACACTCCCTCCACGGACCCACCGTTTCCCCCGTCGGCCAGCCGCTAGTGCGTCCTTGGTTACCCCTCCCGGTTGCGCCTTTCATATGTCATCTCCTCTTCTAGGTCATTATCAAGCATCGCGCACCAGATGAAAGCGTCAGGATCGTCGAGAACATATTCAAGTGCTTCAAATCCCGCTATGTATACCTCACCTACGAGGATCACGACCTCGTCACCGCCAATGTACAAGCTGTCACTCACGCTGCTTTCCTCACGTATGTCCCCTCCTTTCCTTCGCAACCGCTACATGCCCATCATGTCTCCACGCCAGCATGGGTACAGCATGGGCTGCCCAGCGTGCTTATCCCTGGGAACAAGGACAGTATGTCGGCGGTATCGAAACTGTAAAAGTCAACATCATGCTCCGCATATACGCCAACAAGTGGCATGTTTACGCCGGCCTCGCTATCCTAAACCCTTCCGCCAAGATACAAATCGACACTTATGCCTCCAGCGCCACCGAACTCTTCAAGCTCATGCTCGCTGGTGACCATGATGGCCTCCGACAACGCATATATGCGGCTCGCGAGAGTGTCTTTGGGGTCAAGGATACAGAGCAAGGCAGTTCTACCCCCATCTTCCTTACCGAGGACGTCCTCGACCAGTTCACCATCGGAGGAAGCACCAAGCGTCCCGGATACTCGCCCACGGGCCACTCTGCACCAAAAAACAACTCCCATCTCGCACTCCTTGCGATGGTGGATTGTTGGGCCCGCCTCTCCATCCAACCATTTGACCACCTTGCGCTCGCAGCAACGCCCGTAGTTCCGCATGTGGATCGGCGTGGCAGAGTACCTCTGTCGTTCCGTCTCACGTCTCGACGCGGCAATCAATGCGGCGGTGTACGATGTGACCCATCGATCGGACGATTTGGAGTTTGTCGTAGCAGCACGCGGATGGAGTCAGTGTGTCGCATTTGGCGACTTTGAGTTGTACAAGGACAGGTTCATGCAGACGGCTACGTTCTTTGAGTCGAGGTTTGAGGAGGCGAACAAGATTGGTGGGGCAATGATCAAGGCGATTGTCGACAGCAATACACCTGTAATAACGTAGAGTGATCACGTGATACAGTGATTTAGGGTCTCGTCAGATTTCTTGTCATCGTCAGATGGCCCTGACCGAGTCGTCTAGCAGTGTCCCGTCCTCCTCTTCTCATCATCCGTTTCAAAATGCGACCGGTCTTTTAGTCGTCATTCCAGACAAGATCGACGTCGAGGAGGAATCCCGCTTTTACGACGAACTCTGCGACGTGCGTACATATGTGCCGAATACCTCGCCTGACACCTGAATTCCGACCCTGACCTACAGGAACTAGACGGCCGCTCACTTCATCAGTCCCAAGGTGCTCCCTCTGTCTTTTCGCACGATATATGGCTTGGCGATAGCTCGGGCGAAAGCCAAGCGTTCGCCAGGGGCGTCCAGATTAGCGGCTGGACCCATGTCGGCGATAAGCTTGGCGGCGCATACGTCGGTATGTGCGCCATTCTCTAGCTCAATCCATGCGTGCGTATAGTGATACTGAACCGCGTACGGACAGTGTACGACTGCGTCATACGTACCAAAGAGGTCCGTCCAACACCGTGTTTCATCCAAACCTTGATGTGAACCACACATTCGATCCAGAGCACGACGATACACGCACACAAGCGCTATAGCGCCTTTGTCCAACTCTATCAAGCGCTGCGGCGGAGCCTACCTGTGCGTCCCTGCCTACTAGTCACCCATTTCGCTGTCGTTCTCGTCCCCACTCACGTCGTCACCCCCACAGCCCCACCAACAACATTTTATCCCCCCTCTCCCTCCGAAATCGCCTCTATCGCGCTACCGACCGGCGTTTCTCGACCACCGACGACGGCAATTACAATATTGGCTTTCGGCAGTGTTGTTGCATCCCGAGATTGGGGCAGTCTCAGGCGGTCAAGTGGTGGGTCATGGACTGATGATGGACGCCGAGTGCCTCCCCGCTCTCTCTCCTTTTTTATTACTTTTTTATGGTTCCGAGTGGACTGCGGATTTCGCTGTGTTTTTTGTTGTTGTTCTGTATCGTAACATGTGAAAGGTATACTGAGGTGGACATGTCTAGACTATACAAGACTTTTCGCTTGCCGTCGGACGCGCAAAGTGACTGGTTTTCCGATCGAGGTCAACTTGTGCGATCGATACATATCAGTCCGTTTTGACCTGCCCATATACACTCACCGCCGGCATCCTGATATTTCAATCTGAAACGATGCCATAGCCCACGCCAACACCGGTAACGACCACCCTTTATCGACGAGATCAGCTTATCATTTATCATGCCCACATGCACGCTTGATATCGGATGCGACTGCCATCATTCCGCAAGCTAAATGGAACGTCAAACTCGGTCCTCTGATCCGATCATCACCCTATGTACGTACAGTACAACATACTCATCATCATCAACCATCATCATGGTGTAACGACGACAAATCAGTTTAGTCATGACGCCACTGCCGGCCCGCCAGCATTCCGAGAGCGTCCAACGTCAAACCCTTCTCTACAAGTCGCGCGAAAAACAAAACGTGTCGATGATACACACTCGCGCGCATCGCCATTCTTCATAGGCAGGCTAAACAGAATTACCTCATGGGTCAGCGTCGCAGCGAGATTTTGGTTCCGCATGAAACAGATTCAGGTCCAGGTCCAGGTCCCGCCGACGTCAAGCGGGTCGATCGACAACGTCCTACGTCTGCGCGTTGTCAACCGTATGACGGGCTCAATGGATTCCATGACATGTTTACATACATTATGGGAGGCACAGGCTGTCGGGTGTCGTAGGCATCTTGATATCGACGTGGCTGTCGGTTGGGGGGTTGGCAAAGTTTGGTCCCGCGACCAAAAAAGCAAAAGTGAAACGCGAGAACCACATCGACACGCCAACTTAGTGTCAGGCTGGGGCGGACCGATGGACAACGGCTGAGAGGGCGCCGGCCATCCGGTCAATGACAGGCTCAATTGGAGTCATGTCTTGTGACTTTCCGGCGGCACTGTCAACTCCAATATTAATCATGTCATCTTCATCACGATACATACTGAACAGACCGTCGCGACGTCGTCGATTAGGTCGGCAATTTTTGGTCCCGCGTCCAAAAAAAAAAAGGAAAATGTGAAACAGGTCCAGAACCAGAACACGAGAGGCAACGTCAAGCCGTGATCAGGTATGCGCAGGAAACCATCATTTTGTGGAGGGAATTTGAAGAGGAATCGATGGGAAGCACACGTTTACAGATTGGTTGCACTTGCGGATACGTCCGCGTCGTCAACATCCAGTCTGGCAGTTGCATGCCAATCCACGTCAACACCAGTGCAGTTCAAGAAATACCGACCAACGCACTCTGGAGTCCTATCATGGTCATGAACAGCTTCGAAGATATCGATGGATTAGACCGACCACCGATCAGATGCCAGGGCGGACTCTTGCATTGTAGCGCGTGCCGTCCCCTGTTTCACTGCATTCGTTGTGATATGGGATCAATTCATTCCTATCTGTGGACGAGTCAAAGTTTGGCTGTGCTGTCAGCACGCAGTGCTGTGCTGCGTATAATGGAATCTTATTCTTACCAAACAAAGGGCACTGTCCGGTGGCCCGTCGGTGCCACAATAAGAGAGGTGCGAGACAGAAGACGCCGTGGACGCCTGCCGTCCAATGTTGGCAGGTCCGAGCGCGGCGGATGGCGACAGTGTCGGCAGTGGAATATGAGGACGCCCGCTTATGCATGATTGCCTTCTTGATCCTGTCAGTGCCACCGCCATTGATATGTGAGAGAAGAAGATATCAGGGAGCGCATCGCTTGCGAGCGAATTCAACTTGCCGTCATGATTGTGGCAGGTCCGAGTGCGGCGGATTGATGAACGCATCGGCGGTGAACAATGACCGACCCATACCAGCGTTGCTGATAGAGGCAGAGGAACAGGCGTGTAAGCACGTGTAATATTTGGATAGTGTGTGAGAGTCGAGGATAGCACTGGATGGATGTACATGGCAAGAGTCTTGGATACTCGTGACTGCGGCTACGGCGCTTGACCGGCGAACAGGTCACCTTGAGGGGCTGTGCATGGCCAAACAGTAAGGTGATGTGGACATGATGATGACTCGGAGATTACTTGCCTATCGTGAGCGTTGGGAGCTGTAGGCAGGCTATACGTGACTCTGCGACAGTGAGACTTGGACATGTTGGAAGGGAAAGTCGTTGCAACGCTATGACGACGTCGGAAGCCACCGTGGATGCGCCTTGCGGGCGTTGGCGATGACGAGATGTGTCAGAGGAGAAGGACGTCACACGATTGATAGAATGGTACAAGCCTGTAGTATGTGTCACCTACGGCCGCAAAGGGCACGATTCAGGTGGGATTGATTGGTCGACATAAGCGAGTATCATGCAGGAAAAGGAAACGAAATGCACCCATTCTTTAGTTAGGTCCTAAAACCACCATCCGTGACGAGATACGTGTCATCACGAGGTATCATCGCAGAACTCATATCGTCGATGGTGAGTGTGTCACTGTGTGTATTGCATGGACCATTTCTTGGCAGGGGTCCCATGCTGTCGTGGCACAGGAGGAAGAACTTATATGCTCCTTGGGAACAGCTCCTTGGGAATTCCCACTTGAAACCTTTCGCGGCATGTCAGCTGCGTATCGTGGTAAACGAAGAAGTATCATCGGAACGCCGATACTCAGTTGTTTTGTAAAGCCCGTACACGGAGAGATACGAGACATCGGAATGGAAGCAGCATCAAGTGGATGATACTGTGATTTCTGCTAGAGCATCCGCGTGGAAACGCGATCACCCATTCGTTCGTTCGTGAACGCAAGGGTGTGTTCATCAATTGTATAACCATGGGAAGCGTTGTCGCCCAAAGGCAAGTCAGCGATTTCGAGCAACAGAATCTGTTCATAGGTCGAGCTGAGTTTGGGGATATATTCCATTAACTTAGTGCAGGACACGCATTTGGGCGGCGTTAGTGTATCTGCGACCACGCCTAGGTTGGATGCTGAACGGGTCCAGCGTCAGCGGGGAACTGTTAGCCACAGGAAACGATCCTTCAAGCCTTGACATATCCTTAATCAGAAAAGAGAAGGCTGCAAGCTGAAACTCCTGGGACAACAAGCGCAGCACCTGGTCCAGGGCTCGATGTCCGAGACGTCGGGGAACCTGCATCACATTGGGAAACAATAATTGGCTTCCAGAGAGCGGCGGAAGCCGTCGATCATATCCGTCCTGATGAACCTGGATGGGGGATTGCTTACCATCGTTACCCATAAAACGTTATCGGCATGGTGCGTTGCTAATGTCGCAGAACGTTTGATTGCTTGCTCGTCAGGTCGCTGAGGAGAAGATGAATCGCAACATCTTCTAATGAATTCTGGCTGCTCTCATATTAATTGACAGCTTCTGGACTTCAGGGCCAATTGTCCATCATGGCAGCTCCTCGCTTTCCTCGCTCCCTCGCGTTACATGATGCTAACCACGGCGGAACGGCGTTTGCCCATTAACGTGACCGCAGGTAAGCCGGTGCTATACCTTGTCTTCCTTATCTGACTCTCGGAGGGCCCCCTACCGAGATTGCTCCAAGATGCAAGGATGTGACCTGCATTCACGACCTGGCGCGTTCGACACTTGACCTTGCGGCGCTCATAGCGGTACATACTTGCATTCCTCTCGGTCTCTGGCGCATTCTCTGGCACGGAGTCAGTTATGTCACGCACGTCGAAGTTGAAAAGATTTTCAATGAGAGAGGTCCTCAGAAGTAACATCTGATCAAGGTGACGACGTGCGAGCAAGCCGCGAGGCACACGGAAACGTTTGCTGCTGCTGACTTGCATAATCATACGAGATGTACAACATGGTCTCAATCCATATCCCGATCATGGATATTTTGGCTATGGCGAAAATTGCAGCATTGACCATCTTGCCCAACAGGTGGTAGTCACGGCCATGAGGTATGCTGCATCCGGGCGCTGATGGCTGTGGAGCGCTGGAGCGAGCCTGTCACCCGACACTACTTATCGCCTGTGCTTCATGTGGCGAGCAGACCTAATTTGTTCAGATGAAAATGCTGCATCTTGCTACCTACCTCAGCCCATCAACATCCCCAAATCATTGGATGCTCCGTGGCTTGAGTGTGAAAGAGTTGTCTAGAAATACGGTGAGCATGGCCTTGAAAGTGCTGGCAAGGCTTCGCAACGCCTTGCTAGTTTTGGGAGTTTTCGGTGATGTGCGTAACCGAGTTCGAGTCGTCGCCTGAGCCACCGCCAACTTGAACACCATACCGTACCGTATCACCTCCAGCCCGAGCGCCAGCGTTGTCGTCGTCGCCCTTTCCGACGTCACCGCCTTAGGTAAGCTGGGACTGTCAATCTGCCACAATGACGTCGACCCGCCCACTCACTGCTCTCATTGATGCCACCAATTTTACTCCCGGTTTTTCAACTCCCCATTGCCCAGATTCCACCACCCCCAAATGACCCGCCGAACAACCAAGACGTCGTCGGCGCTCTCGACATCGTGAGACAGATCAACTACCACTATGAAGCCATGCGTAAGTACTTTCTCGCTTCCTTGTTTACCTGTTTAACGTCTTCCTTAGCTCAGCGAGGGGATGTAGTAGCGCCCCCTAAAGGAGACTTGGCAGTCGCCCAGCTATACCTCCACCAGGTCCTTACTGCGGCTTCTCCTGCCGCAGTACCAGCTCCAACTCGTGCTGTGATCCATGACGAAGTGGTCGCCGAAACTGCTACCCTACACCAACTTGTCGAAAGCTTTCGTGATGAAATGCGTCGGACTATGGCCGAGATGCAGGGTGCTATAGGTGATTTGCGGGGCGATGTGAACGTATTGCTCCAACTCTCGACCGTAGTGAGTAAGTAAGTTTTGTTTTTTCCGATATTCCATTGATCTTTTTAGGCTCACAACCGAGGCTGTGGAGATGGGAGTATCAACCCGTATTTCCCCGTTCCGGCCCATGGCCAGGGTCCTTCACAACAGGTTGTTTTTGTTGTTCTGTTGCGTGATAATCGTGCTGAATTTTAATATTCGTAGCATGGATTGCCACCACTTCCAACCAGAGAAGACATTGACGGCTTGTCGGATGCAGAGCTCGTTGGATATCTGAACTACTACCAGATACAGGTCCATGGTGATCGGACCGCGAGGCTCGCAGTCCTCCGGAATGCCATCGGCAGTATTCCTATTGTCTAATCACATACTAGTGTATCAATGTTACAATTTCTCAATGTGTTCATTCCACGGCCCTCCGGGGCGAGATAGCTTCATCGTGTTTTTTACATTCAAATGCGAGAATTGCCTGAGTGCGATAAAGTATTGAGCGACCACATACCTTGACGAGCAACAGATGATTATTTTCACATGGGAGACCGTCGCAGAACACAGAGTCAAACTCGTCCATCGCAGCTTCGTGTTCTCCACGCGAGACGTGACCGATGATGGATCCCTGAATCCCGAGAGGCTGGGATGAGATAGTCAGCACAACGCAGCACAGCAGATGACCTAAAACCACCGTTTTGACATCATCGAGAGCCGTGTCCCAGTTTTCAAACGAGTCCGCACAAGAGCACGGAGAGCGAGTGCGCGTGCGTGGCTCAAAGGGTCCGATGGACGCATGATATCTTGTGCCAAGACCTCCTCGACGCGAGTCCAGTCACCCTGCGTCCATGACTTGAACACCGCACCGCTGATGTGCATGCAGGGCAGCTGTGATACTGCGACGAGAAACAAAACAGTTGAAACAGGCGAATAAGCGATGTTCAAACACTCACCATGCAAGGAGAAAACAGGAGTTGGCCACGACGCGTTAGACTGTCAACGTCTAACGAGTGGGTTGCTTACATTTACTGTCAAGTACGAGGTGGGAAGGATGTCCCATAGTCTTCTGAGGGTGAGTTTCGCATTTTCTTCTCCAGTCGCGATGTAGTCGTCGTCGGGGTAGAGCGCAACAGACCGGACGTCGTTTGCGCGCTCGATAGCGGGTTCCGATCTCCTATGGCTAAAAGCATCCCAAAAAGATAGTGTTTTAAGTGCGACGACAACAAGGAACCTTTGATTGTGTGCTAGGATGAGAGAGGCGAATGATCCACCGCCAGTAAGACCCAATGATACTCACCTTTGGACTTGCTGCTGAATCGGGTTCCGGAACGCTTGCTGTGAGTTTTCACACTCCGCTGTTTCCTCATGGTCAACATTTATGTCCGCAGAGAAGATGACGGTCGCTGGATCCATGGATTAAAAATCCCGCTGGAGGATATTGACAGGCTCTCTTGTCGGCCTCTCAAGTGGCTTCGCTTTGTTGCCTTTGCTGTTCTTGGTGCCAAAGGGGATCTCTTTGATGCTTCTGGTGCTGGTCGCAACATCGTCAATTACGACACTGTCTCGGTCACCGATGCCGAAAGTTATTATTTCGTCCCTGACGGTAATCCCCTCATGTCTCCAGTCATCCTTTGCTGACAAGGTGCATTCAAGCAGGACGCTACCATCTCGTCGATCCCAAGGGGCTAGCTGACAAGATCACTGGATCTACTATTTCTACTCCACATCGCCACGATTTTCGTAACGACGTTGCTAAGCGTGATGGCCACCATTGTGTGATCACGGGAGCTAATCCCGAGGACTGCCATGCTGCTCACATTATCCCACATTCCAAGGGTAATCAGGTATTGTTCTCAATTTTGTTGCAGATGTATACCTGGCTCTCATAATATTTTGGCTAGTACATGCGCCTCGTCATTTCGGGTCGTAGCAGTTTATATGAAGACCAGCAAGACCTAAGTGACTTCGATATCGATTCTCCTCAGAATGGGATGTTTCTAAACAGCCAACTTCATAGTCGATTTGGCCGGGGAGCGAGTGTATTTTTGAAAGTTTGCGTATCGTCTTGGTTATTGCCTTCTGATACGAAGTGACTGCTTTTTCTAGACTCCCAACTTTGCCGTAAAGCGCGATGACATCCCAAGGGTGGAGACTGGCGATATGCCCGCTTCGCGCACGACAATCCAACACTTTCAACCGTGGGAGGGCGTGGACCCTGTTCTGCAGCGGGATGTCCGAGTCGACTGGGCTGTTCAGGACGCGCCTCCGAGCATACTCCTCGATTACACGTATGGGGTCGCAGTCATCCGACGTTGGGCCACCGCAGAGATCCGGAATTTGCTAGAGAAGCACCACGAGACTCATTACAAGATTGCTAACACACCATCCTCTATCCCCAAAGACGATCACGATGTTCAACCAGATGACGATGATGAACCGGTTGGCCCAGCTGAATCACAAATTTCTGAATACGTGCCTTCGCAGACTGTATACCACCGTGGAATTCATCAGACGCGCACAGAAGCAGCACAATGTCAGGCTATCGAGAATGCCTTTGCTTTCTCTATGTTTATCAAGGGTTACCCACCTGGAACAACCATCGACATGTTACTTCAGAAACAGGAGGAAGAAGCCGAAATGCGTTCACGTCAAGTGGCGAGTGAGAAGGTTCGAGGGTGGTTGGAAACGGGTGAGTCATTGCCACTCTCTCATGGGTCTGATCGGTTATTTATTTGTTCGAATCTAAGCTGAAGGTGTTGAAAGCCACGGTCCCGCACAGCGTTGATAGGATTTTTTAGGGTGGTCCTCGGGGGAGATTGTCTGCTTATTAATATACTCTCGGAACCAGGTATCCCAGTTCCGGAGCGCTTCCGACGTAGACCCTATGCAGCAGCGATAAGACTCTTAGGGATCGCCTGTTGCACTCAAGACGAACCTTGGGCAGGGCTATAGTATTGAGGTCTCGTTCGATTGCAAGGAGTTGGGTGAAAAGGATCCTTCGAGCTCATGCTTGGAGGTCCTGGATCGCGTTCGACAATTTGCGCCGCGATGCGCGGTATCACAGTCGCCTCCTACTCGTGCCGCGTACCACCTGAAGTCCAAGGACTCGATGGCAGTCGAGAAAGTGCTTCAGATGCTTGACGATGAAGCTGGAGATCATAATATCACGTCAGTTGACGTACTGGGAACATCGATCGAGGACATCTTCCTCGATTTGATGGAATCTGAGGTCCGAGTCCGCATGCCAGACAATGGCAAAAAGACGACGCATTCTGCGGAAGTACTCCGGCTCCCACTATCCCAGACCCCTGCGGGCAACCTCATCTCCTCCCCCACTTATCCTTCTGGATGGTCGCGCACGTTCACCGTTCAGTCAAGCGCTGACGATCTTCTACAAGCGAATGCTCATTGCACGGAGAAGTTGGCTTACGCCCACGCTTGCTGTTCTTATTGCCGTTCGCGGTGCCTGTATACCTTTGTTCTTCTTGTCAGGCCAAGCTCCGTCTTGCACAGTCAAGTTTAAGAATGAGACTGCCATCCCTCTTTACTGGGTAGACTCGCCCATCGCCTTCCTCTGTTCCACACTTGGTGCTAGAATACTGGAGTCACCGCCTAATATCACAACGACACTTGGTCGATCACCCACGTTCATATTGACAGAAAACGTCCCCGATAATGCCACGTTTGTCTCCACAATTCAACAGGATTATCTCAACATCCCCATTGGTGGTATATCAATTGACACGCAGACAGGTGACTCATTAGTTGCTTGGGGTGCGACTCCACCTCCGGGTTTGACAGGTCTGACGTTGCTGAACCTGGCTACAAACATTCTTTATAACCGTGCGTTGAATGCGTCGGGCGAAACCGCGGGTACACTCAGTATCATCATGGCCAGCTATGCAAGCTTCCCACCCATTGCAGGGGGGTCACTTGTAGATCTGAAGGGGATCGGATTCTTTGGGGTTGCCATGGTAGGATTCTGAGGCTCAGTTGTGTCCTATTTGTTGAGACATGTTTCCAAGGCCGTGTATCCTGCATTCTTCTCGCTGTATGTGTCGCGGGAACGGCGATCCTCTGTCCAAGCGAAGCAGCTGTTGAATGGTTTATCAGACCCAATTGGTCTTTGGCTCAGCCATTTGCTTTGGGACTCTATCTTTGGCGTCATTATCGCCACGATTGTCGTCATCGTTTTCGCCACCGTTTCTAATCAGTTCTATGGGCTTGGCCTATTCGTAAGTCGCCGTTCCTCGCACCCGTTTATTGTTACTCACGTACTTTATCAGTGGGTTGTCCTTGTACTATACGGCATAGTTGGCGCACTGTTTTCGTATTGCTTTTCGCTCTTCACGTCATCCCCTCTTGCAGCATTCGCGGCCGTCGCCGGATACCAGATTATTATGTTTGTTGTAAGTGCAAACGCGAGATGGAGTAGGAGAGGCATGCTGAGTTGTTTTCAGTTATACGTGTCCGGCTATCTCCTCACCCTTACGTATGCGGAGACCTCGCAAGCAAGCCAGATAATCACGACCATCCGTAAGCTAGTGTTCTGAACCTGACGTTGACTTTGATTGGCCAGATTTCACACTATCGATCCTTTCGCCTGTAGCCAGCGTGGTAAGTTCCTTGGACGATTGTTTACGTCATGCTGAATTCGCAGGACAGTTGCGTTCAGCGTTTGTTTCTGTCAATCTGTTCTCGCTCCTTTGCAATGGCTCCACACAGGTCACGACTTCCACATTGGGAGACATCATGAGACATGGTGGGCCAATTGCATATTTCTTTGTTTACTGCTTTGTCCTCCTCGGTATTCTTGTCTGGGCCGACTCCAGGTCTATTGTTCCACGCCGTTTCTTGAAGACACACGAGCAACAAGTACGACTCGACGAGAACCTCACCGCCAATGAGATTTCGAGACAGGACGTCACGAGGGAAGCAAAGGCAGTTGTACGTACGATGTAACAGAATGTAGAGTAAAGTTCTAGATAAATCTTTACTCATAAGAGCATTCGATAAATATCATCTAACGTTATAGGCTCGGCGAGTATGCGATGCCAACAGAACGTCTTGTTCTGGGTCCTGCTCGTAGCCCCGCTCGGAATGTCATCCCTTCCTGTGTTGTGAGCACCACCAAGGACTCATCGTGCCCATTTGAAGTGCGTGGAATGCGATATCGATTAGTTAACCCCACCTGCACGACGATCAAAAATGGCGTCGATGCCTGCCAAACCGAAGGAACTCAATACAAGCAAGAGAGGGAATGTCACGTTAACACATACAGCAAGCTGAGCAGCGACGTCGAGTATGCTCAACGAGGCAGGGCTGTTCGATGCATAGAACGCAAGTACCAAGCTATTGGTAATCAACATGATGGCACCCGAATCGATGATGACGTATATTGGGAGCACATAAGTATTGATTAGCTCCAGTCGACATTGAAGAAGCCATTTTGCGACCCATCCACCAGAGGCGGCCCGCGATCGCCACTGTCACGGACAAATCGAGGATCATTTCGAGTACCCATGCCGATCTAATGAGGTTAGGTCAAACCAACGTTCGGGTGCGCACATACGGCAGAGACAGCATAAACGGTATCTATAGCTGTTGGTGAGCATATCATACGTAGTGTCGGGAATTCACGGACCCACGCAACCGACCTGTAAATTCTTCTCAGTAAACGGTGTTTGGTTACTCGCAGGAACTACGACGACCCTCCAATCGCACATGAAAACCACATAAAGTCGGCAAGCCTTATTGATAATGTATGTCAGTACCACATCGTTGTAGCCAGATTGAGCTTACGAGAACAATGTATTGGGCAAGATTCTTCATTATTCGCTTGAGCTTTGAAATGCCAGCACACGAGAGTTGCGTACTAGAGTGTCATACAGGTAGGTCTTCAGAACGGCCCATTGTTGAGCCATTACATCGTAGGGTAGTCGGGTACATCGGCTGGCACATAGACGAACGCCTCAAGTAGTTGCAGTTACCGCAGAGATGCCCCGACATAAGCTGTGCAAAGAAGGAAAAGTATCGTAGACATCACTGCGAGTGCCCTATCAATTGTACATGTTCAGTAATGTGATTTCACCTAGGATATCCCTGCACCTACCCCCGTAGAGAAGCGATCTGCTCTCCACGCAAGAGAATGAACATGCACAGTCCGTACATGACACAGCTACGAGTTCATTAATATCACCTGAAGGGTTTCTCAGACTCTCGGTCTTACTTGGCACCTGCCAGTATTGCATCAACAGAAGATATCCAACGACTTGAAAGACAATAAATACATACCATACACCAGAGTCTCAATCCATATGTAGATCATGGATATCTCGGCTATGAGAGTAAGTGCAGGGTTACTAGTCGCCATCTTGTCCCGACCATGACAGGGCAAGAGAGGTCCGAGTCGCGTCTATTTTAACATGCTGCGGAGATACTCGGGTTTAAGCAGGTGGAGTGAGCCTTAACGTAAGCTCTACTCCTCTCGTCATGGCCCGGTGATTCATCCAGGAAACACTACGTCCCTGCCAGTGACCTCAGCTTGTCCACATGCGTTTGTAAGGGAGAAAGCTCGTGTCGGATCTATCTTCTACTACGACAAGAGGAGCGGTAGGAGTTCAAGGTCGCCGAGTGCTGTACCCAGGGAAGGATTAGTCAAACTATTATTGGTTCATCAGACCAGGAACATAACAACGCGTACGAGGCTTTCAGTTCCAAGATGTTTTCACGGCGCTGATATCCGTAAGTCCGAGCATCCCAATCTTGGTGCCTTACATGCGAACCACGTTCACGAGAATTCGAGGCGAAGAGTGGTGACTTGGAGCTTCGAGTTTGATCATGATTCCAGGGAGGCTTCGGCTTTGCGACGAATCAAAGAATCAAGCCCGAGAGAGTTGTGAATCATCAGGTCGTAAAGGAACAGCACCGGTCAACTTTAGTAGCAACCTGACAGTTTGGCTTTGCGCACCATCATATACCAACAGTGCTTTTCCGCCTCCGATTACTCAAATAATGATTTGGCATCTATGAGAGGTCAAGCAAGGTACAGGATCAGAATTGACTGGAAATAGTCATCTCGTTCGCAGGAGAAGCAGCGCAAGTTGACTCGGACCTACCAACGTTTGCCAGTGGGTCCCGAATATCTGACACACTGAGTGACTGCAACCAAGATCGACAATGCCACGCGTGAGATTCCGTTACGAATCTGGCTCAATTCTGCCGTTTGTTATTGTATATCGATTTCACCAAGATACGGTGTCTGTTACACCTGAGAGTGACCGGGATATGTGCTGGCATTGCATACCGCGTGTGACGAAAGTGTTCTCAGTGGTGGGGAGAAGACGAAGGGAAAGGGCACGAGTGAGTTATACTCAATTCCAATGGCAAGAGGAACTTAGAAAGTTTGCCGCCAACTTGCGACAACTCCCACAGCTCAAGTGGGAAAAAATTATGAACTGCACTATGGACTACGACCCCGGAAGATCCGAGTACGTACAGATATTCGAATATTATCCCATCCGGATCATGTCCACTCAGTTCGGAGCGAGACTGTGTAATATAGAGTGACACGTCCGTCGGCGAATCCTGCTCTCGACGACTACCCACTCGGAATATGATCCCGTCTTGTGCTGTGCGCACCTTTTTAAAGGAATCAGCACTTGGATAACCGATCACCCCAAGTTGCACGACGATCAAGAACGGCGCCAATTCCTGACAAACCAAAGCGACTCGGTAAGCGCAGGGGAACGAACGACAAATGGACACATACAACCAATTGAGCAGCGACGTCGAGTCCGGTCAATGCAGCAGGATTTTCATAGAGCGCAAGCACAACAGTGCTGACAGCCGCAGAAATAGCGCCGAATTCGACGATGAGGTATATCGAGGACGCGAATCGACTGGTTGATGTGCCCTGCTGATAAAAGGAGCGAGGACGTTAGTGCCCCACTAGTCGAACGAGTATATACAACTGCGACTGTGTAGGAACAACCTTAACAGATGTCGGCGAGCATGTCAAGTCAACCGGGAGTCTCACGAACCCACGCAACTGGCCATTACTAAATATCTGTAAAGAATTCTCAGAAAATACCGATAGTATTCTCGCTGATTGGTTACAGTACAGGAAATATGATGACCTTCCAGTCATTCATGAAAACAACATAAAGTCGCCAGATCTCGTTGATATCAAGTATGCATCTCAGTATCCACATTCTTGTAGCCATATTAAACTTACCAGAATAACATGTTGGGCGAGCACCTGTAGTGTTTTCTTGAGCATACCTTTAATATGCTAGTTAGTATATGAGGGTCGCTGTACCAGTGTGCCATGCAGGTTGTCCTTGAGCGCACGGGGTGTGGCGCCGAAGCTGAGCCAATCTATCGCGGAGTAGTCAGGTACATTAGCTGGCGCATAGATGGATGTGCTAGTCATGTCAAAGGAGGTGATCGACGATCTTACACTTACCAACGAAGGGTGGCAATCTTCTTTCCCCGAACATGCACAGTCCAAACATGACGCAGCTACAGTTCATTAATACCATCTCAAGGGCTTGTTTCAATCCTTCTAACTTACTTGACACCTGCAAGGATCAGCACGGGATAGGCAGTAAAGATTTGAACGCAAGACACACCATATAGCACAGTCTCAATCCATATCCCAATCATGGATAATTTGGCCATGGGAGGAAGGGGATTATCATTGGTTGCCATCCTTCCCAACCAGTGGCACGGACATGAGGGAGTCCACTGATTTAATAATGTGGGGTGCCTCCGGGTCCTGACGGCTGCTGTGCACATGAGTGAGCCTTGACGTAATGTCACCTGTGCTTGTAGACCTGATTTGTCCATGATGATGATGCTACATTCTGCCAACTATATCAGTTCACCAGTGCCCTCTGATCCTGACCCGAACTATCACATGCTCCGGAGTTGTCTGGGGGTGGTATGCAATTGGATTCAGCAACCGTGCGCGCAATGACACAATGGTGCATGTTGAGAGCGCATGCCTCCAGTCGCGCATGTCCCGTAGAGTTGGGTCAACATAGGTCTCGACTGTGTTGACCCAAATCTGCGGGTACAGTATCGTTCTTGGTCGATATTACAGTCTGCCCCACATGAAATCTGTATGAGGAAATTTAAATATGTATGCATGGGTACAGCTCTGCTATAGCGAATGAGGAAAGACGGCCAACTCACGCTGGAGCCGCATGCATTGCTCCGTAATGAGACAGGTCTGTGTTCACTCATACGTCGGTAGTCCTTTCGTGGTACTCGACGAAAGGCTAGCCCAGGAGACGAAGAGCGAATTGGGAAGCCTGGGTCCCGTTATCGACCGGCACCTGCAGAGGAGGCAAGGTTGGACGTCCGTGTGGTGAACTGCTTGCGTGCTCACCCGGGTCCGACTCGATCGTCTCTGTACTGAGTCCATCGAAGTTAGACTCGTCCCCGGGAGCTTCAGCGGCGCCAATCAACTACCACTCAAACTGGCAGGGCATCATTGGCATCAATATAACGCGGTTGTCCTTGCGCGGAAAACGCGAACCGGGTTTAGTGTGAGTGAGACGACAGCCTGGGTGGGTGAAGCCAAGGACTGCTCTGCTGACTCCGCTCTACTCCGCTCAGCACTTCCGTCGAGCGGCTGCACGATGTGCTGCCACCAGCGTCACGGCCGGTGACTTGCTCAATGGAAAGCAGTGAAGAAAGTGAGGAAGGAACCACACTAGTATGATATACTACATAGACTACGGCCCAGAATGCAGAACGTGCGGGGCCAACTGGCCGATAAGAGCATGTCGTGAAGTGTCATCAAACATGAAGATCATGGCTAGAGCGCGGCTCCGAGTGATACTGTGTAATATGAAGTGGTATATCCTTTGGCGAATCATCCTGCTCTTGGGGAGCGCCCACTCTGAATGCGATCGAGGATTGTGCTGTGCGTACCGTCCTCGAGGAATTGCCTCTTGGAATATGTTGACCGATCACCCCAAGTTGCACGACGATCAAGAACGATGCCAAGGCCTGTCAAAAGAAAGCGACTCAGTAAGTGCAAGAGAAGGAATCGCAGGTGGATACGCACAATCACTTGAGCAGAGATGTCAAGTCCAGTCAATGCAGCAGGGTTTGCGTAGAGTGCGAGCACAACAGTACTAGATACCGCGGAGATGGCGCCGGATTCGACGACGAGGTATATTGAGGACGCAAATCGATTGGTTCGCGTACCCGTCAGAGAATCAAATTTTCGACCCATCCGCCATAGACGCCCCGCGATCGCCAGCGTGACGGACACATTGGTAGTGAATCCGAATGCCCACGCTGATACAAGGAGATAGCTTGATACCGGCAACCCGCGGTTCGAGGAGGTAGATATGATTGAGGCTGCATAAGCGGAACCTAACAGAAGTCGGCAAAGATGTCAAGTACAATTGGGAGTTCACGAACCTATGCAACCGGCTAATAAAATGATCTGTGATGCAATCTCAGTATGTACCATAGAAAATGTTGGTGATCGGTTGCCTACAGGAAGTATGATGACCTTCCAATTGTGCGCGAAAACCACATAAAGTCGCCAAATCTCATTGATAAAAGGTTTTCGTCTCGCTACCCACATCACTGTAGCAAAGTCGACTTACTAGGATAATGTCTTGGGCGAGCACCTTTACCGTTCCCGTGAGCATGACTTTAGTATCCTAGTCTAAGGTTTGCGTACCAGAGTAACATACACGATGTCCTTGAGCAAGCGCGGTGTGGCGGCGAAGTCGTACCAATACAACGTAGTGTAGTCAGGTACATCAACGGGCGCATAGATGAATGCCTCTAGCAATTGTCGCAGAGATGCCCCGATATGAACAGTGCTGAGAAGGAAAAGGATCGTGGTCATCACCATAAGGGGCCTGCCAGTGATCATGAATGTGTTCGTCAAGTCAAGTGGAGCTTGCACTTACCAACGTAATGTGGCCATCTTCCTTCCAAAGAAAACGAAAATGCACAGTCCAAACATGACGCAGCTGCATTTCATCAATACCATCTGAAGGGCTCGTTTCACCAATTCGAACTCACTTGATGCCTGCAAGGATTAGCGCGAAGTGAGCAGCAAAGATAACGTATGACTCACCGTACAACACGGTCTCAACCCATATCCCGATCATGGATATTTTGGCTATGCCAGTGGCGAAAATTGCATTGACCATCTTGCCCAACGGTGGTAGTCACGGCAATGAGGGGACGAGTTGGTTTAATATGCTGCAGAATAACATCCGGGCGCTGATGGCTGTGGAGCGCTGCAGAGCCTGGAATCTGATGTCACCCGGCACTGGCACTGCTTATCGCCTGTGCAAGCTCATGTGGCTAATTTGTTCAGATGAAAATGCTGCATTTTGCTACCTCCTCGGCATCAACGAATCATTGGATGCTCCGTAGCTTGAGTGCGAAAGAGTTGTCTAGAAATAACGGGCAGCGTGAGGTGGTCATTGCCAGTGGATTCTGATGCAAGCTCGTGGCGGCGTTTTTTAGCGTACACACCACAATTTGTCAATCACGTAGTACATACCGGTAACTTCGTCAGTCGCCTTGGTACGTCAGTCACACAAATGTCATGGATAGTCACAGGGCGTCACACGTGAAGTATTCAGACTCCGACAGTCAATAGACACTAGTGCATCTGGGGCTGCTTATTCAAATTAGAGGATGATGCAACCTGGGATGCATCAAAACTAGTGTAGGTACTTGTATTGTAGTGTGAAATCTCCATGTATGGACTGTATGTGTCATGTGCCAGTGGCCGGAAGTGAGCGTATGTATCGTATATATTGTGTTGCGGTTGGGGTATAAAGTGGATGGATGAGCAGGCCCAGGTGTCGCAGTTCTGCAATGCAGGCAAATCAGCTACGCCGGGACTGGAAGTGCCAGGGATTGGACCATCTGGGGTGGTTTGGGGGCAGATATTTTACCCGCTGTTCGAAAAATTTAAAAGCGCTATAAATGTTGACTTGGGCCTCGGCACGAGACCGATGAATACCTAAGAATCTGTCTTGAACCTCAGTGAATCTGAATATCCTACGTCGTGAGCTCTTGCCGCTGCAAGATCCGGGACTCATAGGTTGGGTCTGAGGTTGCGCGGTATGTTCGGTGTCGGCTGCTTTCACCGTTCGAGCCTCAGGACTTGGAATGGCTCGGCATCTGGGCAGGTTGAATAAACTTCAGAGTCAGCTTAAACTCAGCTGCGGCACCATTCGGGGGGTGACACGATAGTGACGATTCAGTGTGACAACCCACCTTTTCATTTCTGCTCCGAATTTTCTCGTTCGAGCTCGGAAAGCACTAGAGTTGATGATAGATGCTATGAGGTAGTGTGGACCCCGAAAATGATTTATGTCTTTTAGAAAGTGATGAATCAAGGCGACTGACGAAGTTACCGTACGCGATAGTATGCCAGTGGTTCAGTATCCCGGGCGGTATGAAGTAGTGTGGACCCCGAAAGTGATCGTAGAAAGTGACGAATCAAGGCGACTGACGAAGTTACCGTACGCGAAAGTAGCAGACGTTCAGGGGCAAACGATGTCGATCAACGTTTCAACTACTAAGCGTGCCACCAATCTAGGGAACATTTAGACTCTCAAAAGTCTACTTATCCCAATGCGCAAATGCATCCTCAGCTCGTAGTTTAAACGAGCTCCGAGTCCGCACGCCAAAGCTTGCAGTTGCCCCAACTTGAAGATACTTATGACGAAGAATTGCCCATCGTCATCACCAGTCACCATTAGCACTGGAGGCGGGCCGGAGCCAGATGGAATATGACCTAGTCGGGGCACAGCTCATGGTCTTCTCCGACTGTCGTTCACGACGAAGAAGACTCGCAATCGACACCATTCAAGCACAGGCGACGTTCCGAAAGGTTGTTCTCAGGAATAACCCATAAAAAGTTGATACGCTTTCCTTATTACCGTACTCACGACGTATGATGCTTAGGTACTCGAAGTTACCGTGACCTACTACGTATACTAGACTATCGCGGGTCTCCTTCGATTGGATCCCGGGTTCAGGTACGGCTATCTTTACTGTTGCGAAATCTTAGAGGCATTCGCTCATGTCCTATTAGAGCATCCCTTGACAACACGAGTCACCCGTGTGCATCAGAGGTCGAAAGGCTGGATCACGGCCTAGCTCATCATTGCCAGTGATACCTCTTATGATCAAGGCGATGGTATGTCAATTGTCATACTACTCACTGACCGTGGCGACGGACGAACGGGTATCGACTCGCGGCGCTGTTACCGGGCAATGTCTGCTGGTAGAGGAAGATCACGAACTACACTGAACTACACCACTAAACTATGCAGGCAAAAGGAGCAGTGTGGAATGTGGTAGAGAAATCCGCCCATCAGAGCATTTGGTAAAATACCGGAATCCCTGCTCAACATGTGATCTCGCCTCGTGCTGTTAGTACCATTCCCCAAGAACCACTATCTCGCATACTACGATTTCGACGAGTTTGCTCTACTTGCACGATGATCAAGAGTGATGTCAATACCTGCCAAAACAAAGCGACTCAGTGGGCATCGCAGACAAGGAAGGAATACAGGTCAACACCTACAGTCAGTTGAGAAGAAACGTCGAGTCCAATCAATGCAGCAGGACTATTCAATGAGTACAGAACAACCACAACGAGATTAATAACCACAGAGATGGCACCCGATTCGCCAGCGATGCATATCGAGGACGCGAATCGATTGGTCGAGGTGGCCGTCAAAGATGCCATTGTCCGACCCATCCACCAGAGGCGTGCCACAATCGCCCCTGTGACAGAAATACTGAGTGTGATACCGGACACCCATGCTGGTATAACGAGGGAAGACACGACTGGATCATACAAGTCAACCTTCGGGTTTGCCAACACCGCAGAGGACGCATAAGCGGAACCTAACAATATATCTGGGAGCATGTCGAGCACAACAAGGAGCTCACGAACCCACGCAACCGGCCGCTACTATGATCTGCGAGATAATTTCAGTGAAAGGCCCGATCTTGACAATAACTCGCTTACAGGTGGTATGACGACTTTCCAATTGCACATGAAGACCACATAAAGACGCCAAATCTCATTGACAACGAGTGCATGCTTCAGTAACCACGTCATTGCAGCCATCCATATCGAACTTACTAAAATAATGTTTTGGACAAATACCTTTATCGTAGCGTTGAGTATAACCTTGCTGTGCTAGCATACTAATTCAGCGTACCAGAGTGTCATAGATAATGTTCTTGAGCACGCACGGGCCGGTGGTGTAGTCGAGCCAATATATCGTGGAGTAATCAGGCGCATCTGCTGGCGCATAAACGAACGCCTCGAGTAGTTGTCGTAGAGATGCTCCGACATGAACATTGCAGAGAAGGATGAGTATTGTGGACGTCACCACAAGAACCCTACAAACCGTACGTGTGTGATCATTGACATGCTGGTTATGTGGAGATGACCGCAAACCTACCAACGCAGACTAGGAACCTTCCCTTTACGCAAGAGAATGAGCATACACAGTCCATACATGGCACAGCTACAACTTCATGGGTACCGTGTGATGAGTTCGTTGCAACGACTTGGACTTACTTGACACCTGCGAGCATGCAAGTATCAACGGAGGATATGCAGAAAAGTGGCACGTGAAGCACACCATACAACATAGTCTCTATCCATATCCCGATCATGGATATTTTGCGCATGGGAGGAAGTGCATCCATCTTGTCCCAACAAAAGACACGACCATGAGCGGATGGACCTAATAACGTGTTGCAGGCAGCTACGGTTAGCTACCAGCTAACCGTAGCCAATGGACAGGACAGTTATTCATTCCACAGACGAGGAATACATAGGCCGACAGACCCCGAAGGCTGTGTTGCGCCGGCCCCCGTACGTAAGGTTGATAATCTAGTGATCTGATTTGCGCAAGATAAAGTTGCGTTCTAATCTATAGCAGCTTCAAAGAGCGACTCGCTAGTTGAATTGAAAGAGGAGTTTTCTGGGAATAGGAAACAGTTGGGGGATGAATTCAACAACCGTGGCCACTGCACCTCATAGTTGGTCCAAGTTCCTAGCAGCATTTGTTTTTCCAGGCCGGTACGCCACCTTGCGCAAGTACTGGCACATCGGCGTCACGAACGTCCGACTGCGAGTTGTGCGGAGGAAATGACCGGCAAACGCCACAAATGATCACAGAAACGGAGACTCCCAAGGCTAACTCTTGAATATTTGAAATGACCTAGCTAAAGGTCAGGGCCACTCAGTCATCTTCCCAGCAAAGACGATAGGTATAACCCACCTAGCATCGGTGTAGCCTTGGATGCATACACGGAGAAAGGATTGTTGCGATGAATGAAACGTGCATACTGTAAGTTACTTCCCGGTCCTCTCATGTTGATCAGACTCCCTGGTAAACTCCAAGGATGCCGACCAGGAACTCGCCGTCGAGACACTTGAGCAAGCCGCTTTCTTGGCGATATAGACGTTTGAAATGAGATAAAGCTGTGTTTGTCGTGTGTATACCGCCGACTCCCGAGTATGTCGGTCTTGACGAGTGCTACTTGGTCATTCAAGGGGTATTGGGTGTATTGATTTCCGGAGTCCGGGGAGCCCCGTTGTATTGATTGAAAGGCTGTCGAGACAAGAGCCGCAAAGCGCATGTCTACTTCTTCGCGTGTGTTCTGTAATAGAGAATAACTGGAAGGTCAGACGGCTGTGATGTAACCTTGGGGGGCTGCGGGAGACCCGATGGGAGTACTCAGAGACGGCCTGTACTTATTATCGCTGGGATCCGGTATCGGGCTCAAAAATGTCTGTTGCGCTGGAGGATCAATGTCCACAGTGACACGCATATCGGATGCGGACGGATTGAGTATCAAGATCAATCGAGCATCACTGTTCGGTTCCAGGCAATAGAGCGGCGGCGGGCGATTGATTGTTGACGCGTGGCGTTACAACGTTTAATGTCGGTTGGTATTAACTTGCGCGGTGTAAGACAATCAAGGCGGAAACTGTGAGATACACTACAGATGGACTGCGACAAAAGAACAGAATCTAGAACATGAAAAAAAAAAACTGACCAAGGGAACGTATAGCAAAACATCATCAAACTTCAGTACTGCTCGCAGAGCTCGCCCAGCGAAACTGTGTAGTATCAGGTAGTGAATCTTGCCCCGCCCGAAATGTGATGACGTCTTGCGCTTTAGGTACCATTTTCGAGAGATCGGTCGTTGAAATGCGATCTTGCCCTATGTGTCCAACTTGCACGACGATCAAGAGCGGCGTCAATGCCTGCAATTATAAAGTGGACTCAATGTGTGCAAGAGAAGGGATGAATGTCAACACATACAGTCACTTGAGCAGCGACGTCCATAACAAACAACGAGGCAGGATTATTTGATGCGAACATTGCAAGCATAATAGCATTAGCAATCGCAGAGATAGCCCCTGACTCGATAACTATGTATATCGAGGAAGCAAATCGATTGCTTGACGTGGCCCCCAACACCATTGTCCGACCCAATCGCCAGAGACGCACCACAATCGACCCCGTGACGGACGCATTGAGTGTGAATCCGAACGCCCATGCCGATATGACGAGAGAGGTCAATGTTGAACTATACAGCCCATCCTTCGGGATCGTGGATACGGCCGAGGCCGCGTAAGCGGACCCTGTCAATATATTAGGGAGTATGTCAAGTACGCCGGAAGGGTTACGAACCCACACAACCGGCTGCTAAAATAATCTGTGAGGCAATCTCAGTAAATAACAGATGATCTCGAAGATAGGCTGCGTACGGGTAAAATGATGACCCTCCAGTTGCACATGAAAACTACATAAAGTCGCCAAATCTTATTGATAACAAGACGTCTCAGTACCTACATCAATGCAGCGAAATTGAACTTACTAGGATGAAGTCTTGGGCAAGCACCTTTATCGTTCCCATGAGCATGGCTAGCTTTAGCATATTAACTTAGGAGCTTTGCGTACCAGAGTGCCAAACAGGAAGCCTTTGAGCACGCGCGGTGCGGCGGCGAGGTCGAGCCAGTATGTTATGGAGTAGTAGGGCACATCTGTTGGTGCATAGACGAACGCCTCGAGCAGTTGTCGTAGAGATGCTCCGACATGTACAGTGCAGAGAAGGAAGAGTATCGTGGACATCACCACGAGCATACTACCAATCACACGGATCAGTGAGGTGCTCTCAAGTAATATATCCTTGCACCTACAAGCGAAGAGGCGCCGTCTTGGCTCCACGTAAGAGAACGAACATACATAGTCCGTACAAGACGCAGCTACGTGACGTTCATCAGTACCATTCAGGAGGCTCATTGCAGTCACTCGCACTCACTTGACACCTGCAAACATGCGAGCATTAGCGGGAGACGTGCAGCAAGGGTAGCGCGAGCCATACCATACAACACAGTTTCAATCCATATCCCAACGATGGCTATCTGGTTCAAGGGTGGAAGTACAGCCATCTTAATGGTATACAAACATGAGCGGATGTGTATTTAACATGCTGCGGATACTATGCTTGGTTCCCGGGTTGCAGTCCCCGGACTCGACGGCTGTGTCGCCCTGGTTTCCAGTGTTTCTAACATTGAATGATCATCGGGCGGTGATAATCAGCCAAAATCAACGCCGCCAGCGTCATCAACACCTACTGATCGTGTCTCGGACCGTAGCATGGTCCGCGGTTATAGCCAGCTTGGATCGGAGGTGGAAGTTTTCTGGGAATGACTCAAAAGCGGTGGGAGACAGCGATGATGGATTGCATAAATGTGGGTCCAGCGCTAGACATGTTCAAAAGTCGAGCGTAGTAGCGTTTATTTTCGGTGGGCCGGATGCACAAGTGGATACTAGGATGACGTGCATGTCTAGTCGTCAAAATAGTTGCGGTGTGAGACCTAGCAATGGCAGTGGCAGTAGTACTTGTATCATGCTGGCAGTGAGGATGGCCGGGGCAGTGCGGTTGACTTTTTTTATCTGTTCCCTAATAGTACGCGTGTGATGTCCTTGTCTTCTTACGACATATTTTATCTCCGAGTCGTCGTTATGATATAACCTGTTCGGGTCTGTAGACAAATGGAACGGGTACTTCAATACGAATCATGAATGTGGCGCTTCCCAAGCTCCTACTGTAGGCTACTTGAACCGAATTAGTTTGACCATCTGACCTTGGATGGTTTCACCAACAGTACCACATGGTGCATCTCAATGAAATCGCTCGACTTTTGCTTCTCTTTTGGATGCAGTTCCGAGTAACGTCGGGTAATTACCCCATTCATGTTTGTGAAACTTTGACCAACCAATTTGAGCTGACAGATCGTGTCAAAGACACGTTAAGAACAAACACTACAGTACTAGCACGTATGATTGATAACAACATCGTCCAGTGAGCCGAGCCCTCGCAGCCACGGCAGCTAGGGAAATGCACGGGTACGGGTGACACCGCGGTGTTTGATTCACGGATTTTGCGGGTACGGGTGTGAGATGTGTGACCACCGTGCACTTTCACCGCTGGTTGGCGTAGGCCAAGTACTTAGTCAGCCAGGTCTGCACACCCGCCGCCTCCCGCCACCTTCGAACAGCTTGTGGCACACATAGATTTAAACGCCACCTTCCTAGTTGTCTCAAGAATGCTCGGAAAGTGCAGAAGCCATGAAGATCGGACGTTGGAATAGTTGGACACGATGACGGTCCAATGTATTATCGGGCATTCCGTCCGCGGATATGCAAAGAACCACTGCCGGTGGGGGTACAGGTATAAAGGTGAGGGCAACCCGCTTCTTACTTGGACCACAACTCAGGATGCCGCCCAAAGTCATGCTGAAGCTACCCAAGCAGACCCAATCATCCGATAAGGTCTCGTCTCACTCTCACTCTCACTCTTCCTCTTCCTCTGTTGCGTCGTTGCTTCTTGATGCAGCCTCTATTGTTAAGAAGGCCATTGTGAAGAGTTCTGCAAGTCTCACTCAAGCTTTGAAGAAGGTTTAACAAGCGCTCTCAAGTTCACGTCCTCCAACTCGTTCCAACTCAGTCGGTCACATTGACTTGACTCGTTGTCACGGTCGGTGTAAACCCGTACCCGCTGCGGGTACGGTGTTTGCGGGTACGGGTGCGGTGTTGGTTTCCGACCCACGGTGTTACCCATGAAGTACCCTAACGTCGGCAGCACTACAGCAAGCCAGCGCCGTGCAATCGAGCAAAGCTGATAATCAGTATGGAAAATCTTGTTCTACTTCCTCTCAATGTACTCATAGGCTTTCTCATCCGTTTAACTTTTGCCTCCTCTTGGATTTCTCTCCTGATTACCAGAGGTGCGGGTCGACAATGAATTTACTAACCAGGAAGAATTGGTCCTCAAGAAAACCATTCGATATATATGGGACACCCAGTAGAATCTTCATTCCGAACATGTTTGCCAAATGGCCATGGTGGGCCATGTTGGATTAACCCTAATTACACCGTGGTCAAGGAGGAAGCTGACGCATGGATGACAAGCTTCAAAGCCTTCAATCCCAAAGCCCAGGATGCCTACAATCGCTGCGACTTCAGCAAGTGGTTATTGATCGTATACTCATTTCATTTGGTAGATCTCCTCGCATGTTCAGCTTTCCCTACAGCGAGCAAAGGTAAAGTCACTGCAGGTATATGATCAGATTATTTTCTCACTAATCATTCGTTCAGAGCATGTTACAAACTTTATGAGCAGACATGTGATGAGAACCCTGTCATCTTACATGTTTGACATTCATTACCATGTGTACTCACTGAGCAAGAAAGTATAGTAGTATAAGGTAAAATGTCCTGCCTTCACTCCTGCTCTCGAGAAGCCGCCACGCGGAATCTGATCTCACCCTGTACTGTGGGCATTAATCGCGGGGGATCTCCTTTTGTAATACGATATCGACTAGTTTTCTCAGCCTGTACGACGATCAAGAGTGGGTTCAAGACCTGTCAAACCGAAGCGACTCAGTTCGCACAAGAAAGGGTAAGACAATTAGACACAGACGATCAATTGAGCAATAATCGATACTAGTGAGAAAAATGGGGCTCTTCAATTTCAAGAGTGCAAACACAGCGGTACTGCAAACCGCAGTGATAGCGCCCGATTCGATGACGAGGATGCAAATCGATTGGTTGAGGTAGCCGTCAGAGAGGCTATTGTCCGACCTATCCACCAGAGACGTGCTACAATCCCTCCAGAGACGAACACATTGAGAAGGGATCCAGTCACCCATGCTGATATAATAAACGAAGTCGTTGCTGGACCATAAGGTACCACTGAGGAAGCATAAGCGCAACCTAACGAAAAATTCGTGAGCATGGTGAAGCATAATGGGAATTTACCAACCACTTCTACCAGCTGCTAACATGATCTGTGTGACAACAGTAAAAAGGTTTTACTAGTGGTTGGTTGCTTACTGGGAATACGATGACCCTCCAATCGCACATGAAAACCACATAAAGTCGCCAAATCTCATACACGTTTCAGTGTCCATATCATTGCGATCATGGTGAACTTACTAGTATGATATCTTGAGCAAGTACCTTTATTATACCTTTGAGCATAACTGTTGTATACTAATAAAGTACTGCGTACCAGAGTGTCATAGACAAAGTCCTTGAGCATGCGCACTGTGGTGGTATAGTCGACCCAATATGTCGTAGAGTAGTCTGGTACATCAGCTGGGGCGTACACGAATGCGTCGAGTAATTGTTGTAGAGAACCCCCTACGTGAATGGTGCAGAGAAGGAAAATAACTGTGGATATCACTATGAGCACCCTACCAATTGCCGCACATGATCATGATCAGTGATTGTACGCTAGTCATGTGAAAAGTGCTAGAACCTACCACCGCCGAGCAGCGGACTTGGCTCCACGCAACAGACAGGACATGCATAGTCCGTACATGATGCAGCTGCAAGTTGGTTAATACCATTCAAAGGGCGAACTCCAGCCACGTGGACTTACTTGACACCTGCGAGTACGCTAGTATCAGGAGAGGACGCGTAGTACTTGAAGACTACAACACGTACCGTATAACAGAGTTTCAATCCATATCCCGATCATAGATATTTTCACTATGGGAGGAAGCTTTGCACTAGCGGTAGCCATCTTGTCTCAATCACTGCAGGAAATGGCACGAGACGTGGCTGGATCATGATGCATCTATATAGTAGTGCATGAGTATCATGTCCGCACTACACGGTGCCGGCACGGTGGCAAACCACACTGATCACTGAAACACTAAGACCATGCTAGCCATTGGTTGGATGCGTTGATCGCATTCTTGTTGATGTGGCTGTAGCAGCCAGCCAAATCATTAGTCAATTTCGTATGATGTTGTCACCAGTAATATAATGTTCGTGTTTCAATGTTGATAACGTGGTCTATGTAGCTGAGTCACTGCACTGGCAAGTTGATGATGAAGAGTGGTTGTGGTCAGGAGGTTGATGTATGATCTAAATCGACGAGGTGGCATCATCTCATATCGGCACTGTAGGTAAAAAAGGTGACGCAGAAGGTTATCTGCCAGTGCGGCATAAACCTTGCCAGCTTGTGGTTGGCGCAGATTCGGTTCCGGCGGTCGGGCAGACTTGAACCACTTACGACATTGGCATTGTTCCGAGAACCCTGGACCTGGTGAGCAATGCAACTGGCCGGGACCTTGCCAGTGTGTCGTTTGCTTCCATGGTTCCCAGATACCTGGGTACTCCATTAACGCCAAGAATCGATGCAATACGGAGGTAAGAATTCACACACACTCTCGACTCTGCTCACCACTGACTTTATCTACGAGATAAGGTGCACATGCAGGCACCGTGGCCGAAATCGCACGAACGAGGGACGAGCCCACCAGAGGACGCACCGCCCCCTTCGCATCGTCTACTACTCGTTTTCAACTCGAAGGTGCATTTCGCGACGCTGCGGCATTCCGTAAACGGCGGCGCTCTTAGGCGATCGTGAGTGATGATGATGACACACCTCGACCACCATGGTCTTTTTTCTCCATTGACCGCCTGCCGGTACCGTCACAGTCTGACAGCTCAAGCGACCAACGCCATCCTCGAGGGTGCAGTCACCCGAAGAACGAAGGTAAACCACACTCGCTCTAGCAGGGACGCGAGCAAACCATCTCGTGGTCCAAGACCCCTCTTGGGATCCCTTTGGTGTACCGTGAACCAGCGTCACTCACTCGCACTTGCAGGGGGAGAAGAGTGCAGACGCGGCGTTCTCCAAACTCGTTGTTTCGTCAACATCACCAGGTAATTCGAAGGACAGCTTCCAAAGTATGAGACCCACCGGTGATGGGTGACGGACTCGGATGCCACTCATGATGCATGCCGCCTTTCATCGTTCATTCTTTTTTTTCGTCCGTGTACGTCTGTCGAAGTGATTGTCAGATCCATCACGGTGCTAAACCATTTCCACGGCCCAGGAACCCATATGCATATTCATTTCAATATTCGATGGTCGACATGAGACTCGGACGGTCCGTATTGATATTATCTAGGACGAGTAACACGCGACGCAACGATGCACGCACCTCGTGCCCCTCCAACCGTGTCTCTCTCTCCACCTCCACAAAAGGGCGAACGGCGAGCGGTAAACGACACAACTTTGGGCTCATCCCCCCCGTCTCCACTCCCCTCTGACCCGTTGATAGGACTAGTTCTTGTTGGACTCCCCACAAGTGTCATGCCGGTACCGTGGGTGTTCAATTGGCCACAGGATGAACTTGTGTCCAAGGCCCGTCGTCCACACGACAACCCAGTGCCTTTGAACGACATCCAGAGCGAAAAGGGGAAGGAGGGGCGGGCATGAGTAATCTCCTCGAAACGCTTGCTTTGCTCGCATGCACAGGATCGATGCCAGAAAACAAAATCTTGTGTGTATAAACGACGACTATAACGTATTAGAGATTGCAACGCCAGCGTCCCCACCATCCGACCAGGACGACACAGGGACATGGCGCATCTACACTATCGAAGAGACAATGAAATAGATATTATATATGAAACAAGTCAAACAAATAGCAGAACGAAAAAAGGGGGGTAGGTGACTATAGTGTTTCGTAAAATCGCAACATACGGGGGAATAACGGAGACAAAGTCAATGGGGCATGAAGCGAAGAACAAAAACGAACCTAGACTAGAGAAACAGAAACGAATAAATGACAACCAAAGGACGACAATATGCACATGAAAACATGTTTAAAAAAAAGAGATCATAGATAGTAGCCAAGCAACGACATGTGTGATAGATGAGCCGTTCAGCATAATGTTAATGTTCGAGTCAAAAGAGGTCCACCAGCGTGCCTGAACAGTCGACGAGAATGCAAGTGGGGATTGACAAAACCACGGAACGAGTGTACGATAGCAGACGAAAGCAAAAGTCACATTTTGGTGCAAAGCAGTGGAATCATCGTGGTGTCCTATTCCCGCGGCGGCGCGGACTCGACAGGCCAGATCGACTCACGGCTTCGTTCCCGCTCGCCCGTTCGAGCAAGGGGAACCGAGGATGTCGCCGCATTCAACGCCGCTTGGGCAGGTTGTTGAGGAGGTTGCTCGTGGGGTGGAGGCTGTTGAGGTGCTGGTTGAAGTAACGTTTGCGCTTGGTGCTGTGGCTGTGCTTGTGGGAGGGATGGCTGCGGTTGTGGCGCACTCATCTCGTCGATTCCGCGCTTCAAGCTTGACATCATCTTGTCCGTCTTTTCAAACAGCTCCTCCAATCGCCTACGTTGCTCATGGAGATCCTGATAGTGTTGCCGCAGATCGGCCACTGTGGGGACGACTGTTGTCAATACTCCGTTCAGGGGGTCATGGGGAGGTGGCGAGTGTGTATGTCCGAGGCCATAATACCCATGACCCACACCATGTGGCGGTGGGGGTAGAGCATAGCCGACGCCTGCAGCGAGTCCAGGGTTTAATGGAGAATGCGTTCTGCTGGGTGCATTAGAACTAGACCGCATATAGCTGGACTGTGCACCGCCAAAATCACGGGCACCAAGAAGACCAGGCGGACCGTACCCATATCGTTCCCCTAACGCGGCGTTCAATGGAGGTAAATCGAGACCCGCGTGGGGTGATGCGATGAATGCTCCATGACCAGAGGGAACACGTCCTAGGTGGTGTGCGAAGCGATCCAACTCGGGACCTGGTTGCATGGCACGAGGGAGCGAGTGACTACGGTCTCCGAGTGCTTCCACGATTTGATGATGCATGCTCAGTGCACCTTCAGCCCATAAAGAACTGTGAGAGTCCCGAGAGGCTTTTCGTGCGGATGCACGCTCACCCTTGCCCCGTCTTCCGCCGCTCTCCTGTGGCAACTCGTCATCGGGGTCACCCATATCCTCATCGTCGTCCTTCTCCCGAGTACGACCCTTCTCCCGATCGCTCTTCCCTCTTCGGGCACGTTTTCGCCGGGGCTGTGGTTCTTCAACCTCGTTATCACTTTCTTCCCCTCCCGTGTTGGCATGCTGGCTGCCACCTGATTGGCCGATTCCGACGAGAGCTTCTGCCGCTTGATGATCGGTGATGCGTGCCGAGGACATGCCAGCTGCGGCAGGAACACGTTTCCGTCGCTTGATTACGGTCTTCTTCATCGAGTTGGGGCGATGAGTGCCGTGGAGCTTGAAGTATAGCCCTATCGAAGGGAAGGCGGTCAGTTAGACCCACACACAATTGCGACGGCGATGAAGGGAAAACTGGGAAACAAACGAGGTTCCAACCGACATGGAAGATAAGATAAGGCGAAGCGATGCGAAAGACAAGATAAGACGATACCAGACCCCCCGACACTTGAAGCGAAAGATATGTGCGCATCCCAGATGGGATCAACGTGCACCTTGTCGCCCATGTTACGAAAAATAACCAACGTCCCGGGAATATGACGACGGCAAGGGCACGCCACCAAGCACAGCAAACACGAAATGAGATAGAAACGCACCGCATGCATTGCAGATGTTGTTACCCACGTCGTCCCTCCTCCAAAGCGGGGTGGTGCTGGTACTACAGTTTGCGCAGCTCAATGCGCCGACTGCTGCCTTTGCCTTTTTCGCTGGTGCGGGGCTGTCGCCCTCTGCAGCAGCAGGCGAGGAAGTGTCGGCAGCGGGAGATGCAACTTGTGCGACTACCGCGGCAGCCTCGTCCGTGGTTGTGGGTTCGGTGTCGAGCCTCCCGGACCCTGCAAGGGTGTTGTTTAGCGTTGGGCAACCAGCACATGCGCTGGATCCTCCAGTGCCATCGCACCGTCCGTCGCCAGGACACGTGCCACCACCAGCGTTGGTGTGCGCACCTGTGGCAGAAGTAGGCTTGGTGGATGAAGTTAACTTTTGCTGGGGAGCGGAGCCCTCGGTTTGTGCAGACGATGAGGGAGCATCCGTAGTTTTCGAGTGCTGATTTTGGGAAGATGACGCTGCCGGAGGCACGGATGCCTGATTTGGATTTGACATGTCGGATTCTCCGCCACCGTTTTGAGGCTGAGACGAGGGTTGCGCAGAAGTAGAGGTAGTAGAAGGCGTTGGAGTACGGGCCAGGGAAGTGGGACGAGCCACCTTGCGTGATTTGAGGTAGAGACCTAATGACGATAAACAACGAAAAACGGCAAGCAAAGTGCACACGAGTTGCACACATTTCAATCAGCACACACTGCTACTGCACTGACAAGACGGTAGGTAGGACAAGAACGTAGGAAAAAAGAATCTGGGCCAATCGCCATCATGTCCGACTCGACATGCCGAGAACATGCGGTGTAGATGTAGCCGCAACGCAGCGTGATGATATACATCGACCGGCTAGCATGAAACGTGTCTGGACGAAAGGGGCGCCCGCGACCCAACCCGTGCCACGCGTTGACACGTGATGTAGAAGGAGGAGGAAATGAAAGCAGATGAGATGAAAATGGATGGAATCAACTCACCGCAAGCATTGCAGATGGTCTTGCCCTGGGCGTCGCGCCTCCAGAGAGGCGTGTCAAAGGTCCCACAATTGGTACAGCCAGTACGCTGCTGCTGTGGAGCCTGCTGGGCTGGCTGCTGCTGAGGCTGTGGTGGCGCGGGCGCGGCGACTTGCTCTGGGGGATGAGACTGCGATTGATCCGAGCGTTGCTGCGAAGGCTGCTGTTGTGCGACGACGGCGGACGTAGCATTAGGCTGGTCGTCGACGGGGGGCTGCTGTGCGCGATCCTTTTGCTGATGGAGGAGCTGCTCGTACGTGGTGAATTCGGCGGAGTTGATACGCTGCTGCAGCGCGTGTGCGGCTCCCACAATGACGGGGGAGGTCTGTGCATGCTGGTCGGGGAGTGCGCTGGAGGGGAACTGCTGGTGTATGGAGAGGTGATGCATATTCAAAGCGGGGGGCTCCACTACGATTGGAGACATTTTCGAAAGAAAAAAAAAAAGTATATCTAGAGATTACGATTAAAAGGAATTTTGAGTACGATTGAGAGACTGTTGATTGGGACGCGTGTCAGTGTGAGGGTCGAATCAGTAAGGAGAACGGTACAGACAGAGCAAATAAGAGGACGCGAAGGGGGGGATGGGGAGGACGACGGGGACGAGGGGACAAGAGGCGGGAGATGGTTTGATTGAGGAGGAGAAACGGGGACAGAAGGGGGTGAGCGGAGCGTTTATGATTTGTGGTCGACGGGAACCGATAAACTAATAGATAACCACAAAAACTAAATCTGGCCAATCAGATTACTCAAGTTTCAAAATCATAATTTCAATTATCCTCCCCGCACCGTTATCTGAATCCGTCCCCGCCACTATTCCTCACATCTATCTCGCTTCAAAAAAAAATAGTATTAACGATTCTACCCATCACATTCCAACCGTTCTCCATATCCACTATGTATCTACATTCATGGTGAAAATTTCCCGCTAATGGGCGCGACAATCTCGGAAATCTGCGTGCATATTACATACTGAGCTGTACATCACTGTTTGCATCTGTTTATTTTGTGGCGCCGTGTCCCAGGGTCAATCTTATCTCACACCGCCCGCCTTCCCATCGCTGACCATTGCGCAGAGTTTCACGGTAGTCTTGCTAGTCTGACAGCTGTGTGTCTTTTTCTACCGTTCAAGCTTTTAGATCGTAGTACTACATTATCGCCGTGACGTCTATACAGTCGCATCAGACGCTTCTTTCTATGGCGACCGTATTCCTCACTGCTTCCTTCACGGTCTGTGATCCACCCGACACGGACGCAGCTCAGATCACATCATCATCGCCCTCACGGCTGTACGTGATCATCATCCCCCGTGAGTGTCCGAATGACCCGACGTGGAACGTGTCTCGTCTTTCCGGACCCTCTACGCCCGTCGCAACCCGCGGCTCACCAAAGATACCCATCCCACCCATGATTGGAAGTCGTTGACCCCGCCAAACCAGCGCCGTCGCAATGTCCCACAGTCATCGGCTTGTTCGTGTCCCTTTGTTCGTCGCGCGCTTTATCGCCCCAAGCCGTACACGCAAAGATGCTGATACGTGTCCGCGCCACATTGGACCGGCTGATAAGATAAGACGATAAAAAGCTCCCGCCGCTTGTTGCCGTGTTGACCTTTTTTTTTTTTTGCTCCCGTCGGTTTCGTCACCCCGCACTGTACTGTACCATAAAGTTCGAGGCCCTGTCAGAAACGTGTCACCAATCATTAAAGCTCTTGCATGATCGGGGAGTTGAGCTGAGCGGCAGCTTACCATCATTGGCCAATGTACTAATCTAAGCGAATTTTTTTTTCCCTCGGATAATCCAGAGGACGACGGCTAAACAAAATGGTGGCACCGATTTATTTGTGCTTTCGTCAGCATCCGTGCCTCCGTTCGCTTCCGGCGATGCGAATAAAATAACATGTACAACAAGAGTGACGGCAGCGTTGTAGGTTCGAAACCAAATCGTTGTCTGCCATCAAGAGGCTGAAACTCGGTCCCACACCACTTATTCTTGCTCGCGCGCCCGATAACGATATGTACATATCCCACTTCGATTATCGCCGTTCCCTCGTTACGACCGTAGGTTCCAGCGCTGGTCACGGACGCACTGTCGCACTTATTATGAGTTTATGACACACCAGTTTGCAAATTACCCCAAACATGATGCAGCATGTCCATGTCGTGCCAACGCAGCGGGGTAGTCTGAGTCCAATTACCAGCACCGTCAGAGAAGCGACGTCAAAAAATCAACACCCTCTCACGACGCCGATGTGACTTGAACAACCTCGTTTCGAAGAGAACAGATCAGACACCGATCACGTGCATTCAATCGGCAAGATGCGTTACTCGGAAACTGCCGCAAGCTCCTCAACTTGGCCTCAGACAATTCTCCCGACGCCACGGTGTCGCGAAGTCCATTTGACCGTCGTACTTATGAATAACCTCCCCACATTGGTGACGTTTTCGTTTCATCCGCGACATGCTTTTTTGTACATTGGATGAGCCGGGTCTCGACGGATCACCAATGCCGGTATGCACCGCAAATTCAGAATGTCTCCGAGTCGGATTTTCGTTTGCCCCGCCCATCCGCAGCTGAAATGAACGGCAGTACAACACCTCTTTCGCATCTAAGCGACCCAAAAAGGCGTCTTGAAGCATGACCTACTCAACGTGCTTCTAAATGGTATGGCCTCCTTTCGACTCGGCCAAGCCGTCCTTCACGAGTAAGCACGTTCATCCCGATACCTTGACACGGATGTGCAGATCGACGCACGTACGAGAGATGACACGCGCACGATCGAAAGAAAAAAAACAAAACACGAGGCCGCGCTGCCTATCCTATCGTTCAGGGTCCCGTACGCGCGGTTGCGATCGGTGCGCCAACTTTCACAGCATGGCACGCACCGTTTCTCCGTCCACGTCTGCCTCGACCTCGTCCAAGTCCGATATCGCGACATCCTTCCATGGGTGGAAAGAGGAGCCCCAAACACGTGCACCTCGATCGAACACGCTACAGAGCGGGAAAAGAGCGGATAGGACCGCGAGGGGCTATACAGGCATCGCCAACGATCGATCCACCACGCAACATGTGCACATACCCTCGGTCTGCCGGCACGGACTCGAGAAGAAAACAGCCTCAGGCTTGTCCCACCAATCGGACCACGTCATTGGAGAACAAAGGGGCATGGATGCGGTGGACGACTGGAGCCCCGAGACCGTGAGGCACAGGGTTCTGCCATGAACCCCGCCGCTCCGTCTTTTCAAAACGGCGATTCTCATACCACTCGCTCCAACCGTGTGCATGCGTCATGAGGGAGGGAGGGGGAATCCACCGTACTACCACCAGAGGGTTGGTACCAATCAATGCGCCGTAGTGCGGTGATCAGCGATCAACATCATGTTAGTCTCTTCATTCCCCCGAGTCGACGCACCCACACGCACGTCGTGATGAAACCTATGCCACCGTCATGCCTATCTGCAAAATACAGCTGAAATGAATGGCAATTCAACGCCCTTGGTGCACAAGCGGCCTTGACGTTCAAGGCCTATACGAGCATGTCGCGACTTGGTCAAATCCTTACGAAATGGGCCAGGTACACTATCTTTTCCGTTGCTCGGCCAACCTTTTTGTTACAGATCAATAATTCCTTATCTCCAGAGTCTAGATGCTCGCGTTGACGACATGTTGCCAAATGGAAAGACAAATATTGTTTTTTTTTTCGCCAAGGTAACGTGATATGTACATAAAGCAACTGTGACGGACACGTCTACGGTCGGCTATAACTGGGCAACGTGCGCCGTAATTCATCCCAGGCATAATGGACTGAATACCATCAGCACTGCTGATGGGAATGGGATACCACCTTGGTCGTGAGATCGCCCGCGATCAACGACGCTTATCGTGTAAGTACTTGAGAGTGAACACGTTGCTTCGCGAGGACCGACCTGTAGGCACAGGCACGAAATAGAAATATGGCACCTGCCACCAGGGCACAGTATCGTACGGACGCACGGACAGATGGATAGGGGGGCACAACCTGTTGGAGTGTCGTTGCATTCGTGTGGCACATTGTCATGTCCGTCGTGTATATGAACTTGTCATCATCGATGTGAGTGCATCCATTTCATACCGTAGCCATCGACTCAGATGCATCATGGGGTGATGTCGGATGCATATGATGTATGAAATCTGCAGCCTGATGGCTGGTAGACACTTTTTTCCCCCCCTTCTCATCAGACTTGAGATCTGAGAGTCTGGAAAGCAGATATCTATGCAGACAAGGACGTGGAACGACTTCACCTCGATGCAGCGCCCGCCAAGCCGTTGACAGACGTTGAAACTGTTGGACAAGTTATTGCCAAGTTGGCTCCGCTGACATCGATGAAAACACGGCTGATTCCGAACCTCCGTCTTTTTCGCACCGATAGCGAAAAAATAATAAGCAAGGTGGTTTCGCCGAAAAGACGGACGATCTGAGACACCACGATCTTGAGTCAAAAAAGAAAAAAAAAAAAAAAAGACAAAAAAGAGAAACAAAAAAGAAAGGTCCCAGTTGTCTGTTCCCAGCCCATACAATGTATAAACCATAACGCATACCTGATGGCCTGGCACTCAATTCAATCATGCAAGCGTGAGCTATATAACATATGAATTACCGCCCCTCCTTGTCGCCGACCCACCCTGCCCTGATCTGGACTGCGCCGTACGCACTCAACCCGTGTGATCAAGAATTCAGGCAACTACGGGACACGATTCGCCTCGTGATAACGGAGCCATCTTGATCGAACCACAGAGCATGTCGCATCGTCATCGTTTTGCGCCTGTCTGCACGGTCCGTCGTGGTACATTCATCCGAGACAACCGATAGCCCAACCGCGCCGTCGAACCGTGTCGACTCTTGACGCGTCGCGCGAGACTTGGAAGTCATCTGGATTCTGGATACCGCTGCGCTGCTGCGTACTCTATCGACTTGAACATGCCCTCTTCACACGACGAGACAACCACAGCCCGATCTATCCGTCATGACCGCGTCACAATGTCTTCTTATCGCCACCCACTATATAGAACTCACCAGTCATTTCAAGGTGGTGACGACGAGGAAGCAACACGTCGTGGTTCCCTTCTCTGGTGTGAATCGCCAACCCAAACGGTATGCGTACGAGTGAACACCGCGCGTCGCGCGAGATGCTTGACCTTAGACCCTGACTGCGCTCCTCTTCATTCACAAGAGCGCCACGCATCACCCGCCATTCTGTGATCAGAGCCAAAACGATCCCAAATTGTACGATGATAACACGCGCCCTTCCCTCTCCTGTGCGAATCGCGAATTCGACGGTACCCTATCGATATCGCGATTCGCCATCGTCCTTTGTGCTGTTGCACGCGTCACTGAGAGTCGCATCGCACCCGTTGGAGCAACGTGCATGGCGACGGCGCAGGGCGCACTGGCACCCATTCGCGCGAGACTCGGACGGTCCCTGTAGTGCAGTGTCGACCCTGAAGGCCTGCGCCTCAACGATCAACTGCGAACTGTGACATGACGTCCCCTCCACTCGTCACGGGTTCATGATGATAACATGATCATGCGCCCCGACCCACGTATCGCCACACTCTTTTTGTTTTTTTTGGCGACAAAATGGCCAGGACGGCGCATCGTGTGCCCAAATGCGAATCGCCATCGTCTACTCGTCACACAAGGGCACTGTCAACGTCACAGCCAGTATCCGCTTCAACGAAGGGACGCTTCACCGTCACATCCTGCACGCGCCACATCCAAAAACCAAACCCTGACGCCTCTTTCACTCTGTTCATATGACTTGTAACCGCATCACGCACCTCACATCAACGCGGTGTCCTAGGACCTAACCTCTATCTCCATCTCCTTCAAGTGCGTCTCGTCCGGATTCTGACGCTTCAACGTGCACATGAAATCAGCATCAGAAACCGGAAGATCGAGATCGTGGACACATGTCGTGTTCGTGTAGTGCCATCTGTGCTATTCTGTTGGCGAATCGCGAGAATCCAAGCTCGACTCTGGACAAGACGGTGTGACGCTGTTCAGTCCGAGATATCCGTGGCAAAAGACTGCACGATGCACGACGCACGACCCACTTGGCGTTTTGCTCCCTCAATCCGAGTCCCCGCGCCTTCGCGTGGATACGCGGGACGTCCACACGCACACCAGACCAACCAGATAAGACGCCGTCTTGGATGCCAATCGGCCCATGCCCATGATCGTAAACCAGTGCCAAGTACCAGTGCCAGTGCAGCAGTGCTCGTGTGGGGTCCCATTTTCGAACGGCGACTCTCGATAGATGGGAAAAAACGTCCGATAATAGCCTCGTCATACATCATGGATGGTGGGACTGCGTCGTGTCGTGCACGATCGCGCTGTCCATCTCGAATGCAAGGCGAGGCATGTACGCACAAGAAGCCAGAAAGTCCGAAGCCACAGGATGGGAATCGGAATCAGGGTCGTCCAAGATGAGAAGAGCGAGCGTATCCGAACCAGACGTTGTAGTGATGATCGGAAAAGAAGTCACCTTGAAGAATAATCCCTCGACCCTTGGGTTGACGTTCAAGGTAGACAGCTTACTTGCACACTGCACACGGTCGGCAAACTTGTAGGCTATGCAGTTCATATCGGCAACGCATGCCCCACCCTTGGCGTCGTGCATGGCGTCAGCATCGCTCACGTCACTTCGGCGCGGAGGAGCCGAGGAAAGGTCCAAGTTCGATTCTTGTTGTCCCAAGTCCAAAACTGTAAGGAGACAAATGGTATAACGCAAGCCGCGCGATATCAGGTTATCCAAGTCCTAGACACACATCTTAGATTATATCAATCACCGACGGCCATATCCTATTTTTCATACCATCAGTCCAACATGAATGACCGAGAAAAAGGAGAAAGACGACGTACTCGAGCAACGCAATCAACGATTGAATCACGGCCCATATAAACGGGATCCACCTAGTCGATCATCAGATCCCATCCAAGACGAGCGAGAACAAAGGTAGGAGAAGAGGAGCGAAAAGTCAGGAAAGCAGAAAACGAAAAAAGGACATACGTAGACATATAAAACCCGCCGGCACGATACACACCCACGATGACAAACGCAAGCACCGCAGCGCCGACGACCGCGCTAAGGAGACTGATGACAAGAAAAGCGAGGAGGACGAGCAGCGCAAACGTCCATCGGGAACGGAGGGGGTTCAGCCGGGGTGGTTTTAACCATTCGTCGATCGGGGCAGGCGCCTGAGCTTGGGTTTGAGATTGGGGTAGGGTTTGGGTTTGAGAGTGTGAACGCGAGTGCGGTTGGGAAGACGGACGAGAGTGCGCGTGCGATTGCGATTCAGATAACGAGTGCGCATAGGCACGTACGGGCGGCGCAAGGACCATCGAATCTTTCACACTCCTCGCAGGTGGAAACAGAAAATTACAAAACGCATACATGCCGGCGATAAAGTTGAACGGGAGGTGAAAGATGAGCGTCCAATAAAGAGTGAATTTGAAGACGTCTGGGGTGATGGGATCAGTTCAGAAGGGGTTCTGAAAGGCGGGGACGTACCATCGGGATCAGAGAGGTAATAGCCGCCTGGTCGAATGGGTGGACCGATGAACCCGACTTCTTTACCGGGGCTGTAGAGCGAGGGCCAGGGAATGTTGTTGAACTGGGCACTCATGTCATGACCACTGGAACGACGGGTTACGTGTGTACAGGTGTTTGCCACAAAAAAATGTGGACCTGTAGAATCATTTTTTGAGACTTGCAACACCTTTAGAGTGATCGCGATTATTTCGCCGATGACTAGTAGAAATGTACGAAAGTTATAGTGGGGAAAATCACTCGATATTGTATTGCGAGGAGACGTTGTAGATAACTGCATAGAGAGGCTAGATATCCGATACTACATGGCGTATACATCAAATCAAGCAATCCCAGCGAGTCGACGCTCGTTCCAAAAAAAAAAGATCATCCATCCTCGTCGACCATCATATCCCGTTGCTCGTCAGCCCTCGCACGCCGTTTTATTCCACCCTCTTCACGTAACGACCGAAATCCATACTTGGGCGTTTCATACCCATTGGCGTCCTCTCCATCCTCGTCCAAACGTAGCTCACTCAACGAGGCACGTGCTGACATTTCACCCAGCCGTATCCCCGTCCGAAGTCCATCAGGAGACGGGTACGCTGCTGGGGTGGACGGAATCGAAAGTGGCGTGTCGGCTTGTGCTGGTGTTGACGGGGTGGATGACAAGCCAGGCAGCGAGTGTCCGGATCGCGAATCTGGCGACGTCGTGGGATCGAACGGCTCCTCGGGTGCTGGCTGCTGGCGTTGAACACCGATAATGCGCAGTCGTTCCACCCATCTGCATTAAGAGTGAGTGAGAACCTCAAGTAGACGTCCAAAGCGACGACTTACGCGTCTGCACGATCCAAACTTTCTTTTACAACACCTGTCACGCCGCGCACCATGTCCAAACTCTCGGTTGCGAGCGTCACAATGTGCTGAGCTGCCCGAGTCGCCGCACTCGCGGTCGGACGGCCCATATTTGTACGCGAAGAGGCCAATGGTGACGAAGCACGAGACGACACAGGCGTCCCTGACAGGGAGCGAACTGGACCACCAGCATTACGTTCTTTGCGGTGGCGACCACTCAGTCCTCGTCTGTTGTTACCCGAGCAACCTGCCGATGCACCCGCAGCTGAGCTCGCGCCTGGTGTACCTTCTGCTATACCATGCGCTACACTCGCATTTGCAGCGTTCGCCCATCGTCGAGGGAGGTGAAGGATGAACCCGCGAACGCGTGCACGAGCTGGTTCGGGCAAAGCGCCACCTGCGTACCTGCTGACCACGTCTACGACCTGGCGAATGGTATTGACGACGTCTCTGCGGACGTCGTTCAGCGTACGCATGTGGGTTGGCGAGATATAAACATCTGACGCGGATGGATCGACGACATAAGATTGAAGAGAATCAATAAAGTCACGGAGAATAAGAATTTGCGAGTCAATGTGCGCTGTGGCGTACTGTGACAGATATGTTTGAGTGGATGTGCACGTGGTGGACATGTCAAAGGTACCAACTTGAAGCCACTGAAGGCAATACTTTAAGCGTCGCATGCTTTCTTCGCTGACTGCAGCACCAATCCCGCCCGCTTCGAGGAGAACCGTTTGCCAGCGACTTCGCGACACTACTTGGCGATTGTCAGAATGAGAGTGAGCATTGGGATCTTGAGATTGTGGGGTCGGAGTGCGGCTTTCAGTCGCCGGTAGGGAGGATAAGCGAGTTGCTGGGAGATAGTGCGTCAGAGAAAGCAGACACCAGATAAGATGAAACATCACCATCGTCACCGGCGTCGGAGAAAGAGTCGCCGTATCTTGGCTCTCCAGTGTCGGTGGCTTGGCCATCCACCTGCATCTCTGACGCGCGACGATATCTCTCGAGCTGCGAGTACCAAATATGGATGATATAGCACGAGCGAGGACAAAAAAACACACCCTATCGAGTTGCCTGCACGCAAACTCATCCAGCTGATTGACGTCGACGGGTAATCTATCGATGACGGGACGAGAAATGTGCTTTACAGAGGTCTCCATCATTTCCGCGCCATACTGTCACACATTATGCGATAAGGAACGGAAACCCGGAAAAGTGGGGAGACACACTTTGACGACGCGCGAGCTTGCTTTTCCGTGCTCGTAGGCTCTTAATGCGGTCCCGACGAGCGGTAAGCAAGACACCCTGGATACGAAATGAGGTGGAACAGAGTCAGGTGCGGGAGGCGTCGGGGGAGACGATCGGGGGGTGTCGCTGGATGCTAGAGGGCTGATGAGTGATGATGGGTATATGGAGACGCTGGAAAGAACGTGCATGTTGTGGCTCCCTTTTTCATATGGTCCAATGCGCGCACTGCGATGCGAACGCTCTCGTCCTGATCGTCGAGCTCAAAGTCGCTCGACGACGGGACGGCGACGAGGGTGATGAGTCGGGCATCGTCGTCGGCGATGATTGTCGCGAGGAAAGGCAGCACGTGTTCACACCATTCACTTTCACGTGTTTTGCAAATAAATAAGAGATTTACCATAAAAGGGAAACCCCTGAAAGAGGGATACATTGATTCTGAAAAAGGAAATCCCCTAAAAATTACCGTCTAGACCATCGCACTGAACGTCTCCTAATTACCAGCCGCATCGAGCAATCAATACAGTTGCCCCACCCACTTATTTCTCTTGCGATGCGGCTGCCCTCTTTCTCCCTCTCTCTCCTTCCACATGGCCGACATCGACAGAATGTTCCGCAGCGAACTCGCTGTCCTCGCCGAACAGCAGTCCCACTCTGACCTGTGGGCACTCGACTCCCCCACCCTCGACACCTCCAACTGGGACACCTCCCTCGAGATCCCTCCCCCGCCCTCTGACCCCGCACTTGGCCTATTCCCCATCCCGGACCCTTTCACCGCACATCTCCAGCCGACCGTCCACCTCTCCGACGTCACCGAGATGCCAACACCCTTGCCTATGCCCATGTCCATGCCCGTACCCCTGCGCGTCCACCCGCCCCCGATCCAAATACCACTCTCGGCCTCCTCGTCCAGCGGACCGCTCACCCTCTCCCCCACCGACTCGCTCCTCCAAACAGACCTCTCCTCCGAAGACATGGACAGCGATGACTTCGACCTCGCCTACCCCTCGGACTCGGAGTACTTCCCCTCCCCCACCGGCATCGACCCCGCGTCCCTCTCCGCGCCGAGCTCCGCAACGACCGAATCAGACCCCAACATGGATATTCTCGGGGACGCAGCCGCTATCCGGCCCTCGCGCCGCGCTCCCCGCGCCATGACCAAAGTGCCCGTCCCGATTCCCAACCTGACCAAAAAGTCGCGGGGACGTAAAGTACCAACGTTCAACGGAGAGCCTGTTTATGCTGCCAGCAGGGACAGGACCAAAAAAGGCGCGAGGACGTATACCTGCCACGCGGAGGGGTGTGGAAAGTGCTTCGTGAGAGGCGAACATCTCAAACGGCACATTCGGTCCATTCATACCGACGAAAAACGTGGGTGGGATTTTGAGCGTCGTCTTGCTGGCTCACCTTTTTCTTCTTCTTTTTTAAAGCATGGACGTGCACCTACGAGAATTGCAATCGTGCATTTAGCAGGAGGGACAATCTGAATCAACATCTGCGTATCCACAAGCTGCAAGGGGACGACGATTGATCTAAGCATCGTGAGGGAGAGTATCAATGCAATGGACGCTCAACAGACATGCGCATGATTTTACGCTATCATTATTTCATCCTTATTCCATGTATAGTCGACAATGCATTTCAGAGTAGTTGCGCTTTCAATATTCATGTTTGTTGCTTTGGGCATGGCATGGGATCATGTATTGAGTGAATGCATAATAGTCAACGGGTAAAAAAAAAAAGAGTACACTCGATGACCCCTTCCCACTTGGGTCGCGCGCGACACACGTCTTTTCGACCGTCTCCTCCTCATACCTCGGTCGGTTTTCTAACACGCTTCTTGGCGACAGTATTCTCCCTACCCATCCCGTCCGTCAACAACCAAAAAAAAAGGCAACACACCACACGCAAAGTGCTCACCTAAACCCATTCTTGAACCGCCTCGACACATACTTGAGGTACCGCATCCGACCCGTCCCAGTCGTCTTTCGGCGCTTGGCCTTTAATCCCCACTCGTACGAACGGAGTTTGGCAGAGGGGTAGCCGCATTGGGCGCACGCTGTCGTATGGATGCGTGGGTCATTTGTCTCGATGAGTGAGAGGGACGATGAGACGTACTCTTGTGTTGTCTGTGAAAGGCGCGGTTGCCACAACGCCGGCAGAGCGTGTGTGTTTTGGTGTGGCGCTTACTATCGAGGTCGTATGCGAGAGTAGACAGAGCGAGAGAGGATGAGCGATCATTCCAGAACCGACGCGAGCGACACAAACGTACCCAAAGGACGATGTACCTGATCACCGCGCGCGCATAGAACAAAAGAGACCGTCTCGTCAGTGGTCCTGGTACGACAGGTGAAACGAACCTTTTGTCTGTCAAAGAGAAAGCGTAGTCAGCGTCACGACATCGCGATATCCAGACCAAAGGTGAAAAGATGATCCCTTCATCCAACCGATCCATCACACATCCATCCGTCATCTACCCCAATCATAATCCCATTCCATGCCAGATGGCATGCCAAAGGCCCAGAAACCGCCTATGGATCACATGGACACGATACTCACCATGTCGTCGTTTTCTTGAGGATCTTGGTGTCGTAGGTACGGTCAGACTTGCAGTCTGCTGAGGCTCAGACCGTGGGAATAATTGACACTCGTGCACGTGCTTGCTAAAAATGGACTACAACCCCTGTCAAAACGTACTACTATACAGATTCTCTACAACACGGATAATTGACCCTGTTCATTTGGATACCCAGACGGATACACAAACCCAGGTTGCGCCCCCACATACCCGTGCGGATACACCGCTCCCCACGGTGCTGGATCAGGTCCAGGTCCCAGCGTACCATGCGCACCCACGCCCGCCCATCCCGCAGGCCCAACCTCACCTCTACCCACACCCACCGTACCATCCCACAACGCCGCCGTCGACTGCTTCGCCCACATATCCCACTCTGACCAATACGCCGGCCTCTCCGCCACCTCCGGCCTCGGATTATACCACGACGGCTCTGCACCCTGCCGCACCTTTTTGCGCATCTGACTCCGCCAGTTCTTCTCCGGGACATACTCGTCCGCGATTTGTTCACCCGAGACCCACGGGAGGCTGTCCAGATTGGCGACGAACCCACGTATACGCGCCACCGTCGAGGCGAGCGAACCGTTGGGGAACGAAGGGTCGACAAGGGGGGGTTGAAATAGTATACCGCCCCCACCACTACCAACGGGTGCGATCGGGGACTTGTCTTCATCGCTGCGGACGACGGGTATCGCACCGCCGGGCGGGAGAGCAGGGTTGGGGAACACGGGCTCGTGCAGGGTCTGCGAGCCTTCCTCTGTGGAGCCACCTGGATCTGATGCATTCACAGAGAGGGCACGTGGTACAGGCCCAGGCGTGGCCAGGCGTGCAGATAGGATAGAGCGAACCGAGTTGGGGCGAGGAGAGGGTGGGATGGAAGGCGAGACGACCCTGATGGGAGGCGCTGTATCGAGCGAGCGTACAGGGACCGGCGAGTATACAAGGACCGGCGAGGCGCGCAGCGAACCAGGGATGACAGAGGGCGTGGCGCCGATCTTGGCTGGTCGCACATAGGGTGACGTGTACCGTGTCGGACCACGCTGTTCCTCCGTCCTGTCCCCGTCCCCGACTCGGGCGGTGTTGGGTCCACGTACTCGCTCCGCGCGCTCAGTTGTGGCACCGGCATCCCTATTATCTGGCTCCCGTAAGAGCTCGGTCTGGGGATGGGAAAAGACGGAGCTGGGCGGAAGCCCGAGAGCTTCTTTAGGCCTTTCCAAAATGACTTTACTAAGCCAGGACGGTGTGGCCGTTGGTATGGGTCCAAGTCTACGAGGTCGTCCTGCACGAACGCAAGCTCGTCCAGGTCCATGCGCTCCCCAACCGTCGGTGCAGGGCTGGGGAAGACACTCGGCGGACGATGTGCGGGGGAGGGCGGCGCCTGCGAGACTGGAGGAGCCCACGGCGATGGGGGTGCATAGGGCGTTTGGGGAGACAGTGGGTCAGGGGAGGAGATCCAGGTGACATCTTTGAAGCGTGGTGTCTGGTGCACAGAGCGACTGTAACGGTTTCGGCGAGAAGACGGGCGGCGGTATGGATCGTCAGGATCGTTGGAATAGTAGGTCTCTGGGACGTGCACGCCGCGTGGAGAGGGATAATCCATGTATCGGGAGGCCATTGATGTGGGGATGGATGCCTGCTAGGCACATGAAGCGTGGAAGAGGAAAAGAGACATCATCATGATACTTTTCTAGGCAAGTCAATGATGCAGATCAAGAACTAAGCCTGCGCCGGCGTCTCAACGTTTCAACGATCCTCCATTTTGACTCACTTTGAATCGATCATGACTCGTTCACATACGTACATAGTGTTCGGCACAACTCTACCTCCGATTGCCTCAGAAAGGCGTGACGCGAGACTAACCAAGGGCCTGCAGTATACCTGTGAGGAGACGGCTACACCTTGTCACAACCCTGAACAGCTCTTCCAAGACGCGCATAACCCACACTTAAAAGCGGACCAGAGCGAGTTCCATCTACCCACACACCATTCAACATGCCATCCTCTTCACCCCATCTATCTATCCTCCTTCCCTTATGTCTTGTTGCAGGCGCTCTCGCACAGATACCACAAGATCCGTATGCAATACCAGAATTCCTTGCTACAGAAACTCGCGAACAAGCACATGAAGCTTCGTATAAGAACCCGAACTACGTGACTCTCGGCAGTCCTTCCTGGCCATCTGCATCCAGCTGGGAAACATTGAATAGTACCCTTGGTGGTCGACTGCAGGCGTTGCGTCCGTGGGCTGCAGTATGTTATACCGAGGACCCCCTCTATGACCCGGACAAGTGCAAGACCGTCTTGTCAAACTACACGAATGAACATACAGTAAGCCTTTGCCCATAGTCTGAGTCGTGTTAACCATCTTTCGCGATCCTTTTGATTAGCGTGAAAGCATTGCTTCAGCTCTTCTCTGGACCAACTGGGAGAGTTGCGGTTATGATAACGGTTGCGAGTTGAACTACTCAGATCCACAACCAGTGTCTGGTAAACATTGTCACCAAGGGACTACACCGCCCTATGGCATTGCCATCACGAGTGCCGAGGATGCCAGCAATGTCGTCGAGTGGGCTGCTGCTCACAATGTGAAGCTGACGATCAAGAACACAGGTGTGAAATATAGCTCAGCGTGTCATCTTTCCCATGACCGTTGACGTCTTTTTTTCTCAAGGTCATGACTACATCGGTCGTTCCTCCGGACCTTCGTCCCTTCAGGTCTTCACCCACCATCTCAGCAGTGTCACATATATTGCTGATTTCGTCCCGCAAGGAATCGTCTGCTGCCACCGGTTCCTGCCCTCAAAATTGGCTCTGGAACACAGCTAGAAACCAGTGAGTGTACATTCTGTCCGCTCACATATGTTCTCACGTCTGGGACCTCAGTCTACCCCGTCGTGGAAGCCTACAATGTTTCTGCCGTACTAGGAGGTTGCCTGACTGTGGGTGCTGGTATGTGTCTCATATCCATATTTATCTGCCTATCGCATACTCAGCACTCGATCAGCGGGCGGTTTCATCCAGGCTGGGGGATACAGTATGTGAGTGTGCAAAATCTCCATCATCTCTCCCGTTGTGCTCATATGTACACCGAATCAGACTCAGTCCGGCATATGGGCTTGCTGTAAGACGTCGTTTTTCGTGTGGGACTAGCGATTCTAACCAACTTAGGTTGACCACCTCCTCGAGGTCGAAGTGAGTCATGTGATCCCGCTGCTTTACCATTTCTGACGAGTCTACTAGATTGTGACTGCGGATGGCGTCGTTAGGACGATCAATGCCGTTCAAGACTCTGACCTATTCTGGGCGATACGTGGTGGAGGAGCCGGAAGCTGGGGCATCATCCGTGCGTCTCTCGTGTGGTACGAAAGAGGGCGTATGAATGACAAACTGTCATATCAGTATCCATCACAGTTGCAACGCTTCCTCCAACAGCAGTAAGTGCTGTGTCCCTGACCATCGCGCCAAACCCCTCGCAGGACTTCCGTACCCTCGGAATCAACTTTATCGCCCTCTTGGAAAGTACCAGAATCAGATTATCAACTCGGGTATCGCATCGACCACCGTGTTTGTTGGGGGTGGGTATAGTCTAGTGCGTATGTCCAACCAACGCACATGGCATGATTCTCACGTGGTTCCATAGAGCTTCATCTGGCCCGTCGCCAAGGCATCCATATCACAACTCTATCCACTTTTCGACGAGCTACGTGCGCTCTCGAGCAACTACACCATCATATCCAACGTGACCCACGACTATCCGACCCTCACCGCGGCGATAGAGCAGAACGTCAGTCCTTCTGCAGACGCTGTCAGTTTCTACGGTGGCTCTACCGAACTTGCCTCTCGTTTCGTACCTCGATCGATGTTAGAGGATGCGCAATCCATTCAGATTGTTGCAGAGGCGATCTGGGAAGGACTGCAGATTGTCATGGCCCCGCTCAAGGATCACCCCGCGGGCGTGTTCGAGAAACAAGTCGGCGCGATTCTGTTCGGCGATATGCCAGCTGCGACAAAGGCAACGCGTCAACGAGACAGGCGCGAACCCGGGATTCTATGATGCTGCGTGGCATGTGCTTTACCCTGGGTAGGTCCTCTTAATCCAATGGGATGTGTCTTGGGTATGGATGAGCATGCTGTTTACAGATCGTGGACCCTTGGAACGAGTGAGAGTACATATGTCTCGATGGTGCAGTCCGTACACAGCGCGGTAGGCCCTCTAAGCGCTCTTGGGATGACCACCAGCTTCAAAACGAGGGAAGTGCCTGGGAAACGAACTGGCAGCAAGGTAAGGGGTCGCCATTACTCCACTCGCGTTCCTCTGATCAAAATATCTCTTTTCTACCCTCTTCAGCGTTTTTCGGTTACAAGTACAATCAATTGCAAGAGATTAAACAGAAATACGATCCCAACAATTGTACGTGTTCTCGAGAATGTATTCTTTGATGACGCTGACGATCCGTCGTCGCAATCTAGTCTTTACTACATGGAAGGTGTGCCAGTCCAACTTGTGTACTTATCATGACAGGAACTGATGACTGAAACTAGGGTGTCGCATCTACGACAGATTCTGCCGTGTTTTCATGCTATCATCGGACCTAAAATGCCTCAAGTTTTGGAGGCCTGACGCAGTCGCTCGGACCTCGTCTCGGACATTGTCGTCCGTTAATATCATCAGTACATATCAATGTAGTGAATACCCCGCGTGTCCCCTGCAGAGACGCTCGTAATCAATCTTGTTAGATCCCAAGTATACTCTTTCGATTCGTCAGATAATGCAGGTGCGCTGTCAATTTCGCAGGTGGGGATAAGGATGGACTTGGAGTCCCCGTCGTCTTCGACCCAGATCATGATCGTGGTCTATGTACGAGGAATCCGAGGACACTCACCACGATCGTTCCTCGTTCAAAGAGCAAGTTAGTCAATGTCAATAAAATTGTCAACGAGTGGCGCTGTCCGATCAAGCTCAAGTGACGTCGAACGTCAGCATATCCCGGGGTCACGCATGCACTCCGAGTCTCGTCTGGCCTGGCCAACTTGCCTTTCTCGCTTGCAGACGCCATCGAGGAATTTGGTCATATGCCAGCGAGTACTCAGGCTACAGGGACTGCACCTCGAAGGGGGCATGAGTCTACGCGTGAATTGAGCCGAAAGCTGGGAGCATACCAGGTCATGTATGCGCGCCTGTCGCACGTCCCGTCCCCTGAGTCAATCCTCAACTTGCAATGACCGCTACAGTGATCAACTTCATTCAAGGTATGCTTGTTGGCATTTCCAACATCTTTCCTGGAAAAGGGTGACGATCGTACACAAAAAAGTCAATATACATAATGGCAAGGCATCGTGGGTCCGAGTCGTGACACACCAGCACCAGCGTTAGCAGCGCTGTTAGTGAGGTTGAAACTGTGGATCTGGCCCAGTGGACTATGGGTCTGAATCAACTAGTCCATGCAGGTGTCACTAACGTACGTCCAATCTCGCAAAAGCTAGTTTCATCCTGGTTGAAGACTCGACCCTCTTTCAAGTAAACTGAATGCATCATCGTCTGATTCAGACCGTTTTTTTGAGGGGGAGGTTCATTTGACTGGCAGTAGGTCTCCTGGCACTTGAAAATTAGACGAATAGAATCCCCTCCAGAGCCAACTAGAGTCTTTGACTTACTCTACCATAGGGAAACGGTCATAACTTGTGCGGAAAAAATACTGCGGATATTTTATTGGATGGTTTGAGCCCACGAATATCCCACGCCTCGTAGAGGCTGTCAATTGACAAGTGTTCCGCAACCCATCGAACGTCTGTGTCAGCAGCCTAGGGCTAGTAGTTGAGGATGGTTCAAGACTACTCATGAGCGCCCAGTGACTGAGACGACTCTTTCGGACTATAGGTACGTACGTTGGTCAACTCCTTCATGAAGCTTTCGAGGCCACAGCGTCTTGCAGTGCTGCGGTATGCGACTATGAGAGTTGCTGCCAGGAAATTTATACCACCAACTGTGTTGAAAGAACCAGTTTGTATCCAAGTGGCCAAATTGAAACGTATGATTTTTTTTCCCGCCTTGAAAGGAAATTTGCGTCGAATAGCAACGGATTGATCAGAGCAATTTTGAGAGGAATACAATGATAGATGCATCTCACATCAGGACTGCAATGGTCTACTACATACAGTGAGGTATATGGCCCACCTCAAACCATCATTTGCACTCGTTGCACTTTGTCTGCAGAGCTTTTCTCAACAAGCACATGGTTGCATACGTTTCGGTCATCAGGTCTTGGAACTGATGAGGTGTGTAGTAAGAAAGCATGTCAGGCATGATGGGGTTGCTAAATGAGATTGATGTTAATCACGTTAGCATCCGGGAAAATGTTGTTGTTGGGCTAGACATACACGACTGAGGTACGGATCTTCATCATTCGTTACGGTGCCGCAAAGAGTTTCGCGGTTAATTCCTTTTACCCATCACGTTTACTACCAGGAAGAATGTCGCAGACATCGAATGACGTACCTTCAACGGCCACCGCATCATCATGGGGAGCCGTGTGGCCAATAGCTGCTGCTGCAGCAAGACTGACACACAATGCGAGAGAGATGAACGAGAATGAGAAACGCATGTTGATGGCCGGGTGCGAATGAACTCGATACGTCAAAAGCGAAGATGAGTCGCTTGGAGGCGTAGTTGTGCAAACTCGTCGTCCAGGATAATTAACCGGTTATAAACCCTGACTCGGAAGCGAGGAGACATTGAATTCTGACGACATGCGGCGTTAGTCACGTTATTGTGTAGTACACAAAGACGTTGGTCGTACCGAGTCCCGACAACTGGCGAGATCTCGAGAACCGAATAGGAACAGATCAGCATCCCAACAACACTTTTGCAACTGGGCGGCCCGGATCAGTGAGCTGGACAGTAGTCCTGACATGTCCTTGCGTATCCTGACAACAAGGATAAAAACGTTGTCCTGATGCATCACTGAAACCAGGATAGCGGTATAATGGAATATATTCCATTTTGCTTCATTTGTTGTGAGAGACAAACTCGACGAACGTGCACAGCATGTAAGTTTCCTCAGTTATAGACACTTTATTTAAGTAAGTTGGTGTCAGTTGAATCGCTCTTCCGTGGTTCTTTTCCATGATCATTATACATAGGTGAGGAACTTTGAACTTTCGTGCTAGGCTCCCTCAGGCTTGCTCCTTGCTTCAGTCGTCCTTAGCATTAGCGACCCCCAGCCAGCGTAAAGCGCAAGAATCGATTCGCTTGACTCAGGGAGCGCACAGTGAATCAGTGATACGTAAGGATAGTCATTCTTCGCAGAGCGAGGGAGATACATATGCTGGTCGGAATTTTGCATTCCAGTGAAACAGGTCCATGTCATTTCAAACTTTGGTTCTCTTCGCCGTATTCGAGAGTTCTTGACCATCGTTCTTGAGATAACAGTCGTGGAGCTGTTGCGTGCCTGTGGACGACCGAAAGGGTTTTTGTATAATGGTGCATTTCGACGCCTCTGTCACGGTGGTTGTACGCAAACTTTCGGATCATCCGATCAATTGACCGAGGCATGCTTAGCTCCGAGTGATGAATTCTGTTACCTAGCCTGCTCGGCGCTGTCCCGGCCGCTAGTATCTTTCACCCCGTTGAACTGCGATACCCTGGACAGTGTGGAAAGTCAGTTGTCCGTGCCGCTGTCTCAGTCAAGAATGATGGCACAGGACGGTTGGCGATACTCTCAGGCTGGGACGTCCCCGTGATGAGTTTCCTCCAATGAAATCACTTCCACTCCGTGTTTTCTGAACAAGCATTTGCCATCTACAGATGGTCTAGAAATCCTGCTATGCTGTGAGCACTGGCACCATTGGAGGGTGCTAGAACGCCTCAAACATGTCAACTGAATGGAAAGATCAGATGACAAGAGGCATGGATTCTAGCCCAGAGCTTACATTGATGTCCGTCAATGACTCAAAATACGAACATCCTTCACACCGACGGTTCAACCAGGTCGCCGACATTGAGACCAAGTTGTAAAAATACTGCAGTGTAAGGGTGGTCAACCAGGGTTAACTTTGCGTTGGTGGTCTCAGAGGGCATACCTCCAACAATGTCCGAGTCAGGGTTAATGTCGCGGGAGGTGATGCCATTGCCGTTGACATTCGAAATAACTGCAGCAGCGGCCAAGCTAAGAAATAGACGAGCGAGGATGAGACACGCATGGTGGTCGGGTGCAAAAGAAGTGGTAGGTCCGAATCAAAGATTTCGGTGAGAGGCAGGAGTTGGGGAATTCCTCGCTGTGGTCTGCCTGTTTATAAACCCTCGAGAAGGCCCTGCTTTGTACAAATACTTACGGCGGTCACTCTGTAAGCTAGGTGCAGGACCGGACATAGGATCGGAGAGCAGTTGAAGTGAACGGCAGGCCAACAACGGTCCTTTTGGAACTAAGCAAGGACAATGCCAGTAGGCATTAGGAACTCGGAGAAGGGTCAGCCTTTGTTTGGCTTATCTGAGCGTGATGTCAGATAAACTCTATTAAAATAAGCATCGGGGTTCTCGGAAGTGTGAGCCTTTTTTCTTACCCACGACGGTCTCTACATCATTGTACTCAACAGCTCAGCGCTCAGTACCTGCCAACACACATCACTTTTCTGCCCGTAAGTTATTTTGAAAATGTTGCGTGTATTGTGCTGCTTATCATAGGACCTGGCGTGCCAGTGCCTCAGAGTGCCACTATGATCAATGATACACTTACAAGTAACCTGATTATCCGAGTCAGCCTGGTATGGTAGGTGTGGACACCGAGTCACCGGGAATCGCGAACACTTGATTTCACGCGATTCTAGCCAAATCACGTGGATTCAGACAGGAAGATTAGAGCAAAGACAGTACAGCAACGTGGTGACAGTAGGAATGGACCCCAGTCGGCCTGGTCGCTACACCGACTAGTGCCAACAGAGCTTCGGGACGCTTGGCCTGTGCCATCTCGACCGACCCAAACTCCAATGCTGTCGCATCCCTGCAGTAACATGTTCCGCGTTTACAAAGATCTCTGAGTTTCAGGCACGGAATCCAATCTCCTGTTTAGAAATTGGTGGTTTTCGTAGCGACGTAATTTTAGAAATCTCCATGCTCGGGTGTTTCAATTGAAGACCTGGAGGCGCTATGTTCTGATCGATTTCCAGGATTCCGGACAAGGGATAAGAGACCGTGACCGACAGTATCGACGATATCGTGTGGCACAGACATGGCAAACGACGAGGCACTCGCGCAGTGGACATTTCAAGGCAGAGGTAAACAAGGCGACTATGCACATGCATGTACTCTCTCCTGCATGTTCACGGGATTAGCAGGTAGATCATGTTTCTGTGCACGGAAACTGATCAAGTTGACCATAGCCTTGAGGCCTCAGAGCGCTCCGGCCCGGCCGCCCTGCACACCAGTTGTACAAGGCTGTGGGGGTGGCGTATAGTGCACTTGATAGTGCTTTGCATATTCTCCTGGCTTTTCGGACGTGGATGTCTTACTCGGACCGACATTCCAAACCGTGAAGGCTGTTGGACTGTAGCAGATATAAAGGCCAGCGTGCAATCAAAATAGGTCAAACAGTATGGAATCTCCTACTTTCCTTTCACTCGGTCTACTCATAGTTCTTCTCATTCATTTCGCCTCCTCCAGCGTTCCTGGCCTGATTACCAGGGGGCGCAAGAGGATTACTAGTGAACCTATCCTTCGGGAAGAGACACCCCACAAGAAAAGCGTCAATAAACATGGGACACCCACCAGAATCTTCATCCCGAATGTATTTGCTAGATGGCCGTGGCCTCGTCGGATTCACCCTAATTACGCCGTGGTCAAGGAGGAAGCCGACGCATGGATGACGAGCTTCGAAGCCTTCAGTCCCAAAGCCCAGGACGCCTACAATCGATGTAACTTTAGCAAGTGGTTCTTCTCCATTTACTGTTTGGATACTCATTTCATTTGGTAGATCTCCTCGCATGTTTAGCTTTCCCTACAGCAAGCAAAGGTAGAGCCATTGCAGATATACAAGACTATATCATTTTCTTACTAGTCATTCATTCAGAGCACGTTAGAGCCGCCTGTGATCTCACGCATGTGCTCTACATGTTCGACGAGTACTCTGATAGGTCAACACCCTCCGAGGTCCGTAAGCAAAAGGACGTGGTCATGGACGCTTTGCGCAATCCTCATACGCCCCGCCCCAAAGGAGAATGGATTGGCGGAGAAGCGACACGTCAGTGAGTACACTGGTAGGTTCATTGGGTTTCCGATGATAACTTGACATAGGTTTTGGGAACTGACCATACAGAATGCCACCCCAGTCTCGCAAAAGAGGTTCGTCCAGAGCATGGATGAATACCTCGAGGAGGTCGTGAAAGAGTCCATTAACAAAGACGATCATCGCATCCTTGACATCAAAAGTTATATCAATGCACGACGTCGTACTGGTGCTGTGAAGCCCTCGTTTTCCATAATCGAGCTAGGGTTCGAAATTCCCGATGAAGTGATGTCGCACCCTGTCATCCAGGAAATAGTTCTAGCGGCCATCGACATGATCAGTTTCTCTAATGTCAGTGATTTTCATGAAACGATAGCATGCGCTATCCTAACATAACTTTTCTGAAGGACATCGTGTCCTATAATCTCGAGCAACGGCGTGGAGACGAACTCCACAACATTGTAACATGCGTCATGAATGAATACCATACGGACGTGAACGGCGCCGTGCTGTGGACCGAAGACTTTCTGCTTGGAGCCGGGGAAAGGTTCCGTACTGCGTTGGCGGCCCTTCCCCAATGGGAAGAGCCGTTGAACTCACAGGTCAAGGCGTATTGTGATGGTGTAGGCCAGTGGGTACGAGCTAATGATGACTGGAGCTTCGAGGGCGAGAGGTATTTTGGTAACAAGGGCCTTGAGATCAAGGAGAATAGATGGATGTCGCTCCTGCCAAAGAAGAGGGCAACGGAGATTGGTCCTGTGCACATTGACAGTTCTCTATTGTAGTACGACTGCACAGATTCCGCCAAGTTTCTTGTCAGTCGTTTCGAAAGTGGTGATATTCTCACTTTCGAAACACCACCTATATGCTTTTTTAGAGTCAGCACTAGCGCCCCAAACTAGAATGTATCCTATTATATGCCGAAATCACGATGAAGCTCCTTGTTAAACAACTTTCTAGTCGGAATTCATCCTTGTCCCCTGGCTTGCCTTCTGTGATTGTTGGCTGATAGCTGGTTGTCGCAATTGGATGCACGAGCTAGCGAATTGCATACCTGATTGCATCCACAGAAAGGTTCACGTTCTCTCCCTTGGCAGGAGTGAGCGCTGAGCGCTGAGTGTCGAATCATTGTCCGTCACGTTTTGTGGCACAGTGTAATTGCCCAGGTACTGCAAACCACGGAGAAGGACGCAAATCAATTGGTTGGGGTAGCAGTCAGAGAAGCAATTTGTTCGAACCATCGACGAAGGCTGCACTCCCGAGACAGACACAGTGGAGGTGGATATCGATATTTTCCCCGTGGGCAGTCACTGCTACTAGTTGTCATGATCTTGTCCCAACCAATGGCACGGGACATGACTAGCTTAGCTGCCACTAGTAGACGTGTTCATTTACAATGATGTCCCCGCACTGCGCGGTAATTACCGCAACTGGATGGAACTAGGGGCTCAGATGCCGTATGATATATGACCCTCCGTATTGAAATTAAGGTTCAATGGGCCTGATTGGCACGGTTTCATGACAGAGAATTTTGCCTCCGACTCCTTTCAAAGGCTCTGTGACCACATTCCTCGGGTGCCCTGAAGTACTGACGTCTTGGGCGCTTTCTGCTGAACCTTGAGATGGATCCGAGAGTACACCCGTTCTGATACCGTCTCATATTCATCCTGATTGCCCTCACGTTTTTTTTAAATGTACACCCAAAACAGATCAGTTACCTCCAGCCGATGTGTAGGTGCGGTGTCAGATACAGAGATGCCTGAAAACTTCAAGTTGATTTCACACGATTCTAACCGAATCACAAGGTTATGTATTTTGGACAGGTGAGCAACCCAACAAAGACAATTCAGCTGCGTAATTGACAGGAGGAATGGTCATCAGTTAGCCTGGTCATTGCACCTCCTGGTCGGAGTGCCAGCAGCAAGATCTTTGCACACATGGAGCTCTGCCAAGAACTTCATGTATGAGATCCTTTTAGTACTTACCTAGCCGCGGCACCGAGAGAATGTATCCTTGTAAGTGTCAATGCTCATGTGTTTCAGATGATGACTTGTACCTCGTTCCAACAGCTTCCCCGGATCTCCGCTGAGAAAGGAGATCAGAGCGTGAACAAGTTCATTTGCCGTGCTTTGCGTTACATAATGTCATTGCACAAAGCGCTCCCACTGTCGAGTGCACACCTTCAAGGGAGAAGTAAGCAACGAAGCGAGTACGTAGGAATGCCAATCGTCATGTGGTCTCAGGAGCGTTCCAGCCGGTTTGAGCGGCCGTCACTGGATTGACGTTCGGAATGAAGGTCGGATCATCTCAATGCCAAAGACTCTGGTCAAACTCAACATGGCGTCCAGATCTAAATGCTGAACTCCGGCCGTCGCGGGACCTGGACTGTAGGATGGTGTTTGGCACGCCTGGTACTGCTTTGCATATTTTCTAGTCTCGAGCCGTTCTAAAAAGGGAGGCGCTGCCAGTGTCGGGATCTTCCGCGCTATAATCTGCTTCGAGTTCACCCGAATTTTCTATAACGGCTCGAGACTACATATTTTCCTGGCTTTTCGGACATGGAAGGCACACTTAGCCGACATTTATCAAGGCTGCCAGTGGTGTACAGTCGAATAAATCGATCAGTATGGACACTCTTGCTTTCCTTTCACTCAGTGCACTCATAGCCCTTCTCATCCGTTTCGCCTTCTCTAACGCTCCTGGCCTGGTTGCCAGGAGGTGCAAGGGAATTACCAGCGAATCTATCCTTCGGGAAGAGATGCTCCTCAGGCAGAGCGTCAATAAATCTGAGACACCCACCAGAATCTTTATCCCGAACGTGTTTGCCAGGTGGCCATGGCCTCGTCGGATCAACCCAAATTACGCCGTGGTCAAGGAAGAAGCTGACGCATGGATGACGAGCTTCAAAGCCTTCAGTCCCAAAGCCCAGGATGTCTACAATCGCTGCGACTCCAGCAAGTGGTTATTCTTTATTCACTCTTTGTATACTTACTTTATTCGGTAGACCTACTCGCATGTTTAGCATGTCCTACAGCGAGTAAAGGTAAGGTCACTACGGATATACGTGATCAGATCATTTTCCTTACAAGTCCGTCATTCAGAGCATGTTAGATCCGCCTGTGATCTCATGCATCTGTTCTTCATGTTCGACGAGTATTCTGATAGGTCCACGCCCTCCGAGGTTTGCAAGCAAAAGGAAGTGATCATGGACGCGCTGCGGAATCCTCACACGCCACGTCCGGAAGGGGAGTGGATTGGTGGGGAAATGGCACGGCAGTAAGTATATTGACACTTTCAGTGGGAAGTCACAAACGGTGTTTACTTGATAATAGATTCTGGCAACGAGCCATACAAAATGCCACTGTAGTCGCACAAAAGAGGGTCGTCCTGTACATGGACGAATATTTCGAGGCTGTCGTGCAGGAATCCATCGACAAAGAGAACAATCGCATTCTTGATGTCGAGAGCTATATCATAGCACGACGTCGTACCAGCGGAGTGAAGCCTTCAATTACTGTCGTTGAACTTGGCCTCGACATCCCTGATGAAGTTATGTCGCACCCTGCCTTGCAGGAAATGATTCAAGCAGCTGTTGACATGATCGCTTTTTCTAATGTTGGTGGTGTTCATTATAAGATTGTGTCTAGTACTGACCGGATCGCTTTGAAGGACATCTATTCCTACAATCTAGAGCGGTTGCGTGGAGACGACTTCCACAACATCATAACGTGCGTCATGAAAGAATACCAGACAGACGTGAATGGTGCCATGCTGTGGACGGAAGGTTTTCTGCTCAAAGCTGAGGAAGGTTCTGTATGGCCTTGGCGTCCCTTCCCCAATGGGAAGAGCCATTGAAGTGGCAGGTCAAGGCGTATTGCGATGGCGTGGGTCAGTGGGTGCGGGCCAATGATGACTGGTGCTTCGAGGGTGAGAGGTATTTTGGCAATAAGGGTCTTGAGATCAAGAAGAACAGATGGATGTCGCTCCTGCCGAAAAAAAAGGCGACGGAGATTGGTCCCGTGCACATTGACAGTTCACTGTTGTAGCCAAGCCGACTTTGTCATGTATCCACAGGAACCTGGTACCACTACCACCTTTTCGATACACCCGGGGAGGTACTAATCGCGACCAGCAGTGCAAGGCACTTGAACATCATAGCTTCGGCGCCTCATCGAGTCGGACGGGTTCAGAACCGAATGTCGGACCTGCACACCTCGACAGTTCTCTTTTGTAGCCCAACATCGTTTGTGAATTCAACCATATACGAGCACACCTCATCAAGGTTTCACCCTAAACGGGCTAGAGCGTAATCTCTCATATTACAGATGACCATCCTTGATCAATTTGCGCATATCACCGGGTGTAGTCGATTTGAACATCTAGAATTCGGGCCCGACTGGATGCATGACTAAAACAGGACGGTCAAATAGTTCACCAGAGTGCACACCGCAGACTCATCATGAAATCAATTTATAACGTAGGGTTCGAATTGAGAAGGGTGGTCAATCCTTCCCGTGGTTTTGAACACAAGCGTTCTGGGGAAGGTTCGCAACTCGGATGCGAGGTACCCTGCTTCCCTGCAGTGATGAATCAAAGTCTACCCGACACCCTTCACGAAGGCAATACGAAAGAACATGGATGAATAGATACTTATGGGGTTCATACACGGCTTCTTGCGCAGGGCATCACTACAGAAACATGTTACTATACACTCAAGAGTGAAACCATATCGATCAAGGCGCAAATTCTGTTATAACGATTGTGAGACTTGGCGCGTGAAACCATGTGAAAGGCTTGACATACCCTCCTCGTCAAGCAAAGTCTCTTCATCCAAGGATACTTGTATGTAGTCCGATATAACAAGCCGACGCCGTTTAGGCCTATGACACGGTCAGCTTAGACGAACCGTCAAACATGCTACCTTACTTTGAGGTGCGTTGCATGAGCGTTATTCTGCGAGACACGTCTCGTTTGTCGAGAACGACATGCGTCAGCTTGGGATCGTCAAGATCCACAATCTTTCCTCCGTTTCCTTCAATTTTCTGGGAAATTTTGAGCAAGCTTATGCCTAAATGAGGACCCATTGTTCCGGTGGAAAATGAATTAAACATACTGATCGGAAATCTCTTTCTCATATTTCGTGGTTACATCCATCGCATTCTTACGTGCATTCTCTGTGGAATCAATGTAGAAGCACCTATAAAAATAAATAGGATACGTCAGTGAGCCTAGCATCCGAAAACGGGGACCATTCTACATACAAGTACTTGAATATCAAGGTGGTGTCGTATGCTTGGTCCGAGGCTTCCCCCATGGTGACATCCTCGGGCTGCCCATCATTAACGGCGAAACAAGACAGAAGCAGTGACGGTCACCTGTGTTTGCGCTTCCTCTTCAGATAGAGACTAGATGATCAAGACATGTGAACCGCTCACTACGTAGGTGGACATGAAAGCACTTACCATAACTTGGAATGAATCAAGCGTCTCGCTTCCGCTTGGCTCTACTGCTACCCACTCGTCGGCATCATTGTCGACGTCATCATTCGCAGAATCGGCGTCACTCTCTGGTTCTGTCGCGCTATCGTCGGTAGCCGCTTTCCCGGCATCCACACGCAACCAGTCTGCGAGAGCTGGATCCTCCTCTGCAGGTTCCACCTTGGCTTCAATGCCTTCTGAGGTGGTGGGTTTCTTCAAGCTAGCGTCTTGTTCTCGAGGTGGTTGTTGTGCTTCATCACCCATCACCTTCTCATCTTCGCTATCATGTTCGTTGTACCCAGCAGACGCCTGTCGGTCGTCCGACGCGTGGAAGAAATATCTGTGAAGTTTGTGAACCTCCAGAATTGAACTTAGATTTCGTTCAATGAATACCTCTTCCTCAAGGGGACCAATTCGTCCCTCGCGACGCAGTCCAAGATCCATTGCGGCCGAACAATATCAACTGTTCCCTTGTTAACCAACATCTTGATGTCATACGCTGGCGCGCATCGGTAAACACAACTCCACCTCTGAATCACGGACGACATACGCATCATAGTGCCGCCGTAAACAACCATCACGGACTGTTGAGATGTCACGACTTGGACACAACTTCCTCCATTTGAGTAGATCCTGCTACGGATGAGTGGATCGCCAACACTGCGAAACGTGACTCATACAATTTCATCAATTCCTTTCTGTCCTGTTCACCAGTCTTCGACTTTGGGTCTGCGGACACCACTGTCTAAGGTCTCAGACTTCGAATTTTTGAAGTGGACACAACTTTGACTCACTGAACTTCATGCCTTCGAATAACTCTGATTCGACTTTGACCGAACCGGCACTCGGACCTTGATATTGCGGCAAGACCATTGCCTAGAATAGAGTTTGTAAGTGAACACTGTAAATGAACTCATAATCAACCTTCTTTGCGGTCGTCTTTCTCTTTTTCTTTCGATCGTCGAAACTGTGACCAATATAATAGATATCGGGCAAGGTAATGCAACGAATGCGTACCTTGCATCTTTCTCCATCTTTCTCTTGCGTTCCGAGCGAAAGGTCTCCAGAATAGCTGCCATGATCGAGTTAATGGCAGGTGTGCACCATACGAGAGAACGAACCTGATGCAGTCATGCAATCCTCGATTGCAAGATCGTCTCGAATTGACAGTGCTCGGGAAAACGCATCGTCAGACCAATGTGGTACTGATCTGAAGAGAACTCGGTTTCAAGACCAATGAAAAGGTGTCGAGTTAATGTCAACACACCAGTGTGAGTGATTTCAGCCGCCTTCACTCTCAAAATGAAGGAACTGCCAACTTGTCAGACGACGAAGCAGACATCGTCAAAAACATACTCTGCAGGCTCAATGTAAACGTCGCCCTTATCGTCATGACTGCGCTTAGCAGTCTGTAAGAACTCGGGAGGATTTTTCGAATCCCATTCCTTCCAAGGCTTTTGACGGATCCATGCGTAGTCCCCAAAGCTCAAGCCGGAGCCAATACGTACAAATGTGCTGTATCTGGAAGGCAGGTTAATACCTAAAGTAGTTGGAGGCCAACAATGAGACTTCTTACCTGAACTCGCCGTCTTCTACTCGATCATCAAGTACGGCACATATCAGAGTAGATACACCACCTGACCGCTTTCTGGTTCCATAATTCCCCGCTGTGCATTGGTTCAGTATGTTCCATCTATACGAAGCACGTATGGCTTACCAACTACCAATACATCAACGGTTTCTCCCAAGTCATCCTACGTGAAGAAATGATGAGTGGTATACAAAAAGGAAGAGGAGAGCTGTACCATATACTCTGGTTTCACCTTGATCCAATCCTTGTTACGCCCATTGAGCGTATATTCTGAGTCCGGGTGCTTTAGAATGAGGCCTTCTCCTCTTTCCTCCATGACCTCGTCCATCCTCTCTCTTACGTCTTTGGCTGTTTTACCTTCAAACTCGATGACGAACTCGAACCGCCCAGGAATTGGTTGTATGCAAGCGCGTAGATTTCGTTTTCGAAATTTGAGAGACTTCTTGTTAAGAGACATGCCGTTGAGATATAGCAGATCAAATATTTTAACTGGAAAGAGAGGGAGGGTGTGTGAATCAACCAAGTTTGAAATTAAATCACCACCTACAACATGGCCTAGGATGGTGCTCCACTTTGGACTTGTCTAGACGTGGGCGTAAGCTGATGTCCAAAAAGTGTAGCCAGCCCGTACCAAGCGCAGCAGTCTTCAAGGTCCCAAACGGTAGGTTGCGTTCTGAAACAGGATCCCACACCAACATCTCGCCATCGAGTATGATTCTAAGCTCTCAATGAGCACCTCCAAAAGTCCTGGTTGCGCACACGTACTCTTCAACCCGATCATCAAATGCTGCATCGATGTGCGGTGTCAGACTACCCTCGCCGACGTGCTTTCCATAAAGACTCGTGTAATCTTTCCCCTTCCTATGACCAAGGTAAAAAAAACCGGATTAAGGCGTCCGCCTACACTCTCACCTTGAGCAGTAGAAATACTCATTGCCACGCTTGTGTAGCTGCATGCGCTCTCCATCGAGCTTTTCTTCAATAATAAACGTGCGACCCTGCATATCTTTGACGGATTCTTCGATCTTGTGCTTTGGACGCTTGCAAAGCATGGGGGCGAACGCTCGGAATAACTGGATGTCTTTGTCCTGTTTTTGCATGAGCCCTGGTTAAAGAAAGGCTGGATACCGAATGTACCTCTGGGTTGAGCCTACGAGCCGGATCCGACAGCTCCCAGGCCACCTTCTTCAAGTCTGAGCATGTGTTGAATAAATCTTCGGCGTCAGGGTGAAATACAGACAACACAGTCGTCTCCTTGACGGATATGACCATGTCTAAAACCACAGTGTTACCGGGTGTCATGGAAAAGAAGATGAAATAGCTTACCTTGAGCACGATGCGTACGATCCATTTCTGTTCTTCGGCGGTGGAACGATTATATACGCGTCGGAGAATCTTGGACTGGACCTCTCTACATGCGAACGTCAATGGAATGATTTTTGTACCAAACACACGCGTACTGCTTCCCCATGTTCTGGGACAACTCATCGAGTATGCCATTCAGATCGTCGATAGACAACGATCCGTCAACTACCGAGGACCGCTTGCTCACGACTTCATACAGTACGTTGGAGAAATCGCCGGATCCTGCCTGAAACCAGCCTCGGAATGAAATCTATCGCAGACTTGCAGAGATACGGACATGTTTCCCCGAGGGTCTTTTCCAGTTCAAGAGTCGAACTGCATCCGGATCTTTCATCCCGAGCGGAATGAGCTTGATGTAAGTCTTGGCGAGGTTCTTCTCTTTCAAGCCATACATTGCACGCCCACGGTCTTTCTGCATGTGAATTTAGATTTCCTCCTATCCGTACGCACTCGGAAGACCTGCCTGAGGGAGAATGAGGCGAAGGACCGGGTAAAGGTCGTAACCGACTTGCTCCCTCCAATGCTATGCCACAAGCGTCAAACTCGACGGAAATGGCTGATATCAGTAACATACAGTGAACCATGCATGGAGAAGACGCCTTCGACGCTCTGGCTTGCGCTCGGTGGTTAATTTGGTGAACAGGCCAGATAGGACCGAAAAAGGGGCGCTGCCTCTGTTCTGAGGTGGTGCTGGATATATCGTTTCTTCACTGGTCGGTTCAGGCGAATGTGGAGGTGAAGATGGGGCTGGAGTTGGCTGCATCATATTGGATTCGCGAGTCTCACGTCGAGCTCCTTGTGCTGGTACTTAATGAGCGTGTTATTTGTGTTTGTTTACATTAGCTCCTGTTGCCCTACCTGGTACTCTCAATCCGTTCTCTCAACATCCTCGCAGCGCTCAACCCAGTAGCAATGCCTTTCACTCCACGCGCAAGCAAATCCCACTCCCATCCAGACCTTGTGGATCGGCTGCCTCCAGCATCCATCATAAGTGCCGCCTTGACAGTATCCAGCTCGTTCAACACCTCGATGCCCACTGAACGCGCCCAGACGATCGGTTCGAGCGTCGACGAGTAGAGCTTGTGAAGTTTGTCCACCGCAGACATGACCTTGTGGTTTGCAAAGTAGCGCTCACTTGCGTAGGGACGGAGGGCCGTGAAAGAGCCTTGGATGGATGATGTATCAGTCTCTGGAGGAACACCGTAACGGTCATATAGACACAACTTACCTATATCTCCACCGTGCCTCAGTGCCTGGGAAATACAGCGAGCGAGACATTCAACGTCGCCTAAACCCAGGTTAAGCCCTTGTCCTGCGAGGGGATGGATGGAGTGCGCTGCATCCCCCACAAGGACAGTACGGCTGCCGGGACCCTCGCCCAAGTATGCCTCCGCATGACTATTTTTGAGAGGGAAACTTGCAGTTGTATCAGCTTGAATAGAGCTGACGAGAGGCGGGATGGAATCTGCATCATCTGGTGGAATGCCACCTGACAGGGCGCACGTCACAGAAGCATACGCAGAGTACTTTGAGATGTTGTGGGATCTCTCTCTGAACGCGATTTCATCATTGATCACATCCCGTGAAAGACTTTTACCTGCCGCGTCCGCCTCCAGAATACGATCATGAAGATACCGGACCGACACGTCCGGTAAGCGGAATGCAGCATTAATCATGCTGGCCAGTACAGCCGGGTCTGATTTACATAATGCTGCAGCGTGGCGTGGTTTGGTGGACCAGACTAGAGAAGAAACCGTTGGAGAGAGGGGTAGAAAGGCAATGGGTCCGGTCGGAAGGAACCTTTGGTATGCTGTGTGGTTGGGCTTCTCGAATGCACCTCGTGGCGCATGGTTGAGAGTAGCAACTACGGCTTGGGTGTCGTATGACCATCCATAAGTAGAAATTCCAGCGTACGAGCGGACGGGCGAGTTGAATCCATCTGCGCCTACCTTGAAGACAGTCTGTCGAGGACATATAACATATCTGGCGAGCACTTACAAGCAGTCTCGCACGAATCGTCGTGCCATCCGACAAGTGGACTAAAGGCCAACCATCATCCCCGACCTCGCGCTGGATAGACTCCACCCTGACTTTTTGCAATATATGAATGCCCTGCATCCCCTCGAGGTAGCGAAGACAGGCGCGTTGCAAGTTGAGGTTTTCGGTTAACCTCGCCATCTCGCTGGACTCGGCAGCGCTGGAAGCAGAAGGAAGTTCTGCAGCATCGAACACGATGCGTGCATCTGAAATACCATCCCAAACCTACATAGTCACGTCAGCTGGTCGTAGGCAGGACCTAAGAGCGACCTACCTGCATCTCTCGGATGGGGCTTGTGCGAGAATCGTCAACATGTGCCCATGTACCAATGCCTGCACTTTGTCGATACAAAGAGTTCCTCATCATGCCACGAACACGCACCCTCTAGAAAGGTTCTTGAAGTATTTGTGATTGAACTAACGCGGTTCGAGAACATGTCGGCTGGAAGTGACCAGTCGCGAATCTTGGACAGGTCCCCAGCATCGATGAGCGCGACCTTGACGGACTCGCGCACAAGTGGATTTGATCCTATCTTTCAATGAGTATATGTTAATAGCGCAAAGAACTGACCGAGCTCACCTAGTGCGTTCGCTAGGGCCAAGCCGACCGGACCACCCCCAACGATCACCACGTCCTTGTCTTGAATGGACTCTGTCGCAAACGCTCGACATGGCGCTTTTCGTTGTTGATATAAAATCTGGCAAAAGATCCTCTGTGACAATGAACGTCGAGCCATCACCAACAACATGGGTGCTGGTGGAGGAGGGACAAAGACTACATACTACCATAAATAACCATAGACATCTTGAACACTACCGACCACAACCTCGATTCCGCGTAGCGCCTTGTTTCCGAGTTCTTGCCCACCATGGCGACGGTCGTACTCCAAGTTTCCGCCGCCCAAGCGGTCGGTGAGTACTTACAATCACCCGACGACCTCATCAAAGTCGCTGCCTTTCGCAAGAAACTCGAGAAAGAAAAAGCCTCCATCGATGCCAGACTCAAAAGCGGCGTCAAGGAGCAGTTAGACGCGACGCGCGAAGGACTCAAGAAGCTCCTCAGCACGCGCAACCATGTCCAGGTTCTCAAGGAGGAGATGCAAACCATCGACAGGCTGTGTACCGATCCGCAGAACGCCATATCGACGTTTGACCAGATCTGTCGTGTGAGTTGGTCTCGAACGTGTGGACGTGCGGTTAAACCCAACATGTCCGTGCCCAGGTCTCCATGGTTCACCGGAACTTTGAGCAGACGGAGGAAATGGTCAACAACCTCTTGGAAATGAACTCCAAGCTCGACGTGCTCGAAGAGATGCTTGCTGTGGATAGTCAAGAACTCGTCGGTCCGGCACCCAACTTGCTCCACATTCACCTCCAAATCAGCCGTCTCGAGGCATTCCGAAATCAGACCATGCACCAGGCAAAGCAGGCTTCTCCTACATCCCGTCAAAAATTGATTCGTATATTCGAGAGACTTTCTCAGCTGATCGTTGATTTTGAAACTTATCTCATGGAGCTGGCGCGGAACATTCTTCCACTCGTTCGTGCTGGTTATCCGGACGTTGTTGTCAAGCTCATCAAGATAGCAGAGTTCGAGGGAGGAGAGGACGAAAAAGTGCGTCTAAAAACGGCCTTTCGGTGCGACCACCCACTAACATGGCATTCTACTAGGCGATCGCCATTCGCCTCGTCAAAAAAGCCGCCAAAATGGATGCCGCATCTAAATTCAGATCCATGCAAGCTAACGCCCGCGTCATTAAGCACTATCACTCCAAGGTCACCAAAACAATCACGGAAGCCATCCAATTCGCATTCGACGACTACTTCGAGCGTTACCAACGAGATCCAAGCGCGTTCTTGGACAACCTAGGCTGGATATACCAAGACATCATTCGCATCGAGAGCGATGTCGTTCCTTGCTTCCCACCTAGCTACGACATGTACGCGTTTTACATCAAGGAGTATCACAAAAACCTGAATGCAACGCTCCAACGTCTCATCGAATCAGAGCCAGAAGCGAGCATCCTCTTGCACCTCCACGCGTGGCTCAAAGAGTACAAGAAGAGTATGAAAGAACTCAACGTTCCTCCGAACTTATCGATCCACCCCTCCTCAACGGCGAGGAACAGAACCTCATCGAAGATTACCTCAAACTCATCGTGAAGAAACTCGACGAGTGGTCTGCTAACCTCATGAAGACCGAAATTCAGGAATTCACAACGCGGGCGATGCAACCAGAGGTAGATAGCGATGGACTGTACGGTACTCAGGGTGCCGTTATCCTCTTCCAGATGGTGAACCAGCAGATCGATGCGGCGATGGAGAGCGGACAAGGTGCTATCCTTGCTCGCGTCGTCGAAGAAACCAATCGCGTTATGCGGGGCATACAGGATCAATGGACGAAAGTGGTGGAGGTAGAATTCAAGAAGCAGACAGACAAGCCTGACGAGGTCGTCCCTGGCCTCGCCGAGTACTGTCTCGCGCTCGCCAATGATCAAATCAAATCGGCCGACAACACCGAAACGCTACTTGGCAAACTGGAACCGCTCGTCTCTGAAAAGTATAGAGTTCCCATCAACGAAAAGCTCAACGACGCCATCGACGGTAACTTGGACGTGGCCAAGAAATGCATGCAAACCTTTGTCGCCATCATCTTCAACGACCTCAAACCGGTGACGAAGCAGCTTGTCCAAGCAGCGTGGTACGACGGCATCGTGGAGCAGATCGTCGTCACGATGAAAGATTACATGTCCGACCAACAGTTCGTCAAACCGCTTCTGTTTGAACTACTGGTGGAAGACCTCCTCGACACCTTCCTCGTCACGTACCTCACCGCGCTCGCGAATTCGCCCAAGCTACGCCTCCCCGCCGCGACAGAGCGCATCAAAGCGGACATTAGCGCCGTGTTTGCGTTCTTTGGTGGGTTCAAGCCAGACAAGGAGCTGGAAAAGTACTTTGAGGTGATCGAACACATACTCGCGATGCTGGAAGCGTCCAAGAGCATGGCATTCTTGTCGTTTTGGACGTTTGCCAAGGTCCATGGACCGTGCATACCGTTCGTGGAGGGATTGATGAAGGCGAGGGGGGACTTTGATCGGACGGCCGCGAGCGAGGTCATGGAAGCTATTAAACGCAAGGTCAAGGAAGAGGGACTGACGGACCGTACGCATCCAATCCACTTTTTCATGTTCACCTTTGCGATGTTCACGTATACCTGTTTTTTTATAGCTCCAGAACCAACCATCATGAAAAAGATTGTCGTTCAGACGGTATCTCGCGTTTCCTACGGACATGAACGAAGGGGTTTCTCCTATCTATTTACTGTACGCCTAATCAGACATCGGTGCGATCCATGTAATCCTAGCCTACACTTGTATACTCATCATCAATCCATATCCTTTGACTTTCTCGTTATGGGCTCGGCGTAGTTAATTGGTCTAGGTTCCAAGAATCTTGATGCCCCCAGTGAAGAGCTGCTCGCTTCCGCGGGTTAGGTTTGTTGGTAAACATTTCCAACATCATCGTTGACTGTCAACACCTCCTACTTCGCGACACCCTTCATACACATACCAACTTATAAACCAAGGGTATCGCTGTTCACTGGTTCGTTGGCACAGGCGTCCAGAAGGGGATGGCACACGCGTTCAGCACCGGAACCAACCATCGTGAAGAGGGTAGGGTCTGTCCCTCCGACTCTGTCGGAGGTTGAGCTTTCCTGTGGACGTGGATGGACGGGGTGGTCTCGTTCTATTTATCGTACACGGTCTACGTAAGTAAACCTAGCCCGCACTGTATATTCATGATCAATCCATGTCCTCGTTTTCTCGCCGTGTGAATACAGATCGAGATGTTTGGGTTTAGTCGGTCTTGGCCTTGTCGGGTCCCAGGTTCGACCTGTCAGGTAACACAGCAGCGACCTGATCTATCTTCCTAAACTGCCAAGGGAATCGCGAGGGATACAAGAACGGACGGAGGTCGAATCCTGTCAAACACGTCAGCCATCCGTGGGACGTTGCAAAGACATTTTAGATCGCGCGTACGGTTGTCGTCCGGACTGTATGATTCCTAGAAAAAAAAGCATGACGCGCGTCAGCGAACAACCCCAAGGGAGAGCGTACGAAGGGACGTTACTTACCGCATGGTACGATGGCGTCAATGTCGTCATCTTGTGTCTGTTCCGCGCATGCTCGAAAAAGAACAATTTCACCTTTTCCGCGATCTGGAACGACCCAGTGACGCGTATGATCAACTCAGCCGGCATGACAAATGCTCACGGTCTTACCTGGACGGGCGACAAGAACGAACCCCATTCATGGACCAACTTGGTAAACATGCTATATGGTCCACACTTTTCCACTTTTCGGAGTCGCCCAAATACGGAGAGTTCGTCATACGTCATGCCCATGTCCGCCTGCAGCGAATACGATGATAATTTCAGATGTCTCGCTCACGCACGCAGCACAAAATGCTTGCCTCGTCCGACTGCATGTAGGTCTCCGAGATGGGTTCTAGTTCGGCCGTCGGGATCGCATCCAAGAAGCTGATCGGAGATGTCGATCAGAGGCGTTCACATAGTAGTGGTATGGACCGTCGTGCGTACCTCCTAAGAATGGGCAAGTCGAATGCGCCTTGTGCGTAAGCGATGAACTTTTTCAGGTCCGTTTTACTGATACCCCCGATAGGATTGATGTCCGCTAATCAAACCCGTGAGGGACGTCGGACGGGCAGGTGAGAGCGCCTCTCACCTGAGGAACAGTCGTACTTGGTCAAGTACCCTCGCAGACTATCCAAGGTCAGGTCAAAGTTTCATGACAAGTAAGAAAAAGGACGACGTACCTCTCATCTACGTTGGCGCTACCCAGCACGAGCAATCCACCTTGTCTGCCCCGCACCCAAGGAAGGAGCTGTGCGAACAGGTATGAAAGAACCATGCGCAGCCGTGCCTAGTCACAACGTTAACAACATGCTGGAAAGGTACGACGACGACTGGCAGCCTCTACCTGAATGTTTTGCAAAGCGAGGTTCTCCGCTACAGAACCCCCGTGTGCTCTGAACCGTGGCCGCGCGCCAGTGACAAAAGCGAACAAATCGCAGACAGAAGTGACGATGGCGTCCATGTTGAGATTGATGTGGTAGCTGGCAGGTCATGTCAGCGTCGTTATCGTTACACCCCACGCGGGGAAGACGATACCTTCCGATCGCTTCTGCAAGGTCTTTCGCCCTCGTCCTTGTCTCGATGGTAGAGTTCTCGGTGCCCATGTAACATGTGTGGAATATGCGGTTGCAAAACTCCTTGGGGTCGGAAGGGATGTAACTCGAGTCTTCAGGCTCTCCCGTAATGCGACGGGCATCAGCAATGACTTGCTTGTCTATCAATAGTTGTGAGTTAAACAGCTACGATGACGAGGGAAACGGATATACTTACTCGCTCGAGTGGCAGCTTCGGCGACCAAGCGGCACATGGAATACACGATGACTGCCGTGGCGCAGCTGTCGACTCCACCGCTGAGAGGCACAAAGTATCCCTGTGTCCGGGATCGTCGGAGATAATCCCAGAGCCAGCACGCAGGTCCAAGTCTGTCCAGACGTTCAGCCATCGTGGTACACCCAGAATAACAGTAGAGACCGACGCAATTTCCTCTTCAGGTCTGTGGAAGTGTGCTTCGTGTAGGGTCACTTCGAGGCCCAGGGTTCGCTCTCCGTCTGTTCCTCCAAACTTGCCGACAGAGAGTGCGAATGGAACTTCGATCCGATGGTACTTTGCGTTTGCGGCTGCTTGGAGTCCTCTACTGCGCGACGTGCGGTGTGCACGCACGTCCTCGATGTCAATGGTAGCTGTGACGACCTCGACGTCATTGAGAGAAAACTGGGAACCCTGTGCCACGATATGGCCGTTCATCGCAATGATCGCGCATCCATCGTAATACAGTCGGTCGCCATCACATCCTTGCTGATTGGCGTACAGGTATACTCCACCAAGCTGACGAATAAACCAATCTCCAGTTTCGCGTCCTGTCGAGGAGTGGGGTTACCCTCACCTTCAAAGTCGCCTCCTTGATGAGTTCAATGCGAGTATAGAGCTTCCGGAGTTCGTGATGACTTCCACTCGAGTTGGTGAATATCTCGACCCCGTCGAGTCCCATCGTGATGTGTGGACTTGGATTATCTAGTGAGCCTCTGCGTTCGCAGCGTCATCAGCTGAGAATGGCACTAACCTGGCGGGAGTAAACAGCTCCTCGCAAAGTTCCACGCCTATACAAGTATCGACCGTACTAACCACGCAGTCACCAAAGGGCACTTTAACCTAGCGCTCATCAATGTCATTCTTTACACTGTAATGCGGATTCTTCACCTGTTTCGTGACTGCCTGGATGATTCTGGGTAAGAAATGATCATCCCATTCGCGATGCTTCATCCATGGTGTAAAGTATCTCATCTCCCGGTAATTACCGTCATTCGCAAGCCACATCTTGGGACGGATTAGCAAGATCTGCTTGTTGTGAACGATCACCCTGCAGTTGTAGATCACGTTCTTGTGCACGACGGGCCTGGCGGTTTCGCGTCAGTATATATGATAACGTTGACGTGGTCTGTCTATTCACGGACATGCCGATGTCGCAGATGATTCCCATGGTGTCCTCACCCGCAAGAATCTTTGCGAGCGCTTCCCAAGAGTGCAACACGGTGTCGCCTGTTGCCCGGCCATGCAGGTCATTTCCACACTGAATGTAAAGACCACGAACCTTCCAGAAAGTGATCATAGCACCCGTAACCTCTACTTTGTCTGAGTACGTGACCTCCATAGAAGCACGAGGACCCACGGGATCTCTAGCTCTGGACCCACTCTAAGGGTCGCTCCTCGCTGTTTAGCTATAGCGATGCTCTCGATGATTCGTTCATAGTTTCCCTAATAATATAATGAATGAGAAGCACACATAATGATATGATTATCTTCTTACCTGGAAATCCAGAGCCCATTGATTAAGGGAACTGCGGAGTATCAGCTAAACGACCCGTCCGCTCAAACCCGGAACATTACCAGCTGCGGTGAATGTTAGCGATATTGTTTGGGCGGCATCATAACCACACACGTTGCCAACGTTATCAAGTGACCCATCGCGTACTTTGAGAGTGGACGACTGTTGAACTCATCGCACTGAAGACAAGCGGGCCGCGATTGACCGCGCGCCGTCACAGCCACGTGACTCGGGGTTCCCCCGGCCCGGTGGTAAATAGGTCTCCGAGTCTTGCTGTCGCCGATGCAGGAGGAGGCTAGTAGTTGACTTGATTTTAGTGAACAACAACCCAACTAAAGTAAATCAAGTTGTCAATGTGGGCTTTGAAGTTAGTAATTAGTCAATCGAATTCCCGGTGCTGCCGTCTTCGCGTTTCACGCCCCGGTAGCGATTCTTCTCCATCTTCCATGGTCGATGTACAATGGGTGCGGCGCACCCAGTTCGCCTGATACGGCCTTGACACGATCTTGTGACCTGGTGAGTGAGTCTGCTGGTTCCGACGCTTCTAGGGTTCGTTCAGAGTCGTCCTCGACGGACGCGATGGATTCGGGTTGTTGGTGGGTCTCTTGGGACGCTTAGCAGGCGGTTTGAGATGGCTCAGGTACGTCTGCATTCGTGCATTCGCGTTGTTCGTGCTGACTTGGCTGCTCTTCAAGGAGCGGTCGCGTTTCGACTTGTTTTAGCAGGCACCGCTCGTGGTGTCGCACGTTCCGCCTCGTTTCTCATCTGTCTCGATGCCCTTGCCGTCACTTTTGTGCTCCCAATCGCGCTTGACACCTTTCTTCGCGTTCTGCACCTCCAACCGGTCGCTTGGCCCAACATCTCGTTGTACACATTCAAGGACGCGCAATTGGCGCATACAGGGTGCGCTGAATGCAACGGGGAACGATGATTCTGAGTAGCGAGGACCCCATCTTTGACCGAGCTTCCCACTCCGACTAACCACCTTCAACTATAGTGGTTTCGTTGGCGTAGCAAGTCTGCTGTGCCGTGGAAGTAGAAGAGTGTATGCGAAAAGCATTTTGGTGGGCAGTATTACTACCACTGGACTGCAAGAGAAGCTCGGGAAGCCTGCCAGAAGACTCACTATGGGCCGCCTCGATATAGTACTACATGGTATGCATCGCATCACCATGTTGATCGTGGCTTGTGCAGGCTTTGGAGGAAGGGAGACACGATGAACTAATTGGTCTTAGGGTGACTCGACAAATTGTCTGTCTTCCATGAGCTCGAGTCGTTGAGTACTTAACAATGAGCTGAGCCTGAGGTTTTTGTCACAATGTGTGAGCCACCTTGAACGCGCACCAATTGCTGCAGGATGCGAACTCGAGACTGGCATCTTGAAAAAGTCTGAGGTCAAGTTTTAGCACACGAGTGCTCTGGGTCGACGAAGCTCCACGGATGTCCTAGAAAGGATTAGGAGCCAATCAAAAAACAGGCGGGCTGGTTGGGTTATAATGGCGTGCTACTGGATCGTGTACCACACTATTAAGGAAGCATGCCACAAAGTCGTCCTGTGAGGCCCTTGCCTACATTGCGAACTCTAGTTCAAGCCTTTCCGTAACGCTGTTGAAATTGATGGAACCATGTGAGAACCAACGACGAATGATGCATGACCCAGAGTAAAGTGCTGGTGTACTATGACGGAACATGAATACTCGGATATTGTGTGCTTTCTGGATGTGCAACATATAGAAGGCCATGCATTACTTGGGGAACTATACAATCACAAGCGGATCGAAGAACAGCATTTCAAAGAGGACAAGGATTAGCCTTAGAAGTGCGACCACTTCACACCGTTAAAGAGCTTGTCGTGTTCTGATCCTATTTTCGTCGTCCCATCACTCTCGAGAGCTGGAACCATACATGAGTGGATGCCGAAACTGGATTATAAAGAGGGGGAAACTCACGGAAGAACTATGAAATGGTAAATAATAGGTATGAGCAAGCAGCCTACTAGGTCGAGCAAGAGAGACTTACAAATCCAGAGAAATCTCTACCAGTGTAGTCATTGTCATAAAAGACAATGTGATCGGAGTACCACCTTGCATAATGCGCAGAATCGATCTTGTCAATGTCTTTGAGGTAGAGCAGTCCTTTGACCTCTGTCGTGTCGACGAATCAGGATCATGCAGGGTCGTTGTACGGATTATGAGATGCTCACTGATGCCGTCCCTGAGCTTGTTAAAGCTGTTCTGGTCGGCATTGAATTCGGCCTTCTTGTGAAGGACGTTGCAAGTGATGGAAACATGGGCGTTGCCCGCGGCCTTCTCTACAGTCGCAGAGTTACGAGAATAGGTTTGATTCTTCCAGTTTCCAGTTCGGTCGGTTAAACCGACTAATCCCGAACCGGCGGTTAAGTTTTGCTAGGGTGTACTTGTGAGATTTGTCTTCCTATAATAGGTAAGAAAGATGACCGACAGGATCACGGGCAAAGAACTGCGAGCACAACGTCGGATGAATGAGAGGAAGTGAGAAGAAAGGCGACGACAGACCTCCGCGTAGGGACCACTTCCTGGCTTGGCATTTGGATCGTAGAACTTGATATTGACGTGCACCTCGAAGTCAACAAAAGCCGACTCAACCGTATACTTCGACTTGGGTTCCTTCTGCTTGTCTAGCTTCTTGAAATCGTCGTTGTAGTAGAATCTTCCCTTGGGGTCTGTACAACAGTGACGTGCATCAACAATACGATATTTTGGGCGAGTCGAAATCTGCGTATGACATACCACTCCCGATGTAAAAACCATCGGTGAATTCCAAGTCCAGATCGGGGACTTCTACGCGCAAGGCTGGCCGCTGGAACTTGTCCTTGAAGAACAGCGCTTCCGCCTCGCTGTTATACTTGTAGGTTTGTCTCAGTTGAGTAAATTTGTCCTGAGGCATGGTTGTTGGCTGAGGGGGGTGTGAGGCGAATGTCACCAAGGTGGTCGCAGTGGGGGGGTACTTATACCGCAGGCATCCGTATCGCATCCAAATGCCGCAGACCCGGAAGTGACTGAAGCCGGAATCCTGTGTGATAGAATACCAGCAAAGATACTAGATCTCGTAAAGGTGGTGCTGTGAATGTGCGTATGTACCTGTCAAATGGTCGATACCATGGGTGCAGATCATGATAACTTTCCTGTCGCATCCAAATGTCGCAGACCCGGGAATGCCTGAGACCGGAATCCTGTGTGACGGAACGGCTGCAAAGATACTCCATCTCGTAAAGACAGTGTGCGAGTGCACTTGGCATATGATCGGTACCATTGGTACAGGGAACTTTACCCCAGCGCTTGCAAACGGGACTTGGTGTTTCCCGGACCGGTGGTCTTCTTAGCGCTGGAGCAACGTCCGATTCTTGCCATATTTTACTTTTCGATTGTCCAGTGCCAGCGAGCGTATCTGGGTACTGCATACCATGGATGAGGCTCACCGCCAAGAACGCAGGTACAAAGCGTCTAGTACTACACGCTGGGGCGAATGTTAGTACTAGCAACACAAACAGGTCGCAGGACGGAATAGTGGAATTGGATGGCACAACATACGCCGATTCCCACGGAAGGGCTTTCTTTCAGCTTGAATTCAGGAACAAGAATACATGAACACAAATTAAGAACATTCCACCTGTCCTAGAGTGCCAGGAAAGAGTTATCTTTACCTCCTTACCGGCCCTTCATGAGCCGTCCCCGGCTCTATCTGACCTGCTGCCATCATCTCGGAGCCTCAGTCACCTGTCAGATCGCTGACCTGCGTCTCGACCGCTCGTGGGGCCTTCTTGGTAGGTGTCCGAGCCATCAGTGATCGCCCTGCTCGTCTCGCTCGTCTCGAGCTTTCTTGGGCGAGTCATTTTCTTCGCCTTGCTCAGCTCGTTCGCATTCGCGTTCTGACATGTTCTGCAGAATCTACTCTCGTTCGAGCACGATCAGTACCAAAGGTTCGACCCCTTGGACTCTCTGTGGTTCGAAAGTACTGAGCAGGTGTATTATTCAGCGACTTTCCTCACACCAACTGACCACATGTGGAGCCGGACTACTACAAAGTCTAATGACACATCTCCGCAGAATCTCTACGTCACCTAGACTCTGCATTGATTGCACTTCTATATTTGAAGAAGCTCCACCACCTAATCTACTTGCTCTCCACGCAATATGTGCTTGAGTCGCTAAATTGTTTGACCTTGAGTGGGATACAGAGGACATGAAGGTCCTTGCTTTTGATGGATCGTTGAACTGCTTCTCTACTCAGTGATCTTTTATCCCCTTTGGCTGTTTGTTACTGGCTAGAGTATTGTAGGTAGAATGTCTAATTATCTTATCTTATCTTATCTACATGTACCCACCACTCAGCCGACATCTGCTACTCCCGCTGTTCGGAACATTCCCGCTATGCACCGTCTGGGAGGCGTCGGCCTAGCAGCATTCGAACGACAACAAGAATCTCAACGCTCGTTCGCAACGCTCTCATCGGAGCTCTCCAAAGCCCAAGTCGACCACCTCCAAACCCAGCTTACCCAATTCCGCACCGCGCTCGCACATTTTGCCAAATCTCACCGCGACTCGATCCGACGCGATCCCATGTTTCGACATGCATTTCAACGCATGTGTGCCTCGATCGGTGTCGACCCACTCGCTATAATTGGTCTTAGGGTGACTCGCCAAATTGTCTGTCTTCCATGAGCTCGAGTCGTTGAGTACTTAACGATGAGCTGAGCCTGAGGTTTTTGTCACAATGTGTGCACAGTGAACCACCTTCAAGTTGAACGCGCACCAATTGCTGCAGGGTGCGAACTCGAGGCTGGCAGGTCCAACGATTCGGAATTTTCTGTGACTACTGACTCATCGTTTGAAAGTCTACCTCCCATCCCGTTGAAAGGACACGTACTTGATGTCACGTGACCCGCTTAAGTAATCAGTAAATAGTAGTATATAAGACTCTGCTGAGTCTGAAATACATTAGAACTCTCTTGATCTCTTACTGCTATCATCTCTGAGTACCCTCTCTCCAAAGGTAAGGCCCCATGGGCAGTTTCCCTGTACCGCGTGTTTACACCAGGTACATGCTATTGCAACACTTGTTGTATAAATGTTCACCTGCCTGCTTTGATATTGGGACAGATCGCTCTTAGGAAGGCCATGATCTGTGTGCACAGCTCTGGAGACAATGAATATGATGACCATTGCTTAATGAAGGGAGATTGCTGAAGTTGCCAGAGGGCATACCTTCTACTGAGCATAGTCTGTGTGGCATACACTGTTCTTGCCAAGTTACCCTTGGGCCATGCCATGAACGATCTGTCTTGTGCCAACTCACACTAGTGCTGTTGCCACGAGGTCGATGGCGAGTTACGGGCGATAAAGTGTTTTATGACCTCCGCGAATAGATTGATGAAACATCCCTGAATCCGATCAATCGCTATCACTGCGGTAGATGGTATTTGAAGGATGCCTTTTAGCAACCATATCCTCCCATCCCCCCACAGTATGAGTGATGACCCCTTCCCTCAGCAACTTCCTACCCTTTAGCGGATGGGCGCAGACGAGCCCTCGCTCGCCTCAGCTACCAACGCTGCAGAGGTTGCAACAGTTTGGTTCAACGCATTCTTAAGTGCTGCCGCATCATCTGATATCACATGGTCCTCGATATCTTTCTTGACGACGGTTTCTGGAAGGATACCTTGGCTTTAACCTGGGACTTTAGAACAATCGAGGGTAAGGATGCAATCAGGAATATCCATCCTCAACCATCGACTCGCTGTTACTGGTTTCGTCAACCTACGTCTCTACCACGAGCCTTTCCTTGCTCCGGAACTTCAAAAGCTTCTCCCCGATCTAGCCTTGTTGAGGCTCTCCTTCGAATTTGGAACCAAGGTCGGGAAAAGCACGGCAGTTTGTTACCTAGCCCCATGTGCCTGGTCCAACATGAAAGGCGTATTCCATCTATACTTGCCTGCAATCCCTTAGTGATTTTCATGAGCAGGTACCGTGTAGATCTTGAAGCTGATGTTACTGCTGATCCCGAATACAGACTGGTCCTCTCCGCAGCCGTACTGCCGAACCGGTACCTGACAAGAGAGTGGAGCTTGTCGACGGCGATCCGACTGTGATCGTAATTGGTGCTGGCTACACTGGCCTTGAAATCGCAGCGAGGCTCAAGTACCTCGGTGTTTCGCACCTGGTCATCGACAAGAAGGCTCGGGTCGGAGATAGCGTGAGTTTCCCCTCAAGCTCTGACGCACCACTGAACTCACGAGGCGACAGTAAAGGGATCGCTACAAGGCGTTGTGCTTACACGATACGGTCTGGTACAATCAAACCCCGTATTTAACGTGAGTCGAGCAAGATGTGCGTTTAGGCTCTCTTTATCGTAAGTATGCGGCTTTAGGTTCCCACCAACTTGGCATACCAGATCTGAGGCGCACTCCGGCTCTTTGGAGATACTGAGACCCACGCGACAGCATGCGCGATGTCTGTGGTCCGCAAGTCGCTGACAAGTGTGGGGCCTCACGAAGGAAGGCGAGGTGAGTGGTATTTGGAGGGGTTCGGCGTTGGTGCGTCGTCGCATTGCGTTTTCCCACAGTCTGGGAATGTCGCGTTTCCATAGCCGACACACGAGTGGCTCTGGGTCGACGAAGCTCCCGGTGTGTTGGTTGTACATCTACGTGTTGTAAATCTACTTTCTATGATATCCTAGAAAGGATTAGGAGCCAATCAACAAACAGGCGGGCTGGTTGAGTTATAATGGCGTGCATGATGCGTACTGGATCGTGGAGGCCCTTGTGGCGAACTCTAGTTCAAGCCTTTCCGTAACACTGTTGAAACTGATGGAACCAATATTATGAGAACCAACGACGAATGATGCAAGGACGACCCAGAGTAAAGTGCTGGTGTACTATGACGGAACATGGGTACTCGGATATTGGCCTTCTATGTTGCATATCCAGAAAGCACACCTGCATTACTTGGGGAACTATACAATCACAAGCGGATCGAAGAACAGCATTTCATAGAGGACAAGAATTAGCCTTAGAAGTGCGACCACTTCACACCATTAAAGAGCTTGTCGTGTTCTGATCCTATTTTCGTCGTCCCATCACTCTCGAGAGCTGGAATTTAAACCATACATGAGTGGATGCCGAAACTGGATTATAAAGAGGGGGAAATTCACGGAAGAACTATGAAATGGTAAAGAATAGGTATGAGCAACCAGCCTACTAGGTCGAGCAAGAGAGACCTACAAATCCAGAGAAATCTCTACCAGTGTAGTCATCGTCATAAAAGACAATGTGATCGGAGTACCACCTTACATAATACGCAGAATCGATCTTGTTAATGTCTTTGAGGTAGAGCAGTCCTTTGACCTCTGTCGTGTCGACGAATCAGGATCATGCAGGGTCGTTGTACGGATTATGAGATGCTCACTGAAGCCGTCCCAGAGCTTGTTAAAGCTGTTCTGGTCGGCATTGAATTCGGCCTTCTTGTGAAGGACGTTGCAAGTGATGGAAACATGGGCGTTGCCCGCGGCCTTCTCTACAGTCGCAGAGTTACGAGAATAGGTTTGATTCTTCCAGTTTCCAGTTCGGTCGGTTAAACCGACTAATCCCGAACCGGCAACTAAGTTGTGCTAGGGATGAACCTGTGAGATTTGTCTTCCTATAATAGGTAAGAAAGATGACCGACAGGATCACTGGCAAAGAACTGCCAGCACAACGTCAGATGAATGAGAGGAAGTGAGAAGAAAGGCGACGACGGACCTCTGCGTAGGGACCACTTCCTGGCTCGGCATTTGGATCGTAGAACTTGATATCGACATACACCTCGAAGTCAACAAAAGCCGACTCAACCGTATACTTCGACTTGGGTTCCTTCTGCTTGTCTAGCTTCTTGAAATCGTCGTTGTAGTAGAATCTTCCCTTGGGGTCTGTACAACAGTGACGTGCATCAACAATACGATATTTTGGGCAAGTCGAAATCTGCGTAAGACATACCACTCCCGATGTAAATACCATCGGTGAATTCCAAGTCCAGATCGGGGACTTCTACGCGCAAGGATGGCCGCTGGAACTTGTCCTTGAAGAACAGTGCTTCCGCCTCGCTGTCATACTTGTAGGTTTGTCTCAATCGAGTAAATTTGTCCGTGAAGCATGGTTGTTGGCTGAGGGGGTGTGAGGCGAATGTCCAAACTCCGACGGTCTTACAGACCCATTTCTGCCGGCGATAAGAACGAAACTGGCGCTGGAATTGCCAGTGGATGGCGCAACATACGCCGTATGTATGCATGTAGTATCTTATCTTATCTTATCTTATCTACATGTACTCACCACTCAGCCGACATCCGCTACTCCCGCTGTTCGGAACATTCCCGCTATGCACCGTCTGGGAGGCGTCGGCCTAGCAGCATTCGAACGACAACAAGAATCTCAACGCTCGTTCGCAACGCTCTCATCGGAGCTCTCCAAAGCCCAAGTCGACCACCTCCAAACCCAGCTTACCCAATTCCGCACCGCGCTCGCACGTTTTGCCAAATCTCACCGCGACTCGATCCGACGCGACCCCACGTTTCGACATGCATTTCAACGTATGTGTGCCTCGATCGGCGTCGACCCACTCGCTGGACCCCGACAAGGCGGGTGGTGGGCAGAATTGCTCGGGATGGGGGATTGGCAGTACGAGCTGGGCGTGCAGATCGTGGATGTCTGCGTGAGCACGCGCGAACGGAATGGCGGGCTGATCGAATTAGGAGAGTTGGTCAGGATGGTGGGCAAGCTTCGAGGCGTCGAGAGCGGGGTGATCACAGAAGAGGATGTCGTGCAAAGTATCAAGACGCTTCAACCACTCGGCGCCGGGTACCAAGTGATAGACGTCGGAGGAGGGAAAAAGATGGTGCGGAGCGTGATGAAAGAACTGGATGACGACCAGGGGGTTATTCTTGCAGAGGCACAGGCAGAGGGTGGGAGGGTTGTGGAAGAGATTTTGGTGAACCGACGTGGATGGACGTACGAACGGGCGAGAGCGGCAGCTAGAGAATATGCTTCTCCGAGATGGACTCTGTTGGCTTGACGCCCAGGATGAGCGCCACGGCAGAGCGTACTGGGTCCCTTCTGCAATGCGCTGGGATGAATAACGCTTAGGCTACTATTCGTATGTAGTTATTCCTCAGGCTTCTGGTTCGAAGAAACTCAGATGGTGAAGCATCCGACAGGTCTGGACAATTATAGTGTCGACGCCGAGAGCGTCAATGCCACAGGGTACATGGCACCACTTTCCCCCTTGGTAGGCTCGACCTACCTGTTCTAGCTGGACGTTCTCGAGAAGGTCCCAGGTCCTTCCGGTTCATAGAGCACAGGCTCCAGCGTTCTAGAACAGGGGCTACGGCTCATCGCGTTTAGGAGGTCCTCGCCAGGGGTATATAAACCCCCACACCCTCTGGATATCCCTCATCTCTTGACCCCTACCAGCCAGTACCAGCTCTCACCATGTCTGTGATGCGTTTCTACTACGATCCCTTCTCCGAGTTCGACCGTCTCTTTGACGATGCCTTCTCTTCGCGCTTCTTGCGCCCCACCGGTGCTCCCACCACCGAGACTCGCCGTGAAATATACAGGCCCAAGTATATCGACATTGGCCCCTATCCCCTGTGCACTCTTGATTGACAGTTCCATCCAGGGTGGACGTTCACGAGAACGTCGAGAACAACACGGTCACGGCGTCGTTTGAGTTGCCCGGCCTTAAGCCTGAGGAGGTCAACATCGACGTCAGCCACGACCGCCTTACCATCTCGGGTGAGACCAGTACCAGCCAGCAGCGTGATGAGCGCGGCTTCACTGTCCGCGAGCGCTCCTGGGGCAAGTTCACTCGCACTTTGATGCTCCCTCAGGGAACCAAGGTGAGTGTCGTAGGTATGATGTTCACACTCTTTTATCTGACAAGATGATCCAGTCCGAAGAAGTCAAGGCGAAGATGGAGCACGGTCTTTTGAACGTGACGTTCCCCAAGGCTCAGCCGATGCAGCAGCCTAAGCGCATCGCCATCGAGTGAGCGCCTTCAAATTTTTTTGATTGATGTTGTCTCGAGAACAGCGCTTGCATCCTCATGTATTTATTCCAATTGCTTCAGTCTAGGGCGTGTACGATAGTCAATGCTTGTAATGGACGTTGATTTGGTTTTGCCCGCGACGCGCATCAAGTGTTTGAATCTACACTTTCCCATTCCGTACATCGGCAAAAAAGAGTGGCGAATAAAGTTATATCTAATAAGTCATGAATGTGGTCTAACAAGCCACTGTTCACTCTGTTCGTACCTCGGTATGGTAAGGCCCAACGATCTTACGATAGACCACCTTCATAAACGTCCAAAACTCGTCTCCGTACGCATAGTACAGCGCGCCAAAAGTTGCCCCTCCAAGATGTGCATAATGATCAAAGAGCCTAATATCAAGTGTGAGCGAATCGACCACGACAATGCAACCAAACCATCAACTCACTTCCAACCACGAAGGACGCCGACGATATCTGCTAATACCAGCGCACCCACTCCCGTTGTGATCGACATACTGATAGGTATGAAAATCGGTTGGACCTGGGCATCCGGGAAAGCCAGTGCGGTGAGGGTGACTGCGGCATAAATCGCACCCGACGCTCCCAGCGAAGGCAGGATTTTATTTGGTACTTGCTGCGCTACGTCACCAACGAGGGCAGACGCTGCAGGTGACGACCGCACAGCGGCTTGCTTGGAAATCTGTGACAAGATCCGGGGATAGAGTATCTTGGCGGAGACGCAGTGACTGACGAGGCCAGAGAACAACCCGGCTAGTAAACACGAACGTCAGAGTGAGAAAATGGACACTGGAACGGAGCTTTCGTACCGGAAATGAAGAATGCGAGGAAATGCCACTGGGCACTGATGTCTGGCTCACGCGACGGAGAAGCACACAAGTAGTGCGTCGCAGCAGCGCCTACAGGGAATCGAGTCAGTCGATTCAGAACTGGGCAGTGGTCGAGTACTTGCCAAAGCTGGCCAATGCCATCGAATTGGCGACGAGATGGAAGAGACCCTTGTGACTGACATAAACGTCAACCCAGGCCACAGAACCTGATTGAAAGAACACAAACCTGAACATGCTGGTCAAAAGCGTGTATGACTTTCCAGAAAGTGGATCATGTGTAAAGGCCCGGTTCATGAATCCATGGAAGCGAGGTATTTTCCAGATGAGAAAGATGGCAGTGTTCAAGGCACAGATCGACCAGCAAAGTCGCCTGCCTTCGCTGGCATCGTAGTAAAACGAGCCCACGAATGCAGATACAGTCAGAGACATATTTTGCAACGCAATAGGCCACTGAGAAATATTTTCCTTGACTGATTCAAGATATTTGAGGAAATACTGTCCGAGGCAAGGTGAGATCCATACTGCGATCGGAAGAGGGCTCACGCACCGAAACCTGCGACCGTGCTTTCGTTTTTCTAATCTCATCGTACGTGGGTTCTCGAAAAGTCCAAATGCTCATAAACTTGCTGACTTCTCTGGACCAATGGTCGTTTTCAAGCTGTGTCTGCTCCGCAGCCAGTTCATAGGCGACCAAGGACCCAAACAAAGCGAACTGCAGAGAACGCGTGGATAAAAAGGAAGACGAGAACGAAACCCAACTACATACCGCGACCTGTCTTCGTATCGGAGGCCGACTGACGCGTTCGCAGAATGTTCGAACATTGTCCATCCTGGTGCGAGAGGTTGACGTGGCATGCGATGGTCCTCCTGATACGTTTCGAGAGATCCTAGGAAACCATTTCTGCGACGTCTGAAAAAACGTGCGACTTTGTGTTCGCGCAAGACATGGATTGAAGGAACGAAGTGAGTGTCGGCAAGTTGTGGTCCAGAGCATACCAGTTATGTGTAACCTCGGCCATTACCAAGCCAGGTAGCCTACTAAGCACATGACCTTCAACACTATGTTTTACTACATTTCGTTTCTCCGTCCTCCACCCTTACAAGCTAGCACGACATCCAGTGAACCCATCCGCATCACGCCCCAGATATGCAACGATCTCCGAACAGAATACCTCGACGACTCCATTGACATCTACTATTCCTGGTCCTTGCACACACCCCACCCCGCTACGCCCGTGATCACGAAACCCACGAAACTCACCTCCTGGCGAACGAGCACCGCGTACAAGGAGATCCCAGTGCCGAGACCTCCCCACTACAATAAGACATGCAAAGACGCTGAATCAGACGCACTATCATGGCGGCTCATCCTGACTTGCGGCACGACACCAAACGACCAACTCGTGATGCTCGGTGAGACGGAAGCGACCGGAAACACCCCGTTGGCGGTTATGTCCATGCCCGTCCGCTTTCAAAGCGGTCGACTCGGACACGGTTCGGGGAACAAGCGCGCAGCCATTCAAAACGGTACAAAGCAAGAACGGATCGCGCGATCGTATGCTCTGCGTGCACCCATTCAAGACCGTTCGATCGTGTTCGATATCACGGAGCAGACCTCGTTTGACCTAGACAAGGTACGTCTGAATCTAACCCCTGCGCATCACACCACCCTCGCAACACATTCTGGACCAAAGATTTTTTTGGACACTGCTCACGGGCCAGCTGTAGAAAATATGGGACAGTGGCATCGGACTTAGTTCTTGGCTCGTACAGCTCTTCTCCGAAAAAGGCACAGAGACGGATGGAGCCCTGACCCATCTTCGTGAATTGCTCTTTGGCACAAACGCTCGGCACGTCTTGGAACTAGGTACGTTGCAGTCTCGTCATGTAGCACCAACCCCCCGAAGATGACGTTCTTTCACGAACGACTGGTTAACGGACCCCTATGCTAGGTGCAGGCACAGGCATCGTCGCGATCACGCTCGCCATTCTGCGTTCGACGCTGGTCCTCTTGGATCAACCTGGCTCCATCGTGACCACGGATCTACGTGCGTGTCCACCCCCCGCTTCACCCCCCACTCACACACGCCGACAGCCTCTGCGATACCCGTATTACAAGACAACATCACTGCCAATCGCCTCCTGACGCACCAATGCACCCCACAAGCAGCCGTCTTGGACTGGGAATGCGAGGAGCTCGCACCACCCGTTCAAGCTCAACTAGAGGCCGGATTGGACGTCATCATGTACGTGGCCAATCCCGTCGTGGGTGTCGTCGCATGATCCGTCTGATGGGATGTGATAGCATGGCAGACGTCACCTACAACACTGCGTCCTTTACCGCACTCACCGGAACGCTCTCGCGACTTGTTCAGATTTGCAAACAGAGACGGGAAGGACGTCCCCCGAGGGTCCTCATGGGCTACAAGGAACGACACCCCGACGAACGATCGTTGTGGGATATGGCTAAAGACATTGGCCTGCATTTTCAACAAGTCGCACTGGTAAACGGAGCGGGCGGACACCCGGTCGAGATTTGGTTGGGTTGAACCGATACCAGGTGTCAGATGCGGTGCAACGTGAGGTATACGCGAAGCTCTGGAGAAATGACCTGTGGTCGTGGTTAGATGGGAAAGCATACACTACGACCAGATACACGTATGCCAGTTGTCCGTGCCGCTGTCTCAGTCAAGAATGATGGCACAGGACTGGTTGGCGATACTCTGGGACGTCCCCGTGATGAGTTTCCAAAGTGTGGATGTTTACTCCAATGAAATCACTTCATTTACTATCTACAAGTGATCTAGAAATCCTGCCTGGCATCATTGAGGTGCTAGAACGCCCCAAACATGTCAACTGAATGGAAAGATCAGATGACAAGACGCATGGATTCTAGCCCAGAACTTACATTTTCAGATATCTGTCAATGACTCAAAATACGGACATCCTTTATAGCTGCACATCTTCAACCAAGACATCGACATCTACTAGTGCTGCTGTGTAAGGGTGGTCAACTTTGTGTAACATGGCGGTCTCAGAGAGCATACAATCAAGGAGATCCCCCGGCGTGTCACGGGAGGCGATGCCATTGACATTCGAAATGACTGCTGCAGCGGCCAAGCTAAGATATAATGTGGAATAGACGGGCGAGGATGAGATACGCATGGTAGTCGGGTCCAAAAGAAGTGGTAGGTCCGAATCAAAGATTTCGATGAGAGGCAGGAGGTGGGGAATTCCTCGCTGTGGTCTGCCTGTTTATAAACCTTCGGGAAGCGAAGGATATTGTTTATTCTAACGACAATGTTACGTTAGGTTAATTCGCATCCCAGTCTGACCTTGAATGCTGGCACCAATTGTACCAACAGTATGGTAAGCATCTCTGGTGACCCTGCTTGTTTATAAACATTGTTTATCCTGACGACAAATGTTACGTTAGATTAATTCGCATCCCAGTCTGACCTTGAATGTCTGCACCAATTGTACCAACAGTATGGTACTAAGCATCTGATTGCTTCTGGTGTTGGGCACCTCACCATATAGCTGCCAAGCGTCGGTGGTGGTATGGACACGTCGTCGTTAATTGGGAAAGGCGCAGTGGTGGCATGGAGATGTCGTCATTGTCATGCGTGTCGCGTCGCGTACTGATGCGGTATCGTCCACAATCAAACCCAAATTGCTCATCAGTCAATTCTTCAATTGACGTTGCACCCCAGATGCTGTCGTTGAATTCGTACTGGCTTTCTTTGGGGATGTAAGCTGTAAATTTACTGATCTTGGGGCAATTGACCTGGCCCCGTGCACAGGTGGGTGCATCGCGAACCTCTTACACTGTAAATAGTAAAAGCATTACTTATCAGTGTCCTGGACGCTGATGTGCGAGGAATCAGTGTCCATGCCACTGATGTCTGGGACGCATCTTTTTAGTGCCAGACGCTAGACATTTAATTTCATTACCTTCCATTCTGGTGACACTGATTTCCAGTGTCAATGCAGGCGAGTGACATGATTTTCAGTGCTATGTATAACACCGTAGCTAGTAGTCATAGTGCTGCACACGCCGGCCGGTACATGTTGCCCGACTTCTCACATCCAATCACTCAAAACTCCAACGTGAGCAATGAGCATCCAGCCTTAAAACTGCTCTATTTGTGTAGCTCTCCGGGTCCGTCTTCATCCATAATGAGACCATCCTGGGGCCCTGCCAAACACTCTCGCACTTGTTACAGAGACTTGGTGGTAGGCGTCGAAAGGGTGGTGATATTATGTTAGCTCAAACTAGCCATCTGGCGGAGTTGAAAGGTCACATGATAGAGTTCTTGTATCTTCAGACTCCGACCTATCTCCTTATCTCCCTACCATCATCATACGTCCTTGTTCCGGTCCTTCCTCATCACTTTGAGTTCATCAGATGAGTAATATCTATCTATCCAGCATTCAAGGTCACAGTCTCAATGAATTTACAGGTTTGAAGACTTGTTCATGGGTGGATTCAATCACGGAGGAGCGGATGTATCTGATTATGTAATCAGCCTCGAGCGTGCGTACTGCTCTTGGTTGTTCTCACCATTGGCTAACATAACATGCTTGTGGTGCTGCCACTTCTGTCCCATGACATGTGCAAGGAGGATGCAGAGGGCAGACAACGACACTTCCATGGCGCCATCGAGCACATAATGTATATTCCATCACACTCACGCGCAAGTAAGTCTTGCTAACGTCTTGGACACAATCGGAGGAAAATGACTCCGGACAAGGTCCGGCTCGATCGATTCCTTCCAAACCTTTTTCGCGATGAATTCCTCATTCGAGTTCGAGGGTCGATACACGGTGAGAATATGATCTGGTCTCTGAGGTTGAGCATCAGCATGGTGAATAAGTTACTTCATAGCCATGTGCTCTAAGTTGTGCGCAGCCATCTCCACCCCCTCCGCCCGCACCGTCATTAAAGGCCCGGGGCCACACTGGATAAACAATATTCACTTGTACTACCGTAAACTTGCATTCGACTCCGAGTTGTTGTACCCAATAGATTCATTTGATGCGGAAATTGATCCTATCTACTACCTGAGAATGAGCTTGGCGGCACACGAAATATTAGTTGTTTCCACGGCAATTTTGAATGTCGGAAGCGCTATGTATCAGTTGATAAAACATTGGGATTCAGCATGGAAGATGCTGATTTCTCGTAGACCAAATGTCATCAATCAGCGTCAAGATCTGGCATAAATTTAAGTGATGGACACTGATTTCCAACGACGTTGACAATGATTCCTATTGATTTGGACACTAATCTACAGCGGCTTTACTATTTACAGTGTTAGATCAATATGATAGCGAGTCTATCACCAGGACCATGAAAGAATTTTTGAGGGATATGACAGCACGAGAGACGAAACTACAAACAATATTGGGCAACAAGGGAGTACATGGTAGTAACGCGTTCTTGAGCATTTGCCAAAGCAATGATGAAAGTAAAGTAACACAAGAGGATCGAAGAAGGGGAGTGGGTGCCGTGTGCCAATATTACATTAAAGCACGTCTAGTATGCTTACGCTTTCTACCAGCTTCTTTAATAGCGTTGGCGTAACTTCGTCTGCTTGGACGGTAATCAGACTCTCCGCAGCAACCCTTCTATATGCTGCCACGTTGCTGGGGTGAGGGGTGAGCAACAGCGCACCAAATGGTTGTCTCAGTCGAGCAATGACTTGCAGGGCTCGCATCTCGTGTCCTTCTTTTGGGGATAAAGACGACGGAGGTTGGGGAAGTGGTGTATCTAGAGCGGGTTGACCCGAGAAAGATCCTGTGTCTTGTGAGTGCCTGGCAGTCCGCCCATTGAACGACAGTCCAAAACGGGGAAAACGCCGTGCCATTCGTTTTGGCAGGGCTGCTGATGTGATATTGGAAGGGCTAGTGAAGGGCGGCAACTCTGGGTCGCCTATTAGAGGAGGGTGGTCAGCTGTGCTGTCTTCGGGTTGCATCTCTGCTGCACTTCCGGTGGGTCGTCGGTCGAGGAGAAAGTCGATCCAAGGATGAACAAGATACAGTGGACCACATCGAGAGAGATCCTCCTCTGTTGTGATTTCCACACTCCCAACAACTGTTTGTGCACGGAAAACCCCCAATCCGCTCCATGAAACTGATAAAGGCCCTAATTTGAAACTGAGACACGGAAGCTTCATCCGTTGTCCTGTGAACGAAGGTACAGGAAGAGCACGCAGTCGATCATAAAGCTTCAAGAGGGTGGCAGAATGGAGTGAAGAGCTCCGCAATCTGGCAATGATCGTGTCTGTATCAGAACGTTTGAGGTCTGACGGGATGTGTGTTGTCAGCGGCTGATTGAAAACGATAATAGCTGCAGGGAGGCAGCTGTTGAAGCTGCCAGATCGCCCAGTCCATGCAAGGATACTTGTATCTCCTGAGCTCGTCAATAGTTGTGCCAACAATCGTCCGAGTGCCTTGTCCCCTTCGCCATACGCAACCGGTAAGGACATTGAAAATATTCCAAGTAGAGAGTAAGCTGCGTCCTCGATCCGTGTAGTGTGACGTGCTGAAGCTAGGCGAAGCTTCGCCCGGATGTCATCCAAACCCGGTCGGAGTGTCATCAGGGCTCGTGCTGACACCCCAGTTGCCTCCTCCATCTCCGCGATGATCTCGGGCGACTCCTTGTGGTTGGGAATATCAAGGTTCGGGTACGGCTTCCAGTCTTCAGTGTAAAATCGGACAACCTTGGAGGCACGATATTCTTGGAGTGTCCAAGCCCGCGTGTTCCAAATGCTTCTCACCAGATCGCCGCGCTTCGCCGGTGAGCGGACACCACGGAGCAATACAATTGTCACGGCAGAACCCTCATACCACTTGAACATGGAGACCAATGCCTCTTGGAGTACGAAGTGATCTGCTTTATTGATACAGCATGTATCGCTCCATGCCCAATGGAACCCAGAATCCCGCACGATTTTACAGAACATTTGCAGCTTGTCATGAGTGAGGGATTCGTCGAGTTCGTATACTACGATGCGGATGAACTGTTCGAACAGAGGTTCATTGTCTTCCCACTTGTGCGAAAACGTGGCGTAACGGTAGTACTCTGCCACTTCATGCTCAATGCGGGCATGATCGATGTGGGTAGTCATGGAGGAGATCAATTCCCGAAATATCGGTCGTGATTCGAATGAGCACGCTTGCTCAGATCTGTCGAGGAGACGACCGGACTCGGTGTTAATGAGTACCAGCGGGAAATGACGAAGTGCGTTCTCGATTGCTGCGCGAATCGCAGATTTCGTCTGTTCTGGGTGTACATATTCGTGACGACGCCCTACAAGACAAGATCAGAGAATAAACACCAGCGCGATGGCAATGCACTCACTATGAGCTTCTGGATCAGGCAGCTGTGATAGCTTCAAGAGCATCGTCTCAAACGTCTCTATGGCAGCGTCATGACATCCTGCTCTGTGTAAAGCCGCGTGCTTCCTCTCATAGCCACATGGAGAGGATGGATCGAGGCTGATCACCTAATGATGGTGCCGTCGACAACAACCAACCTGCGCGGGACAGGAACAACGTACCTGGTTCGCATCGTCTAATGCATTATTCCACAAGTCCATTGCCATATATACCTTGCTTCGCTTCATAAATAAATCCTGCGGGACGACCGGATTGAGGGACAGTGCAGCCGAATACCAGGAGATGGCTTCATCATGTTTCCGAGTGCTCCATGCGAGATCCCCGAGATCCTCTAGCTTTCCCCTACATCGGGATGTAAAGTCTAGCAGATGTTACTCACACTTGTGTTGCATGTACTACGTACACTGACAATCGCTTACCGGTAATCCATTTCATCTGCTCGCCATTTGTTTCCTTTGCCGAATTCCCTGCCATATCGTGGAAACATTCGATCGCGTCTGCGATGCAGTCGAGAGCTTCGAGACGTTCACACAAGGCCTGATAAATAGTAAAGCCCGGGGCCTTGAACTTCAAATCAAAGTGTCAGTTTCATAGCACGTGTCAGTGGAAGAATACACATACACTGCAAGCAGTCTTCAAGGCGTTCCTCCATGCACCATCTGTCAGGTTTGCTTTTGCCCACTCCACCAATGGTCTTTCATAACCCCATGGAAACGACGGATCGATCATCATCACCTAACAAAAGCTCCGTGTTCATAAGATTAGATGTGGGTGAGACGGAAGGGACTTGCTTGATTGGTATCATCTATGGCGTCCTCCCATAATCCCTTGGCTATATACGCCTTGCTTCGCTTCATGAATACACCCTGTGGGGTGACTGGATGGAGAGACAATGCGGTCGAATATTGAGTAATGGCTTCATCGAGTTGTTGGGCACTTATTGCGATGTCTCCCATGTGTTCCAGCTTTCCAGCACAACGCTGCGTGAAGTCTGAAGAAGATAAATCACCCAAATACGCCCGGAACGGCAGTTGCTCACCTGCAGCCCACTTGACTCGCTCGTCATGAGCAGTTGTCTCTCCTGCCAGTTCGCCCTTCATTTGATTAAAACACTTGATTGCGTCCATTATGCGGTTAGTTATTTCGAGATAATCGCAGAGAGCTTGATAAATTGTGGGTCTCGGCACCGTAAACTCCGAAGCAAAGGAATATCAAGACCGCGAAGGGTACCAGAGCAACAGGAGCTACTCACATTGACAGCGGCGATCAAGGCATCATTCCACGAACCAGCTGTCAACTTTAATTCTGCCCACTTCCGTAAAAGTGGAGTGGGGGACACTAAATGGAGAGTTGTGTCCTCACTGCTTTCAGAGGTGGAGAGACAACGTTGCACGAAATCTGGCAAAATTTTCAGTCAACGGCGAAGAGAGATGTCGAACGTAACCCACCAAGAACCCAAGTGATGATGGGTTCGGTCATATGAACTTCTTTGTCGACGGTATTTACCAAATCCAATACAGACTCGCCTGCTTCCCTGGTGCAACCGGCGGTATAGAGAGCTTCGCAAAGACGCCGTCGAACTGTGGTGTCAAGATTGTCGAACTTCCATCCGGATATCTGTCAGGGATCACGAACAGTTTGATGCATTGCAACACAACGATTGAGAATCTCACCAGCGAGACCACTGGGAGTGCTCGACTCGTCTGGTATCGGGTTTGGGCCCGTGCGCACTCAAACGATTGAATTGCACCCTCGTAGTCGCCACTCTCCATGCGCGAGTCCCCAAGGAGGAGATGCATATATGCCTACTAGGTATGTCAGTAGTGATGTTTGCTGTAACGCGTGTTCGCATGCCTGAATCACGTGGCATGTTGAGTTCATCTGGACCGTAGCGATAAGATCGTCTACGCGGGACATTGCATCATTGTGCTCTCCAGCCATAAATACGATGATAGCCTAGGCAATACGGTATGAGGGTCTGAAGGAAAACATGCGGCATACATGTGACACATACCTTGACCAAAAGAAGAAAGGGGACGTGGGTTGAATGGGAACGTTGGAACGCGATGTCGCACGCCCGATACGCCTTACGCTTTTCCCCTTTGCCGACAAGAGCTACACTCCTTGCAATGTAGCCAATAACAGACGGCGATATTTTGATAGACTTGGCGCAAATCAGGATCAGCAGCAGTTCAGTGAGTGCAGAGCAACGAATACCTCTGTGGCATCTTCAATTGCAGCATCCCACTGCTGCAAGCGCGCTCTCACCAGAGCTCGACTGGCAAGTGCATAATGGCTGGGATTCTGAGGCGTAGGGATTGCTGCGGTCAATAATGCTTCCGCTATCATGAACTGGCTGTGCTTCCATGACTCGAGCGCAGCGTCGTCGATCCGAACCTCTGGTTCCTAGAATGTAGCGTGTAGACGGGATTAGATGTGATGAGGATAATGCACTTTATACATGCCATAAACCAATGAAACACGATACGCACAATGATGCGAGATAGACTTTCGATGACGATTTTCCCGTCCTCTCCAGCAATCGCGAGAAACTGGCCGTCTGGTGAGACTGAGATCGAACGTATGGCCTTAGGGTATTGGATGAGGCCAAGCTGGATGTGTGTCGAGGTGTCCCAAATTGTGACGGTACGTGTTGTAGAGTATACAATGAATTCTCCGTGCCTTGGATGAGCGATGCACGACGAGGTGTTGCTTGCGGGGACTGGCCATTGAGAGACAGTCGAACCAGTGGATGCGTTAAATTCCATGATTGTGCTATTGGAGACGACAAGGAGGCGCCAGTCGTTGGACCAGAGGAGACCAGCGTTGTAGTATGGCGTTACTCCCACCGGGATGAAGGCGAGCAAGCGGCCATCGTTGCTGTCGTAAACTTGAACGTCGCCAATGGTAGCTGTAGCAATTCGATCGCCGTGTGGCGAGTATTTCGCTGCTTTCACCTCCCTCTCGTGTGGGAGGAGTAATACTCGTTGGCCAGTTGCAATATCCCAGACCGAGGGCGTGCATTCGTCCTCCGATGGTGCGACGAGCTGGGTCGAGTCGGGCGAGAAATCGACCCCGAAGATAGCGCCATCACTACCTTGTTCGTGCGACCAGACTTGTTCGCATGTCCGCGCGTCCCAGACAAACACGTCGCCGTAGTCTGTCACCGCCGCAATCCGTCTGCCATCCTTGGACACAGCGACAGAGACAACCGTCCCCCGAACTCCCATGCGACCCATCATGCTCGCCATTTCTCTGCCATCTCTCACTCCGCGTACTCGAACCCCTCCGCGTTCGCCACTCACGAGATGCTCACCATTCGCTGAAAACGTTACTGCTTGTAACCAGCTATCGACATTAATTTCAATTGTCGAGGATGTGGTCATCAGCTGTAGCAGAGATGATGGGGGGTGCAGCGTTTATTGGCACCCGTTGCTCTTACTATAATAATAGACCTGTGCACACGTTGTATCATTTCCTCGCTTCTTTGCGCCCAGATTGCCAATGAACATATTCACATCCTAAGGCATTTATCCCGGGGACAGCGTCACGTTAGGTATGTTGGTATCCAATACACCTTACTAGAAGAAAAACTTGAGGACCATTAATTTGAAGTACAGATGACACATAAAACGCTAGAGGGGTGGTAGTGGTCGACGGCATTGAGGACAGATATTCTACATGCACGACTTAAGCCCCGTCCCATCGGTGACGAACCAAAGACGTACCTTGATAGCAAGCCATTTGTCAAGACAATCCGTATGCTGGAAAGAGAGACGAGTGAGTCCCAAAGTAACCACCAGGCAGACGGGCAGACAGGTCACGCACGAACAAGTGTTGGCACGGCGCCAAGCTGTAATTCTTTCTTCCCCCGACTTTCTGTAGTAGGCCAACGGCTAGCGGATCTTCTGCATGAATCGCTTCCATACATATAGAACAATCGCCCAACGAGTGATCCGGTGCTTCAGTGTCTGAGACAGAGAGTGGTAACGGTGGGTGATAGTTGTATGTTTCTGTGGTAGCGAACTGGTTGGTGATGGGGTAGTCATTGTCTGCACGTGACTCCAAAGTTTTATAGATCAACATACGCGTTTGGGGAGAAAGAATGTAGGTCCTAGCCGTTGTTGGAGGAGCACGACGCCAACTTGGAACAGCACGAAAGCACACAGATAGTATGCCCACCCTGTCATGACAGAACGGTCACCAACGCGAAAGAATAAAGATATCGACGGCAACGCACTCCGAGGTCCGACGTCTAACACGTTCCTTGGACACGTCAAGAAGTCTACATCGCAAGTAGCTCAGCCTTGCTCGGCGCGTTTACAAACCAAAATTCTCACAGAGCGCAAAATAAAGTCTGCAAATAGATGTTCCGATGAGGTATTCTGCACTTAGCGCGGTGGATCGTCCTCGCTTGGCCGAGCGAATAACTTGCGGTAACCAATACATAGAGTACATGGTGGCGACAAAAAACAGCGCGAGTGAGGGTGTGACGATCACGCGTATAACAAACGTGAGGAACAAGAACATTCCAAGCCCTGGTGCAGACACCAACGGATTCGCCATCAGAGCGAAATGGGGATGTCGAGCGAACACATACATATACGAGCTTGTGGGTCCGACCGAAGATGACGAATAACGAGCTGATAGAAAGAGGGACCAGTAGGACGAGGAGGTGCCGTAGCTGGCAAGGGCAGTTGGGGTTCAGCGGCGTCAGTAGTTGGTGCGGTGGCATTCTGTACAGGGGACGGGGTACGTGAAGCTGGTTGGGGCGTTGCATCCTCTGGGGCCTGGACTTGATTGATAAGAATCGCATGTTGCTGTATGCCACGCAGTAAGGCGAGCGTCAGCCAAAGATTTTCCACCTCGCTGGCATCACTCACAGCTTCGAGAGCAAACAAAAGGCATGCAAGGAACGCTGGTGCGACGAGAGACATGGATGGTCGCCCATTTGCCAAGATTGCAAAAGTAATGTGTCCAGCAAACGCCACAGCATCAACGATAGCTTGAGTTAGGAAAGTCCATACTGACAGACGTGTCAGCGCTGCCGGACTGTGTGCTCTATCCATTTGGCGGGTTAACAACACCAGTAAAACGAGATAAACGATGGCGGAAACACTAGCATCTGGTGTGAAATATAAGAGATAGATACTGGAAGGATAGAACGAAAAAGGATTCACAGTTTGTAACTTTGCGGAAGAATGACTGAGACCTGTGCATCGGTGGTCATGGAGAACTATAAACACGCGCTCGTAGCTTTTCTCACCTCAGTCCATCCGCATCGTGTAAGTGATAAAGCAACCCGCACTCTCGGCTCACAAGCATACCATTCAAACGCAGTGGTGGTCTTTTTGCTGTCCACTTCCCAGTTGGCTTCTGAAGTTCGTCTTCGATGTCCTGCATGAGGTGCGCGGGAATGGAAGAAGGCTCGATCTGGGCATGAACCAGGAATCCACAGCCCGTGTCAGGATTACCACCTGTGATGCTTGTAGGGATCTCCTAGACACATGACAAACGATGCCTGCAAACCTTGGGACGAATCTTGATCGATGACACCAGCGTCTATCAGCTCCTTTACTTTGTTAATCCGAGACAGTAGTTCTGGTTTGATGACGCGAGCCGTATCGTTTCGAACGCTTTCCGGAACAATGACAGGGAGGTACCGGACGTCGATGGTATGCCTAACAAAGAGTGAGCATATTCCGAATCAGGAACAAAAACGCCTCACCCATTCGGTCCAGCAAAACCATAGACGGAGCCGTTTGAGAGAAAATGGACGCCATCAAACTCTAGTCGCATCTCCTCTGCATGTGCCGGACCCGTAAAATCAAACTTTCCCTAAAAGTAACTTCTCAGAAAGGTATGCTTGAACGATTGGTGGAGAATCCTACACGTATCATGGCAATCCGCTCTGAAACACCCTCTACCGTTATCGGTGCATGGTCGACAACGCTCCACGATAGGTTTGTCGCCCCGGACCAATTCCAAGATCCTAGTCTGTCATTGAGCTCGGTCATATTAACATCCGACATCAAGGATTGCGCATGCGATTTCCATGGAACGTCGGACGACTCTAGGCCGGAAGGGGTTATGTTGTAAAAGTCGAGGGAACCCCGTATGAAACCAGTCGTGTTCATATAGTAAGTGCCACGGAGCGGACCTATCCGTGGCCCATATGGGACGAAGGATTGTGCGAGCAGAGGAAGAGCTGGCCGGCTCTCCGGCTAGTCGCGCATCAACATGATGCTGTACAACACGCAAAAACGCCCACCATGGTGAAATTCGAGCTCTCTCCATTCAGCCACGCAGTATAGTTGGATAGTTGATCGTTCATAACCTGTAATTGGTCCTGGTACTGACTCCGTGCGAGGTACTCGTCGCCGCTGTGATTGGTGAGCATGAAGAGCATAAATATTATGAATAGAAAGGAGGGTATGGAGCTCCGTTGCGGTGGTTGCTGCACCCGTACGTCGTTGGGTGTGATTGCATTCTCGTCATCGCGTTGCATGGCATTGAAGGTGGTTGTGGACGAGCCTGACTCCGGGCTCAGCAACTGAGGCAGTATATGTGTCACGTGATATAACACAATCAACGACCACCATGGTCAAAGCCTCGCCAGACAGTAAACGCTGGACCCATTTCCATTCAGCGTTGCAGCTCGCTATCAACAGATCCGCACACAAATGGACGTGAGTGCCTGTCGTGAAACATCCCAACATCAACGTGCTGACAACGCGACAGATACGAAGACTTTCAGGAATGCTTTGCGCTGTGGTGCAAAGAAGAACCTCATGGCGCCGAGGGTATCTTCAACACGATATCGCGACACATGGAAGACCAGATACACGTACGCACCGCGAACCTCTCTCTTGTATGAGCTGACAGCGGAACAATAATATCAGGCAAGCTGTGAAACACTGTTCAGGGAGTTTAATGTGCGGGATAGTATAAACGTTCTTCATCGTGTCGTTACCGATGCGCGTGCCCGGAAAGAAGGCGGTGAAACGGAAGGAAAGAATATTTGGAAAAAAGATTTGGAGCCACGCGCTGCGATTCGAGCCAGGACTGTCCCCATACTGGAGTCGGAGGTGGAGAAGCTGAGGGCGACGTTACAAAATGCAAGTCTATCCATCGCCCGTCATTATCAGGCATCATCTCACGTGATAAACAGTTCGAGGAAGAAAATCAGGCAATGTTCGAACAAATGAAGAGTAACGTCCGACGACGAGAGGAAGCGGACACCAAGACTACCGAAATGTTGAAAACCCTTGATGATGTGCGTACTGCTCGGATGATATGGATGCGCCGTATCTCACATTTGATAGATACATTCGCGATGGAGCAAGCTCCCCCACGACGAGATCAATCTTTGGGTATTGCAGGCAGCCGAAAACCTACCCCCAGCTCAGCCTCCCTAGTTTGCTTGTTACCACTCTATCGTAGGCCGAGTATTTTCGTGAATTTTAAGGGAATGAGAAATAAGACTGAATCATAGGTTATTCTCCAAGTTCGCCTGCTCGTAGCACCACTGTACGATTTTCTAAACTCACGTTGCAGTGATCACTCGCTTTGTACGCACCCCCCACCGATCTCGCTCGTTGGACATACAGAACGCAGTAACCAATCTAAAGAACCAACTCGGTCAAGTTTTGCCCCACTGGAATGGGCACCTTGTTCTAATGGCCCGGATTCCTGCAAGACGTTTAAAATTCGATCGCCGTGGGTGGAGGCAGGCAATATGCGATCATGCGGCATGGTGCAGACTGCAGAGCCTCAGTCTCACGCCGCCGGGCCTTTCCTTCTCGTGTTGCTTTCAGAATTTCGCACTCAACTGACAAGTCTGCATGAGAGAGATAATCTTTCGTCATCGTCCTTAGCACCACTATCGTGTTGGTATCGTGCTATCACCGTTTGGCGAACTTGAACAACATCCAATCAAACCCGAATATGGTCAGTACCATGCATCAAGGCGATGGTGGCAGAGACAATGAGCCGAAAGAGCATTGTAATAGTGGAGGGCACGTTGCAATGGGCACTGGACACCCGACAAAATATGGCGCGAGTGTTGCAATGCACATGGAAGGCGCGTTGCAACAAGGCGGCGCTGATGAAGAGAAATGGGCGAAATTACAAGTTACAGTACAGTAACTACAGTCGTTCTGTGCAACAAGACTATACATGTATGAGGCCGGGTCATCAATCCTTTTCAACATTGTTCAAAGGCTGTAAGACTCGAAACGATCAGTCCCTTCACTCGGGGAGCAGGCATTTGATGAAAGCACTCACAGTCGTACTTAAGTTCAGCCATTGTTGTACCTTCTCACGACCATGTTCTTGAGAACGTGATTCTTCGTCCTTACGCCGTCTCTCCCATTCTGCAGCCATCAATTGAGGCGTAGTGCCCTTCAGCAACATCGACAGGAGAAGCATATCATCCATGGCTTCCAGCAAACCTGCAGACGCATCTGACGAAAATAATTTTCTCATTTTCTGTTTGCCACTCGAAGGTTTCCAATCGGGATTATTTGAATTATCTGGCTCAACTTCGGATTCGTCGCCTTCGGGGACGGAACGTTTTGGACTTTTAGCCACTATTATACTGAAGTCAGCTTTAAACCTTTTCTCTAGCATGTCGTGCAGACGATCGCACTTCCAGTGCTTCACGACGGCAGCCCCGTACATGAAGTCAAGTAGGATGCTGGGCGGGGGGTGTACTTCATCACGGGACCAATTGACTCGAACGTCCCGTGGTAGAACAGGATCGAGATCCGTGTTTGGCACCATATACTGTAACGTCGTCCGGTTATCTGGAATAGAACCTTCCTCAACTCGCATCGGCGGGCACCATCGCAAAGTTAGGAGTCTGAAAACGGCACACGTTAGAGACAAGTATGGAGGAGGCATACGTATCCAATTCTGGGCGCACCTTGAGGAATACAATGTCAGCATCGCCAAACATTACATGTAAGTCTTTGCGCAGAAGCATTCCATTCTCGATGCAGTCGATGTCAGCATCCTTGTCGTGAGAGAATGACAGTCGTTCGTATAAACTGTAGCGGTCGTGAATAACGTAATAAATGTACTAGGGAAAAGGTAAGCATCACGAGCCCACCGAGATCAGATGAATATACGTTGCTGCCTTTGCTCCTGGGTATAATATGAACTGCATCGCATCTCCGGCGTGGGACGCTCGTGATAACGCATTTGTCATCGCGTGTGCAAATGCTGTTACGGAAGCTGGAACATCGTGGAGTAACTGCACTTGACGTGCATGTATCATTAAATGCCTTGTAGTCAACGAGATGGTATATGTTATCTCGACACATCGTCAGCAAATATTGATGGAGCAGGAAGCACACGCTTACTGTCGGGATTATAGAAATATCTGTCGGCAAGGTTGTCGAACGAGACATTCTCGTCGACCATCTTGCCTCCTTGGATGGTGGAGAAATGTCCCTTGGCGCCACAAGCAGCAAATGTAGCAAATCGAAGCCACTTCAGTGGGCGAAGGGTAAGTCTTTTGATATCTCTACGCGGGATGGAGAGCGCGCGAATCCATTCTGTGGTGGATTCAATGAGCAGGTAAATATCAACGGTAGCCATGGTCAACGTCGTAGCAAAAGCCCCTGTCTCGAGAAGCGGAGTTTGAAGCGTCACAGACTCGAACAAATTGCTTCTCTGACTGCTACCCCAACCAATTTTGATTTGCGTCCTCGATACATCGTCATCCGCCATCTCCGCGGTTTGCAGTTACACTGTGCCATGAAACGTGACCCGGGACAACGATTTGACGCTCACGCTCAGCGCTCACTCTTCCCAAGGGACCCTTCTGTGGATGCCATCAGGTATCCAATTCGCTGGCTCGTGCATCCAATTGCGACAACCAGTTATCAGCCAACAATTACAGAAGGTAAGCCAGGGGACAAGAATGACTAAATGATGAATCCCGACTAGAAAGTTGTTAAGGAGATTCATCGTGATTTCGGCATATAATAGGATCGTAGATACATTCTAGTTTGGAGCGCTAGTGATGACTCTCGAAAAGCTTATAGGTGGTGTCTCGAAAGTGAGAATACCACCACTTTCGAAACGACTGACAAGAAACTACAATAGAGAACTGTCAATGTGCACGGGACCAATCTCCGTTGCCCTCTTCTTTGGCAGGAGCGACATCCATCTATTCTCCTTGATCTCAAGGCCCTTGTTACCAAAATACCTCTCGCCCTCGAAGCTCCAGTCATCATTAGCTCGTACCCACTGGCCTACACCATCACAATACGCCTTGACCTGTGAGTTCAACGGCTCTTCCCATTGGGGAAGGGCCGCCAACGCAGTACGGAACCTTTCCCCGGCTCCAAGCAGAAAGTCTTCGGTCCACAGCACGGCGCCGTTCACGTCCGTATGGTATTCATTCATGACGCATGTTACAATGTTGTGGAGTTCGTCTCCACGCCGTTGCTCGAGATTATAGGACACGATGTCCTTCAGAAAAGTTATGTTAGTATAGCGCATGCTATCGTTTCATGAAAGTCACTGACATTAGAGAAAGTGATCATGTCGATGCCCGCTAGAACTATTTCCTGGATGACAGGGTGCGACATCACTTCGTCGGGAATTTCGAACCCTAGCTCGATTATGGAAAACGAGGGCTTCACAGCACCAGTACGACGTCGTGCATTGATATAGCTTTTGATGTCAAGGATGCGATGATCGTCTTTGTCAATGGACTCTTTCACGACCTCCTCGAGGTACTCATCCATGCTCTGGACGAACCTCTTTTGCGAGACTGGTGTGGCATTCTGTATGGTCAGTTCCCAAAACCTATTGTCAAGTTATCATCGGAAACCCAATGAACCTACCAGTGTACTCACTGACGTGTCGCTTCTCCGCCAATCCATTCTCCTTTGGGGCGGGGCGTATGAGGATTGCGCAAAGCGTCCATGACCACGTTCTTTTGCTTACGGACCTCGGAAGGTGTCAACCTATCAGAGTACTCATCGAACATGTAGAGCACATGCGTGAGATCACAGGCGGCTCTAACGTGCTCTGAATGAATGCCTAGTAAGAAAATGATATAGCCTTGTATATCTGCAATGACTCTACCTTTGCTCGCTGTAGGGAAAGCTAAACATGCGAGGAGATCTACCAAATGAAATGAGTATCCAAACAGTAAATGGAGAAGAACCACTTGCTGAAGTCGCAGCGATTGTAGGCGTCCTGGGCTTTGGGACTGAAGGCTTCGAAGCTCGTCATCCAGGTGTCAGCTTCCTCCTTGACCACGGCGTAATTAGGGTGAATCCGACGAGGCCACGGCCATCTAGCAAATACATTCGGGATGAAGATTCTGGTGGGTGTCCCATATTTATTGACGCTTTTCTTGTGGGGTGTCTCTTCCCGAAGGATAGGTTCACTAGTAATCCTCTTGCGCCCCCTGGTAATCAGGCCAAGAATGCTGGAGGAGGCGAAATGGATGAGAAGAACTATGAGTAGACCGAGTGAAAGGACAATAGGAGTTTCCATACTGTTTGACCTATTTTGATTGCATGCTGGCCTTTATATCTGCTACAGTCCAACAGCCTTCACGTTTTGGAATGTCGGTCCAAGTATGACAGGCCGGAGCGCTCTGAGACCTCAAGGCTATGGTCAAATTGATCAGTTTCCGCGCACCGAAACATGATCTACCTGCTAATCCCGTGAACATGCAGGAGAGAGTACATGCATGTGCATAGTCGCCTTGTTTACCTCTGCCTTGAAATGTCCACTGCGCGAGTGCCTCGTCGTTTGCCATGTCTGTGCCACAGGGGTCCATTCCTACTGTCCACCACCCGCGTTACTGTACTGTCTTTGCTCTATTCTTCCTGTCTGAATCCACGATGTCAGGTTGATGGTTTGGCTGGAACGCGTGAAATCAAGTATCCGCGATTCCCGGTGACTCGGTTGTAAGCCTAAAAGCTTACCTATACAACTAGCATATATACCGCCCGGGATACTGAACCATAAGTGTTCAGTATCACTGCCTTTTGGCGTAACGGTCTAAGCGGCGGGCGGTCCAGACTCCACACCAGGCTGATAATCAGGTTACTTGTAAATGTATCATTGGTCATATACATAGTGGCACTCTGATGCGCTGACACGCCAGGTCCTATGATAGAGAAGCGTTATAATAAGCAGCACAATACACACAACACTTTCAAAGCAACATGCGGGCAGAAAAGTGAGTACTAAGCTGTTGTAGAGATGTCCGGGCGTCGTGGGTAAGAAAAAAGGCTCACACTTCCGGGAACCCCGATACTTATTTTCGTAGAGGTTATCTGACATCACGCTCAGTCGTCATCTGCGTCGCTCTGAGCCAAACTAAGGCTGAGCGCTGATCCTTCTCACTAATGCCTACCAGTGGCACTGTCCTTGCTCAGTTCCAAAAGAACCGTTGTTGGCCTGCCGTTCACTTCAACTGCTCTCCGATCCTGTGTCCGGTACTTGGAGTGACCGCCGTAAGTATTTGTACAAAGCAGGGCATTATGTACCATGCATGTAAGTGTCCTGGTTGTCCCAGGACAATGTTTATATGCTTGTCGTCAGGACACGCAAGGACACGTCGGGATTTGAAAGATCTAAGGCTGTTCAGTTGCGCGCATGTCTTCGTCACCTCGAAAAGGTAGTCTGGAGACCAGACCGTCTATGAGGTTGCCACGTTGAGAGGCAAACAGCTCCATTCAAGCGGGTACAATTGCAAGTTTCCCTGGTCATGCGAAAGCGTACTCGGGCGAGGGTGCCGATAGCCATACTGTCCTTGTGGAGGATGCAGCGCACGTCATCCATCCCCTCGCAGGACAAGGGCTTAATCTAGGTTTAGGCGATGTTGAATGTCTCGCTCGCTGTTTCCCAGACACTGAGGCACGTCTATATTGCCTTTATCGCTGCACTGATGATGGATGCTGGAGGCGGCCGGTCCACGAGGTCTAGATGGAAGTGGGATTTGCTTGCGCGTGGAGTAAAGGGCCTTGCTACTGGGTTGAGCGCTGCGAGGATGTTGAGAGAGGGGTCGGGACCAGAGGTTCTTTGAGTGGGCTAATATAAACAAACATAAAACAACACGTACCGCGTCCGCCGATGTAATTTGACCCAGCCCCATCTTCACCTTCACGTTCGCCTGAACCAAGAAATGGTGGTGTATTCAGAACCACCCCAGAACAGAGGCAGCGCCCCTTTTTCGGTCCTATCTGGCCTTTTTACCAAATGAACCACGGAACGCAAGCCAGAGCGTCGAAGGCGTCTTCTCCATGCGTTGTTCACCGTATGTTGGTGATATCAGCGATCCCCGTCGAGTTTGACGCTTGTGAAATAGCATTGGAGGGAGCAAGTCGGTATCTTTACCCAGTCCTTCTCCCTCAGGCATGTCTTCCGAGTGCCTACGGATGCGAGGAAATCCAAATTCATACTCAGAAAGATCGCGAGGGTCCGATGTATGCCCTGAGAGAGAAGAACCTTGCCAAGACATATACCAATGTGCCTTGACATTTTCTCATTGTCTTCAATATTAGTACAAGTTCTTGTGGGTTGGGAAGGACGCATGGATCGCCTTCGTGTACGCCATGATCATGCGAATCCGTATATAGTTGGCTGCTCCTAAATATACGACTGATGATACATTTTACTGCACCAGTAGTTCAAATCTGGACTGAAACACGCAAGCCAAATGGATCAGGTTGATCCCGCTTTGGAGCAAAAAGTGAAAGAAAAAGAACTTAGCAACAACTCGTTTCGATCGAGTGACCTCGGGGTTATGAGCCCCGCGCGCTTCCTCTGCGCCATGTTGCTGTGATTGTCATAGCTCGTGGGTCGTACAGGACAACACTTTGCAGGACAAACTTGGGCTGCAAGGGTATACGCCCTTGTCTTGATCCCCCCTCGTTATGGCTAGCAACCTTCTCTGGGCGCATCTCCTACGCAAGGATGCAACCACGACCGACTCCCCCTCACAAATCCCGCCCATCGCACCCCAGGACAAGACGGGAACGTCCATGCGCATGCTCATCCATGACACCCAGGTCAACCTCGAAAAGTTTTCTACCCGACTCGATGGCCTTTTACAGCGCGTCGACTGCTGCAGAGACCAGGTCGTAAACGCAAACAAGCTGCTCGACGTCGAGCGCGACAAGGTGCTCACCGAAATACTCGAGATAGGTACGATAGAGGGCCATGTCCCCCGTTTCGTCTAGACCCTGTGTTCACGCCGTCGGTGACCCATGAAAAGCGCATAGATGCCAGTCAGAGATGAAGACGCACGTCGGCACGCCTGCACAAGCATCTGCCCTCGATCTCGTCCACGTCTCGCAGGTCTCGACCGAGAAATCCGTGCAGGCGTTGGAAAAGCGCATAGATGCACTTCAAGCGGTTCGTACTGCGACGCCTAACCGGCGGTGTGCTGATGAATCTGCGCAGCTCCTTCAGACGCACTTACATGCGATGCAGTCCATCCAGGATCAGCAGAATACGCTGATTGGCGCTGTAATCCCCCTCGTGCCCATCCTCCACGGTGTTTCACCCCAGGTGGACCAGATCAAGGCAGCGTTATCTGACATGGTGGCAAACGCGGTGTCGACGCTGACGAACAGCATCGAGAACGTCCGATCGACGCTCGTTGCCGAGTTCTCGCACGAAGATGGACCCGGGCAGTCTTCGACTCGGGTAGGGTCCTCGACCAAGTCGATATCCAATTCGCGACGCAGACGATTGGATGCGTCAGTGCCTCAGGAGATTACTGTCCCTGTTTCCTCGCCATTAGACAGTCGCGGGGGTCGCGGGGGACCTCGCCTTAGCCTCAAACGAGCACGCGTCGAAGGAACGACACACCACGCAGGCGATATTCAGTTACCTCGGAAGTTGTCACGTCTGGCAGTACCTCTGACGTGTCCAGGCGATCCACCACTACTTCTGCAGACACCGAAAACGCCTAGACGGCCGCTTGCTGATTTGCTCATCATTCCAGGCAGTAATACCTCTGGGATTCAACGCCACGGCTGTACGAATTCGGCCTCACGTGGATATACGCGCCTTCGCGAGACTCTTCTGGCCGCTAGTGGTCCTTCAACCAACGCACCGCCGATCTCACGGCCACCTCTTCAACCTCTTGAGCATGGCTGCCCTGCCGCACAAGACCCAACGAGCGCTCGACGACGTTCTGCAGGATCACACGATATGCCTTTGGTTGTCGACCAGTCTGTTACGGGATTGCCGAACACGGCTGGACCACCGGACCAAGATGTTCTCTCGAAGGAGATCAAGATCGAGGAAATTCTGGTACCGAACTTGACAGATGTCATTTCTATCCATTCTTCGCCACTATCTTCACCGCCTTCATCTCTGCCAGCTGCGATATGTCATGATCTGAATGAAACGAGCACAAGGGTGGCCCAGCCCTGCACTCATCGACATTCGAGATCGCGAGACGATGTACCCAATACTCCTCCAGTAGGACTTGTCCACCTGCCTCCGCCGTCATCCCTCAATCCCGATGCATCACCACCGAAATCGATGAGCCTGCGTGATCGCCGAGCGCAAATGTTTAGAGTAAGTCGCGAGAATGATCAAAATATTTTTTCGTACGAAACGACGCGTTTTTCTTTCTAGATTGGGCGTAGGGAAACTCGACCCTTCCTATCGTTGGGTTCCTGGTCGGAGGAGGAAGAATGAATGACGGGTTGATAGCTACGTATTTCTTGGCCAGAGAGTAATCGGCGTTGTTGCAATATTTCGCGGGTACATGTCTTGTACTTGCCCAGTTATAACGTTGCAGCCTTCCAACGCGTCAAGCATGCTATTCAAGGCTTCTCAGATAGATTATCCCGCCTGGATAACTCTTGAGAGTAACGTAGCGTCTATCCTGCTGTCAAGGATGCGGCGACATGGTTGGGTCATCAATCGTTTCACGTGTTTATCTAGCCATTGCTAGCTGCAACGGGGAGATGGTTAGATGAATCGATGACATTGAACGTGCCACAAATGCGGTTTTTCATACGAAAGCTGCCTTACGACGGCATTTGAGGCCGCAAAATAACATGCATGAGGCTCTTCTCCGAGTAGAACTACCGACGGTCAGGCTTGTTGAAATCCATGCACTTGCGTGAGTAAGACGAGAATCCCACCTTGCCCATTTCGTAGAACGCCACACGTTTCTTCCTTGGCGGTACTATGGAAACCCGGGGCTTCACCGTGACTGGGCCGGCGCCCTGGATGGGGACGAATGAATGTTGACCTAATAAGCATATCTCGACCAATCAACGACGTTTGCACCATTTTGCCGCTAGCGCCGTGAAAAAGCCCCGCCATATAGTCATGTACTTGTCGTGTGCACGTGTAGTGTTTGTGGTTCTTATCCAAGATGTTTCAAGTTCGTTGTTCAAAAGTGTCCCCATGTGAACCCAACAGACGCTCTTCTCGATCACCACCACAACTACACCACATACATCCCCACCACATTCTTCCTTGACGCCATGTCGGATATCCAGCCCGCGCTCGCACCGCAGCCAGAAGATGGCGCCAGCACGGCGGACGAGGCGACCCCACCCGAGGCACCTTCGCCTGTACCGATCACCGAACAAGAGGTGGGAGAGTATAGAGAACAAGACCGCTTCCTTCCCGTAAGCCCGTCCAGCCCGTCTCACTCGTCTCAACCAATGGTCAAACCACTCCCCCAGATCGCCAACGTCTCCCGTATCATGAAACAATCTGTGCCATCCACCGCCAAAATCGCCAAGGACGCCAAAGAATGCGTCCAAGAATGCGTCTCCGAATTCATCAGCTTCATCACCTCGGAAGCTGCCGAAAAATGCCACATGGAGAAACGCAAGACGATTGGCGGAGAGGACATCTTGTATGCCATGGCGACGCTCGGATTCGAGAATTATGCAGAGACGCTCAAGATACATTTGGCAAAGTTGAGGCAGGTGCGTTGGCTCGTCATGTCATGTGCTTGCGCTTGCTCGTTGACGTCCCCGTGTTCACATTCCCTGGCGTTTTGCTCTTTTTCGTAGCACCAAGCAGGAAACTCGTCACATCCACATGCGAACCATGGAGATGACAGTCACTGAGGGGAGAGGAGAGGAAGATAAGTTTTTTCACCAGATTTAGTCGTGCTTTCGAACTTGTATTCCATCACGCTGTATTTGGGACAGTCATGCCGCCTTGTACTAAACCAATAGACCGCCTCCTCGCTTTCGGAACACGCACGCTCACCTATCCCAGCGAGGCCCGCATCGTCATCAAAAACCCCCTCTCACTTCCCCGACTTATTCTTCCTGCCAATTCCACGGTCTCTTGCCCAGTTTGGATCTTGTGTCTCCTTCGATGCTGTACCGAAGTGAGTCATTGAGATACTGGAACGACCTTCAGGACCACAACTCCGATGCGCAACATAAGTATCATACCAGTTGAGCTCCGCTGCCCCTGGCATCCATCCGGACATGTCAACGTCCCAAGCGACGGATCATGCAGAAGCGCGCGATTCTGCCGGCCGCTAACACCAAGCAACTGGTCTTCAACCACATGATATTGATCACTGACGTAACGTTGTCGTCAGAACAAACGATGCTCTGAATTATATTCGTTTCGTGAGGGTTTATGAGGCTTGAGCGGTCACTGTGACATCCTCAGCAAGGGATTCCAAACTTCTTCCTCTCAGCAAAACCTTTGATCGAAACTCACCAAGTTCTTTTGCACCTGACCATCATGCATATCTCACCCTCGCTCGTCTGTTTCGCGTTCTACCTTGGCTGCTGCCGCGGCTATTTCGGGTGTCAACATCGTCACCTCTGGCAATGAGGTTCTTGGATGCATGCCTTTGTGATCACTCGCGGAGTCCCACCCCGGTTAACCGCTCGTGTTTCAATGGTTGACAGTCCCAGACCATGATACCGACTGAGACCGTTGGCGGTAATCTTCATTTTCTGAGTGAATCCCCAAGAAAATGTCTGACAATGTAAGCCCTGTACCCGAATGAACACATCCCATTCGCTTGACCTTTTTATTCAGTTGAGATTGTGTCCTAGTATCCTCTGATGACGCTGACACTGTGCTGGGATTTCTAAACCATCTGTAGGTAATGAAAGTATGGAATTCCCAATGGCCGCGCCCATTTCGACTGCCGGATTTGGGCACTGACGAGTTGTGGATCGACACTGAATACTACTTACCTTCGTTCCAAGAAATCAAGATCGAAGTTGTATCAATATGACACGCGCTCGTGCGCACCAACTTTCGAGTAAATGTAGATTAGCGTATATCCAGAATTCGAAGAGAAATGAATACGACGCAATTGCAAGTCAAAAAAAAGTTCATGTGTGTGCAAGCGGGATTCGGGAGTTATAAACCGACATCCATCGAGTCCCCCTCATCCGATGAAAATGCCTCGACCCAAAGTGCCGGTTCGGCCCATCTATCTCATTCTGCATGCCCCTCTTCTGTCACCCCAACCGTTGAACGCGCGTTCGGTTCTCAAAAAGTCCGGTTCGAAAGTTCAGAACTGGACGCGTTACCATATTGTTGGTACTGTACATACAACATTCAAGGTCAGACTGTGATGCGAATTAATCCAACGTAACATTGTCGTCAGAATAAATAATACCCTTTGCTTCCCGAAGGTTTATAAACAGGCAGACCACAGCGAGGAATTCCCCACCTCCTGCCTCTCATCGAAATCTTTGGTTCGGACCTACCACTTCTTTTGCACCCGACCACCATGCGTGTCTCATCCTCGCTCGTCTATTCCACATTATATCTTAGCTTGGCCGCTGCTGCGGTTATCTCGAATGTCAATGGCATCACCTCCCGTTCCGCTGTTGACCTTGACGGTATGCCCTCTGAGACCGCCAACAAAAGTTAACCCTGGTTGACCACCCTTACACTGCAGACCTCAATGTACCTGTCCGCATACCGGTTAATGTCGAAGTGAAGAATAATAAGATCTTGAAGTAATTGACGGACATCTGAAAATGTAAGCTCTGGGCTAGAATCCATGCGTCTTGTTATCTGATCTTTCCGTTCAGTTGACATGTTTTGGGCGTTCTAGCATCCTCCAATGATGCTCACAGCAAGCAGGATTTCTAGACCATCTGTAGATAGTAAATGGAAGTGATTTCATTGGAGTAAACATCCACACTTTTGGAAACTCATCACGGGGACGTCCCAGAGTATCGCCAACCAGTCCTGTGCCATCATTCTTGACTGAGACAGCGGCACGGACAACTGACTTTCCACACTGTCCAGGGTATCGCAGTTCAACGGGTGAAGGATACCAGCGGCCGGGACAGCGCCGAGCGGGCTAGGTAACAGAATTCATCACTCGGAGCTAAGGTTGATGGACGACCCGAAAATTTGCGTAAAGAAGTCAACAACCACCGTGACAGAGAAGTCGAAATGCACCATTATACAAAAACCTTTTCGGTCGTCCACAGGCACGTTACAGCTCCACGACTGTTATCTCAAGAACGACGGTCAAAAACTCTCGAATACGAAGAGAACCAAAGTTTGAAATGACATGGACCTGTTTCACTAGAATGCAAAAGTCCAACCAGGATATGTATCTCCCTCGCTCTGCGGAGAATGGCTATCCTTACGTATCACTGTGCGCTCCCTGAGTCAAGCGGATCAATTCATGTGCTTTCCGCTGGCTGGGGCATGCAAGATATCATTACCATCAATCCCGGAGAGTCGCTAATGCCAAGGACGACTGTCAATGAAGCAGGGGGCAAGCCTGAGGTGTATAATGATCATGGAAAAGAGCCACGGAAGAGCGATTAAACTGACACCAAGTATTTGAGTAAGGCAAGGGTGCCACCCGCCGGTGGTCAGATCCAGGCCCGACACTAGGGAGTGTCCAGATCCTCGCAGCCGATCAGACTACTCTACACAAGACTCGGATAATAAGCTGTTGCTATGGTACTTTACCTACCTGTGCACACGGGTGACATGTACTATCAAAGACTTGTCAAGTGCCATGCTGTTTGTAGAGGGCTCAACGCACCTCTGAGCACTCCAAAGTGACACTAGGGAAGGAAAGGAAAGAGGTTGGAAGATACACTCCGCCGTCTGGAGGGCATTCGAAAGTCACGGTACGATCCAGACGATCGCACAGTGGTGCCACCTTCGTCCGCCTGTATTTAACGAAACGACCCGACCCTTCCAATAATCTGGACTTTTGGAAAGAGCTCACTAGTCGGCCAACTTGACACTCATGTGGACTCATACTCCATTCTGCGTGATCAATAGGCAAGGAACTTGAACGTTGACTGCTTGGATCGTAGTTTGTGTAGGGAAGGTTTTCCCCTACTCCCCAAGGGACAAGATTCCGTGTGGGTTCACGATAACGACGGCGCGGCGCTCCGCACTGCTCGGACCTCGAGACTCTGCTGTGGTGTGCACAGCCGGTGTCAGGTGTTCATTATTGGCCCTGGACTAGTCCAAACTTGTGAGTGCAGTTGTCATTACCATAAATTGTTTGGCAGGTGAAATCGGAGCTCATAACATAGATAAGCCGGGAGATCATGTCCATCGCGACACAGCTACCACCACCATCATGCACTTACATCTCCACCACATCACCAAACCCATTGAGCATGTCTCAACAGATTCCGGACTGGCTGGTGCTGACGACGACGACGTCGCTGCGGGCTTCGCTCAACTTGTCGAGAACACCCATCCATCCCAAAGCGACGGCGATTTAATGCAGGGCATTCACGCCGCAGCGCACAGCCATCTCCCTTCCCTCCACAAATTTGTGCCTCAGCTCCAGAACCTTGCCACCAAGTACCACGTCGGAAACTATGTCATCGACAGAAAAACAGGTGAAAAGTTCTTCGAAAGTATGCCCATCTACGCTCGACTCGGCATGCACCTGCTCTTTTGCGGAAAGCAGCAGGTTAAGTTGCTCGAGGGTAGCAAACGTGTCGACTCCCTCCTCCGTGAACAGAGCATTCGCGAGGGGCGGATCTATGATTCCCCAGAGAGCGTCAAGAACATCCCTTCCTTTATCCGTACCTACAAGATCTCTCTCGACGAGCTCCTCGATCCAGATATCAAACACTACGCCAACTTCAACGAGTTCTTTTACCGCAAGCTCAAGCCGGACGCACGGCCCGTCGAGAATGCAGACGACCCGGCTGCGTTCTGCTCCGCGGCAGATTCTCGACTCGTCGTCTACCCCACCATCGATCTTGCGCTCAAGTTTTGGGTCAAGGGTGATGAGTTTTCGGTCCCTGCGCTATTGAACCTCGAACCTTCCGACCCATCCTGTCTCCAGTTTGAAGGAGGCTCTCTTGCCATCTTCCGCCTCGCACCTTCGGATTATCATCGTTTCCATTCGCCCGTCGATGCGACCGTCTCGGGAAATCCGATCGATGTCCCGGGTCAGTACTATACGGGTAAGCAAGTATTTCCTCTTCATATGCACGCTCGATGATCCGATCAGAACGTGTATAGTGAACCCCCAAGCGATCAACGAAGCCAATCTCGATGTTTTCTCTCGCAACAAACGTTCTATCCTCTTCTTACAACACACCCTCTCTGGCAAGCAGGTTGCCTTTGTAGCCATTGGGGCCTTGCTCGTGGGAAGCATAACCTGGACGGTCGAGGTGAGTAGTCTTATCGAGACCTGATCGCGCCGTTTATTCATCACTCGGATGGGTGCGATCTGACGCGAATCCAGGAAAATGTGACCGTCCGTCGCGGAGGCGAGCTTGGTTACTTTGCGTATGGCGGAAGCACCGTCATTGCCATCTTCCCTCCCAATGTCATCACGTTTGACGAGGACCTTGTGGAACATTCTGCACCCCTGTCCGATAACACGAAGAAAATTCGTCCCATGGAGACCCTTGTGCAGGTCGGATACTCGCTCGGTCGTTGGAATGGCGCGTGAAGAGCAGAGTGTACTAAGATGAGACCAATGTCGATATACCAATGGTGATGATTAGAAGAGTGCTGTATATTACCGGAGCGCCGACGAGCGTCCGCGCGTTCTCCCGAATGCTCTCTATGGGTACTCACTTATTCGTTTGTTATTTTTGTTATGATCTTTGAAATCTGATATCTGTTTGGTTGACTCGGGCCCATTTCGGGTCAGAGTTAGGAACTTGTCGTCACGTCCGATGCGATATTTCCTAGAGGCACAAGCTATGAAGGGACTATACCAAGAATACACACCCCCAGTGGACACGGAAAACGGAAAACAAACTCGAAAAGGGAAAGATAACGCTCATTTCCGTCATGCGCCATCATGAACCACTAACCACGACGCGCCGCCGCTCCCATCTCCCACCGCGCACGCAACTTGGCCACAATGCCGACGCGAGCGAGCGACATGCGCTCGATCGCTCCCTTGCCACCACCTCCACCATCATCACCAAGATCCCCACCACCATTCATGCCGCCATCGTCACGACCAAGCACAACGACCTTGCGCATCCTCAACCCCTCGATCTCGCACTGCGTCCTCGGATCGATGGATACCTCAATACCCTTGACGAGCGGTGGCACGCGCGCTTGCTGACGCGTGCGACGCATCGCTTGCGGTTGGGCGTTTGCGGTCAAGACATGTGCAAGTTTTGACCGGGGAGATTCAGGGCCGACGGATCCGGACGGTCCGTGGGATGATGACCTTGATGTCGGAAACGTCGCTGTCATGGTGGTACCAGAGAGCAGCGGGACCGGTTGGGGCGGGGGAGCGACGGCCTGCGCGTTGGCTTTGTCTATAAGGGGTCTGCGCGAGGATGGTTTACGGGGCCGAGGGAAGCCCTTGAGCGTTCTTCTGGGTGATGCCGATGAGGACGGTGTCGGTCGCGGGAGAGCAAAGACGCCGTCGAGTACCAATGTCGGGGATGGGGATGTGGTGCGGCTCGAGAGTCGCTTTAGGTCGAAAGCGGGCTTGTGTGCGTTTGCAAACAACGCGCTAGGGGCACCAGTCGTTGTCAGCCTCGGGTGCGACAGGGCGGTGCTTGACGGGGATGTGGGACGCGTCCAGTTCGAGAGAAAATTGGCGGGCCTGGAGTTGGGAAGTTTGACAATATAAGCACCATTAGGAGCGTTGAAAGGGTAAACAGCCCGAGAGGTGAGAGATACGATTTGGGAACTCTCAGCGAACCCCAGCGCCTGCTCCGAGAGGCAAGTTGGGGATACGGATACAGTCGTGGTGGTGAACGTCATCGGCGATGGGACACCATTGGTATTTGCTTGACTGGATGTAAACGGCGTACTCGTCCTGGGAGGTTCAAAAACATCAATCGACTGACAAGTCCAGTGCACAAAATCCGCCGACACTGAGTCAAGAAGCACCGGGATCCATGCGTGGGATACAAATTTCTTCCCGGTTTCGGATGCGATGTCCAGATAGACATTGGCAGTTTCATTTTCCGTGATCAGAAGCGGAACGTTCGAGGAGGTTTGTTTGACAAAACACGGAGAATCGGCCACAAATGTGTCCGTGCTCGACGAACGTTCGTCCAGAGTGGCAAGTGACAGGCATCTCATGGGTTGGGGCATCATCCTAAAACAACTCCCGCACACGGCGTTGTTCTGCAAAGACGCCAGAAAAGAGACGCTGCTAGACGAGTGCGAGCCGGACACCCGACGCGTGGGTGGCGTCACGTGAGTGGAAAGAGGAGTCGTCATCGCAGTCTTTGAGCGGGTCAACGACGCAGGAGCGACAGGTGGCGACGACTCGAGTACCAGTTGAAGCGCCTTCATCCTCTCGACCAAAATCAACGGTTTCGGTATAAACTTGCGAACCCGAGGTGGGGCGACCCGCCTAGGCGGCACCCTGGCTGGTGGATGCCTACCCTTGTCGTTTCGATTCCGGGCGTCAACGTCGCCATCGCTCGGGGTCATTCTTGGTCTTGGAATGTGGGGCGCGGCACGGCCTGAAGATGTAGGAGGCTTCACGGGAGGAGGGCGTCGATGCAAATGTGATGCAGCCGGGAGTAAGCCGAGCCCCTCGCGAGATTGTTTCCTAAGAGTCGCTCTGGACTTGTCAATGGGTGGACGTCGCTTGGTGTGAACACCTGTTACAACGAACATCACCAGTGACGATATGCCAGTGCTGCGTGTCATATGGGTGGTGAGCAGTGCCATACAAAAAAGCGCTTACCAGACGCAGAGTCTTGCAGCTGAGATGAGGTGAGATCTTGTTATACGTTGAGGAGCAGAAGAGGGGAAGGGGACCGAGTACATGATTGGAGGGGTGGCTGACACTTTGTGAGGCTGACCGAATGGAGGACCGCCATTACTCAGGAGGATGCAGCTCGACACTACGCGAGGAATTCAGGACAAGTTTAGATCGACCTCGAACGTTAGACTTTTGCAGACTTGGGACCGAGGATTTGAGAAGGCTGAAAGATATCCATGAGAGTATTATGGGCTTGAAACGCTGGCAACACACCGGGTAAGCCCACTGATGGAAGGATTTGTATATGGTCTGTTGGATGTTCTGACAGTGATCCGGGTAGGGTAAAAGCGAAAGCTACGCATTCAGCTAGGGCCAAGACATGACACGTTGGAAGGCTAGTTCAACTTATACGTGTGGTATGCTTAGTGATGCTGAATTGGCCATCGATAAGTAACGAACATTGGAACATGGTGTTGGCAAGACTGTAAAGCTGAGCGGCTGCGGTACAAGGAGTCTTTCGGAGCTTGAATCAGTACTACGTTTAGCGTTCCCGTAATAACAACTTTGTTCTCCAAAAGTGATGTGTTGAATAATTGACATGGCCCTGGAAACGAACTCGATGTGCTAGGCTGTCAGCGCACACGGGCTGCCGTACTGATTAGCGGGGGTTATATGTAGGACAAGAGCACATTCATTTTCTCGACCTTCAACTTGTTTCGCTACAGGTCTGCCATGTACTGGGCTCTCTTGGTCTCAGTGTCTACTCTCTCCTCGTTTACATTCGCACAGGGCCAGTCCCAGCAGGCAGGCAATACGACACAAGACAGCTGGCCTCATGTGTATCCTGGAATGCCTGCCGGAGGTTACAGTCCTGAATGGCAGACATGTGGGTCCTGACATGACATGGATGGGTTGCATCTCGTCCCCCTTACACCATGACCATGTTCTTGCAGACTTCCAGGTCACAGAGAGTCTTCCAAATGTGACGTGGCCGCTTGCTCGAAACTGGGCTGGAAATATCCCCGTTCAGAGAGCGGGTCATCCGAACGATACCCTCTTCTTTTGGGCGTTCGAATCTTCGGACGGGTCATTCACTGCGGACTGCGACGAACCTTGGGGAATCTGGCTAAATGGAGGGTGAGTTCACGAAGGTGTTGGTAGTGTAGCACACAACTCATGTTCCATGTAGTCCAGGGGGTTCTAGCCTGTTTGGGCTCTTATTCGAGGTCTGTCTCACATTTCACAGGTATTACCTTCGCTCGTTGTGTTTACACGTGCACCTCAGAACGGCCCTATCCATATCTTGAGTGATTATTCGGTCGTCGAAAATCAATATGCATGGTCTACAGTTGCCGATCATGTGTGGATCGACCAGCCAGTGTACGCTTGTGCTCTCTTCTTGGTGAGAGTAGATTCTACGTGTTTGTTGCAGTGGAACTGGATTCAGCACAGTTGATCCCACTGGACTTGGTAAGTATACTGAGTTAGGTTCCAACCCTGATTGTCTGATCCTATGGTCTCTTTAGTTCCCGATGAGGACCAAGTAGCAACTGATTTTGTAAGACTTGGCGAGTCTGTTCATGTGGCGTGCTCATACATCCTCAGATGGGCTTTTTGGAAAACTTTGTGAAAGTATTTCCAAATCTCGCCAGGCGACCGTTGCATCTCTCCGGTGAGAGTTACGCCGGCATGTATATAGTAAGTGTTGTTCTCTGATCCAGCAGATTGATCCGCATCTTATCCTTTCAGCCTTACATTGCCAAAGCATACTTTGAGATGGACAACCCTCCTGTCAATCTGGCCGGAATTGCTATCGGTGATGGGTCCCTTTTATCTATAGAAGCTTTCACGGAATTGCCTGTGATCAGCGTTCTAGAAACATACCCACAAGTTATCGGATACGATACCCAGGTGTTTGAGTACTTTCACGAACAGTACGTTTCAAGCCGGTGGGATGCATCTTCCAGGAATGATTATCACTGTTTAGGAGCACACTTTGCGGGTACAACCTCACCCTAGAGTACCCTCAGCCAGAGCATTTTCCAACTTTAAATGGCCCAATATCGCCTACCGCTGCCGCGGAAACCTCTATGAAGTATAAGAAACGGGGTTTGCTTGAAGCACAGAGAAAGCTAGTCGCTGAGCTCATAAAGAGGGACGCTGTCTCGATGGAGGCGGGCGAGAGGCTGCAAGCACGCGATACGTGGAAACGTAACTTGGCTGGTCGCGCAAATGGAACAATCGACCCTTGGTATCAGTGTGACATATATTATGAGATGGTCGACTACGCCCTTAATTTCACCTTCCCTTGGTGTACGTTTCTATCCCTTCGCATGTGAATCGCTGCATAACTCGGCCTTTAGCGTCGGGACATCAGTTCGATGTATACAATATCCCAGATGCGTTGAGCCCCGAAGTGCCCATTGATGCTACTGTTTTTCTCAATGGTGCGTATGGAGGTATGGGGTGTTCTATTGATGTTGATGGAACTCTTCCAGATGCCCGAACACGTGCTGCGATTCACGCCCCAACGAGCAAAGACTGGGTGGATTACACCTTTCCTGTGTTTGCACCTACTAATAAGCCCAGTAAGCAACTGCTCCGAGGGTTTACATTTGGACTGACGCAATGTCCTGGTAGCAAATCCCTTTGGCGACCCAAGTAAGCCTCAATCCTTTGTTTAACCATGCTCAATCGTTTGTTCACGATTCTTCCCCAGGCATTGAGTGAATTATTTGCATGACCGGCATGATTATATGCTCAGGAAGGATAGACCCATAGCATTCCTGACAGAGCTTGCGACGAGTGCGACGGCACACAACATGAAAATCATTATATATTCCGGGAATGATGATTCGCTCATCCCACACTTTGGCTCTCAAAGTAGGTCTTTTCTTTCGTGGCCAGTGTTGCCGCCAAGTTACTGACATGCATGTACCGTGACAGTTGCCATCCAAGTGCGCCATTACGCATTGTTTACGTTCCTCACATGTCTGATCTTTGCTCCATAGAACACCACATTTGGTGGAATCCAGGGTTTCAGTCGTAAGCCAGAAACAGCATGGTACAATGATGCTGGCGAGTTCGCTGGCATCGTACATCAAGAACGTGGTTGGACGTACGCCCTTGTCGCTCATGCTGGACATTTCGTTGCATATACCAACCCCATTTCCGTGAGTGGCTGTTTTTACTACGCTCCCACTCCCTAACCCTCCCTTTCAGGCTCTCACTTTGGCCCGAGAATTCATCTTTGGTGATAACCCAACTGGAATGGTGACTAACACCAACTCTGGAACGGTGATTGTTATTGGAGGTGAAGAGCCCTCTCTCGGGGACGAGATCATGCGCGGACAAGCGGGGATCTATTATGGGCAAGCCACGACCGCATCCACTTACTTCTTCCCATCAGCGACCGTCGAGGCTTGGGATTCCTACATGACCACTGCGACTGCGATCCTAACGAGGAAGCCTCGTTGACAAACACCGTTCTGACGAGTAAAACAGTTGGTCGTGCCAGAGCGATCACGTTCAACATGCTACAAAGCCATTATATAGTATTGCCTCCTAGGTTATTTGAACGCGCTAGGTTATGAATAGCTTTCTCTGCCTCCAATAAAACGCCATTCAGCTCTATTTTCGAGCTTTTGTAGCGCGAGGGTGGCCAATCCGGAGATGATGACTTTATGTCGATCTCAGAAAACGTGCATATGACTGTGCCGTGAAGGTCGCCAAGGTAGAGTGCGAAACAGACGAGAGAATAAAGGTTACGCATGATAGTCGAGTCCAAAAGAAATGGGTGCGTCCGAATCGTTGGTGTTCAACTCTTCTGTTACATTTTAAAGGTCTCGGCTTGTTTGGCGCGTGGCTTCCTGGCCACCGGCAATGGGCATCATCTAGTTTACCACCATTGAACAGTGTAACCAAGTCTACGTGCTACTGGCTTTAAATAAGCAAGGCAAGCTGGCAGGATGTTCATGTAGTGTCTACTCATCATTGCTGTCATATAAGTTTCGACAGGGTATCGAATCCATGATCTGTTTAGAACCGAGAACTCTGGCACGTTGGAGTCTAGGTAGGTACTGTATATACTAACTGTTTGCTTTGGTCACGATGATGTACTAACTTCTACCGTTCTCCCCAAGCCAGTCCCTGGTACTCGGAGATCAGGAAATAGTCACTGTTCTGATCCTTCAAGGGGCCATCCGGGATGTAGGCCCATTTTGATTGCTGCTCTCGATACAACTCCTGAACTCATTAGAGCAATGGTTGCAACGGTGCCAAGATTGCTTGGCTACGCGTCCTTTACTGTCCTTGACCACCAACCTTACAGCAATAATGTCCGAGTACAGTTCAAAGGGCGCCGCGTCGACTTGGATTCTTGAGACAGCGTGAGTGATTGCTCTGGACTTCACCAACATCATGACGACTCTTCACGTTAACAACATGCCATCTCAGCGGTCACATGCGACAATTTCCGGTAGATATCGACGGTTTATCGCCCTCATTTATCGAGTCGTTACTGAATTGTCTAGCGGCTCTGAAGCCCAATGTCCACCCCTTACAACCGGCCGCAGCCCATTTGAACAGGGTCGTGCAAGATTGCTGGTATTGGCTTACATTGGCTCAGACGTGATGTCTTTCTTGCTTGTCGAAGACAACTTCGATATTGATGTCCTCCTATTACCGAAACTATCCAACATTCAGTGGAGTCCGAGTCGTCCCTTGACTCGGAATGCAGTACCACCATGTGCTCCCTCTATCAAGGTTGATGTACACTAAGTTCTCATGACCACCATCCAACTAACGTGACCGGCGGTTGCACATGTTGTACGATCAGAAACGGAAAATGGTTTCGTCTCGACTGGTGCGGACGGACACACTGACCAGGGCCGGTGACCTCGATGAGCCTACTCCTCTTCGTTTACAAACCACTTTGCAAGCCCTTCCACGATGAAATACCTCACTTCACTTGCTTTGGCTCTAGTCGTTGCTCGAGCAACTCCGGTCAAGCGTTCCGATCCTCTGGGTACTATCGATATCTCTGACTATCAGGCTAGCATTGACTGGACTACTGTCGTTGATGATGGCATCTAGTTTGTATATATCAAAGCCACTGAAGGGACATGTTCGGTTATTTAGTCTCTGCCTCTTGTCCATGTGCTGAGTTACCTCGTTTTTAGCCTATAAATCGCCCACCTTCAATTCTCGATACATTGGTGCCACAGACGCTGGCCTGATTCGTGGATCTTACCATTTTGCACAGCGCTCCGGGAAGGGTGATCCCATCTGCAGACCAGCCACCTGGCAGAGAATTAGATAACAATACCTCCATTGTCGAGAAAGTGAGTAGTTCTTATCCCCATATAGACAACCCTAATGGTAACGCCTGACGGCATCCGCAATGGTCTCGTGGATCAAGAATTTCTCCAATACCCATTTTCACACAGCCAGGTGATAATTACACCCCGACTGACGCGCATCACAGTTTATTAACACTATTGTTGTAGTCATTTACACTACGACTGACTGGTGGACCACTTGTACCGGCAACAGTGTGTTGTGGATTGGTCTTCTACCCTTGGTGCCCTTCCTGCTGGAAGGGGGTACACTTCCTTTTGGCAGTACGCTGACTCGGGCCCGAACCCCGGTGACGCGGACCTTTGGAATGATGTTGGTTTGCAGAGGTATTTTTTTCTCAAAGAAGCCCACATGGCACGGAAATTGACCAGCGCCAAATCGAAGATAGGATGGCCATCGGATCTTGAGCCCTGGTTGTGATTGATGGCATATTTGAGTGTGATGAGGGGATGTATCGCCGTGTATTGAATGTTGTTAGGTCGCAAGTCTGAAACTCGACTTGGATGTGCATATCTCCATTGCCAAGAGTGCTAGTGAAACTTGAAAGTTTGATGTTCTGGCAACGAAATAATTGAAGGCGATTTATCGCTTGTGCGGGAATGACAACATTTTTTTGATCGGAGATGGATACTCCCCCCACTCTAGCCGCGTTCTCACACAGCCTGCAATGTTCAAACGCGCAATTCGGCATACTTAAAATGAGCCTGCAGTATTAAAGGTGAACCGGTAACCGGACTGGCCCTCGAAGTCACCAGTTCCCTTCGACGGCAACCTTCTCAGACTGAGACCAACCACGCTATAACAACGGTGTGATCCTGTTTCATTCCTAACCTGCCATGATGTCCTGGGTGTCATGCGTTTCTCTCCTACTATCAGCCTCTACCCTTTCCTCGTTCACATTCGCACTGGCCCAGGCCCAGCAGCCAGGCAATACGACTCAAGACAGTTGGCCGCATGTGTATCCCGGAATGCCTACCGGGGACTACTGTCCTGAATGGCAGAAGTGTACGTTCTGGTGTGACATGGTTCCATCTCGTCCCACCCCATGACCATGTTCTTGCAGACTTTCAGGTCACGGAAAGCCTTCCGAATGTGACATTCCCGCTTGCCCGAAACTGGGCTGGAAACATCGCTGTTCAGAGACCGGGTCATCCGAATAATACCCTCTTCTTTTGGGCGTTCGAGTCTTCAGACGGGTCGTTCACCGATAATTCCGACAAGCCCTGGGCAATTTGGCTTAATGGAGGGTGAGTTCACGAACATGTTGGTAGCGTAGTACACGGCTCATGCCTCATGTAGCCCAGGGGCGTCTAGCCTCTTCGGTCTCTTCATCGAGGTCTGCCACATCTTCTTGGTATCATCTGCGCTCGTTGTGTTTACATGTGCACCTCAGAACGGCCCTCTTCATATCACGAGTAACTATTCGGTCGTCGAAAATAAGTATGCGTGGTCTACTGTTGCCGATTATGTGTGGATCGACCAGCCGGTGTGCGTCTATATTCTCCCTTTCCTGAAAGTAGATTCTACGTTTGTTGTAGTGGAACCGGTTTCGGTACAGTTGATGCCAATGGGCTTGGTGAGGACATCGAGCTAGGTTCTAATCCCCGTTGTCTGATTCTGTGACCTCCTAGTTCCCGATGAGGACCAAGTAGCCATTGATTTTGTAAGGGTTGGCGATTTACTTTGTGTGCCGTGCTCATACATCCTCAGATGGGCTTTCTGGACAACTTTGTAAAGGTGTTTCCAAATCTCGCCAGGCGACCGTTGTATCTTACTGGTGAGAGCTACGCTGGCACATACATAGTAAGTGCTATCCTCTCATGCAACGTAACCCATTTATGCAAATTCCTCTAGCCCTACATCACCAAAGCGTACTTTGAGATGGACAAACCTCCCGTTAATCTGGCAAGAATTGCCATAGGTGATGGGGTCCTTGGATCTATAGAGGAATTTCTGGAATTGCCTGTGATCACCGTGTTGGAAACGTACCCGCAGATTATCGGGTATGATCCCCAGGTGTTTGAATACTTTCAGGAACAGTACGTTCAAGGTGGTGGAATGTATATTTCAGGAATGCTTATTTTCCATTCAGGAGTACACTCTGCGGGTACAATCTTACCTTGCAATACCCTCAACCAGAGCACTTTCCAAGTCTAAACGCCCCAGTACCTTTTTCATCCTCGGGACTCTCTATTGGATATGACGCGAAGCTCACAAAGAGACAGCTCATGCTCGAAATAGAGGATCGACTTGTCACAAAACTCAGAGCCAGGGAGGGTGCTTTGTTGGCGCGTGGTGAGCGACGCCGTGCACGCAACACGTGGAAACGTAACTTAGCCGGTCTCCCGAATGGAACAATCGACCCGTATTATGAATGTGACTTGTGGGATGAAATGGTGGACTACGCCGTCAACTTCACCTTTCCTTGGTGTACGTTTCCATTCCTTCCTGGTTCATTCACTCCATAATTTGTCTCGTAGCGTCGGGCCGTCTCTTTGATCCATACAATGTCCCAGATGCGTTGAGTCCTGAAGCATCCACCGATGCAAGCGTTTTTCTCAATGGTTTGTCTAAAGTTGTGATTCGTCATGTTGGTATTGATGCACTTTCTACAAGATAACCGAACCCGCGCTGCGATTCATGCACCGACGAGCAAGAACTGGGCAGATATTACCCCTGTCGTGTTTGCACCTACTAATGGAACCAGTAAGCAATTCTTTCCGCAGATTTGCAGTAGACTAACGATACCTCTTCACAGCGAATGCCTATGGCGATCCAAGTAAGCTTCAATCCCAAATTCTACTCGCCATTGATTACTCATGGTTCGTGTCCAGGCGTCGAGTGAGTTCTTGCAATTATACAACCCCCAACATTGTATACTCAGGAAGGACAGACCCATGGCATTTCTGACAGACCTTGCGACGAACGCAACGGCACACGACTTGAAAATCATTGTATACTCTGGAAACGATGACTCGCTTGTCCCACACTTTGGTAGCCAAAGTACGTTTTTCCCTTGATCACTGTTGCCGCTTGCTAATTGCATACAGTCGCCATCCAAGTGCGACATGAACCGTTTCTTCGTATTCCTCCACATGTCTGATTCCGTTCAACAGAACACCACGTTTGCTGGAGTCCAGGGTTTCACTCGTCGGCCAGAAACACCATGGTCCAACGACAATGGCGAGTTTGCTGGCATCGTCCATCAGGAACGTGGTTGGACGTATGTCCTCGTTGCTCACGCTGGACACCTCCTTGCATATAACAACCCCATTTCCGTGAGTAATCATTTCCTTCACGCTCACGCTTCTAACACTACTATTCAGGCTCTCACTCTGGCCCGAGAATTCATCTTTGGCGACAACTCAACCGGACTGGTGACCAGCTCGGGGACGGTCATCGGAGATAAAGAGTCCTCTCTCGGGGACGAGATCTTACGTGGACAAGCGGGAATCTACTACGGACAAGCTACGACCGCATCCACTTACTTCTTCCCATCTGCGACTGTGGAAGCTTGGTACTCGTACGTGGCTACCGCAACCGCGACGGCCAAGGCTGGTACTCCCAATGTTGGTTGACCAGTGGCGCGATCTGCACGGGACGTGTGTAAGCGATCACGCTCTAGATGTTGTACAAACACTGTAGATTGTCTTCCTCTGAATCGTCCCTAGAACCATCAATGGTATTTGGTGAGCGGTTGCTATCGACGACCTGATTATCGGCGAGTACAAGGATACGTGAAGCCACTATGCAACTGTGGGCTGCTCCATGCTGAGCGATACATCTCATCTTATTCTTATCACAATCGTATGACGCGACATCCCAACAGTCACCCCACACCTCACTACACCATCACTTGGAGATATAATCACGTTGCTTGAGTAACTCACCTCGAGGCACGTACATATTTCAGAAGCGACCGGCAACTTTCAGTTGCATGGCGTACGAGAGACGCGAAAGAACCATATCACATATATATGAAACTGCGCACTGCGCATCACGACAAAGCTTGCAGTTTGAATCCTGAAACTAAAATAGACCCCGGGCCTTACTCCAACGCAATTCCCAAGGTTCGGTTCGGAGTGGGACTGATCCACTAGATGGGACGTTAGTGAGGGTTTCGACTCATCAAGGTACGATGATTGTCCGGCGACAAACTTGGAGTCCGAGTCCTGTGTCTTGTACAGTCCGAAGTAACCAGTGGTTGTTTTTTTTTTTTTTTGTAATCCATTTCTGTCCGTGTGGGGTAAACTAAACCCTATGTATGACATTACTAGCTAGGAGTGAGAGGATCACTAGTGTTCCGCCGAGTCCCCGATTCCGCAAATGATCCAGAGGCGAGCTGTAAGGCTCCCCCTGGTCCCACCGTTCCTGCCGGCTGGTTACCAGTGGTTGCCGTTCCCCCAAAAGTGCCAGAATGCTGAAAGTTTTAGACACCGTATAGGTCGCAGTGATCTCGATGCTATTTATGATCCTCTCCTCGGGCCATCCGTTTTAACACCTTTGGAGGTCCGGATGCTTGCTGTACCCTAGGGGAGTGTTCACACACACTGGTGAGTTGCTGGGAATACTAGAACATCATCTGCTTCAGAGACAGCGTACAGCAAGTACTTTTTCATCAAGCATCGCAGCTCCTTTCGGACATTCGCTGCTTCTGACCCCAATTGGCAACATATATTAGCGACTTTGAATACTGCGGACAGCCATGCTCACAACGATCCAAGAATACACAGGTCCTTCATTTCATGTCACAACCCAATCAGGCTGGGGCGTGCTGCGGATCAGATTACCGTCATCAAAACACTAATGCCCGACCACTATGTTTCGGGTCGGGCCTCTCAGTGAATTGGCCAGTCTCGTACACGGGGTAATCGTGATGGGGGCTGTGCGGTGGCCTGTGAATCGCTCGTGCCAGTGATTAGGTACATTCCCTGAACAAGAACAATAGCTGCTTTTCACGAGCAAGGTCACCGTATGTGCCAATCGGCATTGCCGCATGTTGTGTTTGATTTGGAGGGCGAGACACTATGACAGTGGTTCTTCTATATCTCAATATTGGTCAAAGGATTCGTCTCCGTCTTAGACGGTCATCTCTTGGGTAGTGTGGAGCCCCATTGTGGTTTTCTTTTTCTTCCTATTAGTACGCTTGTTCGGCTCAACATTTGAATGGAGTTAATCATAAGTCGTCATTGCAGGATACTCAACCAGTAGTAATGTAAATGCCACGAGCGCATGTACACGGCGATCAGTCTTGAAGCCGATCAGCGTAAGTGTGCTAGTGTGTCGTTGACAAACAGATTTGACAAAGAAAACAAATCTATTTCATAGAAATATGATTTGTTACACGCTCTGCGTCTAGTCAAAAACAGCATCCACGAAATGGCTGGAAAGTCTGGAGAACCGCGGATAGTAATAGGTGGCAAGATATTAGTTTGGAACCACGATGTTTAATAAGGGGTGCTCACTGGTACATCATTTGAATGTATAGACCAAGAGTACTCTAGTGCTCCTTATGGTGGCCTTTCTTGTCCTGCTCCGCAGTGTCACGGGCCTTGTGGCTCTTGTGGTGCCCTTTCTTGTCCGCCGCAACGTCGCGGGCGTGGCGACCCTTGCGGTCACCTTTCTTGTCTTTCACTTTCTTGTCTTTCACGGAAGTCTTACGGGTGTGCTAATGTCGATGAGCATCAGTCCCAAGGGCAAACGAGAAGAAGGAAGAAGTGTGCAGATGTACCTTGTGGTGACCTTTGTCCTCCCCAGCAACATCGCGAGCAAAAGGATGGCCCTTGTGATGACTCTTGTCATTCTCTTCCCCAGCGTCGCGAGGGTCGTGGTGAATGCGAGCATCACCCTCTGGAGCTGGGCGAGTGGAGGGATGTCCCTCGTGAGGATCCTTTTTCTCTTCCGCGGTGTCGTGGGCAGGGTGACCCTTTCCATCCTCTACGGTGGTGTCGTGAGGAAGACGGTCGTCACTGGTGAAAGCTGCTTGGACGGAAGGCCCCCCCTTGTAGAGCTCTTCAACGTCGACTGCGGTGTCGCGGGCAGGGTGACCCTTTCCATCCTCTACGGTGGTGTCGTGAGGAAGACGGTCGTCACTGGTGAAAGCTACTTGGACGGAAGGCCTCCCCTTGTAGAGCTCTTCAACGTCGACTGCGGCGTCGCGGACAGCAATGTCTGGGACGACCGCTGCTGCAGCAACACCGAGAAGGATGAAGACGACGAGCGAGTTGGAAAAACGCATGATGAATCAAGATTGGATTGGGAAGCTGAATGCGAACCAGAGAGCAGAGCGGGCTTTCAACGGATAGTTCTCAGGTGTTGCTTCCTGCATTCGACCTTTTATACATCCAAGCAGCGAGACACGTCGGAACGCGTGCGACAAAAATATCAGATATCGGAATGAAAAGCGCAGTAGAGTGAGTAACTGACCTTTGGTATCGCGCATTGCTCCGTTTGATCTTCTGCGCATGCCAGTACTTGTAATCGATCCGACAGCCATCCAATTCAATCCAATTCATGCTATGATTTAAGAACTGACCTCAACCCTTGGGGAGCGTGTGAAAGTGCGTCTCTTGCACGAGCAATCCACGTAGTGTGAATCTGACAGGGGGACTAGAACCCTTGGATCCCGTACCCTCATGAAGATTATGGCTCTTGTCCATATACGGTAGCCCTGCCGGACGTTCTGGGGGAGTATTGCGAAGGTAAGGGACGATCCGCACCTTGTAGCCTAGGCCATGAACCTGATGATGAAACCATGAACTGCGCAACGTGAGATATCAATAACGTTTCTGGGATCGGAAGAAGCCCTTCGTCGGCAAACTCGACTCCGACGGGTGGAAAGAACATTCATAAGTTACACGCTCACCTTGTACGCGTATAAACCTATTGTTGTGATCCGCAGCTATGGGCCGCAATACTTCAAGCGACTGACATGGGAGAGCAACAACAACCATTTGAAAGGAGCTTGCTTGAACTTGATGAATGTTCGGCGTCGTCGGAACCACCGGCAGGTGACAGTGTGTTCCTGATCTCCGCCCGATGGGGAAGTTTGAGAGGCGTACAATCTGTCTCTACGACTTGAACCTGGAGCATGCACCCACACCACTCCTAGCTACGTGGTAGAAAATTAACCGCTTCAGCCCTCACCTAAACTTGAATCGGCAGACCTGAAGTTATTCGATAACTTTGCCCGCAGGGCTTGAAATAATCCGGTCGATTTCAAACGCGTCTATCATAGCAGCGTTCAGGCGAGCCGACGACAAGATCGTTGCAAGGCAAAAGCACCACGATGCATATCGGGTACGAAGAGCCAAGACGGTGCGTGGGGAAAACGGTAATGGCACTCTTGAGACGTCGAGCATCTTGTCGACATGTTGTGGGAAGCACGACGCATAAAGACAGCTGCGATGATTGACCTTACATGCATCCCTCCTCGCTCCAGAAGAAATGCAGGAAATGCCCATGGAACTCAAAGTTACGGTTCACCGCTGAGATCGGTTGATATACACCCGTAGGGTTATTCCCACGGCGGAGCCACACCATCGCCTGGCACCATCACCATGGCTGGGCCCTCCAAATCCAAATCAACCAAGAGAGAAAAAATATTCCACCCAGATTCTCGAAAAGCCGCCCAACTCGCTCGCACCCACCTCCGAAAATCAAAACTCGCACAAGCGACCGTCAAGCGATCCAAAAAATACGCCCTACAAGGTACCGTCGTGACTCGTCATCCTATCCGATCGGCGATGGGGCCAGGGATCAAGTCCTGACTGATGTTGTAATACTGACTAGCGGACGTGTATGGCTTCTTTTTCCATGCGTTACCCCCCGTGGGTGTACCCACTCTGGAGGAGTTGCATGCCCTCGTCCGGGACGTATGGCTTACCCGACATGACGACGAGCTTGCGCAGGAGCGTGCCGCGCGGCGCAAGGGCAGGCCAAAGAGTACAACAGAGGAAAAGCTAGAGGAAATCAAACTGAAGGAGAAGGAGGAGTACAGGACCGGGTTCGGTGAGTCCGAACTGTTGCCCTCATCTGCGGTTAGCTAGCGAACCTGACGTGTTCCAAAGAGGTCCCGGATCTCACCCACGAACCCACCGTCCAACTCTTGCGCCAATGGGACCAAAAAGAAATTGCATACGTCCAGTCACTTCGGTTCATCCGCATATCTAGCGCCGATCCCACAATGGCCGTCGTATCTAAACCCGGTAGACACCGCTCGCTGCTGGTAGATCACACATCATCGCAACATCGGGATCAGGAAATGAGTGTCGATGAAAACTATAACATACTCTCCGAGCCACCGTCGCGCTTTGCTAGCACGATTACTACGATGGATGGACCCTTGTAGTACCACTCTACCAATGCCCGTGCTTGCGCCGGTGATGCCAATGACCTTACCTATGAGATTTGGGGTGTCTTGTACCTCGCAGGTCGACTTGCAAGGGAAGACCTCGCTGAGCGCATGTTCGACGTAATGACCAGGACCTGATATCAGAAATCCACATGGCGAGGATGGATGTCTTCGTTTCCCTTGATGGCGCACTCTTGCGATCCACCATCGCAACTGCGGTCAATTCATTACCGCAACATGTCAGGCTAGATGAGTGAACTGGACAAGTCATTTTGGGCACAATTGGTGAGCTCTGACTGGTTGGTCACTTTACAATAAGGGAATTATGACCTGATACTATCCAACTCGAGAAGAATGGAAGTAGGATCGGATGTTCTCAGCCTGCAGCCAAGAAAGTAGTATGAGCATTCCATCAACGTCAGATAGTCAAATTGATCAATCTTCTCGAGTAACCGTGGCGTGCCAGAACCAAGTTAGATTGGATTTTTCTTGGTGTTCCGCCTTCAAATTCCATGAAGGCACACATATTGGTGCAAGCATCCAAGATCAGATACTAATTGAGCTGATTGTAGTCTGGCAATGATGCAGTCGGGCTGCAGAAAGATGCAGACCCATGAGGATGACAAATCTACTCAACGTTACTACTAATGTAACTTTATCGTCAGATTGCACAACAGGCTAGATTCTGCTCGTTTCCAGAGGGTCAGACAGCAAGGGATTCCCCAATTACCTCTCACTGAAAACTTTGTTTTTCCATCTGACCATCATGCGTACCTCATCCTCATTTGTCTATCTCACATTATACCTTGGTTTGGCTGCTGCAAACCACCTCATTTGAGCGAACCACGAGCTGCACCAGCACCAGCACCAGCACTACCAACCAAAGGTGAGTCAGATAGATACCTTTTAAGATCCTGCACACAAAAGACAGATGCGTTCTAATCGGGATACACCATCATCTCCGCAAACCTCCCACCGTCCGTCATCTGCGGACTGAACATCGGACTATGCACCCCCATCGGCGACAGGACGAAATCCAACTCCCACACGCTTCTCAACCGCTGACATATGATTTGAAAACTTGATGATGCCCCTCTTTCCTGGATCAATTGCAACGCGACCTGGAAGCCAGCTCTCACTTGCTGCATCGTCGCTTCGCGTATCTCCACTCTAAACCGTACCGCTTTCATCACCGCAGGATCCCTTGTCTCGTCGAACCGGCACTTGAGAATGCCACTCCCTTCGGAGAGCGTGAGGACCACCTTGACGCCAATCCCGACCAACAGGCGCCTGCATTCCTCCCGGCTCGTGAACGCATCGTGCACAGACAGCAATTGATAGCTCGCCGGCTTGAACTTGAACACGTTTCCAAGCCAGCGTCGTCGTGGCGTCGACGGCAGGGTGAACGAGCTATCTGACCATGCTGGGGACACCGTCGTCGTTGGCGTCGATATCTCCACGCTCTTCCTCTTTTTGAGTTTCTGCGGGGAAGGCTCCACGATTTGCACGCGCAGAGGTTGTTTCCGTGCATTCGTGTCACTATTGCGTAGCGACGATTTCTTCACAATACCAACCGTGTTGGCTCCGTGAGAATGTCCGTTTTCCTTGTCCAGTTCTCCAAATTGACCAGCGTGGTGGGTCAACTCTTGTCTCCTGTTTTCGACGTTTGGTGCGGTGTTACCGAAAACTGGACCTAGCAGATCCCTGGGGCTGTATGCTCCTCGGTTGAGATCGTACACTGGTTGTCGTCGTTGTCTCTCAAATTCCATACTCGTGATTGGGGTAGACAGGGGCCCAGACAGTAGCTGCGGCGATACCGGCGGAGAAGTCATGCCTGCGCGTATCTCCATCGCATTGAGATGTTCAACGATTTGCTGAAAAAACTGTTGCATCTTGTCGTCCTTGACGTCCGGTACCGTGAGCGCGGGGAGATTGGGAGAGAGTGGTGACGTGGTGGAGTAGCGCGAGGGCGAAGGTGAATGCATCGTGCCTGGTCGGGGCGGCGTTGGTGAGTGTAACACGATCTGCGGGGCACCCAGCTGAGCAAGCTCCTCGACTATATTCCTGCGTACCGCTCGTCGAGGTGTCGGTGGAGCCGCACGCGGTGGTAGCGTCGACGGCGACCGTCCAAGATCTGTTGCCTGTGACGTCGTACGCACCATCCCCTGCTCGTTATATCCAGGATCCCTGCCCGCTGATGACGCCTTCCGACTGCGCTTCCTCCCTGCCCTCGCCATCACTTCTTCCTCCTCATCATAATTTTCTAAACGCTTGTTCCGATACTGGATCAGCAAATGATATACCCCCTTTTGCCAATTAGGCGCTTCGCTCCGGAGCGCCTCGAGTATATCTTCTTCCGGCGTCCCGTGCCAAAGCGTCCTCAAATTTGCAAAGATATCCTGGTCGATCTCCTCCGTTCCCCTGATCGGCTTCGCAAGCGCATCCAGATCAGGCATATCCCTATTGACTGCCCTGGGCTCGCTTGACACGAAAAACGGGTGCACCAAAATCTCGGGCATCGTAATCCGCTTCTCCACGTCCCGCTGCAACATCCGCTCGATGAGGTCCCTCGCGTCCGGTTCGATCCCCTTGGGCATCTCATACCGCCCACTCTTGACCTTGTCCAACAACGTCCCCAAATCCTCATCGTCAAACGGCAGACGTCCCGCGAGAAGCGCAAACAAGATCACCCCACACGACCAAATATCCGACGCCCGTCCGTCGTAGGCACGTCCCATGACCACCTCGGGCGCGGCATAATGCGGACTCCCACACGCCGTCTGCAACAAGCCCTCTCGTGCGCCCGTCTGCCACGCCGCCATGCCAAAATCAGCAACCTTGATGTTCCCCTCGCGGTCCCTGAGCAGATTCTCGGGTTTCAGATCCCGATGGGCGACGCCAAAGCGGTGGCAATAGTCAACGGCCGCGATGATCTGCTGAAAGCACGCGCGCGCCTCGGAAGGTGCAAGTCGGCCGCGCGTGCAGAGGTAGTCAAAGAGCTCCCCGCCCTCGACGTATTCGAGGATGAGGTAGAGGTCGGACGAGGTTTCCCAGACGTCGTAGAGGCGCATGACGTTGGGGTGTTCGATGAGTTTCATGATGACGATTTCGCGTTCGATGCTGAGGCGCATGTGTTCGGGGGTGTCCGGCGGCGGACGGACGAGCGCGGTGGTGGTGGTGTTGGCGGTATGGCTGTTGTTGTTGAGGTGTTGTTTGGAGACGATCTTGACGGCGGCGTATTGGCCTGTTTTGGCGTGTCGGGCGATGCGGACGCGGCCTGTGTACGGGAGGGAGGGAGATGGGAGATGGCGTGGGCGTGGGCAGGTAATGTGATGTATGTATGTAGAACACGCACCTGAGCTCCCTTTGCCAATCGTTCTGCCCACTTTCCAGAGCCCAATCATCTTGGGGTCGTCCTCGCGATGCTTCCGTGGTACTCTCGGATATTCGTCAGACATGTCTAGAACGTTTGGGGAGGAGGAGGTATCAAGATATTAAGCACTGGGCGTTGAGGAAACTAAAAGAGAGAGTGCCGTTGAGCCAGCGGGAGCCAAGTAGGCTCAGAGGCTGACGATGGGGCTGACAGGGGCTAATTCAACCAAGTCAAGTTACAACAAACCAAAACAGACATCTCGAGCATCACGCAAAACCAAGAACCAAGAGAGAAAGAAAAACGTATTCGGGCATTCGTCTAGATCTCGTGACAATGCAAGTTCCAATAGTACGCATCTACATCCGCAGAGTACCCCCCCGCCCCATCACGGGGACCCAGTCAGTCCGGGAGGGAATCCCGAGAAATCGACCTGATCCTGTATCGCCTGACCAGCAAGCGTAAATGCCACGCGTAATCGTAGTCGCACATTCGACTTGGTCAATAAAACCACGCGTCAGTTCGTCGTCGGGTGACATGTCAGCGGGAGGCAAGGACTTACCCCGGGAGGAGCAACCACACGCATCTGCTGCGTTTCTGTTGCCCCAGGCTGCACGTCTGAATTCGACATCGGAAGCATCTGCAGCTGTTGTGTCTGAGTCAAGCAACCCCCAGTCAACATCCTGACCCATCATCCTTTGCTTTCTACCTTGAACTTACCTTGGGCACAGCAGCTTGGAAATGTAGCCCGGTCACTGTGTTTGTCCCGGAAACTTGAAACCGTGCCATGATGTTCACGACACCCGGACGTGCAGCAGATGTCTGCGGCGTCAGTGTGACCTTCAGCTCGTTCTTGTCATATGCAGCGTATGACGTCAACCGGGGTGCTGTCGGCTGCGGCTGTTGGGCTGGTGGTGGTGCTTGCGTTTGTACAAGCGGTTGTGTTTGTGTTTGGGGTATCGAGAATCCTAGTGACAATGTCGACGGTGCCGGTGCTGGTGCGGGGGAGGTAGGATTTGGAGCAGCATCAAAGAGTCCAAGGATGTCCTGTATACTGCTCTTCTGGGGCTGCGGCGATACGGAGGATCCTGGTTGAGGTGAAGTGGCGGGTGTACTGCTTCCGAAGATCTCGGCGAGGAGATCTTGGCTGTTCTGCACTGCTGTTTGCGGCGTAGGAGAGGCAATATCGTCAACGAGAAGGTCACCCTTGTGTGTGGCATGAATACGACAACGATAGAGTGAAGTTGGAACGTACCTCTTTTCCTCCTCTCGTAGAACCCACTGGTTTGTTCTCACTGACTATAAAAATGTAAGCTGTGCAAACGATCCCGGGAGAACGAGGCGCACCAGTACCCATGACCGTGGCTTTGAGTTCAGGAGGGGGCATTCGCTCAAGCACGCCAACTCTAAGGTCACCCAGTGCAAACAAACTCGCGTACTCCACTGCACGTTGTTGCAACTCTAGCTCGGGATTTGTCGTGTACTGGGCAAGTACCTCTGCGATCCGCGCTTGTTGAGGTGTAGTGGTGGTATGACGCGAGGCCATCTTTATGATTGCGCAAAGGACAAATTGGCGGATGAGGTGGTTGGAATAAGGCGAATCGAGTGCGGAGAGGAGAAGGTCAAGGATGTCCTTGTCGGTTGCCTGTGAAAAAGATGAATGAGAGTAGCCCAGTTACTAGTGAGCACAAACAATCACATTTTTGGCTTGTTCCTCATCGATGATACCACCCTCGAGGAGCACCTCGCTGTACTCACCAATGACCCAGACTGCCGCAAGTGTGAGTGATTCTTGCGAGAGGTCAGCTTGGAGGGCAGTGTACAACTTGGATGCGGTATAAGCTTGTAACTCAGGGGTATGTGCGACGAGACGTATGAACGCAGACAATATATCCTCTCGGACGGAGTTTCCGGCCTAATAATTGTCGGTATTTGTGCCCGCTTTGAAGACGATATTACTTACGAGCTTTAATGACCTCAACACAGTGTCGATATGCCATCTCTTATTTGGAGCGAATCGTTCGGCAGCAAGGGATAGTTGAGTAGTCATCCCTGTCTTGAACTCCTCGTCTGCGACTTCAAGAAAGGCAAGGAGCTCTCGAACAAGTACGCGGACATTTTGTTCATTGATGAGCGCGTACGAGAGTTCGAGGGCACGACGTCGTATTGAGATGTCGCCGTCGCGGAGACAGTCAAGGATGATGTTACGGTGACGTTGTACAGCGCTCGTGTCCATAGAGACGACTTTGTTTAGAGTGTTGAGGGCCACATACCTACGAGGGCCATGAGTAAAGTGGATATCGTTGAGCATGAACGGTGATAGATACCGAATGTTGTTGTCACGATTACTGAGGAATCTACCAAGGATGTTAATTGCCATGACACGGAGACCGCTGTCTGCTTCAATATCAAGGACGGTGAGGACGGTTTCGTAGAGGATGGAGTTTCCAACGTTCTTGGTGGAGTCGGTGTTTGTCGCGACCTAAACACTTCAGAAGGCGGCGAGGGTCACGTGGGAGGCTGCGTACTTGAGCAAGGATGTCGTTCATGGTTTCACTCGCTCGGACATCACCCCGTCCGAGGAGACGGAGTAACCGAAGAACCTTTACTTGCAAAAACGGGTCCGTTATACCCGATACATCGTGTTCTGGACTGTATCCAGTTGTAACCAAAGCTTTCATATTGCGGACGAGGAGAGGGACAGCCTGCGTGGATCAAAACAAGGGTGCTTCAAGCGACAAGAGATGGGGACAAACGTTTCTGAACTCGTTCAAGGAGTTTTCGTCCTGCTGACACATTTCGGAAACGAGGGTGATGGCCGCGAGGAGTACACCGTGATTGCGATCAGTGAGGAGGTTCTTGGCCTTTGCGATGAAGTGATCGGAGAGCTCGGGGACTTTTTTGATGATTCTCAGAGCGCATAGGGCGGCCTGAAAGGAAACGGAGAATGAGAAGGCAAATGGGGCGCGATGGGGATGGTACCTTTTTGCGGATGTAGGTATTACTCGAGCCAAGCAATTTCTCGATCTCATTTGCGAGGTCGCGAGACATTTCTTCCGATGCAATATTCGCGAATGTGCACAGGCCGAGGCCGACTACGTACATGTTCGAATGGTTCAAGTCGCTGCAACGTCGGTCAGAGTACGGAGAGGAGTGAAAGGGAGAACCTCGGACTTTTTGAGCGAGTTTGTGACAAGTGTAAGTACCTCTTGATTCTCGTCGAGGAGGAGCATGATGCCGAGGTACCCGAGACGTTTATCGGTGAAACGCGGGCTTGCGACGAGTTTGAGACATTCGATCTGGCCAAAGTGGGCCGGTGAGCCGAGCATGTGTATGTAGAGGAGCTTTGCAATGTTGTGGTGGCGAGTATACGAGTCTTCCTCTCTGAAGGAGGCCCGAATGGCTGCGGATTCCTGCTGGATGAGTACGCGTTCGTCTGCGACGGTCTGAACAGGGTCAGCGGTGTCATCGAGGACAGCGATGACGAGCACGGACCTTGCATGCTCGTATGCCCTTGATCAGTGCTATTCGTAACGGTGAGCAGCGAGGTCAACGTGGTGGACGACGAGCTCACATTTGAGGTTATGATACACCATGGCTGCACTGTGGAAGAGAGGTGTGACATGTGTGTGACAACTATAGAGAGCGTGACACTGTCCTTGTACTTACCAGTTTTGCTCGTCGACGTCGACCGCGACGAGCTCACGTCTTTTCTTCTTATTTTCTTTTTTGCCCTTCTTTTTGTCTTTGTATCCCATGGCTGAGCCTGTTGCGAAACCCGTTTCTCCAATTTCTCAGGTCTTGCAGTCGATAGGACTTACCAGAGATGACCTCGTGCGACACAGCGACCAGATGCGTCTGTTCCTCACCCAGCACGAACTCGGCGCCCCATTCTCTGTGGATCCATCAGAAACAGCGAGCACAGCGCGTGGATCCTCCAGAACGCGCTCCCTTTCTCGCCCGAGCGCACCAGCTCATTCCCAGACACCGCCTCCTTCCACGCCCGTGAAATCAGAACCCATCGAGCCCACAATACCCCTCCGGCAGATGGATAGCATGGAGATGATCCTCGAGCGCAAGAGTCGCCAGGCGAAACGCGAAAAGAAGGCAAAGGGGAAAGATCGCCCTCCCCCTTCGCCATCGCCCGCACACACGTCTTTTAGCCTCGATGCTTTCATGCAGTCACGCGATTCGCGACGCGTCCCAGACTCTGATCAGTCTGATTCTTCCAGCAGCGTCGCTCTACAGGTTCGTCTCGTCCAATGCCACGTCATTGCTGACCATATATTCCCTGATAGAGCGTGCCGCAAAACAACTCGGTTCCCCCCGTCACACCACAACATAGAAAATACTATAGAGATTACGACTCTATTGAACCCCCGTCGCGTCACAAGAAGGTCCTCCACTCTCTCTTCCCTCGTTGTCTTCCACATTGACCTCCCCATAGACTTCCTTTGCTCGGCCCCTCTCTCCCACCCCGACGCGTTCCCGCACAGCAAGTACGTCTGCCCGAGCGCAATCCGCATCACAGGACGCGGATCCTTTCACTCCGCGTCGAAACAACTACTACAAGTCGCCCCTCCCTTCCTCTTCTCCCCCACGTTCATCTCCCTTCGCGACACCCTCCATGAAGCGCATCGTTAATCTTGTATCATCACCAGGCCCAATGGGCCCCCTTCCAGATCAAGATGAATATGACAAACTACCGTACAAACTTCCCCCTGGCCCTTATTCAAAGAAAAAGCCAGAACTCTCCTACGCTGCCCTCATTGGCCAGGCAATCCTCTCTTCCCCCGAGCACAGGCTCACACTACAAGAGATTTACGACTGGATCACCATTGTCTACCCGTACTTTCAGAGAAACGAAGCAACTTGGATGAACTCTATACGACACGTCCTCTCCACAACCGTTTGTTTCCGCAAAGTGCCGCGTGACCGCAGCCTTGGCCGGACACAATGGGCGATCTGGGACTGTGATCTCGAATGTTTCGCCAACGGGAATTTCAGGAAGGAGTTCTGCGCAGAATACAGACAAGCCGCAGCGGCGAAGAAACCTCCGCCAAAGAAGCGTCCCGCAGAGGATGCTGCTTCGGGACGAAAAATGAAACGCCCAAAGAAGGAACCCGCTTCCTCCACTGAGACAAGCTCACCTGCTATGCCAACATTGGCTCCTGCCTCGCTTCAAGGAGCAATGTTGCTCCCCCTTGTTCCTGCCACTCACTTCCTCCCTATTTTCCCTCCATGTCCGTCGGTCCATCATCAGCCGTATTACGAACAATGTACGCAACTGCCCGCAGAAGTTATTTTCCCTCCGTTGCCACCAACATCCCACTATGCCCGCGTCACATCTGGTGTTGTAGTCGGCTCTTCTCTGCCCCCTTCATCAGCTGTCAAGAACTCAGACGTGTCCCAAACATCGCCTGCGCCGCCTTCCTCATCTCTTCCTGAATTAATTCCGAATAATGGCTCCTCCTCGAGTCCACAGCTTCTCTCGGAGGATCATTCACAAACAGACACTGCGGACGTGTATATTGAGTCAGCTCCACCAGATGTCACATTGCTCGAAGAAGCTCGGATCAGCAAGGGCAAGAAAGTGGAGAGCGTTGTGCCTCACAAGACACCACCTAGGGTAAGCTCTCTCACCGTGTACTCAGGTCCACATTTATTTTTTTGTCCTCCAGAAATCACGAACCCTCCCGCCTATGCCGGTTTCACCAACTCTCGACCGGCGCACAAGACCTAAGAAAAAGCCGGCCGGCCAGCAACACCCTCCTCCTCTTCCCGCGCTTGTTCCCGAGCCCACATCAATAGCAACCACCACCACCCAGCCTCGCCCATTAACTCCCCCAGCGCGTCCCAGCACGCCTCCCCGCAACCGCGGCGCGACTAGCACCGTCCAGCTTTCACCAATACGCACGCCGTTGTCCCACAAGGGCCTCCACATGACCCCCAATACCAGCCTCGCACACTTCAAGACACACCTCGACCCGCCCCCGCATACGACGTTCAACCCGGACGACGGTATAAACCCCGCCGTATTTGACACTGAGAACGTCCGTACTCCCACGCGCAAGCGGCCCTACCACCGCGATAGAGACAGGGACGCTGTGTCTGCCCACTTCCCGCCTGTCACCCCCAAGAAGCTCGTCTTCCCCGCCCCAGGTTCGACAGCCGAATCGCCCTTCCGTACACCGGGACCGAGGATATTTGATCCGCACGATCCGGGGACGTTACTGGAGGAAGAATTTGCGAGGCTGGGTGCAAAGGCGGCGCAGGAGAGTCCTGCAGGGTTGTATGGACGGGGACTCTTGTACGAGAGTCCAAATGCACTCAGTCCGGGAAAATTGACCCGATGGTATTAATGAGAGGGGTCCCCTTGTGTAAGACGCCACCCCACTTGCCCATTTCCTTTCTCCTTTTACTCGCCTGCAGGCTCAAGTAGTTGTGGTAATTCATTGTTTCATCGCCACCCCGCCCAGCGCCGCACCCCATCTCTTCTTCGATCGATTCCTCATATGCTATTACTTGTCTTCCTCATCTCGTTTTGTCCTCTCCGGTGTGCAACATATTCGATATCCGCGCTGTTATGCCAATTGCCATTCACCTATGCTGTCTGTTCTGTCTTGTCTCATGTATTTGTTGTAGTTGAGGAGGACACCCATTTAGAGACTTGCCGTCTGGATATCTTGAACTAGTGCTAGTCCTATTTGCCAATTTTCCTCTTCTCTTCAAGATGCCTCCTAGGTATCTATTGACGTTGTGGACCGCAGGATCGTTTCACGGTGCATGCAGAGGTTTTGACACGATTTTCTGTTTTGATCTGGAGTTCCGTGTACGAAGCATGGCCGATGCTAGGCAATTGCGGATTGATCACCATATTTGACACCATGTCTTCGTTCTCCTTGGTCGGTCAATTCGGTCAACTAACACGGAACAGGCGGTCGCATAGCTGATACACGTTGGCTGAAATAGATGACTCTTGGAATGCGCCCTTGCCAGGCAAACACTGCTATTCAAAATATCTAACCTCTTCACATAATACCAAATTGTCCAGCAATATATAAACAAGAGAACAAGTTATCGTCCGTATCGTTGTAGGAAAAATTCGACTAGACACAGTTCAGAAGGAAAAAAAAGGATATGATTTTTTTTTCTTTTTCAAAACGAAGTCCATTTGTCCGGCAAACCAAATTTCTAGCGTATACATATCCTGTTGTGAAGTAGAAAAAAGTACCAAACACCAAGGCATATTTCGACCGAAAACCGCACGACAGAGTAACATCCGTCCAGAGCCCGCGCAAAAACGGACCTCGGGGCCACGTACGTCCAAGGTCATCAAGCTTTCATGCCCGGGTTGACTTTGGGGTAGCCGGACATGCTAGGGGGCGAAGGCAGGGGTTTGCCCGAAGGGTCTACTTTCATGGGCGGGAATGGCTGACTCGGATGTGCAGGAGCCCCGCTCGGCAAGCTGGGGGGGTAAGAGGCGGGGAAGGGCAATGGGATTTCAGTCGGTTCAGCCCTGCGGAAAGCTGGAGGGGGAGTGTGACTTTTCCCACTCGGTGTAGGGTAGTTGGGAGCTCCGGAAGGAGGAGCCGAAGGCTCGGGCCCACCCGACATTGGGAAAATGGAAGGAGAGTTAGATGGTTTGGGCCCCATGAGAGAAGGCGGAGGCTGAGAGGGATGTTCAGCAATATTGCCACCATTGAGATCCGGGACAAGTACTGCGGCAACAGCAACACGGAGAAATACGAATGCGACGAGGGCTGAAGCAATACGCATGATGATGATGAATGTGTAGATATGCGAGACGAAGAGCGAGCTGGAGAAATGACTTGGAGGAACGTTGATTCTGTTGCTCGGTGCGCCCAGGCTTTTATACATTCTGAGAAATGCGATGGATCGGAAGGTAGGTCGGGCCAGATCAGGTCGTTCGAAACCATAACACAAGAGAATCGAAATCCGCAGTCGTGTTCGTGTTTGAGATTATTCCATACCTACCATGACGGCATACAACATCACCTCGTGTGGCAGGTTCTGCCAGTCGTTCTCAGCAAAGTTTGCAAAGTTCCTGTCTGAAACAAAGTTGCAGGTTGCACTTTGCTGCTATGATGCTCACCGCTGATATAGTAGCCCCTTCGCGAGGGTTATTTCGGACTTTGTGATATCGTCACAAGTCCTGGCGGGGGGGGGGGCAATGTTGTACCATTTGGAGTTCCAACGTAACCCTAGTTGAAACGCGCCACATTTGCAGAAGGCGCCGGGAACGAGAGCGTTGCCACTGCAACGCATCCGTACCACGTACGATCACCAAGTGCTCCGCCGACGCTTGGTGTCATGCTGCGCAGACTGCTGCGCGCTGCGCACCTTGGAAATTACCACATCGATGTTTGAAGGTGAAACGTGAACCTTTGTGAAGTCTTGCCTACCGACCCCTCCGAGGCTCGGTCGATCTGTAAACATATACAAGAAGTTGTCAGGCTATTGCAGTGGGAAGAGCCGCGCTTGGAAAAGTTGACTTTGTGGATTGAACGCTTGGGAGTCCAAGCGGCAAGGCAGAACAATGCCATCAAGTCACCTAACGCGAGCAAATCATTCCATTGTACTGGACACCGCCGAATCGGGCCATATGTACGCAACCTAAAATGCAGTAAGCAACGGTCAGATACGCAATGGACTGGCAGGGCCCGGGTTCATGGGGCCCATCACCGGAACAGATTCAAGACCCACCGGACGATGAGGAACATACCAAAGCTCAACGAAGACAAAGAGGTTCATCTTGCTTGTAAAAGTTATTTGAACCTAAATGGAACGTGGAGTTGGATGCTATGGAGGACATCACGCGAACGTTGCACGCTAGAGTGAACGTGTCTGGTCGTGAGCTGGATCCTAGATTCATACACGCACGCTACACACGACGACGAAAGAATCCACAAAGGTACCATTTGATGAACGGCCAGTGCGCAACATCGCAAACCGCTGCATGAACTTTGATTTTATCCGCTCACTTGGTATGTCGGAATCCAAGATGCGGCATGCCGGGGTGATCGATTAGCTCGCCCCTCGCGCACACCGGAAGTATTGGAAGTTGCAAGCACTTCTGGGGTGCATTCGACACGATGACCATGCAGGCTAGCGATACGCCGCTAAGCCAATCATCACGTGGTTCCGTGGCATGGCAAAAGCCTTTGCTCAACGTTGCTGGTTATTTAAAACGGAGCCAATCCGATCACATCTTTGTCTTCGTTGAACGTTGAGCTTTGGTATGTTCCTCATCGTCCGCTCAGTGGGTCTTGAATCTGTTCCGGTGATAGGCCCTTGCCAGTCCATTGCGTACATAAACATGGCCTGATCCGGCGCTGTTCAAGCTCGCGTTACCGATGACCGTGACTTGATGACATTGTTCTGCCTTGTCGCTTGGACTCCCAAGCGTTCAATCCACAAAGTCAACTTTCCCAAGCGCGGTTCTTCCCACTGCAATAGCAACTTCTTGTATGTGTTTACAGGTTGCGACCGGTCGGAGGGCAAGACTTCAAAAATTCACGTTTCACCTTCAAACATTGATGCGGTAATTTGCAATGATGATTCTGCATCACGCAGTGTTATTTTTGAGAGAGTGGAAAAGTTCATGTACTTGTGACACGTTCACAACGGGTTCCCAAGGTGCGCAGCATGACACCAAGCGTCGGCGGAGCACTTGGTGATCGTACGTGGTACGGATGCGTTGCAGTGGCAACGCTCTCGTTCCCGCCTTCTGCAAATGTGGCGCGTTTCAACTAGGATTGGGTTGGAACTCATGGTACACATTTCCCCCCGCCAGGACTTGCGACGATATCACAAAGTCCGAAATAACCCTCAGTTGCTCGCGAAGGGGCTACTATATCAGCGGTGAGCATAGCAGCAAAGTGCAACCTGCAACTTTGTTTCAGACAGGAACTTTGCAAACTTTGCTGAGAACGATTGGCAGAACCTGCCACACGAGGTGATGTTGTATGCCGTCATGGTAGGTATGGAATAATCTCGAACACGAACACGACTGCGGATTTCGATTCTCTTGTGTTATGGTTTCGAACGACTTGATCTGGCCCGACCTACCTTCCGATCCATCGCATTTCTCAGAATGTATAAAAGCCTGGGCGCACCAAGCAACAGAATCAACATTCCTCCAAGTCATTTCTCCAGCTCGCTCTTCGTCTCGCATATCTACACATTCATCATCATCATGCGTATTGCTTCAGCCCTCGTCGCATTCGTATTTCTCCGTGTTGCTGTTGCCGCAGTACTTGTCCCGGATCTCAATGGTGGCAATATTGCTGAACATCCCTCTCAGCCTCCGCCTTCTCTCATGGGGCCCAAACCATCTAATTCTCCTTCCATTTTCCCAATGTCGGGTGGGCCCGAGCCTTCGGCCCCTCCTTCCGGAGCCCCCAACTACCCTACACCGAGTGGGAAAAGTCACACTCCCCCTCCAGCTTTCCGCAGGGCTGAACCGACTGAAATCCCATTGCCCTTCCCCGCCTCTTACCCCCCCAGCTTGCCGAGCGGGGCTCCTGCACATCCGAGTCAGCCATTCCCGCCCATGAAAGTAGACCCTTCGGGCAAACCCCTGCCTTCGCCCCCTAGCATGTCCGGCTACCCCAAAGTCAACCCGAGCATGAAAGCTTGATGACCTTGGACGTCCTTCAAACGTGGCCCCGAGGTCCGTTTTTGCGCGGTCTCTGAACGGATGGTTGCTCTGTCGTGCGGTTTTCAGTCAAAATATGCCTTGGTGTTTGGTACTTTTTTCTACTTCACAACAGGATATACGCTAGAAATGTGGTTTGCCGGACAAATGGACTTCGTTTTGAAAAAGAAAAAAAAAATACATATCCTTTTTTCCCTTCCGAACTGTGTCTAGTCGATTTTTTCCACTTGTTCTCTTGTTTACATATTGCTGGACAATTTAGTATTGCGTAAGGAGGTTAGATATTCCAAACAGTGTTTGCCTGGTAACTCGGTCAACTTGAACGGGCGACCTTGACGGTCCTGAAAATCCCATGCTCCGACCCCTAGCTACATGAGCTCATCGACGAGTACACATTGCTTTTCCTTTTCTTAAATATATAGAGCTGTGACTGGTGAACTTTTCACGACTACGGACAATAACCCGCTCTGTTTCCGATCCGTTGTTGGACAGTCCGATGTTGCGTAAAGGAGAAATAGGAAAGAGGATATTTCCCCAACCGAGACGGTCGCTCAACTGGAATGAACGACCTTGACGGTCCTCTCCCGTAGTATTGACTCACCGACGAATACAGTAGGTACCCCCTACCTTCCGTTCCATATCAATCTTAAAACGCCAACACAAGGAACGAATCGTCAAACGGAAATGACATTGTGATCCAACAAAAATCCATGCATCAAGCATGGGGAAGATAGCTCCGAATCTCCCTCATTTCTCGTGGAAGCTACTACCCCTCACGCATCAGAAAACGGCTTCAAATGGTCACCACCAGAAAACACGGGCAAGGAATTCGAACGGAGGCGGTGCTTTCGAACGAATTCCACCGGTGTGTCCACGCGCGTATGCTCTGTGCGAACGACGTTGATATGAAGGGGTATCTGAGGAGTGTCATGCGTGTGGCGATCTTCCCGGCGACTCAGTATCCCATGCCGTGCGATGATTAACAGAGGCGCCATGGTCTATTCAAACACGAAATGGATGAATCACGCAAAACAAGACGATCGAGAAAAAACGCACCGCTGCCTGCGTCGTAATCCCTAGACCAGCGAGACACACGACACATTTGATAGCATGCAGAATCAACATGGCGACCGTGCATATCGTCACCAATGCGCCGCATTCCACGACGACGATCATGAATGATTTGTATCTAGACAGGCTGAGAAAGTCCATCGCATGTTGACGCGCGGTCCACAGTCGGAGGCAAATCAGAGTCGTCGCGGATACGTTGACTGCTACGATGAGCGACCACATGATCAAGTTGTAGATATGTCTATGAGTTCCGTGGACGTTCTCGGTAGCGCCTTTAGCAGTGATCCCGGCAAACCCTAGAATAGCGTCCATGCGTGTATCAATGGACCTGATGAGATCACTCACCCACTTGCGTGGCCAACAAGAAGAGCTGAAGACACATGATTGAGCTATATCATGACTCTCCACGGCTGAGTAACGCACCGAGGGAATACACGTCTTGAAGTTGTACAATACAGAAACGCGCCAGATCTTGATTAGATCGCCTGCCGTGAGTCGCGCGACAGAGTAAAGGCAATCAGACGAACCAATAAAGATCCTTCGATAACGTTCTGACCCGCAACGCCAGTCAGCAGCGGAATGAACGAGAGGGGATCTGGTAGCTTACGTTAACTATGTATATGGTATAGCATGTTAGAGGGTAACCGCTGAGAATCACGAAATGACTCTGGCCAGCTCTGTTGAAATCGCGAGTATATGCAATACTAAGATCAATGACAAAGAGGACTGTTTGTGCCAGGCACAGACAGAACTGCACGATACTACATAACAGGAGGATTCTGGGGAAGATTTCATGAGATGGAGGCAGAATGACCGGCCCACTATTCACGGCTGACCTGCGAGATTTGGACTTCTGACCCCACAGCACGTAGACGCAGAAGATGAATAAAATACAGCTGCACGGTCGTCTGTCAACTTTCGGCTTGTCTCGCATCATATATGGCACGGCCTACTTCATACCTATTTGAACGCGTGGTCAGCGGGAACTAGGGACAGACGACGGGTACACGTGCACGCACCCGTAAAGACAACCGATATGGTTGTCAAAAGGAAATACAGGACTTGGGCCGTGATTGCATCGAGGAATAAGATACATATCCCGGATATCGTATCGTCAAAGCGAACGTCGATGGTCATAACTCATCAAGAAGGGACTGGCCAAGCCACCCCCTGTCCAAGTTCGAGTCAGCACTCCAATTTCAAACCCGAAGGAATAAAAGGAAAAACGTTGGAGAGTCCGTGCGCTGGAGCATGCATCTTCCGAAGACGACACGCGAGACGACATTTTAACCAAGACCCTATAATGGACTAAACAAAAATCGTCCTCATGAAAACTTGAAAACAAGGTGAATGCTGGAATGACCATCCGATAGAATTTGTACACTGAACGAGACATTCTGGAACGGTACGCAAAGTAGTGAAAGAATCACATCATGGTCATGGGGAACGTCGACTTGGTAGCATCAAACGACTGCCATCCTTGTCCCGTGATATTGGCTCCGCGATCGAACCAAGTGTTTTCGGTTCTATGGGCTGCGTGGGTGGATCGACCTGGCTGCACTCTGTCTGCACCGTGTTGACCTGGAGCGCAGTCGGGACTGAGCTCAGGGTGTGGCGACCCTGACTCAGCATCCCGTGTCGTGCGGTAACGAGGAGCTGAGACGCAACCTTATGGATGGAATGACCAATCAACAGGAAAACATGGGCGTTGCCAGAGGTGGAAGAGACGTACCGCGATCTCGGTCGCGATCCCGAGGCTGACCCAAGCATAAATATAATTGCAAGCGTAGAGAATCATCATCGCCACGCTGCACGCAGTAATCAATGCGCCACATTCTACTAGGACGATGACGGTCGATCTGTATGGGGAAGGGCTGAGAATGGTGTGCGTTCTCTTTTGCGCAATATAGAGACGAATGCAGATTGGGATTGCCACGCAGAGGTTTAACACCGTGATGAGCGCCCATAATAACATGTTTACGGGACTGAAACTTGTCGAGGCGACTGGCGTTGTTGCACAAATATGAATTGTTATTGCGCTCGCACCTGCAATTGTGTTAACCACGGGTATGTGCGAGAATGACTGGTTCGCGTACAGATTTGTGCAATCCAGACGACGAACTGAAGAAACCGGATGTGAGTAGTCGTACCGTCAATGAAAAAGAGATAACACACTGCAGGGATGCAAACCGTGATGGAATTGTCATGCAAGACGCAGAGGCGCCAGATCTGATCATGTTCCTCTCGTTTTAACAGGGTCGCAGGAAGGTATGAGGTGCACAAACCGATAATACTCCTGCGATAATAAACTATAAACGAAAGTGGCATAATGAATCAACGACGAAAGGAGGAACAAGAACGGACAAGCTCACGTTTATGTTGAATATTACGATATGACCCACAATATAGGCATTGACATGGCTGAGGAATGGTTGAATGTTGCCAACGTGGGCAGTCAACACGATGAAGTAGAGAATCGCATGGAGGATGAGTTGAATCGTGCATAGCAGAAACTGCACAGTGTTGGTAAATAAAAGCAGCCTACGGATGGCATTGTTGATTTCATCGTCGCACATGACATTACTGTGTGGTCGTTACCTGCAAGAGATGGATTTTTGTCCCCAGAGTGTGTAGACGCAGAATGCATATAGAACGCAGCTAGATTGTTGTCAAGGATTCACGTATTGCACGAATCGTATGGCGAGACCTACTTCATGCCTATTAAATTTAGGATGCATCGTTAGCGGGAACTTGGAGCTGATCGCATGACATTCGCACCGAAGAAGACGCCTTCGACACTGTATGAGATGATGAGCGTGTATGGAGCCACAGGCTGGACCATGATGCATGACCGAGGAGTCACCGCAATCTAAAGTTCATCTGATGCCATCTCGCCCGGGACGAAGTGATTCGTGTCGAGCCTCGGACGCGGCTGAGTTGTATTTCGAGTGGAGCATCTATGTCATATTTGAATACCAAGCTTAGAGTCTCACTCTACCATTGAACAGTCTATCACAGTGAGAGTGTCGAACGTTCGAACCGAAATGTTCTCTGGCACTGGTCTTTCTTGATCACCGAACCCGATGATGCTGTATAATATTAGGCGTGAAGTTGTAGCGATCAAGCGACCGCACTGCCCAACATCGCCTTACTGCGTTCTGCGCAGTGGTCCATTTCACCGAAGCCAAGTATTTTACTATGGCTTGATCAAGAAGCTTGACGGCGTCCCGTTCCTTGTCCGCATTCCCATCCTTAGTCTCGACCCATGAGCCTCGATAAGAACCTATTCACGCTCTTCGTCGCACCGATCCCGTCGTACCCAGCAGGAACTGTGGTTGACCTCACAGACGGCTCTGGCACTGTTCACTATCGCAAACGCCGCATCGTCTCCGACGAGCAACAACAGCAAGTCTACCGAATAGAAGTGTCTGGTACGCACTCTGAGCCTCGTACTGATTGGATCGCTCATGATGCCAGTACAGATCCGCTCTCCGAAGCACTCTTGGCGAGCGCAACCGCCCCCAGCGCGACGAGCAAACACAAGACCTTGGAACTCTACAATCCCTCCAAAGTCGTCGAACTCAAATACACCGGCACCCTCACCTTTCGATGGTCCTTCAAATGGGAGATGTACGTCGTCCTTTTGACTGTCGACTTGTCGCACGATAACCACGTTTCCCCCTTGCCAGACACGAATTCGAATGGAAACGCGAGGAATGCTTCATCATTCGAAAACCAGACCCACCCGTACTCGTTGCGGTGACAAAGGAGCCCCCTGGGCGGATTCGGACGGCGTCCATCCAAATTCTGGATTATAACCTCAATCGGTACCTTGGTTTCGTATCGTTGGCTATGGCTTACACTCTGACCGGCGCGCTTTCACATGCCTAGGTTTGACATTGAAGACCGCAAGGGACTCGAGATCGTCATCCTGATGGCGCTCTTGACGTTCCAAGACGCGAGCGATACGTATCATGAACACAGCACGAGCACAACCGCGGCCCCGTCGACCTCTACGACGACGTCCGCATCGGCCGCACCACCACCGCCCCCGAAACCAGACCCCAAGAAGGGCATCGCACGCATCGCCGAGTTGCAGCTGGGTAGAGGACAAGTCAACGAAGTGACCGTCCTCGAAGAAGGCGCTATCGCGGACTACGCCAAGCATTGCGCGCAGCTCTTGAAAGTGAGCATCTCATATTTTTGACCCACCTACCTTGTTCAGCTTCTTTGTGTTTAGGACGATGCGATGTTGTTCATCAGCGTGCGATCCTCAGATCTGAATCAAGTCTCCAAAGTGTTGCACGTCGTCGAAGAGACTAAACGGTTACGCCATAAAGCGGGTACGTCGTCCAAGTCCGCACGTCCGAGACTGCCCGCTCATCTTACGTATGGAACCCAGGTGACCCAGATCTCCACCAATACGTGCTCTATGACACGAATGAGGGGGTGGTGCCTCATAAAGGCCCACGGATCATTAACCTGGATGACAAGGATGGGAAGAACAAGAATAAAGACTACTCTCCCCCACAGAGTCTTACGGTACATCTGAGCAAGATTGACATGCCCGAGCTTCGGCCCCGAGGCACGCCGCACGACAGACAGCAGACGACGTGGCATGACAAGGATAGTGGGAAGAAAAAGGACAAGGATAAGCGCACCAAAACAAAGGACAAGGACAAGGACAAGCAGACGTCTCCGCCGCCCAGACGAAGCACGTCACCACCCCTTCCCCATCCCCCCACACTCCACACATACCGCTCCCGATATTTCCAACCGACGTCGTCCGCTCTAGCGCCGTCTGCGTCTGGGCCGTCTTATGGCGCACCCCCACTGCCGCCTCGTACGCATAGCGCCCAGTACTCTGCAGGGACTCTCCGTCGACAATCCATGTATGGTTCCCTGAACGACCGTTATTATAGTGACGATTACGAGCATGAGGTGACTCCAAGTCCCGGCAACAATGTGTCAACCTCGGGACTCCTGGGGAGGTTCCTAGGTCGATAACCAAGATACCCCTGGATGACTTGATACTGCGCTCTCGTCCCTGTCTTGTTACCAAAGTCAAATCCCTGCCCACTCCCTGATGAATATTTTTTATGACAGTCGAAGAGGTTGCGATGAGCGATGGCTAGGTTTCTGTGGATGTCAAATGAACTCTGTAGGGTGACACTTTTGTGGTGTACAATCTCAACGGTATTGCAGATCCTTCCGCGTGCGGGAGACTCGTCAATCGCTTCATGCCGCCTCTAAAGCACTGGATGAGTCTGTCGTCTGCTCAAGGATAGAGTTCCTCGTGTGTCGACGCCGATTCAGAGCAAGTGAAGTCGATCGTTGGAGATGCACTACAGTATAAAAGCCGACGGGGAGTCGTCTAAGACCAAGAGCGATAACTATCGCCCGGCCGGATGCCTACTTTGTCATGAGCGACCTATGCAAACTGTATATTTTCGTACTCGTAATAACCATTCCTTCGTTCTCGTCCGTGTGCGTTGCGGAGCGGGGGGAAGAGGGCACATCCTGTGGTTCATTATGTGCGGCGTTTGAAGCGCCCTCACAATGGCTCAGGTTGTCCCCATTCATCCCCGTTCATCCATTCACGCTCTTCCCCACACCAAACCCGACGTACCAGCTGGAACTGTGGTCAACCTCTCTGACGGCTTCGGCACGATCCATTACATACCGCAAACGCCGTATCCGACGAACAACAAGTCTACAGAATATAAGTGTCTGGTACGCACTCTGAGCCTCGTACTGGTTGGGTTACTCATGACGCCAACACAGATCTACCCTCTGAGGCACTGCTGGCGAGCGCAATCGTCCCCAGTGCGACAAGCAAACACAAGACCTCGGAGCTCTACAATTCCTCCAAAGTCGTTGAGCTCAAGTACATATACCGGGATGCTCACCGTTCGATGATCTTTCAAATGGGAGACGTACGTCGTCCTTTGACTGTTGACGTATCGCACGATAACCATACTTTCCTTTTTGTCCAGACACGCATTCGAATGGAAATGCGAGGAACGCTTCATTATTCGAAAACCCGACCCCCACGTACTCGTCGCAGTGACAAAGGAGCCACCTGGACGGATTCGGTTCAAATCCTGGATTATAACCTCAAACGGTACCTTGATTTCGTATCGTTGGCCATTATTTCCGCTCTGACCCGGGCCCTTTGACGTGACTAGGTTCGATATCAAAGACCGCTGGGTAGAGGACAGGTCAATGAGGTCGAAGAAGGCGCTATCACGGACTACGCAAGGCATTGCGCGCAGCTCTTGAAGTGGACCACAGGTGACCCAGATCTCCACCAATGCGTGCTCAAAAAAAACAAGGGAGCGGTGCCCCACGGATCATTAACTTGGATGACAATGAGGGAAAGAGCAAGAACAAAGACTACTCCCCCCCAAGAGTCTTACGGTACATCTGAGCAAGATCGACATACCCGAGCTTCTGCCCCGAGGCACGTCGCACGACAGACAGTAGACGCCGCGACATGACAAAGGCAGTGGCAAGAAAAAGGACAATGACAAGGTTAAGCGCATCAAATGAAAGGACAGGGGCAGGGACAAGGACAAGCAGACGTCTACGCCACCAGACGTATGTCACCACCCCATCCCAATCTCCCCATACTTCACACATAATTTCCAACCAACGTCATCCGCTCTAGGTCTGGGCCGTCTTATCGCGCACCGCCACTGCCGCCTTGTACGCATGGCCCCAGTACTCTGCAGGGATGCTCCATCGGCAATCCATGTATGGTTTTTTGAACGATCGTTATTATAGTGATGGTTACGAGCATGAGGTGACGAGTCCCGGCAACAGTGTGTCGACCTCGGGACTCCTCGGGCCCCCCATGGATGACCTGATGCTGCGCTCTCGTCCCTGACTTGTTACCAAAGTGAAATCTCCCTCACTTTTCCACCCCAAGCCTTTCTCAAACGATTCTCCACGCTCTGTGGAGGGATGACGAAACGATTTCTCAGTGCCTGAAATATGTCAGTATGCCCGCCCTTCGTCGGAACTTGGTGTAAGAGCGCACCTTGCATACTGGCCTGACAGCGTTGGACGATCGATTCATAATATCCACGTTCTGCGATCACAACATCATCTACGTTGACATCGGGATTAGCGTGGTGGCGAGACGAGGATCGTGTTGCGGCCCGACCGCCCTACGGATGTATGATGTATCGAGCACCAAGACGGTCCGCTCCGAGAACCCACGTTGATCACTTACTATTTATCCTAAATGTTGTTGTGTTTGCCTCTCGCTCTCCTACGAGATCTAGGTGGATGAGAATCACAAGCCATCGATGATGTATCATGTAACACGTTAGAGAGTACAACAACTGCTCTGTGATACCGCACTTTTTTTTTCTTTCAACACGTCACACATGCGTGGTTTTTTTGCCAGTCGATCGAGATGGACGCGGACGTACTGCCATGGCCCACGCGACCGAGACGACGGAACGGATATTTTTCAGACTCAAGTATGAATTCGACTTGGCCGCTTGATCTGATCGTGCGGTTCATCTGCCGCCGACCCGCCGATTTCGGAGTCGGGTGGGCGGGCGCCTCTGTTGTTGTAGTATGCGCCAGGGGCTAATCCATACTCCAAAGGCTGAAACGCACGTGGACGCTATCATCGCGCGTAACATGCAAACCCTCACATTGAATTCAAGGGTACAACGCCCGCATCACTTGATACATAGCTACACATACCACGATCCCCCTAGCGCGCGTTCCGCATCAGATGTGTGTGATTCCACCGAGACATACCCACGCCTGACGCCCACGCGACCGAGACGACGGCATGTCAAAAATGAAGGCCTTGCCGTGACGACGGCACACATGGACAAGGTCTTGTCTACATGATGAGCGCCGGCGGCCCGATGCCGAGTCTGGGTCGGGGATCGTTAGTCTCTGCTTTTTCTCCTCGGCGAATGGCGTCAGCAGCGAGTCATGCAGAAGTCGTTTGCTACGGTGCGAGACGTGAATGAGAGCAACGGTCCCGCCGTCCATGGCCAACGTTGACACTTAGTAGCGCAGAAGTCAAAGAATCGAAAAGACGAACCAAGTCATTCAGTTTGCAACGGTACTCACCCTTGTGCGTGTGTGTGCATGACACTGGCAGCGACGCCATCCAGAGTCAAGTAAAACGGTGACCGTATTTCCCGGCGCTGTGTCCCGGCGCTGATCTTGATCAAAGGGCATGACACCGTAGTAGCGTTGGAAACCTACAGCCTGGAACCAGACTACACAAAACCAACCCTCTGTGACGCCCCCTTGATGAGGATCAACTCAAATGTTCAAACTGGGGTCACTATCATGACCGTTGTGTTCCATCCAGACTCGGAGTCAAGTATATCGTCGGTGACAATGTCCCGACGAGCTGTCCCGGCGCTGATCTTGACCAAAAGGGCATGACACCCGGGTAGCGTTGGAAACCTACCTGGAACCTGGAACCAGACCATCCGTTCAACACGTTACGCCCCCCTTGATGATGATCAATCAACGCAACAAAACGTCAAGGATGTGAATAGTCCGCATGCGATTCGACATGGCCTGGGCAAGTGGACGTTGTTCCATACTCACGCCCACACCTTGGCCCTGCCTGTAACAATACCTACGGCTCTGGACCGTACCCACGCCCACGCGACCGGGACCATTCTGTCAATACACGGGGACCGTACACACGGCCGCCGAATCCGAGACGAACGGACGTTCCACGTGCGATTGGTCAAGGCAAATGCGTCATAACATCGGACGAGGATGCGAAACGCTACATCATACGACTCGTAGATTCAGACGCACACGGTCAACGGTTAATCCCCGTGTTTCACGGGTTGCAACTACATACTTGGTATTAAATGCGCGTGCGCGAGCAGAAAAAAACAGGATTAGTGATTAATGGTGGATGCCAAGGGCGAAAAAGACGTGCAAGAAGATGAACAAATGTACAGGGTGTTTCATGTGAGTATTAGGAGAAAGAGGGATGGTTAGAGATGACGTTTTAATACAGCATAAACTATAACTGAATGGGTGGGTTGAGTAGTCCATGTAAGTACGTATTGGGGGTGGACGGATTTGAGTCCAACAAGTAGCAAAAGTGATATGATACCGAAATGACGAATGAAAGAGTACAAAACATGTCAAGCCGTGACGGTGGGCCCCGCCCCGAAGAACAAAAGAAACAAGTGTGAAAGAGAATGCGAATAGAACAAATTCAAGTGGCGTCTATGAGACACCGCCGATCTCGATGAAGCTGCGCCAGTTCCAGGACGACGAATCGTCGTCCTTGAAGTCGATGAAACTTTTGAGGGGAAACCAGCTTTCGATGGTGCCGCGCCGTTTACGTGTGGGCTTTGTTGGTCGTGCAGGTTTTGCCTTGTTCGAGGAGTCGCGCTTACGAACGTTGGGAATGATAGCGTCCACTTCGTCCTCGACGTCCGCAAAGGCGCTCAGGTCCTCGACCTGGATTGCAGGCGGTGCGGGCACAGTGGGCCTGCGCATGATTGATTTCTCGTCTTCGTCGTCACTGAAGCTCATAAAGTTGTTTCGGAGACTGGAGGAGTGGAGGACGCGGTTGGGAGCACGCGAGCGACCCTCGAGACAAGCGAGGGCGTCCAGCCGGCTCCGGCGACGATCATGAGAACTGATGGACTCGGAACGCGACGAGGCCGAGCGCCGCAAGCGAGGTGTAAGAGAAAGTGGTGAAGTGATGACAGTGGAGGCTGGGCGCTTCTTGAGCAAGGATGTAGAAGAGGGTGGAGGGCGGAGATGAGAAGCGGTGGGAAGCTCAGGCAGCGTGGCCGAGGGCGCTGGTTTTGGGGAAGGGATGCTCCGGAGGGAGTCTCTGGACGTGCGACGACGCGTAGACAGCACAGGGGCGGGAGACGTGATCATTGGTTTTTCAGTTCGTCTGAGGCGGTGTGTGAGAAGGTTGTGTGATGAGATGACGTACACAACGTACGTGAAGTCATGGACGTCGGCGGTGCATGTCCAACTGGTGGATTTGGAGAGGATGGAGAATTTGCGCCTGTGGGATGGGGCGTGGCGTGTGTTGTCTGCTAGGTCGAGGTAGAGGAAGGAGCGGAGCTCGGTGGTGTCGCGCTTTCCCTTTTTGAGCGTGAAGTAGATGGCAGAGACATCATCGACAGGGCTGGGTGGGGATGAGCGCGACGATTTGGGGTTGTGTTCGGCGAGCAGGCCGAGTGTGAAGAGAGGAGAGTAGGAGGGGAAGGAGGGCATGTCGTCGAGGGATGGAGGAAGGGGAGGAAGAGGGGCGGACGGAGCGCGTTTTATATCGAGCCATTGAAAGAGAAAGCAAAGTTTAATATTTATCGGCGTTACGTTGACCCCTTCACACGTTCACATTCAAGGACAGGGTCGAACTCAGCCACAAAAATTGGACTCATCGGGGTAGATACATACTACATACTAGGGGGGGAATATCTCATATCTTGGACCCAGCGACGAGGCTCGCACCCCTCGTCTGGCCTCACCAGCACGAGGGGCTCAGCAGAGTCACTGCGAGTCCTTCCACGCTGTTCCATCTTTCCGGGCGTCGTCATGGCGACTGCTCAGCTGTGCGTCGGCCCGTGATCAAGGGATCTGCCCGGCCTAAGCCCGCCAGGAGTCATCGCTGCAATCGTGCTAGCCGATCCTATTCGGAAATCTCTCCCGCTCACTCAACTTGTAAGTTACAACGAGGCAACCCTCCTTTCTCGACGGCGAAAACGAGGACCTCACTAACGACATTCATATCGGGGAAGCGAGTGCTCACCTGGCGTTCGGTTCCCCCTATATCCATGTGGACGTCCCAACGCTCCCATCCTACGGATGCACCCAAATAGGTGGGGTATTCCATTCCTCCAGATCAAGGTGGCAACATTGATGCGGTTGCACCTTGGTACGACACGAGGCGCTGGTCCCCGTACACGTTGCAAATCGCCCATACCTAGGCGTCCCATTGTGCGGCTTCCATCGAACACATGTTTTGACAATGCAATAAGTATATGACTCAATTGACATGCATCAACCGTTTCAAGAAGCTGAGAATCCCCGTCAAACCCTTGATACAGTATTTCATTACGGAGAAAGATCGCCCCTTGCAGCATGCGTGTTGGCTACCACCAGGTCTATTGTTCAATATATCTGTCGATGAATACGACAGTTGCCGAGTCCTGGAGGAGCCAAGTTGTCCCGCTATACCGGCGGCCGACATATACGGTCATCCCGTCTCCAAGTTGACGTTCATATCCCTTTGCGATCGCGATACATGACTCGCTGGTTTCAACCATCCACGGCCCGGGTGTCCAGATCGCCGATAGGAAGGTCTTGGTTTCATGATTCATCAAAACTTGTCGTCACCCCCTCCTTCCATAAAGGAATGCCGCCGGACCATTTCACACGTCTTTATGGGTCGAGCCCATCCAAAGTGAAACGTGCCCTGGGTAATCACTAACTTATCGCCGGGCCTCTCATGCCATCCACCGACTTGTCCCACGCTCCGGACCCAGACCGTTCCAACTTGCAGTGCCATCGTACGTTACGATTATCCGGTCCATCCACCAAGCCGAGTTCCCTAGGCACCGGGTGGCCGCCCATTGTTCATTGAAAAGCAAGCGCGGGGACATGCTACTTTCTATATTCGTACCATTCTTCCCTTGCATTGTTCGGGACCCTAGTAGGTGAGTTGCCTTATCATCCCCCCTTTCGGGGAATTCGAATCCGAGTCGTTGGTAGCGTCGTTTTACCCATCTTGGGGATAATTATCGCGTTTCACTTGATCACACTGCACAGCCCATAGTGCTGGCCGGGGGGAACGTACACTTGCTTCTTTCAGAGTTTAGTATGCAACAGCGGTGCCTGCTGCGCGTCCGTCCTTGCACGTGAAAAGAATCGCGTTGACGCTGGACCTCTGTCATCAGGACCACCATGCCGTGAAATAGATAGCGCCACCCAAGGCTCACCGATGCGATACAATACGACACGACCAGCCCATCAAGCGTGATTCGGAATCAAGACGGTGCCGCCCCGTCTGTTCAAGTTGAACCCGGCTAAACTTGAACTTCTGATATCGCCATCAGTACTTACTACTATCTAGTGACGTGAACCATGGCGGCGCCGCGCCGGAACACCCGGATCAGATAGGACCCGGAGCCAAGCCCAAGCTGTAAACTTCAAGTACGCATCTTGTGCGTCTGTGACTTTACTTAAGCCGGACGTTAGGACCGACACGTCAAGCGTCAAAGCGTCAAGACGCGAACAACGGGCTCCCCAGCTCCGCATCCTCATCGGAATGTTGGACACTAAACACTGGTGCACATCTCTCAGACTCGACACGTCCAACTTGAAAGTGCGCGCGTCAAACTCATTATTCCGTGCCGGTACGTAGTGCTGCTGTGCCAGCGCGATCATCCCGGCGTCTCTCTATTCAGATACAAGTGACGGTCACCGACTTCACGAGGTCCGTCTCATGATACCGTATACAGTACGCTTCCAATAACAAGCATACAGCATTTTGCCGTGTGCGTCGGGCGGCGGGACGGCGGTGGCGTTGACGTTTGACGTTTTTTTGGCGTGCGAAGTACTACCAACCATCGTTCACTCTCAAATTTAGGTGTGGCCGTCATATTGACCCAGTCATTAAACTCTTACTGATAGCCACCCTTTGAGTTGTCACATTGCGTTCGTTTGTCATTCATGCTGATCCAATGTTGAAAGTTGAGCCTCGCGCGGATCCTATTTCACTGTTTAAACGGGGATCGTACGTGAACTGACGCGCGCGTTGTCCTCGGGCCTCCATTCTCCGGGTGAGTGGCGCCTGACACGTACGTTCACGTTGAACCCGTTCAGCTTCACTTGCATTGACCAATACTATACATAATATGCAACATGACGCAGGACGTGGCGCCATTGAAGGCGGAATACATGTCATGCTTTTTTCTCCATTCATTCGCGCATACGTGCAACATGGTCCAATGGGTTTACTATACTCATGCTCAAGCGCTCGCGCAAGGACGACCTTCGCAGTCAAGTTCAACTTTGGCTTGAACTTTTTTTTTCCTAGTTCGACTTGGGACGCACATGACGTGATGCCGCTGCTTTTCGAAATGCAAATGACACACACGTTGTGACTCGGGCGGGGGGCTCTCGAGAGTCGAGATGCGGCCGGCAAGCCTGAGGGCGCCACGATCGTCTAGCCAAGCAACCGATGCGTCACCTGCCCCATGTTCCGAAACCCGCTCTGACAAGGGTGCATTGTACGGTACGATTTCGGAGAGGTGCCTTGTCAACATGAATTCTGCTTTGTACGACCCTCGTTGTCCGTCATTCGCGTTTCAAAAGTTCAACTTCAACGTGCACGTTTTTTTTCTTCTAGAGGAAAAAACCATGACGTGTATGACGTGATTCCCGTCGTTTTCTGAAATCAGACTCTCGTTTGAGTTGAAGCGCGCTCTTGAATGGTATAGCCAAGCGAGCGATTCCGTCGAGATGGTGATCCCAATCCTTACTCATCATGATGTCACACCGCATGCATTGATAGGACTCTGCCAATGAATCACACCATTTGAATTTTGAACGCCCTGGAGGGTCAACGAGACAGGGCCAACGGATCACTCATTTAGCGCTACATAACAATAGACCTCGGACGCCCGGACGTTCCGACTCAAGAGGTCACTTGACCCCGTGGCAGCGTGTGGTTTTAGCCTCCGTGAGTGAGGTGGGTCTGTACCTGTCTGTCTCTTTACCCCACTGAGCACGAGCGACCCTTGGACTAGTCCAAATGGCTCTACTGGATGAGTAGCCCGTTTAAGCGGTCGCACTTTGACAACTGTGACGGACCGCACCCGTCAGGGTGGTGGTGTAACACCAACGAGCTGCGGTGACTCACTGAGAGCCCTGTCAATTGACATTATCATAGGGTCCGATCGTTCATGATGCTTGTACCATACCCGATCGAGCTCATCTGCGGACTCTTCTGTCAAGAGGGTCCGTCGGGAGCGTATGCGTCTTTGTCAGACGACGGCGGCGTTAGAGTACGCTACAAGTTGTCGCGTACCTAGCGTCTGGCGTATGTATGTCCTTAGACTAGACCATCTTTGGATATCCAGACAATGCAGCGCAAATGGTCCCGGTCAAGCGTCTCCGCGGGACAAGGTGAAGACGCGGCGTTCAGAGTTGTGATCCGTGCTAAAACGTCGCATCGTCCCTGTCGGAAACCAAAACGACCCGCATCTCGCATGCTCAACGGCCGCCCCGTCTTCCGAATGCAACGTCCAACGTTCATGTTCTCCATTGCATCGCAGGATTCAAACGAGCGTGCGGGTTACTACGGAAAAAAAAGACGGCATAAACAAGAAAAAAAAGCTAGTCGTACGTCGTGACATCCATCTAGTCTAATCGAGAGGGGAAAAAAATTTAACCACTCCATCGCCAGTCAGCCTGCGAGCATGGTATGACAAGGAGAAACGCGACAAGTCATGCATGGTCATCGTTTACTTGCCACCAGTGGTGCCAAGACCCATCGTTGACTTGAAGGTATCATAGATCCACCATTGGAAGCCTTAAAAGCGTATTAGACCGAATGCCATTGAGCGTCATGGACAGTACTCACCCGTCAAGGTACCAATCATGATCACACGGGTACCAAGACCCTTTGTGCAAAGCGTAAACGCACCCGTCTCGGACGCAATCTGACCAATACCCTTGCCCTTGTTCGCAGGTTTACCCATGAGCGACACGACCGTGTCGGCCGGATGTGATACGACGGCACAAACGACACCCGCAAGGTACCCAGACGCGAACGTAACCCCAAGTTGCGTCGTCTTGGAATAACTCTCCTTGGGTTGCGTCAAGTAGTGCGTGTAAAACACTTGCACAATCTTTTCAAAGAAGAAGAACTTGGCCATCGTGTAGGGAATCTAGAACAAAACGCGATCGGACTGAACCCATGCTACACGAGACGATCGAGCATCAAACCTCACCTGACGCGACCAAAGAGGAACGAGCGACCCGAACGGATACCGCGTCTCGATTCTGTTCCTGCTCATCTGACTCAACGCAGCGCCAAACGCAGTCGGGAACGTGCCACTCGGACTGGTTTGAATCTTGACCTTGGTCATCTCGAACGGACAGAGGGCGAGATCGGCAAAGACCTCTGCCGAGGCGGAACCTGCGAGCCAAATGGCGGGCTTGTATTGATTGGACATCTCTTCGCCGGCCAAGTTCATGTACATGTCCTTGAACACTTCGTAGAGACCGTATTTGAACAGGCCTTGGAGGGAGTAGCCGACAAAGGTGGGGCCAACGCCTTTCCAGATACCGGTTTGACCTTCTTCGCGGACGAGCGTGGCAAGACCCGAGGTGAGACCTTTGTATTTAGCGGGGTTCACCTGAGTGGGGTTGGGTTTGGGAATGGTCGTTGGGAAAGGTAGAGGGTTGGACATACCTGCATGTTACATTTGGCCACATCGAGAGGTGTGATACCGGCGTGCGTGACACCACAAGCGAGCACACCGCCGAGCATGCACTTGGAATAGTAGGAAGCGTCATGAGGAACGGGGCCAAGGTATCTAGTCAAAAATAAACCTCAGCGCTCGGTGCAGTGGCAGGACGAAACCAAGAAGATAACCAACCTTGCATCCCACTTTCCAGACGGTGCCAGGTGTGCCATGGGTAAATAATCGTCGAGTCTAGAGGGCAAGTCTATGGAAAAAAAGACTGGACCAGACGAGGGCCGTAGAGGGTCGTTAAAGTACGGAACTTGGAAGAGCGTGAGCTGTCGAGAGGCCTTTTGCGGGATTCGTGAGCACAGCAAACAGCCAACCACAACACGCGCGACCCGCGGCTCGAATCGGAACACACTCCGAGTGAGTCTTTTGTGCTGGCCTGCCTCTCGGAAGGCTGACACAGGCTACAAACGACGTCTTACTGGCTGCTGCAACCGCTGCTTCAGTAGTAGTAGTTGGGAGACACGGCACTCGCCACTGACGGCTTCTCAGTGTTGCTCTTCGGACTGGCACAGTGAGATCTGTACAAGTGACTCGGTGTGTGACCGAGACTCGACGTTTCGATCGATGTCTGATTGCGAGCTCAATCAATACCAGTACACATCCTTCTGGCAGGAGTAGCATTCTTCCGATTCAACATCGTCATCTTACTGATCAAATGGTATGACTAATGCACCATTCATACATGCTTAGCAGAAAGTGATGACGAGATATGGGGGAGTGAAGAGCTGTATAGGGTAACGATGTGGCGTGCATATGGGACACAGATCGAGATCAAGACATTAGATACACTAGCGTACATGGGACATATCTTCTATATCTCGTCTGCCGTTGGCCAGGTATCGACTTGTGAAAAATCAAACACCTTGATTGCACTACCACCTGCCGTGGTATGCAGGCATATCTGACCAGCATAGGGATCATAGTCCATGATCACTTGGTCAAATGGGTTCGGAAACCGTAGAGCGTGGAGGTATCTTGTGGTCTTGGTCGCGCCGCTGTCACGACCGAACAGGTCGTATTCGAGCGCTGCAATGATCCATTTGGAGCCCTTCTCAGTCAAGTAAAATACCCGACTGGTGCCACTGAAACAAGGGCGATGGGGGTAAAATGGGGGGTGGATAAGGCGACCAAGCGGTTGGAACGCGATGGTGCCAGCCTCGTGGTCACGGGCAACATGTGTAGTGCTAAGGCGGAGGGTGCCATATCTGGGAAGGGGGGTACGGGGACGAGAGGGCTCATACATATCCACGTAGATGGTGATAAGTGCATCTTGCGTGGAGGAGTCGAGGACCGTATCACGGAGTAGGGTACCGCCTACCTGTATGTCAGGAATGACACCGTGGTGGGAGGGGGTGAGAGGAGTCGAGGCAAGGGTCAAATGGGAATGGGTATGCGGAGTGGGAAGTGTAAACGCCTGGAAGAACGCGTGCCATCCGGCTGCTCTGCTGTAGAACGAGTTGGCCAAGATCAGGTGCGTCGACGTCGAGATGCACATGGGCTTGTTGCAATCATCAAGCCCCAGTTCTGTCATCTATGTCACAGATGATAAACATCAATACGCCAGATTGGAATGTGTCAACAAGGAGGACGGACCAACCTTGGTTTGCGAGGCAAGGGTAAAAGAAGGAAGAATGAACTGTGTGCGTGTATGCACGTCCAAGACGATGAGACGCCAGTCGGCGTTGAAATCTTGGCCAACTACACCCTGAATAGCGATCACACGAGGGCCAAGGTCAACGGCTTTGACGATGAACATGCTATGTTCGAACTGGTGAAGAAGATCCAGAGTCAGCTCTGATTGCTCTCCCGCATTCAACAAATACACAGAACTAGTAATGACGTTAGTGTAACCTCCAAATCGCGTTAAATCTTAAATCTCACATTCTCCACATTTCCTCCGTTCCCTCGCTCAACGTCACACACGTGAACGGGCGACCCTCGACGTCGATGGCGGAGACGCAATGGAACGACCTCAGGATTCCATGCGTCGGTCGGTAAATGATCCTTGCACCTGAAGACTCGTCGAGGGTCAAGTCATAACAGCGGATTTCGTCTTGGAAAGCGACGACCAGGAACTGCCCAAAGACCAGCCTTGCATCGTGGAGCATACCATTGTAGCGAAACTCTCTCGACTGGAACGTTTGTCTTTTCGCGTGGGCAGTACCGACACGGTGGCCAAATTTTTTATGGATACGAAAACTAGTGATGAGCGCTTTTTCCAGATCTTGCATAGACTGCGAGGGGAATGGGCCTGGAGGGCGAACGAACTCGGCTGTGCGATAAGCATCGGCCCATACTTTTCTGTAGCGGGTAGCTTCGTTCAGGTATCGAGAGACCTACACAATTATTAGTTCTACTCAGACCTGATGTATGCTGAATGAGTACACGAAAATTGACACTTACCCTGCGTACTTGCAAGATATCTGGGATATCAATGTGATAGAATATAACGTGCAAAACTTCTAGCAGAAGTCGGTCGAGAGACAAGGCTGTGGGATTTGACATGATTTAGCTCTACGAACGGTTCTGATCAAGCCTGTTGTTGAGATCGTGGTTCCCGCATCGCACGTGACCACGCGTCCATTCGCATTAGTTAAATAACTAATGTCCTTTCGAGTCCATACAGACTGACGTGGGGACCAATCATTATTCACCTGATCCTCATCGCTCTGATCTCATCCAGTGCACTGCACTGTGCTGCCATCACCTGTGGAAGTAGCCTCTCACCAATATCAGGATCCTCTTCAGGCGGGACATTTATCGAGGTGAGAAGGAGTCTGAAGATATTCTGGGTGTTGAGAGGCCCACACTATCAACACCAACTATACGAGTGCCCGCGGAAAACGACACAACAAGGAAGAACGACTTGCCCTCTCACGGTCCCGCTGGGTTATAGGCTGGGTGTCGACTCGTTGGCGCCATGGATTAGTTAGGTCTTGGTCCAAGAGGAGATTGCTCACTCGTAAGACCATCCGAGATGATGAGCAGGACGACAGGTCTCGGGGCAGACTGCATCCATCGTAGGCTCTCTTCGAACACCTGGGTCACCTTCGCGTCTTCGGATTGGCACAGTAAGATCTGTACAAGAGGTATGTGACCAACGGCCCCAGCATGTCAAGACTCGACGTTTCGATCGATGTCGGTATTAGTACACATCCTTCCAGGAGCAGCATTCTTCCGATTCAACATCGTCATCATACTGATCAGTGGTGTGACTGATTCACCACCCCTGTGCATGCTTAGTGGAAAGTGATGACGAGATATGGAGGACACGGCCGGGTAACGCCACTTCACCTGACCCGCGTGGGCCTGCGGAGATCACTGCAGGGCTAGCCCAACTCCGGGACGAATCGTGATGACGCTCGAGTCTTGCGCTTGAGCTGGGTCATCGTAGTGAAGAGCTGTATAGCATAATTATATAGACGATACACCGGCGTACATAGGTCATGTATAACTGCTATATCTCGTCTGCCATTGGCCAGGTATCGACTCGCACAGAAAAATCAAAAACCTTGATCACGCTACCATCTGCCGTGATATGGTGCAAGCATATCTGACCGGCATAGGGATCATAGTCCATGATCACTTGTTCAAGTTGGTTCGGAAACCGTAGAGAAGAGAGGTATCTTGTGGTCTTGGTCGCACCGCTGTCACTACCGAATAGGTCGTATTCGAGCGCTGCAATGATCCAATTGGAGCCTTTCTTGGTCAAGTAAAATACCCGAGTGGTGCCACTGAAACAAGGGCGAGGGCGCCAAACTAGGGGGTGGTTAAAGCGACCAAGCGGTTGGAACGCGATGGTGCCAACCTCGTGGTCACGGGCAACATGTGTAGTGCTAAGGCGGAGGGTGCCATATCTGGGAAGGGGGATACGAGGACGAGAGGGCTCATACATATCCACGCCGATGGTGATAAGTGCATCTTGCGTGGAGGAGTCCAGGACCGTATCATGGAGTAGGGTACCGCCTACCCGTATGTCAGGAATGACACCGTGGTGGGAGGGGGTGAGAGGGGTCGAGGCAAGGGTCAAATGGCAATGGGTATGCGGAATGGGAAGTGCAAACGCTTGGAAGAACGCGTGCCATCCGGCTGCTCTGCTGTAGAACGAGTTGGCCAAGACCAGGTGCGTCGACGTCGAGATGCACATGGGTGTGTCGCAATAATCAAGCCCCAGTTCTGTCATCTATGTCACAGATGTTAAACATCAATACGCTAGATTAATGTGTCAACAAGGAGGACCAACCTTGGTTTGCGAGGCAAGGGTAAAAGAAGGAAGAAGGAACTGTGTGCGTGTATGCACGTCCAAGACGATGAGACGCCAATCAGCGTTGAAATCAGGGCCTACTACACCCTGGATAGCGATCACACGAGGACCAAGGTCAACGGCGTCGACGATGAACGTGCTATGTTCGAACTGGTGAAGAAGATCCAGAGTCAGCTCTGATTGCTCTCCCACATTCAACAAATACACGGAGCTAGTAATGACGTTAGTGTAACCTCCAAATCGCGTTAAATCTCAAACCTCACATTCGTCCCGTTTCCTCCGTTGCCTCGCTCAACGTCGCACATGCAAACGGGCGACCCTCGACGTCGATGGCAGAGGCGCAATAAAACGACCTTAGGATTCCATGCGTCGGTCGGTAAATGATCCTCGCACCTGAAGCCTCGTCGAGGGTCAAGTCATAACAGTGGACTTCGTCTTGGAAAGCGACGACCAGGAACTGCCCATAGACCAGGCTTGCATAGAGGACCCTGTCATTGTAGCGAAACTCTCTCGACTTGAATGTCAGTCTTTCCGCGTGGGCAGTACCGACACCGTGGCGAAGATTTTGATGGATGCGAAAACTAGTGATGAGCGCTTTTTCCAGATCTTGCATAGACTGCGAGGGGAATGGGCCTGGAGGGCAAATGAAGTTGGCTGTGCGATAAGCATCGGCCCATACTTCTCTGTAGTGGGTAGCTTCGTTCAGGTATCGAGAAACCTACACAATTATTAGTTCTACTCAGACCTGATGTACGCTGAATGGGTGCCCGGAAATTGACACTTACCCTGCGTACTTGCAAGATATCTGGGATATCAATGTGATGGAATATAACGTGCAAGACTTCTAGCGGAAGTTGGTCGAGAGACAAGGCTGTGGGATTTGACATGATTTAGCTCTACAAACGGTTCAGACAAGCCTGTTGTTGAGATGGTTCCCTCGTCCCACGTGACCACGCGTCCATTCGCAGTTAAATAAATAACATGTAGTACTACCCCAAGGAAGGAATGTGCGTTATGACCCTGTCCGACTCTAGCTGTCCTTTCAGACTGACGTGGGTACCAATCATTTTTCACCTGATCCTCATCGCTCTGATCTCCTTTAGTGCACTGTACTGTGCTGTCATCACCTGTGGAGGTAACCTCTCACCAATATCAGGATCCTCTTCAGGCGAGACATTTGTCGAGGCGAGAAGGAGTCTGAAGATATTCTGGGCGTTGAGAGGCCCTCTTCCTCGGTGGAAACTGACGACGTTGAGTATACGCTATCAACACCAACTATGTGAGTGCCCGCGAAAAACGACACAACAACAAGGAAGAACGACTTGCCCTCTCACGGTCCCGCTGGGTTATTCGATCACGGAAATCATGCAGTGGCTGGACAGCCTTCCTGTCAGCACCCATCTGCAGCATGTGAATGCGGAACATGTGTGGGGATATACATTTCTCGTTGAGTTTCTGACAAATGCAAGCCATGGCGTTGAACAGCTCTTGGGTGTCGACTAGTTGGCGCCATGAATTAATTAGGTCTTGGTCCAAGAGGAGATTGCTCACTCGCAAGACCGTCCGATATGATGAGCAGGGCGACAGGTCTCGGGGCAGACGTCCCATGCATCCATCGCAGGCTCTCTTCGAACATCTGGGTCACCTTCGCGGCCATCACCCTTTGGCCTGGACATCATGTCAATGTTACAAAGGACACTCGCGTTAGATGAGCTTAAACTGACCTCTCCACATGGTGACCGAATTGAAGATGGACTCGAAATCCTCCCTAGTCTGATATTGATGACTCAAAAAAGCCTCAAAGCCAGGGATGGAATCAAGACCTTACCTTGACACAGGAATGAGTCTGTGCGTGATGTAAGAACCTAACATTTAACCCATCCCATCTGTCATTCGAAGAGAGGATGTCAACAATCCCAGCGAGAGCCGCTCTCGTTTGTGGCCATGAGTGTTGCATCTATGAAATGTCCACAACCAGTGAGCCTCGCAGAGGTACTACACAACGGACGCTACTCACGGAAGCGGTGTCGTCTATCAAGGCAAAGCACTTGGACTGACTAAAGACTGCCATGAACGTCTGCTCACTAGCCAATTCAAACGGAAAAACATACGCCAAACGTTCAAACTGGACGTTTTCACGAGGGCTGAGGGTCATGGGTTGTGTCTGCTTAGGCACCTCGATCCATGCGCCACCACTTGGGCTCGTGTATGGCGGTGGGTCACCCTGATACTTTATTCCTCTCGTCTCGTTGGGCAGAGGTCTGTTGAAGAGAAGGGTTCGAAAGCTAAAGCGCATGATGGTGGTAATGGGAAGAGAAGCTCACGCAGGCTGGTCATGCGGAGAACTAAGCCACGGAAATGGCGTGAGTTTTTGCGGTGTCTTTGGCGAAAGGCTTGGACTCCTCGCCGTCGACACGCCCTCTTGGTAGACCGGCCATCGAGGGGTCGTTGCTGTCGTCTCTGGAACTGGAATAAGCGACTGTGGTGGCTGCTCCAGCTGGAATCGCAAGCTCGAGGCGCACGTCAGCACCTCGTATTCAAAAACCTGTGATGACGGTTAGTCGCATGATCCGTATCACGGGGCGATAACGTACGGCGTGACATTGGCCGTACTTGTCGGAAAGTCGTGCGCCTTCTATAGACGAATGGCTCGTGGTGCCGATATCTGCGTGCCGCGATGACTCCAAGCGCGTGTGGATGGCGTCGTAGACTACTTACGCATTTCGCCCTAGAGAAGTTGACATATTAGTATTTTGCCGGGATCGTCACTATCGAATGAATTACCCAAAGGAAGCCCCGGGCGATGTACAACTGGCCGTAGAACCCGCCATGAACCGGGACTGCGTGAGGAGGGATGTCATTCCCTCTCGTTGGAATCTGGGGAAGGGTCTTGCAGGCGGATGCGACAACAATCAGAGCTTGGGCTTACCCACGACAGCGGCAGTAATGCGTCGTCGGCGACTTCAAAGTGGTGCATGTCGTTACGGGGGAGAATCTAGCAGAGAGCACTTGATAGCAGAGAGGGTGTTCAAGGAGAAGATGATACACCAGGGTTCGAGCCCAACCTGCTTTTGTATTGGCTCAACGCAAGGATTGAACTTGCCCCTTGAAGGGGTTGAGGTTGGTGCGCTCTAGACTGAACTTGTCACAACCCTCAGAATGATCAAGATCAATTCCGACGTTGGTCTTGAAACTGGATGCGTCGTTACTTCGAGATGGAGGTTCATTTCGAGGGCGCATCAACATCATGGAGCCTTTCTGGATGGGGTTGGGGTTACTTCCCACCACACGGCAATGAGGCTCGGCTCAACATTATCTGATTGATCATACTGATACTAGTGTCACTGATAGTGGCAGGGTCGCATGGGGTGGCCACACAACATGAGGTGAGCAGTGACCCGCTTTGCCTGCTGGCCATCGGATGAGCACGGTGTTGTCTCGAACAGGTGACCTGATTTTGGGCGAGTTCCGAGGTGGACTCCTTACGCCGTCGTTCGCTTCATCATGTTCGATATACATAGCAACTTTGGAAATTGGATGGATGGCTTGCAATTCCAAGGGGGTAGAGTGATGTTCGAGAACGTGAGCGGTTAAAGTGTTTCCTGAATCTGGCTGAGTGTTAGTCACCCTGACGATGCTGATCTTTCACAGTTCGAGACCAAGCCATAGCCAGGACAACATTCCATAGGAACTCATTCTCGTCGGGCTTTCGGGCTTTGGTGGGCTCTGGCCAGTTCCGGCGAGAACCCACCGAAGGTCCCTGGAATTTCGCGCCGGCAGTGGGACTTGTCACTACGTCCTTACAGTAACTCGGTTCTGTACAAGGCCACACGTGTTGGAAACGAGGCTCAAAAGAATGGCATGATGTTGGCACGAGGTAAGCTTTATCCGACTAATCGAACCGATATGAACGTAACAAATGGATGGAATTGGAACTTTTGCTACAGAATAGCTCCTTTTCCGGGCTTTCTCCGAAACGTTCTTGCTGCTCGCAGCGTGTCGGCCGGGTCCTACCGGTAATGAGTTGTTGGATGAATTTGTCACAGCCTGGTGTTCTCGACCCAATCTCCACTTAAATTGCGACCTTGCGAACTGCATACGCATACCTTGCTCCTTTTCGCTCTTCCGAGCCATCTAGCGAGTTCCGACCTTTGTCTTTCTCGTCAGTCGACGTAACCCCCAAAGTTCAAGTCTATTCATTCCGCGTGGCGACCATGTCGCTCGCATCCCCGCAAGTTATGAGCGTGAGTGATCTTATAGCGTCTCACACAGTCAATCAGTTCACTGAGATTATGCGTCCGGGACATCAGGCAGACGAGCGGGGCTTCGAAGCGGAATTCGAGAGACATATCAACGACTTTGTTATTCACGACTATGAGACGAACATGCCACTCAGACTCATAGACACGTATACCGGACTCATCCTCAAGCGATCAGACATCACTTCGTTTCTCAAAAGAAGACAAGATTATCGTGCCAAACTCGGAGATGCTATCCGAGAACCTTTAGGTCCGGTCGATCCGGAACATCCTTCCCTGCGCCTGAGCAAACATTTGGAAACCTTCATTGCAGAGTACTTGGCGTTCGCCATGTTCTCGCATCGGTGGGGAGATCGGGAACTTACTATCGACGACGTCAGGAAAGCGACCAACGGCATCTACTCCATTGTTGAGCCTCCTCCTCACCTTCGCGGGAAACTAGCAGACGACTTTTTGGAGGGAGCAAAGAAGCTTCAAGAGTTTTGTTGCGTGGCGGCCAAGTGCGGCTATCGCTGGGCGTGGTCCGACACATGTTGTATCGACGAGCAAATTTACGGCGAGAAATCAGAATCCCTCAACTCCATGTACCTATGGTATCACAGCAGTGATCTGACCATCGTTTACCTTGGGGATGTCGATGATCTTGAACAGGAGCGTTTATCCGCCGGAGGCAGCGATTGCTGGTTTGACGATGTAGAGATCCAGCAGCCCTTTACCCATTCCTATCCATATCCACCGGAAGCATCCAACGCCGTCACAACTCTCCACGACTGCTGTCGGCAGGGATCACCTCTCCAACTCGAATCTATGCGACCGGATACCCAAGTCGAGGCCGCGCACCTGGAAGACCATCTCATGCTCAACTTCCCCACCGAGCCCGGTTGCGTCGTTCGCGGCAAATACCGCAACGTACCCATTTGGGTCACAAGGGGATGGACGTTGCAGGAGATGCTCGCGTCCAAACGTCTTCGGTTTTACAGCAAGCGGTGGACTTTACTAGAGGAGGCTGTGGATCGTGACACCGACGAAGAAGAGGACAAAATTTCCGTCTCTTCGTTCAAGCACAGAGCGCGGATCGTAGATCATCGCGTCAGCCCCAACTGGTCAGCTGCACTAGAGAGAACGACGGAAGTCCCTGCACAAGACCTAGTCAAGTTCGAGGCTGGGGCGAGGGACGTGAGGACGAGGTTGCGCTGGGCTGCGAGGAGGTCGACGACAAAAGTGGAAGACATGGCGTACTGCCTCCTTGGTATCTTCGACGTCACCTTGCCAGCCATGTACGGGGAAGGACACCGTGCATTCTTCCGGCTGCAGGAGGAGCTCATGAAACGCACTGCTGATTCGTCCCTCTTTGACTGGTGTGGCCGTCATTCCCCCATCAACTCCTTCCTCGCGTATGAAGCAGAATGCTTCGTCGAACCCAACCTTCCTTCCCTCCACATCGCCGACTCGGGCGAGTTCACATTCCGGATGATCCTGGACATTTTCCGCGCGATCTTTGGAACCTTTACGAGCGGCTTTTTGGCTGCGATCAGAGAAGTAAACGGGAGGATCCTGCACACCATCAAGTCGACGTCACCCGGCCACACCATCATCAACGGAGAGCTCAATCTCCCTCTGTTTGAGCACCGAGTCAATTCCTGCGAGCGCCTGGAAAGCGCTCCAGGAGACCCCTACTTTCATTACAAGCTCGAGGTCGATGGCCTCAAACACACTCACCTCACGCTCAGGTCGCACATGCCTAGTCTGATCAAGTACACGAAACAATACTACTTGTGTCGTGTGTGGAGTCGGCATACGCACAATGTGTTTCAGATCTTGCTCGAGCTCATCGAGTACGCCCTCAAAGAGAAATGGGGCAAGTTTTGGGACCGTCTCGGTGATAATACCGATTCGGCATCAGCACCGTCCGATTGTAAGTGACATCTCTACAACTATTGGGGATGAGGACGTTCGCTGACCGTAGCCAAGCATGGACCATCATCGGAGGCGAAGATGACAAACCAGACGAATCCGATTTGAAACTGCTAGAAGAGATGCAAAATAAACGCAGACAAGTGCTCGAGTTTTTCCAGCACCCGTTTCCGGTGTTTTTGGTGCGCGCCAAGGATGGGCGGCGGGTGAGGGTGACGACGGCGAACCGGGTGGTGTCGGATTATGTCGGATTTGATTTTAAGATGCCTGTGGTGACGCGGTTTGTTTTGTAGATCGTGATGAAGGTGTAGCTTTTTCGTGACGATGATCGTGTCAGTGAACTCGGATGCACTGTGCGAGGATCTTATGTGTCGACTTTTTCAGTGGTTGATTGCAAACGTCGTAGCTCGACCTTCCATGTGAACAGCTTCATCGAGCATTGCTAGTGAGAGTGAAGCTATCGCATCTACGTGTATTATCAAATTGTGTGTACTATTGCGAGTCTCCAGCATCATGGTATGCAGTCCAACGGAACAAAAAAAAATCTTGCCAGGATGGATCCCATCAACACGCGTTCAACACGAATTGACCCTCGTCTGTCACCGTAAGTTCAACCCTTAAATTCTCCCGATCCTCTTCCACCTCGCACTGCGACAACGCGTTGGCAAGACTCCCCGTAGACGAAGCCACCAAAAGGTCCATCAAATTCGTCGGATCGAGCGCGACTCGGACAATATGAATGGTACTCGTACCGATGCCAGTGCCGGTGCCAATGCCTCGCGGCATCTGCAGTGGGTCACGAATCCCCGGGCGAGTCGATCCCGGCCCGGGTTTCCGACCTTGCCAGTGCCAGCAGTCAGCCAACCTAGCCTTGGCTTGCATCAACGCAAACATGCCCGACGCTGCAGTGACGCCCGTCACGAGCGTAATGGCCGCGAGCGATATGCTGTGCGTGCGTGGATGAAACCGCCATCCGACAGTGTGTACGTACATGGTGCCGTTGAATGGGATGGTCATGTCTTCGGGAAGGTGGTGGTGGCCCGTGCCAGTGTGTGTGAGGGTGTAGGTTGCGACGGCGCGTTCTCTCTGTTGCAAGACCAAGGTGGTGAGTTGTGAGCAGTACAGCATTGGAGAGGCTTGCGGAGCCCAGATACTCGATGATGCCTCGTAGATAGTGTTCCTGCCTTGACCGTCAGCAAGAGTACTCGAAACCAGTGTGCGACAGGTTTTGCCTACCAAAACGAACGTGATATTGTGGTGATCTATGCTGATGATGTCGTCCGCCATCGAGTTCGAGTACGGTCCTTGGGCAAGAAAATATGCTTTCCAAATTTCCAGACCTGGGAGCAAGACAAAATGCCAAGCGTCCTTTGGAAGTTGTGCCTGTGCATGAATCTTGCTGACGTTTCCGGTTCCATTCTCGTTGTATTGCACTTCCACAGTGGTCATCGTTGGTGTGACTTGGCAGATCGTGTGTAGGTTCCGCTTGACCACAGCAAAGTAGTCTGTATAATTCGAGTTACTCATCGGCTGCATAAGGACCACTGGTCGTAGCACAGAGTTTTTCAAGTTAGACCGCGCAATCCGGCAGCCACGGAAACACTCACGGAAAGACTGATTCGACGGCCCGGAAAAATCTTGGTAAAAGCACACGGAGGTTGCCAAGAGCCCAGTCGTGACAAATCTTCTACTATGACTGTGGTCAATGATATCCACCTCCCCTGTATCTACATAAAGTCACGGTGTCAGAAACCATGTTGCTAAGCGTCGGAGGGACTGACAGTATTCTGCGTTTGCGGAACAGTTCGTACTCCAGGACCATGTTTGGAGACTGTAATCAAGTCGGCGCCCTGAGGGAGTCTCGAACGTCCTTTTTATTGAAGCAGTGTTGTTCAGGGTGATAGTCGGAGAATGCGACATCGTACAGGATACGTTTGCTGTATATCCCTGCTGCACGAGTGTATATGTCCAGGAAAGGCCCTTGTACTTCTCATGCAGACCTTGAAAAGTGAGGGAAGCCTCGGCCTGTTTAGGTCCGAGTCGGGTGTTGATGTAAATCGCGGGAAGGACCCCTCCTTGTTACACTTGTCATCTCTCTTTGATGCCATGAATCAATAGAATCCATACTTGCCTGTCGAAGAATTAAATGAGTTGAAATAACTAGGGTGTCTGGTATCGATGGAAGCCATCGCAGCCGATCTTCCTGCCTTGCGTATGTCATCCATTAACGACAACGCTACTGAGAAGTCAGGATGATTTCACGATTTTCATACATAGTTAGCTCACAGAGAGTAATATTTTCTGGGGATAGAGAGTAATTCTGGGCTATCGGGTGAATGGGCGGAAGATTCCTTAGATTTTCGGTATACTTGGATACGGCAGGGTTGAGAAAGTCAAGCTCCTGTCCGGTGCCGGTGAACGTTTGAACTACGCTTTCGGGCGTCAACAGAGTCGACCATCTGCAAGTCCAACGATGTCAAGGCTCAACATGATGCCATGTTACTAGCAATTTCACGTACGCTGTTGTCAGAAAATTAATCACGACTACCCACAGTCCGGATAAGAGTGTCCACTGCAGATGGCGGCGAGGTCGGAGGAAGAGGGAAACTCTGGCGAGCTGGATCCATGCTGTCACCGTCGACAACCGAGTCTCGCGAGAAAGACGATGTGTTAGCGCATGTTGAGCGGTGATACCCAAAAGGCTGTCTAGTTTGTAAGTCTCATCCGCACAGTTTGCTATGAGCAAGGGACTTACAATGATACAATCATTCCTAGTACTGTGGAGATGACCGTAATAGACATGTTCGTCTCGCTTGGGCTCTCCCGAGTGCAGCGAGCCAAGTCATCTGGAAGCGTGATGGTCTTGTTGACGATCATGACCCCGACGAAGGCCCACATGAGACCACAAAGAGACGTCTGAACGAAAATGGCCACGATAGTGACCCATGTACGGGAGAAAGCACAAAAAAGGGGGCGAGGTGCATGAAATTTCTCCAACAGTGGAGCGTGATCCTTGCCCTCCAAGTTGAACATGAGAGTGAACAGAGCGTACGCACGAATGACCTTTGGATGGCTCGCAAACCTTAAGTATGAAAACCAACATGCGCGACGGGCGCAACGCCTGTGGCGCTCATAGTCGATGCTCGAAGTTCATCACACGTAACAGTCTGATGAGTCCTTGGCACGATCGGTGAGCACTGGACCTGATTGGTTGGTCACTTCACAAATAAGGGGACTACCTGATGCCTACACTCAAAAGAAGAAAAATTGTCGAGCAAATTTCCACATCCATTGTGTCTCGGCAGACCGATGCTCGCCAGACTCGCCACCACTTCCCAGGTGACATGCAGCGCGACGAAACGGGTTTCGCGGGTACGGGTAGTACCGGTATGGCAGCCATAAAAATAGAAACCCGAGTGTGAGTTTGTTTGAGTTCCCTTGGAATCCTATGCCTTGGTGTTTGGATTCATAAACACTCCGTGATAGCCCTTAGTTGCGATACACAGAAGAGAAGACCAGCATCTAGATGACTAGCAGTTATCTTATTCAATGGCAGCCTGTATCGTGATAATGATGGTCAACAAACCTAATTATGCTTCAATCAACCCGCAGTGTGCCCTGACACTGTGGGGAGTCCTTCACCAACATTTCTAAGCGGCAATCCACAACTCGAGTACAAACCCCCCAAGTTCCACTCTTGATCTGTCCTGGTTTTTCAACGCGCCCGAGTTTACTGAGCAGAGTCTCTTTTCGGGTGGACACTGGCGCGTATCAATGTTGAACTAACGACGCTGCGCGCGTGCGTTCTTTCAAACGAATAAAGTCAATTAAGGATCTTGAAAAGAACGAGCCCGAGCTCTATCTCATGGATAACATAATCACCTCGCTTCTGATCCCGGGCTCCATTTAGTGAACAACCTTACCGTCCTCAGTCTGCGCATGTCGGTGAGTCTCCTTCATGACGCCGAAATGTTTGGAGTGAGTGGCTGGTTCGGCCAAGAGACCGGAACGTGCCCCACGGCGTACCGGGAGGGCCAAGGCCACTGAGGAAACTAATGCATATCAGCTCCTAAAGAAAGCGTTGGCACCGAGCTTTACCCACCTGTTGCAAAGGCTATAGTAACGACACGGCAAGAATCTGAATACGAGCAACATTCCAAGGCGAGCGTTCACGCAACACGAACCAACGTATCGAAGGCGCAGCGCAAGGCCGTGACTCTCGTATTGGTTTCGGTCCTCTTTGTATACGGCATGTCAACGTGTGGTGGAGAGAGCGAAGGCACGAAGTCGCCAGTTGGGGTGAGCACATTCGGTACGGGAGCATCGAGGGGGACCTCTTCGATATGGTGCCAGACACCTCCCGGGACGCTGTCTCGCTGAAAGAAACGGACGTCTTGACCAAATTATGTCAATCCATATGTGACTAGGCCACTGCGAGGAGGTACGGTGATGAGTTAGAATACGCTGATGGACACGCGGAACATGTTGGTCCAGCACCGATGATGGTGACCATTTGATACTCACTCGCTATGCTAACTGGGACGTCCAATGCATCGGCGTTTGAATCGGAAACGGGGATCCACGTGCACACCGTTCATTTGCTTCAGAGGTATGTCCTTGGGGGCGGCCTCGTCCGTTTAGGAGCACGAGCTATTGCTCGGTTTTGGGCCTTCGGCCCAAAATGCCACGCGATACTAAATCCTAGTTTCTGGGGACCATGTCAATCCTAGTTTTTTAGTTTTTATATGGTACTACTTGAGTAACACTGTGATTCTACTTAAATTAAAGTATGGTGAACAAAAAATGTATATATCAAATGGTCAAACCATCGTTGACGTGGGGGCACAGTGGTAGTGGTGGTGGTGATGATGGCCCGGCGTCATTATCGTTATCATTTCGGTGGCATGGTGCCACCGTGCTGTCATCGTCGTCGTCGTCATCATCACGTGCGGTGGTGGTGACACGGCATCGTCATTGTTGTTCGGTGGCACAGGTGGTGCCACCGTGCTGTCATCGTTGATGCACGGGCACAATGGTGGTGGTGGTGGTGATGCCACAGCATCGTCATCGTCATCTTGCCGTGCGGTGGTGGCGACACGTGTTGATGTGCCAGCACGATGGTGGTGACAGGGCATCGTCATCGTTGTTGTTGATGTGCAGACATGGTGGTGGTGGTGGTGATGGCATGGCGTCGTTGTCGTTGTTTCGGTGGCACAGGTGGTGCCACCGTGCCGTCGTCATCGTCTTGCCGCGCGGTGGTGGCGACACGGCATCGTCATCGTCATTGTTGACGTGCCAGCGCAATGGCAGTGGTGGTGATGGCATCATCATTGTCGCGCAATGGTGGTGGTAGTGGTGATAGCGGGTTGTTGTTGTTGTCGCCATTTCGGTGGCACGGGTGGTGCCAGTGCCATCGTCGTCGTCGACATGGGGGCGCGGTGGTGGTGGTGGTGACACGGCGGCGGTGTCATTTGTTGACGATGGGGGCGCGTGCCACAGCGGCGGCAGCATCGTCGTCGTCGTTTCGGTGCATTGACGTGGGGGTGCAGTCACGGTGGTGGTGGTGGTGACACGGCGTTGTCGTCGTCATCGTCATCGTCGTTTCAGTGGCACGGGTGGTGCCACTGTGCCGTTGTCGTCGTTGACCGTGGGGGCGCGTGGTAGCACGGCCGTCGTTTCGGTGGTGCCACCATGTCATCGTCGTCGACGTGGGGGCGGGATGGTGGTGGTGGTGGTGGTGACACGGCGTCGTCGTCGTCGTTGAGGTGGCGCGGGTGCCACGGTGGCGGCGTCTCGTCGGCGTCATTGATTTCGGTGGCATGTGCCGTCGTTGTTGACGTGCGGATGGGTAGTGGTGGTGATGGCACGGCGGCATCGTCGTCATCGACGTCGGAGCACAGTGGTGGTGGTGGTGGTGGTGGTGGTAATGGCACAGCATCCGCGTCGTTGTCCTCAGCGCGTCGCTGTCCTTGGTGCGTCGTTCCCACCACATCGTTGTCCGTTGCATCGTTGTCCATGCCGTGTCGTTGTCCTCGGTGCGTCCGTCTTCGAGCGGCTGATGGTGGGGGTGCGTGGAGGTGCGATGTAACTCGAGTGTACTTTGGGTGTGGCCATTTGTTTGGTCAAGTTTCCTGCGGTGCGTTAGCGAGCCACATGGTTTTTTCAATTTTGACGACGGCAAACGACACAACTGACGCAGCCGAAATAGGCGTCGCCAAGGTTTGGCCTCCGCCGTCGACCGTTCACTTTTTAGACTAGGTCGTTTTACCCAGGTGGTATTGTGCCTTCGGCACAAATGAATCTCAATTTCTACTGTTTGTTGTGTGTGCATGACAAGAAAAGAAATCCACATGGTAAATAAATGAAATACATGAAATACTTGTCAGGAACATGAAATACTCATTGAAACTCATCCACGCCCCCAAAACACCTGTCCAGATGTCATTTCACCCAGTGCGCCCCTGTCATCCTAGTTTTTAAACTCAGCCTATGTTGGATGAGTGAACCTGGGTTGAAAGTATGGAGAATTTTTGATGGCTTCTTGAGAGAGTGTTGACCTTGGTAGGTGTCTGGTCCCTTGCAGTGATTCCCCTCTATGGAAGATGGGGTGGGTGAGCTTGTGAGCCCACCTCAATTGCCATAGAGGGGAATCACTGCAAGGACCAGACACCTACCAAGGTCAACACTCTCTCAAGAAGCCATCAAAAATTCTCAATACTTTCCAGGCTTGTTTAAGTAACCCGCCTTGTGCAACCTGCCTTGTGTGTCCTGCCCACTGCATTGTGTAAACTTGCCAGGCTGCCTCAAGCAACCTGCCTTGTGCAACCTGCCTTGTGTGTCATGCACCCACATCATGTGTAAATTGTGTATGTAGAGGGATTGCAGTGTGCTTGACTGACTGTGACTGTGCTTACTAATCATGTGTGACTGACGCTGACTAACGGTGGCTGCGCCTATTAACGGAGAACTGACCTGGCAGTCTCGCGCGCGCACGACAAAAAAGGAAATACACGTGGTAAAATACGCGACACCCGAAACACTCGAAACACTCGAACAGACTGAATACCAGCCGAAACACCCGAAAAAAGCGTCGAGTAAGTTTCTCCCCCCGACGTTCGCCATTAACTTTATGATTAAGATCACCGTCGGGAGTACCGTCCTCCAAAAACGAGCCCATCGTTTATCCAGTCTGTCCCACAATTGGCGACTGTACGCGCTCATCCCGAAGCTGCTTCGTCGCCATCGGTTCCAAGTCCAAGTCGCGTTGGCGGACAGTCTCGCGGTCTTGTGGGAGGTGTTGGCTGTACTCATGGGGGCAGGCTCCATGGCGTCCTTGTTCCCAAGGACTTCCGCTGCATAACACGCTCAATTGGGATCCATGCTTACACCGGCAATTGCGTTGGTTGGCAGTCGATCACATTTTGTGGCCAGCTGCAGAGACACAAGGATGAACGAACGAGCGAATGGAACTGGATTTAGGTTCTATGATACAAAAAACTATGGTGTACGAGTATAAGAAGGATTTAACTATACCTCCAAGATGGTCGCCCGGTCAAGCCCATGAGTCTTGTGAGACGGACGATGCGATCCAAGGACAGCTGTCTTGGAAGTTTGGTGAGGGGCGACGTGGTGGGAATGAGGGTTGCTCGCACTACCTGTGATCAACGGAACACTCACCAAGTTGCGAAACGCCGGTACTAGTAGACAGCGGAAATGCGGACGAAGAGAAACCGAGCTTAAGGGGGTTGTTCAAATGCCCAGGGCGTACGCATGTTAAATGCCAGTGGCTGCTGTGAGACGGTTGGGTGGTGTCTGAGACAGAACACGAACGTTGGATTCGTGGATTTCTGGGGTCAGCGATGATCAAAAGTGATTTTCGATGGTCCCAAAACTTCGTCATAGTCGTGAGCCCATCACAATTTGAGTGAACGGTTCCACACTAGCTCCGACCAGGGCCACCAGGTCCACCGCGTACTGCTTTGTCCACTGCCACCGATTGCCTCTTTGCCGCTACTGTCAGTGTCACCCAGAAAGCTTTAATTACAACGACACAGATTGTCAGAAATCCACCCGAGACCAGGTTGCTTTGTACGTCTTATTTTCTATCTTATTCAGTAAAGTGTGGGTGGACAATACCCAAATTGTAGGCCAACACCCACGTCACTGCCTCCGTGTGGCAGCGCAGCGTTCCCCTGTTTTTTGTTCCTTTCACAGCTCGGTCTTAGGTTGTCGTAAAATATGAGGTCGGTCCATCATTCCCCTCCGCCTCCGCCTTTCCTCCATGATTTCTTCGACCGTGTTATAATTGGGCCAGTTTCGACTCCTGGACAGCAATCTCGTTGCGCAGCGGTCTCGTCTTTTTCACCATGGTTGCGCATACACTATGGCTTGGATTACTTATTCTACACTCTCTTTTAGTCGAGGCACTCGGTGTGCCTAACCCTGTAGTGCCGGCTGCTGGACAGTCTATCAATCTAAAACGACGCTCTCCACCCGTGCGCAATGAAACGGAATGGGCGCGATGGGCAAAAAGTCATCGAGATGCGGTCATTGCAAAGTACGGATTACGGTCCAACGACAAGAGGGCGGTCGGAGAAAACCTGTAAGTCTCTCGATCGAATCTCGGGTTTGCACGTCGCTGATGTGCCGTCCAGCATCGTGAACCAGGGGTTTGACGCCGGGTGAGAACATTTGGTGACATGCAAGCTGATCTGATCTCACTTTTCCAGTTTTTACGGTACATTGGCTATCGGTACGCCACCGTATCCTTTCGACGTCTTTCTGGACACTGGCTCTTCGTACGTCGCCTCACGAGCGTGAGGTACACCAGTATACTTAGTAGTAGTTCACTTTAGGGACCTTTGGATCGCGTCGTCAAACTGTGACTCAACGTGTGCGGGAACGGGAAACTATAATTCTGCAAAATCCTCAACGTTCAAGCCTCTCAACCGTGGTCTCAACATTACCTATATCAGTGGTGACGCAATAGGCACACTAGTTGAGGATGTCGTGCAGATGGCTGGATTCACCGTGCCGAATCAACAATTTGGTATGTTGATGTTCTCCTTCATCGAGGTTGAGACGACGTTCAACTACTTTCCAGGATCTGTAACCTCGACATCACCCAACTTTTTACAGAACCCTGTGATGGGCCTGATTGGTCTTGGGTGGCAATCATTGTCGTTTTCGGGTGCAATGCCATTTTGGCAGGCACTTGCTAGTCGGGGTTCCTGGGACTCACCATTGATGGCTTTTCAACTGACACGGTACGTTGCCGCACTGTACCTGGCGAACCGACCTTGATGCATCTAACCCAAGGTACGCCAATGCTTCGAATGCCGGCGATTTGGAGCCCGGGGGGTCGTTTACTATGGGTAGGGTCATTTGCACATCAAGAGACGCTCCACTTACCTTTCCATAACAAGGTTATGTCAATGAAAGCTTGTACACGGGCAACATTGACTATCGAAATATCCCAAACGGACAAGCTTCATACTGGGTGCAGGAAATAACGTGTAAGTCCGACTGCAAGCAATGCCTTACGGGTCATCTCATGCACCTTGTCTGGTAGCTATGACCGTGCAAGGGAAATTTATATCCCTACCTGGTGGTTCTGCATCCTACGCCGCGATCGACACTGGTACGACACTTGTGGCTGGCCCCGCCTCGGGTATAGCAGCCATCTACGCTCAGATTCCTGGTTCGTCCCCTGGGACTGGACAATGGGAAGGGTTTTATAGCTACCGTAACCCTATATTCTTTCGTACAATAGATCAAGACTGATGATCGTTATAGCATGCACCCACGAGGTCACTGTCGAGATATCGTTTGGTGGACCTAGCTGGGCAATCAGCCCCGCAGACTTTCAATTCCAACCAGTCGGTCCTTCTTCCGATTATTGCTACGGCGCATTTCATTCTATCCCTACGTCACCCAATGTGCCGCAGTGGATCATTGGTGATACGTTTTTAGTCAGTACATTCATATTCCTGCTGCGTCTCCATACCTGATGTGCATCAGAAAAACGTGTATTCCGTATTTCGATACAGCCCACCCTCTGTAGGGTTTGCGGCCCTGTCACAAACAGCGCTCGCGATGAATGGTGTTAATGCCCTGATCCCCAATGCGACGCTCGGGGCTAGCGTTGCTTCTGCCACTGCCAACGCTGCCTCGATGACAACACGCACCTCCGGTGTCCCAATGCTATCTATTTTTGTAATGCTCTCTTTTGTGGTGTTCTGACAGGCATACTATAGGATGAGAGGTCATTGGACTTTTATGGATGATTATTTATATAATGCTGACTGCCCACGATGATGTACTCAACTAGCTGAAATGTATCATTCGGGCCCTCGAGCCCCACTGTATCCGAATCGTTTGTGGTTGCGGAATACTATATAGTGAACGTGCAGTATTTGCAGAGCCTCAGACTGCGCGAGGCTGCGCAGGTAGTGCCCTACAGCTTTCGATGTGGCGGTATGTTGACCCAATGGTGATCTCGGTGACTATTCTTACACTTCTTCAACATTCAAGCGCTTATTATATGATCTCGTGGTCACCCGGGCCCCACATGTCAAGTGCCAAGCTGGAGCTGTGCACTGCGCATTCGAAACACTTGCTGCGCACACCGACGTCCGCAGCCTGCCTGTGGCCCGGATACCCGTGCTCCCAGGCCCGCTTGGCACTAACGTCGAGTATTTCTAGGGAGCAAACCGCTACTACGCCACTCGTTCCTCCGTTCCTGACCTTTCTGTTATTCTTCTTTTCTCTCATCTATCTCTTGGACCTGCGGTGGTCCGACTCGGAACCCTCACTCAATAAGCTCGACGCGAACGTTTGAATTCGAGATATCGCGCATCCACTCGTCGACAATGATACCCAACCTCGTCTCTGCTGCGTCAGTGCTACTCCTCTGGTTTTCGCTCGAAGCATGCGGCGCACCAACGACCTCGTCAACGCCAGGTGGTCTGACGATACCCCTGCGCATGCGATCCCTCACCAGCGGCCGCAACCTCACCGAACTCGGTCATATTGCCAAGGGCCAACGTGACGCTGTCATGAACAAATACGCGATACAACCGCTGCGTCGGAAGCGGAGCAGTGGTTACAACTTGTACGTTGCTTTCTTACTTGTCGTGGACCTTGGGTGCTGCGGTTAGAGTCGGATGGTTTGTGCTGACGGTTTTCGCCGTGTGTAGGATCGTCGATCAACAATATGATTCTGGGTGCGTGGTTTTCGAGTATTGGCTTTGGAACGTGGTTTTTGCTGACTTGAGCGGCATAGGTACTATGGCTCGCTGGCCATAGGGACGCCTCTTACTTCCTTCAACGTTATCCTAGACACGGGGTCATCGTGAGTGCTGAACTGAGTTTGCCCGTTGGTCGTTCTCAAGACGTACATGTTTGCGTGCAGGGACCTCTGGGTCGTCGGTAGCTCATGTGGTTCCGCCTGCAATGGCCTTAGCATGTTCAACCCGTCCTCGTCGTCAACGTTCAAGAACCTCACGTCGCCGTTCACCATCCAATATGGGTCAGGTGCAGCCGCTGGCTCCATTGGTCAAGACGTTGTTGAGATGGCCGGTTTCTCAGTCTCGAACCAAGGTTTCGGTACGTTGCCATGCGGTTGCGCTCTCGTTGTGACGGGTCTGATTGGATTGCGCGTACACAGCCGTGGTGGATGAGGTGACGGCGAACCTCCTCTCGGCACCTGTATCTGGGCTGTTGGGCTTGGCTTGGGGGGCGATTGCGGCTTCGGGGCAAACGCCGTTCTGGCAAACGCTTGCAAGTAGCGGAGCAATGGATTCAGCATTGTTTGCAGTCCAACTTCGGAGGTACGAAGTGCACTCGAGGGACGCGTCGAGCCGGTTGACTAATACTGGCGTAGATATTCGAATGCCTCGAATCCAAATGCGTTGGAACCCGGAGGCCAAATCTCGCTAGGTGCGTCTGTTCTTGTGATAGTTTTCCGTATGAGCAATATCTGACGGGGAGTGTTCAGGATACACGAACAGTAGCTTATACACGGGTTCGATCGACTACGTTGATATCTCTGGTACACCTTCCTACTGGCTTCTCACTCTTCAATGTGAGTCCCTTGGTCTTTTGTCTGAATACGAAGGACGGCGATGACTGACGAGACACCAACAGCGTTGACGGTCCAAGGTACTGCCATAACGGCCGGCATTGGGGCGACCGCTGCCATCGACACCGGTACGACCAACATTGCCGGGCCCACGGACGCCATCGCAGCCATCTTCGCTCAAATACCCAACTCGTCCCCCGCAACGGGCCAGTGGTCTGGCTATTACCAATACCGTACGTGCCCCTTTCTCTCCCCCGCAGCGTGCACGTGTCACTCCGCATGTACTCACCTCACCTCACAGCCTGTTCCACGACGGTGACAGTCACGTTTTCGTTTGGTGGACAAAGCTGGACGATGAGTCCCGCCGATTTCATGTATACCTCGATCAGCACGACCGAATGTATCGGTGCCTTTTTCGATATCGGTTCGACGGCTGGCAGTTCGACGACGCCCTCATGGATCATTGGCGATGCATTCCTGGTAAGTCTTTGCCGTCCCTATTCCTCGCTCGTTGTGTTTTACGTTTTACTCACCCCACACCAGAAAAACGTCTACTCCGTATTCCGATACAGCCCAGCCTCTGTCGGCTTTGCAGCTCTCTCCGACGTCTCCCTCGCCGAGAATGGCGTCAATGGTGCTGTACCCTCTCCTACGATCGGCAGCGTCGCTGCGGCGGTCAGCAACACGAGCGGTGCTGCGCCCCGCGTCAGCTTCGGTCTCGCACGCGGCGTGGTTCAGGTCATCATGGGCCTGCTCGTGACGATGACGTTGTGGATGCTGTGATCCGTGTTGCTCTGAAGCTTGGGGTTGTATGATGTGCCCCTCCTTTTCGTTGCGATTCCCATGCATTCACTCGATCGAGTGCTGTCACCTTGTTGCCATGGACCGGACTTGCATTCATCTCATATCTAATTTTTATCGTACATGTCAATGCATAAGGCTTTATTTATGGTGGACATTCGAAACGACACGATTGTATTCACTACTATCTAGCACTCCTTTGGGGACGAAGACGAGTATAATATTCACGATTGTACAGTGATGGTACTAACTAACATACACATGGTAAAAAAAAGGATGATGTCGATCCGTTATCCTCGTGGTCCAATGCAACGTCCGATCGGTGTGTACAAGTGACTTGACCATGCCGTTTCCGAGAAAACCAGGAAAAGAGAGGATTTGGCAAGTACCTTGGTGGTATCTCTCGATTCTCAGTCACCCCCCTTCCCACTAATCGTCGAATTCCTCCAAGTCAAGACTGACTTTTTCAAGATCCACCGCCTGAACGACCGCCGCCACGTCCACATCGTCTTCCTCGGCTTGGCTGGCATCCACGACCATACCGTCAACGCAACCGCGTACATCCTCGCCCTCGCCGTGCGCCACATCCAAGAAATCCAAACACGTCCTGAGACACCCGCGCCACCTCACCGGCACCGCCCCGCCCACGTCCACCCCTGCGATCCGACGCTCCCACGAAAACCTCTCCGACGCATGCTTGACAAACACCCGGCCCTTGTGTGCCGGGTTCGGGCACGTCGCTGTCCCCCCGGCGCACGCGTCCTCGCGCGTTATAGTGTCGATCGAGAACCGTTTGCGGGGTCGGACGATACCAGGGATGGCGTTGGTGAGGACGTGGCGGATGTTGGGTGGGATGGACCATTGGTCTGAGAGCGGGAGACCGTAATAGTCCACGATGACCGTATATGACAGGGTCGTTTCCGATGGGGCAAGGAGCAAGCGGAGGCACAACTCTGTGAGCGGGGGCACGCGCGGGAGAGTAAACGTGACGGGGGAAAGGATGGGTTTGGTAGGGCGTGAAAGAGCTTGAGCGCGCAACGAACGCAGGCGCGAGATGGCGTGACGCGATCCAAATGGGCAATGCGTCTCGTGGGCGGGTCCTTCGAGAAATGGGTTTGGGTTGACCAAGAGTTTGTCGATCTTCATGTCGCACATTTGCCAGGGCAAAAATGTCAGCCGGTTGTTGGAGATGTTCAGTTCGTGGAGGTTCGTCAGGCGACAGATATCGGGGGGTATGAAGGTGAGCCTGTTACCCCCTTCAAGAAGTTGTCTATTAGATGAAGAGGATCAAGCGTTATGAAGAGAGATGTCGACATACGAAGACTGAGGACGGTGAGGTTTTTCACTGAAAAGAGTTCAGGAGGAAGCGAGGTGATCATGTTACCCATGAGATAGAGCTTGAGGACGTGTCGTTCTTTTCCAGAATCCTTGATTGATTGTGTTCGTTCGAAAGAACGCGTGCGTGCGGAGTCGAAGGCGGGTTCAGTGCTGATACGCGCCAGCGTCCGCCCCGAGAAAAGACTCTGCTCAGATGACTCGGGCGTATTGAAAAACCCGGCCAGATCAGTGATGGAAGGGGGTATAGACTTGAGTTGTTGACTGCTGCTCAGAAATGATGAACCAACTGGACGCGATAGAGAAACGGGGTTACCTGAGATCAATCTGGCCGATACCCGTGTCGAATGGCTTGCGAAGCGCGTCATCCCAGATGCGTTCTTCCCGATCAATGTACCTCAACGTGCGGTGCGATGGAGGACTCGCGTTGGGAGAGCCGTTGCTCGCGTAGTCGTCTTCCTGCAGAGAACGCGAGAAGGCGGCTACGCGGTCCAAAGCGACGGAATGCGTGAACGTCCCGGGAGTGCAAGGCGGAGAGTCGGCCTTTTTTTCATAATTAGGGGGTCGCTTGATGGCCTTTGTAGAGGCTGCGAATGGGTGCGAGAATGGCGTGCTAATACCAGCGTGAGGTGAATCAAGCGAGTATGGGACGAGACTTGGGCTAGATGGGGGTGACGAGTCGACGGGCCCGTAGATGGGCGACGACGATGGTGTCACGTTCGCTGACGAGGGCGGCGACGAGGACACGCACGAGCCTTGACGATACATGGAAGTAAGAAGCGAGCTCGTTGGGGAGTCGTGTGACTCTCGTTGGTACCTTTCCACTTCAAGATCCCAAGGCCTTTGTTACCAGTCATCACTAGCTCGCACCCACCGACCTTACGCCTTGACTCGTGAATTCAAGGGTTCTGGAAAGCCTTCATTCACGCTGTTATTGTGGGGTTCGTCACCGCGCCGTTGCTCGAGACGAATCTTAGGGTATGGGCGAAAACCACCTTGTTAGTAACATGGCCAGGGTATCACTGCTGCAGCGCTGAGTACTCGCGACTTCGCTCGTCATTAACTCTTTGCAGTGAGCACCCACTGTACTGCAATCTTATCCAGAATATGATCCGAGTTTATCCTGGATGCTGCCCACCTCTGTGCCACTTTCCTGAGGCACGAATATTTTCAACTCGTTCTCCTTTCTTGCATGGTCACCTACTCAGTCTCCGTATCTCCACAGCCGTTCACAGTGTACGCGCTGCCTGTGCCCTCATTGGAGCTGGGTTAGGATATTCACTCGTCAAAGAGGTATGTGTTCAGCAAAAAACTGCATGGGTATGGAGAGTGGAGGTGCTTACACTTTAGCCTTGGTACCTGCAGACACTTCCGAGTACACGAGTAAACGGAAGGATGCCCAAGTCGGCACACACGCCGCACTCACCTCGGGGCCACATATGGATCCACGTTCGGATGAGGCGAAACCTGCGAGTATGATGGAGCTCCTCCCGATACCTGCCATACGAGCGCTGCCAGTGACGCTCTCTGAGATGGAGCTCGGGAATACATACGATAACAAGTAGAAAAACATCAGTGGTATTGGAGCCGAAACGTATGATTTTCATACGTGGAGAGAGGCGAGCGCACCAGCGCCCAATCTATGGAGAACATGCTCAGTATATGTGAACCGATGACTGTACTTGGGGATTAACTCGATGGAGATCTATGGAGGAAGTACTTGGACTGGAAATATGCAATTTCGCTATCTGCAGCGACTAGCTGGAGAAGACAAACATTGAACCACCTCATTCCATGAAGGTGTCGAATGGCAACGGCTCTTTAACACCACAAACTGTGAGCCACTTTCTTATCCTCGCCACCCGTTTGCCTTCTTCCCACTTCTCAAAGTTGGTTGTCGTCTCCGTCCCAGCAGGCTTGGAGTAGATGCAGAGAATAAACCTTGTTCCTCGACTGCCATTTGGCTCTACAATATCAACCGCTATGAAATCCAGGTTCTTCTTCAGTGCCAGAGCGATCACGGTTCGATAAACGACTGAATCGTTGGTGGGCTTTCCTGCCCGCTCTGGATGGATGTGGTTGAAGAGCTGGACCAATTGATGCAAGTCCTCCAAGTCACTGTTACTGGGCTGAATCAGCTATCTAATGGCGGAGAATGTAAGCGAAAACAAACCAGTGTAATGATGAGATGAACGTGTATGGAGTAGCCAACCGGGCACGCAAAGATTCTTAAATATGCATTTATATTTATTTGGCGCCTACTTCGATGCTAACGTTGACATCTAGTACCTGCCCATGGAATCCACTACCACCGAATGGATTTCCGCTCTCTCCGACCCGCGTAGAGATATCGAATGACTTGCCATTCGGCCCCTCAAGCAGTGGCTTCGCTTTGCTACGTTTGCTGTTTGCGGCGCCAAGGGACACATCTCTACCACTCAAGGAGACGAAATGGTCGACTCGGACTATGAGAATGAGAAGCTTCTCAGCACGCGCAACCACGTCCATGTCCTCAAGGAGGAGATGCAAACCATCGACAGGTTGTATACCGATCCGCACAACGCCGTATCGACGTTTGACCATATCTGTCGTGTAAGTTGGTTTCCACCGCGTGGTCGTTGCGGTTACACACAACATTCCTGTTCAAAAATTGACTCGATATTCGAAAGACTTTTTCAGTTGATCGTTGATTTGAAGCCTATCTCATGGAGCTGGCGTGGAAGAATATCCAGACGTTGTTGTCAAACTCATCAGAGGAGAGAGGACGAAAAAGTGCGTCTACAATGGCTTTTCGGTGCAACCACCTACTCACATGGCATATCACTAGGCGATCGCCATCTGCCTCGTCAAAATGGCCGCCAAAATGGATGCTGCATCTAAATTCAGATCCATGCAAGCCAACCCCCGTGTCAGTAAGCACTACCGCTCCAAGAACACCAGAAAAATCACGGAAACCATCCAATCCGCATTCAACGATAGAAAATCTTTGACCCACACCACAGTGCCGTTCACGTTCGTATGGTATTCATTCATGATGGACGTTATCATGTTGTGGAGTTCATCTGCGCGCCGTTGCTCGAGACTATAGACATGATGATGTTTTTCAAAGAAGTTATGTTAGTACAGCGCACACTTTATTTTCATGAAAAACACAGACATCTGAGAAAGCGACCGTATCGATAGCCGCTAGAACCATTTCCTGGATGGCAGAACGTGACATCACTTCATCGGGGATTACAAGCCCTGGCCTGGTTATGGAAAATGTGGGCTTCACTGCACCAGTATGGCGTCGTGCATTGATATAGCTTTGGATATCAAGGATGCGATAATCGTTGTCGTGGACTCCTGCATGACTTCCTCGAGGTACTCGTCCATGCCGTGGATGAGTCGAGTCGTTTGCCAGACTGGGGGTTGCATTCCGTATGGTCCGTTCCCAAAACCTGTTTTCAAATAAACAGCGGAATACTCAAAGTACCTACCAGTATACTGACTGACGTGTCATTTCCCAGCCAAACCATTCTCCTTTGGGGGGCAGCATATGAGGGTTCCACAAAGCGTCCATGACCATGTCCTTTCGCTTACGGACCTATCAGAATAAGAGCACGTGGACAGGCGGATCTAACTGGGTGATTAGTAAGACAAAGATCTGATCCTGATCTGCTCGCTGTAGCGGAAGCTAAACATGCGAGGAGATCTACAAAATAAAACAAGAATGCAAACAACAAAGAAGAACCACTCGCTGATATCGCAGCGATTGTAGGCACCCTGGGCTTTTGGACTGAATGTTGTGAAGCTCGTCATCCATTCGTCAGCTTCCTCGTTGACCACGGCGTAACCAGAGTTAACCTGACGCAGACGTGGCCATTTAGCGAACACGTTCGGGATGTCTGGTGGGTGCCCTACATTTAGTGATGTTTCTCTTGATAAGCGACTCTTCCCAAAGGATAGATATGACCAAGCCAGGACTAAAGATGGCGAAACGGATGAGAAGGCCCGTGAGTAGTACAGCTGAATGAAAGCGAAGTTTCCATACTGATCGACTTATTCGGTTGCACGTTTGCAGTTATACTACGGTCTAACAACCTTCAAGTTTTGGAATGTGAGTCAAGTGTACGAGTACTTCCCACTTCCAAAAAGTCAGGAGAACATTCAAAACAGTACTAGGCACAACAGTACTAGGTACACCACACATCCCTGCACTATCGTCTATTGGAACCCGAGGTGCTAGAGGCTAGACAGATGGTAAATACTCCAGTCGTAGTGGTACGAGACTGGGACTGTACCTAGACAGATGGTAAATACTAGTCTAGGTAAGTAAACATGAAGAAAGGGATATAAAGGAGTGTCTTACCTCCAGTCGTAGGAGACTGGAGGAAAGGCGAGCGAGCGGACGCGTTAAATGGGACGCGATGTCCAAATATGGTAACCTAAAGGGACTAGTGTAAAGTAGTAATTATCTACGATAACGACGGGCTGGATCTCCAACATCGTCGGTCACTGGATCTGAGCCTTCAGAGCTCAGTTCCGATGAAAACTTGGCGTGGCCTGTAGGGTCACAAATGACCACGTACGAAATGACTCGCCTAACATTGTATATGATCAGATAACAATTTTCCTGCCTTGAAAGAGGGCACGCTCCCACGAATGTCAGTCCCTCGGTTTCGCCATGTTTTGCGTCACACGGTGTCACTGCTACTGTCGTCCTCCGGGATCTGGGGAAGCTATCGTCCAGCTCATCATTCGAAGCACATGAGCACGGATGTTTATGTAAGTACTACATGGTGAACTGGATTTCAGAGCTCTGTGTAAACGCCAACATGTCACTGCAGGCCCTAGGGATGCGACCACATCAGAAAGCCGAGATGATGCCATGATAAAAGGCATACACCATCTTTGTCAATGGATGACTTCCCGCAGCCTCTGGAATAAAAGATTATAATAAACCGGAGTGTGAAAACCGTTTAAAAATAGTATAATATGTATGTTTGTTCGCGTGAATAAACCGCAGACTCGGAGAATATTTTAATATAGGATTATTTACAAAACCACCACCACGACAAACTTGATACATGGACGATATTGCAAGTCTGATTGCAACATCGGAGGCCGATATGGAGGAAGATCTCTTCTGGGATGATGAATACAAGCTTGGACTGCTCGTGTCTGCAATAGTAGTTGGCGCCGAAATCTGCCACCAGACCCGTATTGAAGATCGACACAAAAATCGACTCTACCTGACACGTTCCAACTTGCTGCCTAATCCTCGCCTTGCCACACCATGGCAGGTCTTGTACGAGAGTCAAAATGATCGTGCATTCATAACAACCATGGGATTTGATGTACAAACCTTCACGTACATTCTCATGTCTGGTTTTGCCTTGCGCTGGGAAGAAGCTCCAATTCCACACAACGATACACACCGACATACCAATCCACGGCCTGAACGTCGATCTCTAGATGCTGCTGGAGCTCTTGGTCTTGTTCTTCATTACTTGAACTCGACAATGCGTGAGATCAACTTGCAGCAAATATTTGCTATTATTCCCACAACTGCATCACGGTACATCACATTTGCACTATGCATCCTTCTGTCCATGCTTCAAAACATTCCTGAGGCCAAGATCAAATGGCCAAAAGCTGATGAATTCGAAGGACTTTCGGATCTTGTTGTACAACATCATTCTCGACTGGGCGGTGCATTTGGGAGCATTGATGGCCTGAAGCTTCCAGTGCAGACCTCTGATGATATTGACATTGAGAATGCAACCTTTAATGGTTGGCTCTCAGAGCACTTCATCAGTTCTGTGCTTGTTTTCGCATCCAATGGTAATCCATGGCTCAGATCTATGAGTTTTGAGATCAGAGTGCTCAAATCCTATCTTACTAGGTCTCGTTATTGCTGCGAGAACAAATGCTCTGGGAAGTTGGCATGATTCCCGCGTTGCACAACCAATCTACAAGGTTCTTTATAGCAAGACACCTGAAGGCTATTATATCATTGCAGACACAGCATTTCCCAGGGGAGCTACGGAAATCAAAGGTCGTATCCGTGCACCACTGAAAGATGGACAGCAAGTAGCAGGAACTCCTGACCAAATTCAAGAGGCCATGGCATTCAATCGAGAGCTGCTCTCATATCGACAAACAGCAGAATGGGGCATGCGTGCTATTCAAGGCTCCTTCGGAAGGCTTCAGATTCCACTGTCCTGCAGTGACAACAAAGCCAGGGGGGACTTATTGGAGATATGTTTGCGACTACACAATCTCCAAACAATCAAGGTTGGCATTGATCAAATTTGTACTGTATACTTCAAGCACTGGCAACAGACGAATGAGGATATTGAAGTATGGACAAATTTTGAGTCAATGTTATTCTCACAGCAACAAGAGAAAGATCGTGTCGCTCGTTTTCACGTAGTCTTGGAGTACGAATAGGTAGTATCTAGCCTCTATAGATTGTAATTCAAAGTTCGGGAGTATGTTCAAAGTGCTTTGATGATGAAGACAACAACAACAACAACACATTCTTCATGTTGTCACCATTCTCATAAACACCAAGCCTCTCGATCTCATCATTGGTCAACCCTACTGGAGATTCATCATCATCTTCGAGCCAAGCAATAGCCTCACCACCATCAGGAAACCAACGGTAGCTCTGACGCTTCGGCATTGGCAGATTATGATACAAACCCTTGGATCTTGCTGCCCAAGACATCTTCATCATCTCCAAGCGCATTTGTGCCCAATCACATTCACGACGAGCTTCATACAGCTCATTGCGTATGTCAAACAATTGACTGCGTAAACGCTCATTCGTGGCCTGCGCATCACGAAGCTGTTGAGTCTGTGCCAGGTAATGTGTATTGGCAAGGGAGCGGTTGGAGCGTTCTTCATCACGAGCCCTCTGGACTTCAGAATTGAGCGCAGTGGAAATGCGTGTCATCAGATCAGTAGCGGCAGCACCACGGGGATTGCGGCGAGTTGGTGGAGCTTCATTGCGTGAAGAACGAGCCACCGCAGTGCGGCGTTCAGGTTTGGGCTCATCATCCTCACCACTGGAATGGTTCATCATTTCGTCAGCATCCCCAGCATCATCGAAGTCGCTATCTTCAAGATCACGTGTTCCAGCACGTTCATTGATGAGACTATCAATGTAATGTGCACGGGTCACCTCAGGAGGGCATTCTGCATCCCCAGTCGGCTTCGAAGTCTTTACAAGCTAGTATCAATCAAAAGTCAGTATGGTAGACTCGGATGTACAAGAGACAAAATACACGGACCTGTTTGAACTTTGTTTCGCACATAGTGTAGTAACAATGTACAGAGCTTTTCGGCCAGCCTTACTGGAATAAACCCTTAATTCTCGGATCACCCTGGTACGGGCCCTTCAGCCCAAGTGGAACCAAAGGTGACTGAGAAGATAAGAAGGGCCCAGGAATGCTGGAGCCACACTAAAGTGTGTCGGGCCTGTCTCATAGGGTAGGACAGACAACCATTAGAGTGAGTAGGGCCTGTGTGAGATGCACTGAGATAACACCGAGAGAGTAAGTCGGGCCTGTCTCACAAGTCGGGACACGCCACCGAGAGAGTGAGTCGGGCCTGTCTCACAAGTCAGGACACACCACCGAGACAGTGAGTCGGGCCTGTCTCACATGGCGGGACATATCACCGAGACAGTGAGTCGGGCCCGTCTCACATGGCTGGACACGCCACCGAGATAGTGAGTCGGGCCTGTCTCACATGGCGGGACATATCACCGAGACAGTGAGACGGGCCTGTGTGAGATGTGCTGAGATACCACCGAGAGAGTGAGTCGGGCCCGTCTCACAAGTCGGGACACCCCACCGAGACAGTGAGTCGGGCCTGTCTCACATGGCGGGACATATCACCGAGACAGTGAGTTGGGCCCGTCTCACATGGCGGGACATATCACCGAGACAGTGAGTCGGGCCCGTCTCACAAGTCGGGACACGCCACCGAGACAGTGAGTCGGGCCTGTCTCACATGGCGGGACATATCACCGAGACAGTGAGTCGGGCCTGTTTCACATGGCTGGACACGCCACCGAGATAGTGAGTCGGGCCTGTTGTCTGAGATACGGTGACATAACAACGAGAGAGTGAGTCGGGCCTGTGTGAGATGCGCTGAGATACCACCGAGAGAGTGAGTCGGGCCTGTGTCACATACATTGACATAACACCGAGATAGTGAGCCAGGCCTCTCTCACATGTCGGGACACACCAACGAGAATGTCAGTCGGGCCTACGAGATACGCTGACATAACGCTGAGAGAGAGTCGGGCCTGTGTGAAATTCACCGACATGCCACCGAGAAAGTGAGTCGGGCCTGTCTGAGATGCACCGACACAATACCGAGAAAGCAAGTCGGGCCTGTATGAGATACACCGCCGAGAAAGTGAGTCGGGCCCTTGTGACATGCAGCAACATAACACCAAGATAGTAAATCAGGCGTGGCTGACGTGTCACGCAGAGAGTGAGTCGGGCCTGGCAGTCCCAGTGTAACGCCGATAAGGTCGGTCGAGGGTAGTCGGGTACATTTCGGTATGGCCCTTTTCTTTCGCTCGTATTGCAGCAGCTTGTAATATTAACTGACTATCAAATGTGATACTAAAGGACGGAAACAGAACATGGTTTTACAATAGGAAGATGTTTACATTATCATATCTTCAGAGGTGTCTAAGAGCTGTAACAGTGATGCCCTAAACTCGAGGAGGGTTCGCCGGCGTTCGCTGCCAAGAAAGAAATGTGCTGCTGCCTGCCGAATACCCTCCTTGAACATTCGATCACGCTCGGTAGCTGGGATCTCGGATGTGAACCTACCGAGATCCAACCCCATGCGTTCGGTAAATAACGCTATATCGGTCAAACCTAGCGATTTCTTAGGAAGCGGCTTAGATATCAGATGAGGTATCTTACCATCGCGATAGACGCCCTCCAAGTCGACACCCATTGACTCCAGGTATTCCTGTATCGCATTGGCGCTCTCATGTACTGTGCCCGATGGGAAATAAGAATGTCATATGTTCGCTGACAGAATCGCTTACCAAAATGGATTTCATGATCGAGCACGTCCAGTTCCCGGCAACGTTCAGCTCGGTCTATGAATCTTGTCCGACAATAGCAAAGCGAATTTGGTAAATCGCAAATGCTTGGTGGTGTCGGCATTGCAGGGGAAGCGACATCCAGGGCGGTGGTGCTCGCGTTTGTGTCATCGTCCATGTCCACGTCCTCAACGTCGGGCAACTTGGGGTGTGATGCGGTGAGGCTCGGCGAACTATCGCCGGATGAGTCGTCAATCGGCGTTGGTGGCGAATCAAACACGGGTAACAAATCGGCACCTGTGTCGGGAATTTGAGGTGATGGCGAAACCTTCTCAAACACCCGAGATGCAGAGGGTCGCGGGGATGTACTGTCCGCGTGGCTATTCGGGCGATCTGTTTCCACGCTGTTAGTATCGCCGAGTGAGTCCGTAGGCGTTGAGCTCACCCGGGGATGGAATTGTGTCGGCGAACGCCAATCGGGCCAGAACCTGATCGGCGATATCGCCGTACGGGTCTATTCCTCCAGCACTTAGTAACCTGAGGAGTGGACCATTGTGAGACTTACCGCCGCGCTCATCCTCGGGGGTCTCATCCATGATGCCAAAGTCGGCGTCTGATAGAGTTTGTTGCAACAGATGCCGGTTTTGCCGATCATCGGGGAAAGCATCTGTCAACGTCATCCAAATCGGCAATCAGACCTAAGTATAGGAATACTTACCAGGGAGAGCGAATCGAACAATTTTCTTTGTGGAAGGAGGCATGGTGGAGTGGGAGGATCGATCTGCCTTGCTGTGGACTGCCTTTAAACTGGTGGCCCGGGTCAAAGCGTGGGGCATCGGACTCTGAAATCGGCCTCCACTCCATTGTACCAGCCAAGCACCGCCGCCTCGGCATTTGCCGAATCACGCATTTGCCGCGACGCGTCAACAAACCCTTGTCGGAGCTTCAACACGCGTTCTTTCCATTTCACTCATTCTTCGATTCTCCCCACCCCCTGCAAACCAATCCCTCACGACATGGCTCGGAAAACTCTCGCACAGAAGATGATCGAAGAAGCGCAGCAAAAGATGCTCCAGGCACTGCATCGAGTTGGTCAGCCGGTCCCAACTGGCTCATCGCGGTCGGTGGTGTGGCAGGAAGCGATAGCTGACTTGAGGGAACAATTGGTGCGTGGCATGGTAATCACGATGTACATCAGACGCTGATTTCACCTAGGAATTTATTGAGGCGTCGTGGGACGGATCCACCGAGATTCCTCGGTGGATTGTCGCTTGTGCTATCCAGCTTTCGAAGCTCGGTCCTAACCAGTACCCGACGTGGGATCGAATCGGACGGGGAGACGTCTCTGCGCAGCCAGATCACCCCTGGCTTCACCCGTCACCTCCCGTCGTCGACGCCAACGCTCCCACATCTGTGATGGCGACAGAAGGTATGTCCGAGGAGGAGGGAGAAGCGAATGGCCACCAAGAAGCCCCCACGAATCAGCCAGTCCGGTCAGCAGATGTCTCGAGGGAGCGGGAGCCAGCGCAGGAGGACGAAGAAGCACCAGCGCAACGGCGCATTGATAAAGGCAAGGCGAGAGAGGTCAACCCCGAGGATCCACCGGTGCCAATCACGGGAGACGTGAAAGGGAAAGGGAAGGCGGTCGAGAAGATCAAGGAGGAGGAAGAGGAACCACCACGAGGGCGTCCTCGTACACTCAAAGAGGTACTAACAGACACCTTAGGAAGTGGCAGCAAGCGTGGAAGATCGGTGGCCAAGTCAACAGACGCCGACAGGTCCGAGGTCGCCGAATCGTCGGTCAGAGAGACCAGCACCACCCAGGTCGCCGAGTCGTCAACCAGAGCGACCAGCGCCGCAAATGACAGCGCGCGACCCCCGTGCAGCAATTGCCGTGACCGGGACATTCCTTGCAATCCCCGAATTCGTAGCAAGGCGTGCGACCGATGCTTCCACTGGAAGATTCGGTGTTCGTGGGTGGCCGAACATCGGGGTCGGTCAGTCTCCCGCCCTCGAGGTCGTACCAAATCTCGTCCACGTGCAGCATCCCCTTCGCGATCGACATCACGTCTGTCAAACCGAAGACCCCCCGCCGAGCATCAAAAAAGAACACAGCGCCGAAGGCCGAGAATACCGAGGAATCGCCGAATGCCCCAAAGCCGAAGGTTCCCACTGCCCCACGTCGTCGTCGTCGATCCCCATCGCCTGATCCTTCCAACAAACCTTCAACGTCGTCGGCAAGCGATGAACAACCCTCAGCACCGAAGCGTGCAAGGCGAGACAGCAACATCAAGTCTTACCTCGTGGAGTCGTCAACGAAGGGCCCAAAGGCGCATGGTACTGTGAAGAAGACACTCGGTAAGCATATGGTACAACGATGATGCATATGCTAACTGAGTCTTCGCTAGTGTTTGATGGGGTTGAAGTCCCCTCAATGAATCCTCGACCTCGCATCATTCCCGCCCGATCACCCGCCCCCGGTCCCTCCTCCTCATCCGACGCCAATCCACCTACCACCTCTGCGACATCGGGGAATAGCGAGGTTCAACGTCTTGCCGATGAATGCAACCAGTTGCGTCTAGACAACACAGCATTGGAGCATCGTGTTCGACTGCTCGAAAGCGGTCTCAAGACATTCGGGGAAGTGCTAAAGGGCCGATTCCCCGATCTCGACGATGCTCGCCTCGAGTTCCCGTTCGCGAATACCACTCCATCGGCCGAAGCTTCCAATACCCATTCGGCGAAGACACCCCCACCAGCATTCCCCGCCGATTCACCCTCATCCCCAACCCCTCGTGGAACAAGGACTGTAATCGTTCCGTCCACTCCAATTGACCGGTCTCCCTCCCCATCCCCACCTGGCCTACCAGAGAACCGATTTGAAGAATTGCGCGATGAAGATTCGGCAATGGAGACCACCGAGATCGCCCATCAGGTTGCCGGCACGATCGCCGTTGGAGACACCGAGGAGATCAAGAATGTAGAAACGGCCGATGAAGCTGCGGCGATGAAGACCGACGAGGATACCACCATGGCCGATACCATTGCCGATGCTCCCACGACAGCCGAGGTCGACAATGGTGATACCATCGGCAGTGTACAGGCCGGCGATGGCACCGACGTCGGGATTACTGTCACCGATTCAGTTGCTTGCGAGGCCGATGGGTGTGACAACATTACCGATGTCGCTGATAGTGCTGTAGGTCAGATCGGCAGTGCAACAATCGGCGAGACCGCCAACACCGTCGCCCCACAGGAAAATATCGCCGATACCAACGTCCTCGGCAATCAAAATATCGGCGATACCCTCGGCGCAAGTGCCAATGAAGCTGATCAAGCCACCACACAACCCGACCCGATCGCCAAAGGCGGCAATGAGAATGCTGGCGTGTCAGGCCTGACTGAGACATCGGGAGCTGTGGGCGACGACAACATGGTGGTGGAATGAGACGTCTTTTGTATCACCAGTGATTATCTTGTACATACAACCCTATGCATCTCCTCCCTATGTACATACTATCTGAATCTTCTAATGCATCTGTTTACGCTTCTTCGTCTTCGGTTGACCAACTGTGAAATCAGCGTCTGGTGGTGGTGGCGGTCGCCGATTACGGCCCGATCGCCGAGGTGTCTCGGGCTCTGGCGCAATTGATGAATCTGGTACCGGTGATGGATCTGGCACAGGTGATGTATTCGCCGAACGTCCGTGCCTTATGCCCGATTGCTTCCCTCGCTTCCGGGCAATCCTCTCCTCGGGGATGATATTTCTGCGTTCCACCTGGGACATCTTCATCGGAGGTGTCGCAGGCTCTTCCTCAATATCCCATTTTGTCGGGGAACCCTATCGCTAGTTGTTACGTTCAGTAATATCATCTTGAGGTGACGCTGACCTGAGCCTGATCGGGTTGATCAGCGGACACAATAGGAATTCGTTTCACCTCCCGTCTCTTCGGTTCTGATGGCTTGCTACTGGCGGTATCCACATTCCTAGGTGCATTAGATCCCTCAGTACGTCCTCGCACCACCTTGCGAACCACGTTTGTATCGGCCCTCGGTGTGTCGGCCGGTGTCTCCGATTCTTGATCGTTGGATGAGCCTTCTGCATTGCTTTGAAAGGTATGCTCATGTGGGGTGCTGGAGGAAGATGCCTTCTTCTTCATTGCGGACCTCAATGGTGGCCCTTTGTTGTGATGATTAGGCTGTGCTGCTTTGCTCTGAGCATCGGGCTGTTGAAGTGGGACTATGGGGATCTCCTTGAACGCATTATGGAGAGCTTTATCAGCATCTGTATTGTTTCATCCTATGCGTCAATTCAAGATGGGAGGATGGGTACCTTGATCTGGCCCACACTCTGGACCAGCACCAGGTCTGCCGATCTTTTCTGCTGCTACCGAGGGTTTAGTCATCTTCTGCCGATTGTCACCGGTGTTAGATGGACCCGGCGTAGGCTCCCGATCGGTTACTTTCACAGGGCGCGCCATTGACGGCCCAGGGATCGGCCGAGGAGTGTCCAAATGTCCCTTCAATCTGTCCTTTTCCTGCTGCACGATGGACTTTGTTTGAGGTCGCATGGAGAATGTAAAAGCATTGCCATTATCCAAACCAGCCGATGCAGGAGCCTGCAGGGTCGGCTCAGAGATGGTGGCTGACCCTTGGCTCGGCGTTTCGACTGATTTGCCGATGTCGGCTTTTCTCTTCCCTTTTGAGCGCGGCTTCTTGCTTGTTGTGGGATGTCTCAGAGAGGGTGGTTCGTGACCTTTGTCTGTGTGATGTTCAGCCACATTGACGACTGCGTCAGTCATGCCGGCTACTGTCAAGTCCAGATCCTCCGGGTTCAAGTCCGGCGGAGGTCCGAGGGTACTGGGTCTGAGGGACGGAGGTACGACCGAAGTCGTCGGAGGTGCGGAGGTGCAGAGGTGCAGAAGTACGGAGGAGTGAGGACGTTGGCGCAGGACTTATGTGTCGCGCCCTTGTCAATCCCGTGTCCTCGTATTTAGAGTAGAGGAAGGTGAAATGGAAGCCAGACTCGAAAGGAGGTGACTTAGTTAATTTTCGTACTGAAGGTACGACAGAGTAATACAGGGGATTATATAGTACTCGAAACCCGGAGTAAGTCTGGGTTCGGAACTACTGCGCGAAGGCGATGTACATAGGAAGGGAAGGCTGAGTAACGGAACACGGAGCACAGCCGGAGAAGGCTGTAACGATCGGACAGGTGAAATGCAGACTATAACCAAAGGAGACTAATAGAGGTACGAGTCCGGAGTTGCAACTCCGTGGATGTCCGTTGGTCCTAGGTCAAGGATTGTCCGAGATTAACCGGAGTTGTCCGGAGTTGGACTTGGTAATATCTGGGTCGTGACAGTATCCCCCTCTTAGGCCGAGCCCTCGAGGCCTGCCAGGAAAAACCCCTGAGTGGGAAGTCCGTGTGGACATTTCATCCGAGGTCACGTGATGTGGTCCACCCATGGATCAACGAACGGAAATGGAACTCCGCCGGCCTGTGCGTATAAAAGCAGGGCGTACTCTGGTCGGACTTCCAACAACTCCTTATGTCCAACTCCATCGCCAACATCGCTCAGTGGCCGGAAGCCCGCCTTGCGGAGCACCAGGACGACGACGACGAGACGTCCGAAGCAAAATTCGTGGAGCGTCGGAGGCGCGCGAAAGCGCGCAAAGAAGAGCAGGAGCGACAAAAACGCGAGGAGGAGGAGCGACGACGAGCGGCGGAAGAGGCGGAGGCGCGCCGGAAGACGGAGGAGGCGCAACGGAAGAAGGAGGCCGAGGAGGCAGCGCGCAAGCGGGTGAGTGACCACTTCGGGGTTGCCACTGTAGCGCTAACGGAGTCTAGGCCGCAGAGATAAAGGCGCAACAAGGCGCCAATAAGGGAAAGGGACGAGCACCGCCGCAGTGCAACAGGTGCGAGTTCCGGGGACTCGAGTGCGAGGTCGGGCCTGGTAAGGCGACTTCGTGCTTGCAGTGCCGCGAGGCAAAGGTGAAGTGCGAGCGTCCCGGAGCGGAGAAGCCGGAGAAGCGGAGGAGGCGCGTGGACAGCGAGGCTGGCCCGTCGAAGAAGCGGAAGAAGACGTCGGAGGCAACAGTGGAGGCGTCGGACGATGAAGAACCGGACGCGAAGACGTTGTCGGCGCAACTCGTCGAAGCGGTCCATGACATCCGTAATGTCATGATGCAGCAAAACCGGCGTCTCGAGCGCCAGAACACTCTGCTGGCGCGGCTCGTCGAGCTGAAGACGACGGAGGTGTACGGAGGAGATGACTCGGAGGAGGAAGAAGAGGAGGTGCCGCTGGACGAATTGGTGGAGTTGTCCACGGAGAGGAGCGAGAACACCGCTCAAGAGCTGGCGGCTTTGCTCGCGGAGGAAACGGAGGGGTCCGGAACGGACGCGGACGGAGAAGGAGAAAAAGAGTAGTGTAAAATAAGTTCCTTTTTTAGTGTTTGTCTTTTGTATAATATAAACAGAGTCAGAGAGAGAGAAAAAGAGAGAGAACAAAAAATGGAATGATTAAGTTGGGAGCGGACCGGGCTTGTCCGGGCACTTCCGATGGAAGTCCGAGACAAAGTCTGTTGCGTGTCCTAACTCCGTAGCGAGTAACCAGGAAGTTTCATCGTCAGTACCTTCATATCCCAACCAGCGTACCAAGTACAGGAGTTGGCAATGACGCCTTCTCCGATCGATCTTGGAGTCTAATATCTCTTCGATCTCGTATTCTGGTTCGCCCTCAACCTCAACCGGAGGTGGCGGAGGTTGGACGCGGTCCGGAATGGTGTTCGGAACTGAAGGTTCTAGCTGTGAAACGTGGAAAACGGGGTGTACGGATTTCATAGATTCGGGTAGACGGAGAGTGAAGGAGAGAGTACCGGGTCTCGCAATGATACTGAAGGGACCCAGGAACTTCTCGGAGAGCTTCTTGGATGGTCGTGTAGACCGGAGGTATTTCGCCTTAAGCATCACCTGATCTCCGACCTGGAAGTCCGGAGCGGGACTTCGTCGTTTGTCTGCTGGTCCTTGGTAGCGTTTTTGCGCTTCCAGCATCTCCGATCGGAGGAACTCATGGAGTTCGTTCAAGTCCGTGACATAGGACTTGGCTGCGGAAGAGGTAAGATCGCGATCGGAGTGAACGGAGAAGTTGGGATGGTATCCTTTATTGGCGAAGAAAGGAGATACTCCAGTGGTAGCACTAGGAGCGTTGTTATAGGCGAACTCTGCGAGGGGCAAGTGTTCGGACCAGTCGTCTTGCTGATAACTGCAATAAATCCGGAGGTACTGCTCAAGCGTCTGATTGGCTCGTTCTGTCTGGCCATCCCCCTCTGGGTGATATCCGGAGGTGAAGTGGAGGCGCATGTCGAGAGCTTTACCGAGAGACCGGAAGAAGTGCGATACAAACTCGGAGCCCCTGTCGGAGGTGACGTGGGATGGAACTCCGTGCTTAGAGAAGACGTGGATGAGGAACAACTTGGCGAGTCCTGCGGAGGTGATCGTATCATGAGTCGGGATGAAGATACATTGTTTGGAGAGTCGGTCGACTACCACTAAGATGGCGGTATATTCCTCCGAAGATGGAAGCTGTTCGATGAAGTCCATGGAGATTGAGTTCCATGGTTTTTCCGGAACCGGAAGTTGCTTCAGAAGACCGTAAGGACGATGACGAGGAGTCTTCGCACGAGCACAGGCTGTACAGGAGCTAACGTAGTCTTTTACGAAAGTCCGGATTTTCGGCCATGTGTATTCTCGACGAATGAGCTCCAGGGTACGATTCTGACCGAAATGTCCTGCGGTCGGATGGTCGTGGAATGTCCGGAGTATACGGAGTCGGAGGTTATCAGCTTCTGGGACGTAGATGCGATTGTCCCGTAGAAGGAATCCTTCGGAGTTGATGCTCCATCGTGGGTCTAGTGGTGTCGAAGACAGGAGAGGGGACGCGACAGGATCGCTGGAGAGTGCGGAGAGGATGTCGGACTGGAGTCGCTCCATGTCGATTAATGCTGATGCTCGGAGTAACGGAGCCTCGAGAATAGTGGCTCGGAGGGAGGGCGCGAGCTGTTCAGGAGTAAAAATCGACCGAAAATTGTCAGGATTGACGCGAGCGAAGTCCTTATCCCCCTCTTTGGGGTAGACGTCCCAGCGTCTAGTCAAAGCGTCCGGTTTCGCTCCGAGCTTACCAGGCCGGTACCGAACAACCATATTGAACTGGTTAAGGTATTCGGACCATCGGGCCTGGCGGCGCGTCAGGAGCTTCGTGGAAGAGAAGTATTCGAGGTTCTTGTGGTCCGTAAGGACGTCTATGGGGGTCGGAGAGCCTTCCAAGTAATGTCGCCAGGACTTGAACGCCTCGAAGATTGCCAGCAACTCCTTATCGTGCGTGTCGTAGTTCAATTCTGCTCCGGTCAAAGTCCGGGAGAAGAACGCGACGGGATGAAGTTCATTGTCGGAGGGAGTGGTGATGGAGAGAATGCCGGCAACGGCGTAATCGGAGGCGTCAGTCTCGATGGTGATGGGGACGTTCGGAGTCCAGTGAACGAGCACCGGAGCGGAAGTGAAAGCGTCCTTGAGACTTTGGAAGGATTTCCGGCAGACGTCGGAGAAGTCCCAAATGACTTCCTTGCGAGTAAGGCGAGTCAGAGGGACCACTATATCGGAGTAACCCTGGATGAAACGACGATAAAAATTGGCGAAGCCTAGGAAGGACTGAATGTCTTTGACTTTCCTAGGCTCAGGCCAATCCAGGATTGACTTGATTTTGTCGGAGGCCATGGTTAGGCCGGTGGGGGAGAGAACATACCCAAGGTACTCGACCGTGGTGGTATGGAATTCGCATTTCTCCGGCTTGGCATACAGGCCATTAGCTCGGAGTCGTCGGAGAACTTCTCGGACGTTTTTACGATGCGATTCCATGTCATGGGAGTAAATCAGGATGTCGTCGAGGTAAACCACAACGAAAACATCTAGCAAATCTGCAAAGATGGTATTGACGAACCGCTGGAAGGCCGCCGGAGCATTGGTAAGTCCGAACGGCATGACCAACCACTCAAAGGAGCCATAGCGAGTGCGGAAAGAGGTTTTCCACTCATCTCCCTCCGCAATACGGACCAGATGGTACGCATGTCGGAGATCGATTTTCGTGTAGACCTTGGCTCCGGAGGGCGCGTCAAGGAGATCGGAGGTGCGGGGAAGTGGGTAGCGGTCTTTTCGTGTGATACTGTTCAAACCTCGGAAGTCGACGCAAAGTCGAAGGGAACCGTCTTTCTTTCGGACGAACAATACCGGAGCTGCGTGCGGAGACGTAGATTGTCTGATGAATCCAATATTGAGGTGTTCGTCCAAGAAATCACGGAGGGATTGTTGTTCTGTAGCGGAAACGGAGTAAATCTTTCCAATAGGGGGTTCTGCTCCTTCCTCCAACTCGATCTTCAAGTCATATGGCCGATGAGGGGCGAGGGTATCGGCTTTCTGCTTGCTGAAGACGTCCGCGAAGTCGTGGTATTCGGAGGGAACACCGGAGAGGTTGATTTCCTCGTCGGAGGAATCAACGGAGGCAGAGGCTGCGCGAGCGGAGATGTCTTCAGTAGACCGGAGGGAAAGAGAGAACTGGACTGAGCCCTCCATCTTGCAGGCGCGATGAAAAGCGACTGCATTTACGAAGGAAATGTGAGGGGCTGGTAGTCCCGGAGCTTTAGGCGGGTCCGGTGAGCGTTCCAAGGGAGGAGTGTCGTCTAGCGACGGAGAAGGAACGCTCGGAGGTTCGGAGGGTGATATCGGGGTTGGCATCCCGTCTGCAGGAGTTCGGAAAGTAATGCTGCTCGTAACCCAATCAATCAACGGATTGTAGCGGGTGAGCCAGCAGTGTCCGAGAACAAGGCTGCATGAGGGATCCAACGAGGTTACATAAAATGTATCGGAGGTGGAGACGCCAGAAGCGAAGAGGATGGTTAGATCTACCGCGAGGGTAATGATGGAAGTTGAGGAGCCGTCGAAGAGACGGAGGTTTATCGGAGGGACGGAGTACGCAGTAATCTTGTGTTTTTCGACGAACGCAGTGTCTACGAAACAATGAGTAGAGCCGGAATCGACAAGAATAGGTACATCCGAGAGGTTATGTACGGGGATAGAGATAAATGGACGGAGAGAGTTCGGATCGGAAAGAGCGGACGCGTTGAGACGTAGTTCCGTGATGGCACAGTTCGGATCAACGCGACTCCCAGCCTGTGCGGACGTACGAGAGTCGCGTTCTATTTTTTCGCCTCCGAAGAAGCGGAGGTCGATGCCGATGCTTCCGGAATTGCGGTAGCTGCACGGGCTTTCGACGCTCTAGAAGTGGACTTCGGGCAGTCCTTGGCGGAGTGTCCACTCTCACCACAGAAGAGACACAGATTGGCGTCCATTCGGCGTTGACGTTCCTCCGGAAGGAGTTTTCCGTCTTTTCCTAATTTGGAGGCGATTGCGTCTGCCTTGGAAGGGTTGCTATTGCCCTTCTTATTGTTGTTTCCTCCCCCGGAAGAACCGGAGTTGGAAGACGAGGAGCCTTTGGACTTATCGTCCTTAGGCGTGGAGGAGTTAGTCGGAGCGGAGCTCGACGACTTACTGGAGTTGTGGTTGTTGGAGGGTGTCGAACCGGGGGCCTTCGGAGCGCGCGAAATTTCTTCCTTGCGCTCCCAGTACCTTTGGTCGATCTGCTGCGAGAGGGTGCGGAGGTCGTGGATGTTATCAGGCTTGCCCTGACGAGCGATCTCGTCTTTGATGCGATCCGGAAGTCCGACGTAGAAGCTCCGGCGGAGAGCACCGGGTCCCCATTCTCGGACTTGGTTCGCTAGGCGATTCCACTCAACGATGTACTTGGAGATTCGCTGAGTGTCCTTCATGCGCAGTTGCTCGAGTTGAGTTTCTGCCTCAGCGACGGGGTCATGGGGGCCGAAGTTCGACTGTAACTCGTACAGGAAGGCCTGCCAATCTGTCATCCAGGGAGGACGACGGGACGGAGTGACAACTCCGAGCAAGTCCGGCTCGAAGTAGTCGAGGGCCATTCCTTTGAGATACGACTGAGCAAAGGTGACTCGGCTTCGGTCCTTTCGGAAGGATTTTTCGTTGGCTTGGAAGGTGATCTCGCACTGCACCACGAAGGAACGGAGTTTCTTCGGGTCTGACCCGTCGAAAGTGTCCGGTTCACGGACTTTGATCCTTGCGTCGCTAGAAGGACTCTTGCGACGGAGTGCTTGGCGAGTCATATCACGGATGGCGTTAGCCAATTGGTTGAATGGCTCGAAAGCCAGAGGGACGTCGTTGGGTGCCTCATCTTCTTCTCTTGGACGATCACGACGGAAGAGTCGTTCGGAGTCCGGAGTGGAAGAGGTGGAGGAGCCATCGTCGTCTGGGTCATTGGGATCGTTACCACCACCATCATCCCTTGCTCTTGCTCCTGGTAGAGGAGTGCCAGGGCGGTCCTCGCCCCAGAAGTCCTCTTCGTCTTCCGGTAAAATCCGGATACGGGGAACTCCGGAGAGACGTTCTTCAGGGAGCGGAGTGAGCGGAGATGGGGTGGGCTGGGCGCGCCACCTTGATGATGCCGAAGGTGCGGCGCGTTGGGTTAGGCTGACATATTCGCCTGGTACGGTGCGAGTGCTGCCAAAGGCAGACTGCAACATAGTGGCGCGTGAGGTTCGGGTAGTGCGCGTAGACATGATAGTTCAGAAGGGATTGTGACAAGAGTCAGTACGAAAATACTGTCAAGTCCAGATCCTCCGGGTTCAAGTCCGGCGGAGGTCCGAGGGTACTGGGTCTGAGGGACGGAGGTACGACCGAAGTCGTCGGAGGTGCGGAGGTGCAGAGGTGCAGAAGTACGGAGGAGTGAGGACGTTGGCGCAGGACTTATGTGTCGCGCCCTTGTCAATCCCGTGTCCTCGTATTTAGAGTAGAGGAAGGTGAAATGGAAGCCAGACTCGAAAGGAGGTGACTTAGTTAATTTTCGTACTGAAGGTACGACAGAGTAATACAGGGGATTATATAGTACTCGAAACCCGGAGTAAGTCTGGGTTCGGAACTACTGCGCGAAGGCGATGTACATAGGAAGGGAAGGCTGAGTAACGGAACACGGAGCACAGCCGGAGAAGGCTGTAACGATCGGACAGGTGAAATGCAGACTATAACCAAAGGAGACTAATAGAGGTACGAGTCCGGAGTTGCAACTCCGTGGATGTCCGTTGGTCCTAGGTCAAGGATTGTCCGAGATTAACCGGAGTTGTCCGGAGTTGGACTTGGTAATATCTGGGTCGTGACAGCTACGCTCTTTCGGGGACCGGGGATAACATCGGCTCTCTCCTTGCCTTTCACAGCATCATCACCGATCGGCTGCACCTCCTTATGTACGACCTTTAGGCCTTTACTTCGGGAACTGGGAATGACGCCGGCACGGTCCTTGCCTTTGGAACGGCCTTTCGTCGGAGGTGCCTCGTCATCAGCATTGCTCGGCTCTGCATGGCCGTTACCGACAGGTCGCACTTCCCGATTCCCGATGTTCACGCCCGACGACGATCCCTCGGCGGCCTTCGCCCCTTCCTGATAGGTGTTGTTGGCTGCTGAGCTCCTCATCTGCTCCTTCACCTTATTGGAAGTCTCCATTGTGTTACCTTCAGTGGAGCCATTGTCCGAATCATCAGCATCCTCTCCTTCCTCATCGGGATTCCCAGGCTTCATCAGCCGATCACCTTTCAGCCAATACTGGAACTCAAAGATATCCTCGGGGTGCTCCTCCTGTCGCTTTCGGATAAAGGTCAAGAACCGGGTTGCATCTCCAGTCGTCATATGACTAGGATCATCTGGAAAGACAAATCGCCTGGGAAGATGGCTTTGCAGGAAGAGTTTGTGTTGAAACATCCTGAGCTTCTTGAAAGGCGCCGATGCTTTCTCCAATTGACACGCATCCCCTATGAGATACATATGTCAATACCACCGAGGCTCAGCCGAGGGGTCACGTACGATAGTGAGATGTTAGGAATGCCCTGACCAATGCTTGCTTCTTGGCCCGAGTAGCATCGGCGATATCGGGAATCCACGTTGTCCCATCGGCCATTGTGATTTCCTTGATCAGCTCGTCCCTGTTGATGATCGTTCGGCGTTTCTTGACCTGCTTTGTCTCTGCCTCGCCTTGTTCCTCCTGTGCCGCTGCTTCAGCATCAGGAAAGCACTCAATGAGGTACTTGTCGAAGGGGTCGAGAATTGTATCGGTCGCTGTGAATTCTAGTCCGTTTGCAATCTTTTTGTTGAAGTCGTATCTACCTTTCATTAGCCGATTGAGAGTCGATGGGAATTGAGACGCACATCTGAGAATATAAATCCCCCTTGTCATCTTTAAACCCTGACAGAATCACCAGCCGAAGGCCACCACGTTTCCACATCTCCTCGGTGAACCCCCTCATAACTTTGTATGCTCCCCCGGTCGCGAACCTGGGGTCGGGATATCAGCACAATGTAGCTAAGCATCGGCGATGGGAACCCACCGATTTTGGGCCTCGGCCGATCCTCCTCGGCTATTCCACTCCTTTGCTGTAGCTTCAGCAGCATCTAATTGCTCACGGGAGAGCTCCTTCATGAGGATGTTGAGGGCCGGTTGCCAGCATCCGATGTTGGCCGCGTTCCTTGGTTTCCCGAATCTCTCGGCGATTATATCTCGCAGCCGCTGCTTATCCGTCTCCCGAACGACCGATCGGGCCGTCCATTTCTGCCCCAGTCGAATCACTTTGTTTTTGCCTCGGCCACGGCTGTGTTGACGCATCCAATGATTATACACCTTGTTGCTGAATGTCAATCAAACCTGAGTCACATATATCAGCACTTACTCTCAATCTTGCTGACCATTCGGCAGATTCCATGTCTTGATGGATATCGATTGCATGCAAGCGATCCCCAATCCCCTTCCAGATGGCCTTTCGGTCCTTTCTATCAGCTGCCTTCCATTCCTCCCAGCTCTCCCGTAATATCAGAAGGACCTCCGGTGTAAACACAGATGCATTGCTGGCAGCTGATGCCTCCGGTGCTTCATCGGCCTCCTCGCCCTCACCCTCATCATCGCCATTCTGCGCTTCATCGGCCCCATCAACCTCTTCCCCATCATCACGTTCTTCTGCAACAGTGGTAGTACTTCCTGCTCCCTTTGGTTGGTCCATGCGTCCTGTATCTATATCACGTTTTGATGGTTGCACGTCATTAAGGTCATCCTCCTCTTCCTCAGAGTCTTCAGCTGAGTCAGAGTCGCCATGTTCGGTTGCCTGATATTCAGTTTTAGCAAAGATGGATTCTGTATCTGTATCGGACATGATAGACAATGATTATAGAATCGGAAAGACAGCACAATGCAAGTCGGAAATGTATTTCTCCTACACCCACTTTGCTTCGCAGCATTTTTCGGCTCAGTCCCTATCCGGTCATGCAGCAACCGACATGACCCTGTGTTCGTGCAACACGGATCAAGGGCTGGATGATTGCTATGCATTGCCGATCGGCATTGCAGCGCCGAGTGATGTACTACGCCATATTTGATTAGATTGCTAAAGTTTAAAGCACCGAAAGTGATTGACACCGAGAGAGTTAGCCGGTGTGACATAATTAGTATGGAGGCGCAGCATGTCATGGCAAAAGAGGGCATTGGGTCAGACCGCAGAACATATGCAACCTGGTCCAACTACATTGCTGTCTAGTGATCACATTGCTGTCTGGTGATCATCATGCCTAAGCATCAAAGAAAAGTGAATTCCAGAAAGGTCACACGTCTGACATGGATCACGAAGGAGACAATGCGAGGAGAATCCGCCAGACTGGCCAGATTACCTAGTGCGCCTTCCCAGAGAGCTAGCCAACCACGCCCTTCTGTTTCGCCGATGAAAGGCACCCCCTCCCAATCAACATTATACCAAGGGATGGATGGAGATGATGAAGAGCAGTCTTTTGAAGCCCTCCAAGCGTTGAAATTCCCGATCACAAAGGTAAGGTCGACTGTGAGATGACTGTGCCTTGACTGATAAAGTGCATGTTAGGCCGACAATGATTATCTCCGGGATTGGCTTCAATACCAAGGAGAATTTCTGCAATGTATACTGGACATGGAGGCTCCTCCGACACCGATGGTATGCAGCTCATGTGGTGCCGATGGAACATGCAAATGTGGTGATTGTTTCGGAACTCCGATGCTTTGCAAGTCCTGCATGGCCAAAAGCCATCGGCTTACCCCGTTCCATCGGCCACGGGAATGGACCGGCAAATTCTTCGAAGAAACAACTTTGCATTCTGTACGCTGATCGTGTTGTACATCCCCCCGATTCAAATTGACAACATCAGATGGGATTGGAGCTCCATTTGGGACATGATGGAGAACGCTGTCCGATAGACACAGCCGACTGCCTAGGGAATCGGCCATCGTCAGGGCCGGTGGAAGATCCTGAATGGGAAGACATCAGCATCTCGCCGAATTATCTTCGGCCGCCGGCCAATGATCCATGCCTTACAATTGTGGATGTTACCGGGGTTCACTTTATCACGGTGAAATACTGCAGTTGCCTAGGATCACCCCCTGCTCATCTTCAGCTCCTTCGCCGAAGACTGTTCCCGGCCACCATAAAAAACCCCAGGACTTGTTTCACATTCGGCGTTTTGGACGATTTCATCCGTGATAATTTGGAATGCGGAACATCGGCGATGAACTACTTTTCCAAAATAAGGCGCATCACATCAAACGTCTTCCCTGATGCCGTGCCGGTAGGACCACGCTTAAATCATTTGCCATTCGGCTTTCATGTTGATCAGAATCGGTACCGAGAGCTGTTGAGAGTCTCACGACAGTGGCGCATCTTGAAAATGAAGAAATGGGGGGGGTTCGGCCATCGAGCTCGTACTCCTGCGCCTGGTGAACTGGCCTTGTTTTGTCCGACATGCCCACAGCCGGGGATTAATGCAGATCCATCTCCGAACGATTTGGCCGAGTATGTTCCTCGTACGTGACGTTCTGCCGAGATGCTAGACTGACTTCCCGAAGCTGGAAATACACTCGGACATTCATCATGGACGGGAATTTCAAAGCCGAACATTTACATGAAAAACGATCCGACAATCAAGTATGGCTAATGGATGGTCAAGGATTCATGGTCACTAGACCCGAGTACAAGGAATATTTACAAGACACAAACCATCCATTGGAGGTTCGACTCCTATCTCTCCTTCTATAATGCTCCGATGAATTCCCCGATATAGAAATCGGCGTGTAATAACCATCGGGCAGTTAACCAGGCGAACGCGAGTCATGGAAAGTTGGAATCAACTGGAATTGGAGCAACTGCATGTGCACGCCATGGCTGCTTTGTTCCGCACACGGTAGTTGATTTTCAGAAAGGTGAAAGGTTAGTAGACAGCCGATGATAATTGTCACAACCTCCGGCAAACTTATGTTCGCAAAGACAGGTCAACATGGACTACTCATTCTCCAATGCATTGAAATATAACATGGGAAACATCTCGCGAGTCATTCTATTTTATGACATCAATTGCTCATATATGACGAAGCTGAGATCCCGCATGATGCATAACCGATTCATACAGTTACCCGCAGATTTGAAAATCACTCCAGGGATCGGCATATGGCATGTCCACGGTCATCGGCCCGAATGCTTCGCCCGATATGCCCCATTATATATTCCAGGATCAGGCTGGATAGATGGAGAAATTATCGAAACATTGTGGTCAATCCTGAACGTGATATCAAAATCGGCTCGGGGAATGTCTTCACCATATCGGCAGGAGCTCCTAGACTTTCAGATGAATGATTCCAATTTCATGAAAATGATTCGGATGAGTAAATTGTTTGCTTTCACACCATGAATCCCTCTGACAGCATCTATTCAGCACAAAGCCTAAAGCGGAAATACCTCAATGCAAAGCATTCGGTGAACTCCTCGACTGCTGCATTCAATGATCTGAATGCCACTGTGTCAGAAGAGCACAGAACTATGTGGTTGGCCGAAGAAGCCACTGCACAGAGAATGCGAGTGACTAATCCATCGGCTATGGATACCTATCAGCTTCGGCTGCGCAGGGGTGGGTCGGCCAACACGTCCGATGTTGGACGAAGCACTGATCTCGCCGAAGCACCCACAATTCAGGCGGTCGAACTTCGGCTACTCCAAGAGGAGACGAGTGCCGATAGTGGTGCTGCTACATGGATTGCAAAGGGTTTGAAAGTAGAAGAGGGTCAATTATCCCTCGCAAAAGATATTCGGACCCTTGGAAGTCACTCGACCGATATTCAACGTCTGACCGTTGCCCGACGCGCCGATCGATTAAACACCGATATCTCGGCATTCCTGTCAGAGGCACCGGCACGCCTCGGGGAAGGTTATGCCGATGAACTGCTGTCGGATGACGACGCCGATGAATCGGAAGCTGGAGCCGAGGAGATAGGAGAGGCCTTAGGAGGTCAACGCCCTGATCTTACAAAGCTACCCCTTCCATCTGCCTTGGGACGAACGAAGATGGAACAGCTTGAACGACTCGATTTTGCTACACTGGAATTGGCATTGCGTGAGGGGCAAGCAAATGATGCCCTCCATGACCTCCGGCTTGTTCTTATTGAAAAGGCCGTCTTGTTTCGAAATGACGTCCGACATGCCACAAGCCATGCAAAAAAGACAAGGGCATGGGACAAGGTACACGCGGTCAATTTGACACTGGCACGGCATTCCGCCATCTATCGGAAATGCAGACAGGCCATGGTTCAGCTCGGCGCCGATGATGCATTGTTAAAAAAATATCAGCCGCTCAATAAGGAAGATTTAAAGGCCACGACATCCGTGTTGGATCCGAATTCCCGAGGACTACGCTATGAGGGGTTGGCATGGTTCTGGAGTCTGGATGTACCACGCGACACGGCCTCAAATGACTGGATGTCTGAATGTGAGCGACATATGTGTCATTTCCGACGAGAATAGTCTAATTCGCCGATAGTTTACCGAGTTCATTGGCTTCGGGCGAAAGCTGTTCGGGATCGATGGGCCGAAGAAAAAGAGCTATTGGCGGCCGAGTTCCAGTGGACAATCAATTTCTTCGGCGCGCGTGCGGGTATCTGGGAGTACCGTTTTTTGAGAAGTACAGCTAAGGGAGAGAAAGGCCAAGCGTGCTATGCAGCACGTCAGCAGGCCATTTGTTCACGTTTGCAGGACCATTGTCAGGCAGCATGGGGGGATGTCGAGCCGACAATCTTGGATGTCATGGGGAGCAGTGCAATTGGAGGTCGCTAAATAGTGATACCCCTGTCACCCGACCTATGTGTGCCGGTCGATACAAAGTCCCCGATGGCCCTCGGAGCAAGGCCGATCGTCCCGGACTAATCGGCAAATATGTCAATGAGTGCCGGTCACGTGTGTGGAGCCTCGCACGTGACCGAGTACGTAATCAATGTGTGGCACATGCATGATGTATACCTCTCTCCAGACCCTACACAATCACCATGCCCAGACACCTCTATCCCGAATTCTCTCAAAGCCAGATTCACATGGTGATGTATTATTACGCCTGCCGATTGGAGGAAGCAGGCCGAACCCTCCGGTCACTACCGATTGAACACTGGCCCAATCGTTGGTACCCAAAGGCTCGATTGGAGCTTGTGCGGTAATTTTTGATTAATCACGGACTTAGGTGCTCATTCTCCCTCAGGCTGCTTTTAACTTCCTCTTATCAGTTTATGCAACTCGTCAAACAATTCGCCCAATCATTCCGGCGCCATTCCACGTTTTCTTCGCTGGGGAGGACAGTGGGCGATTCCAGAGCGATCTCCAGGAAATTCCCGAGGAGGAGTTTGGCTTGGTCACCGGGATCAAGTCATTGCTCCAGCACTGGCCAGACGAGGCGATCGTCTCGTTTCCCAAAACATGGTGGACCGACAACGTGCTCGAGGAGGAGTTGTCGTTGACACGCCTGACCGTTGACACAATCGCCGAGGCCGAGGCTTTCTTTTTGGTAAGTTATGGCCGTTCATCGGCGATCATAACTGACCATTTTCAGGGTATGTGGGACACCGCCGATCTTTCCCCCATGGACAAGGCCCGAGACAGGCGCCTCGCCGGTGTTAGAGGCAGCGTTTGTATTCTCCTCGGCATTAATTGCCATGAGTTGAATGCGGCGAACCGATTGATGGAGACGTCTTTGGTGGGTTTGCATGCTCTGAGTGGCCGTCCTCCCCATCGGCAGTAGTGTACATTGATCCTCGTATGTATGTAATTTACCATCATCTCCGACAGCAAACGTAATTGCTTGTAAACCCTTTCCGCAAAAAATGTCATATCTCCATATCATCTTCCCTCGGGTAGCTTTGCAACGTCCGAGTAACGTACGAAGTGACTTCGGGAAACATGCATGAACTCATGCACCTCGTCTCTCATATACCACGCCAGGACCGCCCTGTCACCATCTGTCTGCCCTACTCCATGCTCGATCATCTTCCCCGACATGGCGATAACCGTTCCTGGACAATACTGAAGAGTGAGGCCGAGGGTCGGGAGGAAGAAATGTAAATCGGAGTAAGTGCCGAAGGTCACCAAAAGATCCAACCATTGGGGTCGGCCAAATCGGTCGACGTGGAGAGGGCTCGCCCGATTCACCATTAGAGATGCGACGTTGTACACCGATGGCCATTTTGCCAGGATAGCTGTCATACCTGTATCACCGATTTCTTCGGCGAATGACCCGAGTTTCACCATTGTCTGAAGCCCACTATAGTACATCTCGGGATGCATGATGGCCAATGCCCCGGAAAGTATCGCCGCTTCATCTCGTACGGATGAGAGCCATTGTTGGGAGCTTTCCTTTCGCATTGAGGCTGATACTTCAGGGATTGCGGAACCTCCCTGAATGAGATCGGGGTTTTCATCCCCTACGAACATATGGACATTGAACACATACATGTCTCGCTTGTTGGAACCACGCTGGCGACATGTTTATCACTCCCTTTGTATTGGTGTCCTGGTTGTATAGTGCTACGCTGGTTCTCCAATTTCCCTTTGCCCCGGTGGTTAAGCCGGCATGGAGAGCATGAGCCAGATGTTCAACATTGTTCCAAAGGACCATCTGTATATCTGTATTTCAACATTTTTATTCTATCTCCGTCGAACTACCCACCTGATTCGGGGGACTGACAGCACCAGGGAGGTACCATGTGAGAATAACCCCGGACCGATCGACTATAACAGCTGGTTCGGCGATATCCTGGAGTGGCGCAGCGCCGGTTGGTATGTCATCGGGGGCTGGTGCGAATGTGCTCTCCATCTTCACCCTCTCCGAAAGACGGATTGCATCGATGTTATCCAGTATAACTGCCAGGAGGTTTAGTTGAGGATTTTGCACCGCCATGTAACTCACTTTGATTCTTATATGCACGAACCATGATGTTGACCATCCAATCTGCCTCGCAAAGGGTTTCTATGCCGACATTGGTAGGGATTATAGGACGTTCACCATTGGCAAGAAGGCCCGTAGCTCGGCGAAACTGCTGAACCATGTGGGATGCTAGTTTATCGGTGTAGGCCAATTCCCAGTGAGATGGAATTTCGGGTTTACTTTGTAAACCGGCCATGCAGAGCCTTCTGTTGTAGATGTGTGGTGATTATCTACGAGTTTTAGCCACACGGTTGCAGAGAAATTGTAGTCGATTCTGAGCGGCTCTTTCCGGGTGGTTTGTAATCCGATGTGTTTGAAGCTCGGACAATCCCGGGGTACCTGCATCAGCGATACAGGGGTTTGTCGCGCCGATCTGAAACTGGCACCCGACGTACTACGTAGGAGATGTTCACATACTCATGCAATCGGTCTGACTGACTCCCTCAGCGATACCCACATGCCCATCAGAGGTGTCTGACTGACTCTCCGGCAATGTGCACATAGGCATCAGATCTGCCCGACCTACTCTCTCGGCGATGTCTACACGCCCATTGGATGGGCCTGACGGACTCCCTTGGTAATATTCGGGTGAGCTACCCCCTCGGCGATGAATAGAAGGCCCTCTGTGTCGGTGATGCGTCCAAGGGCCCGCCTACTCTCTCGGCGATGTGCTCGTACCCATGATATGGGCCTGACGGAAACTCTCGGGGATGCGGACAAATCCCCCAGATGGGCCCAATGGAGTGTTTCGGGGAAGTCCCGGTGACCATCAGGTGGGCCTGACCGACTCCCTCGGTGCTAGATAGCTGACCCTCCGATGGGCCCGACCTACTCTCTCGGGCAGGTGTGCATGGCCCCCACATGGGCCCGAGCCTGACCTACTGTTTCGGCGATCTACATACGCCCCTTACATTGGCCCGACCTGCTCTCTTCAATGACCTGGTCTCTCGGTGATGTGAAGATGGGCCCAACCTACTGTCTCGGTGATGTAAAGATTGTAATTCTAAACTTAAATACATTGAGATAAAATCTCCTCGAATGAACCTGACCGATTCTGTCGGTGATGCATATGTGGCCCTCAGATAGGCCTGACCTATTATCTCCGTTATGTAAAGATACTCCTAGGATCTCTGTCATTTGAAGACACCCCTCAGATGGACCCGACTGACTCTCTCGGCGATCTGCACATGTCCCTTAGATGAGCCTGACCGACACACTCGGCGATGTATGGAGTGGCCCGCATGACTGTGTCGGCGATGCACACATGGACCTCAGATGGGCCCGACTAACTCTCTCGGTGATGTATTGGGCTCCTAAAATAATAGGTAGAACATATAATGAATTCTTAGGTGATACCCCCGGCATTGGCCCGACCGACTTTATCGGCGATGCGCACAGGGCCCTCAGATGGGCCCGACCTATTATCTCGGTGATGTATGGATACCCCTCAGATGGGCCCGACTGACTCTGTTTGTGATATACAGATTCCCCTCATATGGGCCCGACTGACCCTCTTGGTCATGTACGTATCCTCCTCACACGGGCCTGACCGACACTCTCGGCGATGTATGGAGTGGCCCGACCGACTGTGTTGGCGATGCACACGTGGCCCTCGGATGGGCCTGACTGACTCTATCGGTGATGTAGACATACCCCTCACATGGGCCCGACTGATTCTATCGGTGATGTGCACATACCCCTCACATGGGCCCGACTGACTCTCTCGGTGATGTACACATACCCCTCACATGGGCCCGACTGACTCTCTTGGTCCTGTACAGATCCTCCTCACACGGGCCTGACCGACACTCTCGGCGATGTATGGACGGGCCCGACGTACTCTGTCGGTGATACGCACATACCCCTCAGATAGGCCCGACTGACTCTCTCGGTGATGTACACATACCCCTCACATGGGCCTGACTGACTCTCTCGGCGATGTGCACATACCCCTCACATGGGCCCGACTGACTCTCTCGGCGATGTGCACATACCCCTCACATGGGCCCGACTGACTCTCTCGGCGATGTACACATACCCCTCACATGGGCCCGACTGACTCTATCGGTGATGCACACATACCCCTCAGATAGGCCCGACTGACTTCCTCGGTGATATAAAGATGCCCTTCAATGGGCCTGACAGACTCTCTCGATGATGCGCGCATGGCCCTCAGATGGGCCCAACCGATTATCTCGGTGATGTGTACATGGCCCTCAGATGGGGCCGCCCTACTATCTCTGTCATGTAAAGATACCCGGGCCCGACTTAGTCTCTCGGTGCTGTGAAGATGTCCCTCAGATGGGCCTGCCCGACTCTGTCGCTGCCGTCTACGTGGCCCTCAGATGGGCCCGACCGACACTCTCGGCGATGTGCAGACACCCCTCAGATAGGCCTGACCGACGCTCTCGGCGATGTATGGAGGGGCCCGACTGACTCTCTCGGTGATGCCCACATGGCCCTCAGATGGGCCCGACCTAGTATCTCTGCCATGTAAAGATACCCTTCAGATGGGCCCGACCTACTCTCTCGGTGATGTGCATATACCCCTCGGAAGGGCCTGACTGACTCTCTCGGCGATGTATGGAGAGGCCCGACTGACTCACTCGGTGATGTAGAGATGCCCCTCTGATCGGCCTGACTGATTCTCTCGGTGATGTATAAATTCCCCCCAGACGGGCCTGGCCCACTCTTTAGCCCATGTACATATACCCCTTAGGTAGGCCCGACCCACTCTTTTGGAGACGTACGCATGCCCTTTATGTGGGCCCGAGATACTCTGTCGGGGATATACATATTTCCTTCAGATTGCAGATAGGCCTGACATACATTCTCAGTGATGTGCCTATCACCCTTAGATGGGCCCGATGCATGTTGTCGGAGATGGGCCCGATATACGGTATGCATCATTATTCTCACTGGACAACCCCCCCGGGCCCGGGTGGGGTCATCCGAAAGCATTAGGTAATTTACATGGCAGGCTGTCCGAGTTTCTATGGCATGTCCACTACATGGGCTCTGTTTCGAGGGATGTTACCTTGCGTTCGGGGCGTGAAGACTTCGCAGCCCACTTGTTGAAGTGGGCCGTAACAGCTTGCCATCCTCGCTGCCCCAGAGGAAGCTCCTCTTCAACACAGTCCAGGAGAGTGGTCGTGTCATTAGCAGTATAGTTGTTGGCCCCCTGTGGACGACCTCGTTTGGCTTTCGGCACTGGCACTAGATCAGCATCATCATCATCTAGTTCAATGATTGCTCAAGTTCGCTTCTTGGATTTCTCATTGTTTTCTTTCTCCTTTCCTTTGGCCTTGCTCGCCTGGGCACGCTTGTTACCCGCTGGACAACGTGAACCAGCAACCTTGGGTGATGCAACATAACCCTGGGAGGACGCGACAATTTGTGGATCAATGAGATTGCTGTCCGGTCCCTTTGGAAGAGGGATGGCTGCTTCCGGCATCAGCACCGGATCTATTGGCACAGCCAGGCACAGCCGTGGTGGGACCTGCTGTCCATCTCCACGTAAACGCTACAAAATCTCAGTTAGATTGGCCAGCGTATCATGTTCATGAACATACCTCAAAAGCATGACTGACATGCTCGCTGGGCCCTTGGCTTCTCACATCAGGTTCTTGCATGCCGCCAACTTGTTGGCTGGAGGTCCGGGGGTCAGAGAATGTCTGGTAACAGAGTAATTTCGTCAGTGGATTACACCACACATCATACACAATGTACCTGCACGTAACCAGGATGTGGAAACCATCGACTAGTCGCACGACTTGCATCCCTGATGAATGGATTACCTGGATTGTCATATCGAAGTGCAGCATTGATACCATCACTGGCAGAGAACGACGGAGGTTCGAGAGTCAGAGGCAGACTGCTGACTGGGGGCATTGGTGGGTTTGACATGACGCTAGACCAGCTGAAGATATGGACTTACTACCAGGATGTGATCACCTTTATACAATTTGCCATTACCGTGACGTGGAGCCTGCACCATGGCTCTGCATTCTCCGATTGTTGATATCAGGGCAAGTCTGGGCGACTAGCAGGGCATCTGGGTTGTCTCGTAGCGTTGAGCAGCAATTCTCCGATTGTTGATATCAGGGCAACTAGTGAGGCCGCCGGGTCCGCCGAGTCGCCTAGCATTGAGCTACATTTCCCGATGGGTGATACCAGGGCAACTAATGCGACAGCTGGGTTACCTAGCACTGAACTGGATTAGCCGGACAAGAAAACAAAGGGAATGGTCACAAGAGGAACACCTTGGCATACCTTTTCACAGTGGACACGTCGCCATAACTTTCGATGCCGTGAACAGCCGGACGGGACCTCATTCTTGATGGCAGTGGTGGTCCTGGGTGGATTACTACGAGGCTGCATGTGACTTGAATGTAAGTGTGAGTTTGATGAGAAATGCACTTACAAAACACATAGGATGGTGTAGGAAGCATGTTACTAGGTCTTTGTAGCATTCCGTGCAGTTCGACGACGCTAGGGATCAGCGAGGGCATCAGCGCTGCGCTGCGCTCGATTGCTGATGTAATCGAATTTGTGTGTGTTAGTGACCGGAAAAGGAATGTCCGACGTTTATTCTGAGCAAAATAATCTATTGGGGGGGGGCTACCCCCTCTACAGATTAAGGTTTATTCAAGGGTGCTTGAGGATAACCCATTGGAAATGGTGTTCATAAAACGCTCGGCATCGCGGCACACCTTCCTAATGGAGCAAAAAATAATCTAAAATAATCTAATCTTTTATTCATCCAATGCCAGCGAGGGCTCTGTCACAGTGGCGCTCCTCCAAATGGGGTGGTGCATCCACAAGGGAACTGAGCCGAAAAGGTCGGAACATGCCAGATCGCGCATTCGCGCTCGTCGCAAGTTTCATCCCCTTTCGCTCCCCAACATGCAATCTCGATTCTGTATTAAGACTTATATAAACGGTTCAACGTCAACTCGACACTGTGGGAAGTAAAGTCACTTTTAATCAGTGACGCCGTCATTGATCGCTTAAAATTCAGTGAAATGTTCACTGATTCAATGTCCACTTCTTTTCAATGACATGAAATGGTCACTGTTTTTTAGTGTCACCCTATGGACCAAGTTCGAGCCTATGCCCTCTAGCTACCCATGCATTCATCTTATGTCAAAGTACTCACTGCTTATCATGGCATTTACTTCCCGTGGTGTCGAACGACGGGATCATCACTCCACTCGAGACCTCTCAGTGAACTCCTCCGCACCTGGTCACGACGAGCATGCATATCTCATACTCTTTCGTCTCCTTTGTGTTATGCCTCGGTTTTGCTGCTGCTGCAGTTATCCCAGTCCACCGTGATGGCGCAGTGGTCAACGTCACTCAAGGTACGCTTGTTCTACCTCTAATTTCCTTCCTGGAAAGGGTGACGATTCCAAACACAAAAGACCACGTTGACAAGGATAATGGCGGCATCGTGGGTCGTGATGTCACCCCCGTTGGTCCACCCAGTCCCAGTATGAGCAACTATCCTAGCAGCATTGGGGAAACGAATGTTCTGGGTGTGGCTCTGAGTCAAATAGTTTCTAAGGTAGAAGCTATGGAGCAAGGTGTCGGCAACGTACGTCTAATCTCGCAAAAACTAGCTTCGTCCTGGTTGACAACTCGACTTTCTTTCAGTCACACTGAGCGCATCTTCGTCTGACCTTAGTTTCGCATTCAGTGGACACCTGTGACAGTGTTTTTTTAGAGGTCTTCTAGGACTTTAGAGTTAGTTGTGTGAAGAAACGCTGCGGACGTTTTGAGAATAGAATACCGTACGCCTCGTGGCAGCTGTTGTGAAAAGTGTATTCCAATTTGAATCTGTCGAATTGTACTTACCGGAGGCTGTTGAGGGAGAACTGGCGCCTCATGCACCATGGTGGACTCGTGCTCGGCGCGGCTGACTGCATAACGAGGGTAAGCGAGTCCACCCACAAATCGAACACGGTGGCGATAAAACGAGCCCTGGATGCCACACATCCAATGTCATTTTCTTGATGGTAAAATCTCGGGTTGCATCGATCCTCCGGGCGTCGAGCGCTCTGTTCGATTTAGTTCTTCTGGGATGTCTGATGAAGCACGCCGCATGTTTGGTAGTAAGCTACTGAAACGGTGACTTGTCACTTCAGCCCACAACGTCGACTCTGATACGTCAACAATGTGCACACCTCAGTCCTATACTTATCGAGGTTCACCCTGGTAGCGAAGTCAAGCGCTCAGGCGATTATGTTGGTACACCACGATGTCGGTTAATAATTCAAGAAGAGAACCATCAACCTTGCCGTTTATCACAATACGGTGATTGAAGCGAGGTTAAAATAGAGGAGGTTGGAGGGACGTACCATGTCCAGGATGAAGGAAAGGGTGTCGAGGTGCGCCGACATCAGAGTTGACGGGTGGTCCGGGAGACAACTTGCACCGTGACACTTGCAACAGGCGACTCCCAGAGCATCCAGGAGCACCTTAGAAGCGAAGTGAACAATCGCATCGAAGGTGTCGAGTTGGAGAAACTGGCCACCAGCAGTGACAGGAAGCTATTTGGGCGAGCGACGTGTATCGGGAGGCGTCGAGGTCGATCAGAAGTATCATAGCGATGGTGAAAGTGACAATGCAAATGTTCATACTAGTTCAATCCGCGCTGTGGCGGCCATCGTTGTCGCCCTTGCCACGCCCTTATCCAGTCGATCGCCCCCAACGGTCGTGATATATGGCAGTACTCCGGGCCCGGCGTAGCGTTAGCCGTCTTTCCAGAACCCAATCCCACGACAACAACCGCATCCCACCAAACTCGTTGGTGTCGCCAATCCCATTCCCACTATTCTCGTATAGCCTCGAGTTTTGACGGAGAGGTTGATATTGATCGTCATATTCAGGTAAACTAATCTGATATCTGACATCAGCTTTAAATCAAGTATGTATCGTACAATCTCGTTGATGTACATCGTAACAAATACAGTAGCTTGTGGATAGCACGATGGTGAAGTCTGGAGGTATACTAGATAGCGAAGCAGTGAGGAGTGTCAGGGTGAAGCTACAATACGGAAAAGACATGAGTAGATAGTGATAGTGAGCAGCTCGGACGATAACAAGACAGCAAAGCGAACACGACGCGATAGAATCTATACCCACATCACAATATCTCCACGACGCCTGTATGAACATCCTTGGCAAAGCTGTCCGGGCGTTTGATTCCGGGAACGACGATCTCGTGCTCAGCCGCAACCCGCTTGAACTCTCCATTGGGTTGCTGCTGAAGCAACAGCGCATGTAATGGCTGTTGCAAACGAATGATCAACCGCAGGGCTCGGGTATACTCGTCCATCATAGCGGCAGGTCGAGCATGCAATGGGGAAGTGGGCGTGGAGTCTGGTTCAGACTCAGGATCAGACTCGTCGTCATCTTCATCTGTTGTACTTCCCCAGACGACACCATCATGTGGATCGCATAGATCGCGGATCCACGGATGTACGAATACGAGTTTGCGTGGCTCCGCCAACGGGAGCCTGTCCGACGTCTGGAATTCCACATCTCCAACTCCTGATACCTTGGCACGGTAATGGTTCTCTACACCACTCGCAAAACCTTGTACACCGAGCTTCCTGACTGGGGCTATGATGCAAGGAAGGTGTAGTCGTCGGTTTGCAAAGCGGGCTGGGGGTAAACGGGTGACTCGGTCGTGGATAAGAGTAGCATCTGTGTGGGATAGTGAATTTTTTAATGCAGACAAGCGTTTGTCCATTTCAGTGTCGTTGATGGTGGGAGAAGAACCAGGGGGTTGACTATACACGGCAAGAGTGTTGGGGAGGCAGCTGTTGTATGACGACGACTTGCCAATCCAGGACAGCACCGTCACTTCACCCGAACGAGCAACGATATCTTCCAGCAGGTGACCTAGTGCAGCATCTCCTTCTCCATACTCCGGCCGGATATCGCTCTTGAAAATACCGATCAGTGAATATGCGACGTCTTCTTGCATCGTTGCATCGCGCGTCGAAGCTAGTCGTAGCTTCTCTCGAACGCTGAGATCGTCGGGGTTGAAAGCAATGATACTTTCGCGAGCAATCTGGATGGCGTCCACAAGTTCCTGCATAATTTCTGGCGACTCCTTGTGGTTAGACCGGGTGACGCCGAGGTATGGCTTCCAGTCACATGTATAGAAGTGGATCACCTTCGGGGCGAGAAGCTCTTGCGAGGTCCAGGCCCGCGTCAGCCACTTGCTGCCTTTCAGACCGCCACAGGCAGATAGAAACAACACGTCCGCCAGTAGAACAAACGTGGCTGCGGATGATTCGTACCACTTGTACATCATCTTGAGGGATTGGTTCAACACCGTGCTGATTGTCCTATCAATGCAACAGGTATCACTCCAAGCCCACCGGTATCCATCCGAGCGAACCACCTCACAGAAGTTGCGCAACTTCCCATTCAGGGGCGATGAACCCAGTTTCCAAACTGAGCCTGCCTGCTTGACGTCTTGAAAGGAAGGTTCCTCCCCTTGCCATACATGTGAAAACGTCACGTATCGGAAATATTCCTCCACCGCCTGCTGGATGCGTTCGTTGTCCAACTCCTCCGTCATGGTGAAAACCAACTCCTTGCATTGCGGTTCAGACTTGAATATCTGTAGGCGTTCCGATTTGTCGCACAGACGACCACTCTTGACGTCAATGAGAACCAATGGTGATATCCCGGCGATCCCATGGCCAACATTGCTGATAATCGTCTCCAGCTGGGGTGATGCGACACATTTTCTGGCTAACTCTGTACGGCATAAGTCGATATATTATTTTCGATGTTCACACTGATAGAGTGGTACCGACCATGATCGTCAAAGCCCTCGATGAGGGAAAGCATGCGGGCGAACGCATCCACTGCTTCATCGTAACATCGTAAACTGTACAAGGCTGCATGCCTCCTTTCATATCCCCATGGATTCGAGGGATCCACCTTGATGGCCTGCATTGGCTGGATTCAGAATCATACTTCACCCAGGAGAAAAACACAATACCTCGTCGGCGTCCTTTAACGCATCCTTCCACAACCCCAACGTTCCTCGGGCAGTGCTTTGCTTGACCAGGAGATCCGCCGACTTGATTGGATTTAGAGACAATGCAGCGGAATATTGTGCGATCGCTCGGTTAGCATCCTTGGACCCCACTGCTTTGTCACCATTGCTCTGGAGCATTTTGACACACTTTCGAACGATCACTGCCGTCAGAAAATTAGCACATGTTATTCTGGGTCAGTCGTGAGAAAGCATACCCGGGTCCAAGTTTGTGGTCATCTCGCTCGATAACGACTCTTCGCCAAGGGTTTCAACCATCATATGTATAGCTTTGGACAACCCTGACCGAATTGCCACCCAAAAATCTTCCAGGTATGCTTAGTACGGTTGAAGAAAAACTCGAAAACAACCGCTTACAAGGGTGATGACTACCAAGTGAGGATCTTGCCGAACGGGGATGGCTTTTTTCGCATACGTGAACAATTCTATCGCGCGCGCATTGTCTCCTCTTGTCATCAACATGGTGCCAAGTAGGAGACGCATCTGAGCCTGTACAACGCGTTGATTAACCTTGCTTGGATTTCCACGTCGAACAAGTACGTACACAGACAGTGATATATGGTGACGGATCATTGTCCACCATATCGATCAAGCCACCTACCCTCGAAATAGCATTGTCATGCTTTCCGCTTTCAAACAAGATGATTGCCTGTGCGAAACGCGAGATCGGAACCAGTAGCGACGAAGACGACGAGGACACACCTTAATCAGTAAGAGGAAGTCATTTCCATGTCGCAAACCCGTCATGAACACGAAGTCAAATTCATCCAATGCAGACTCGTGTTCCCCATTTCCGACAAGGGCAACTGCGTGTGCGATATCACCAAGGATACTTGATTGAATCTTGGTGGACTAACGCGGGATAGTAAGTAAGCATAACACTGGATGACAGATAATGAAAGTTACCTTTTGGGCGTCGTCGATGGCCATGACCCAGTTCTTCGAGCGAGTCCGCACGAGAGCGCGACAAGCGAGTGAATGTGCTTTGTGAAAGGGATTCAAGCAATGTGTGATATCTTCATTCAAGAGTTCTTCGACGCGAGTCCAGTCGCCCTGCATCCACGAGTCGAATGTACCATTGCTAACGGTCATAAAGGGCAACTGAGAAAGGGAGAATTGTCGGAGCGTCACTTATTAACGATGGGGATTGCTTACCTTTACATCAACTGACAAGTACCAGCTCGGAAGGATGTCGCGAAGACTCCGGATGGTGATTTTCCCGATTTTTTCTCCAGTCACAATGCAGTCGTCGTCGGGGGAGAGTGTAACAGACCAAACGGCGCTTGCGTGCTTGATGACAGTACCGATTTGCGAATTGGTAGAGGTGTCCCAAAAAGATAGTGACCGGTATGCGACGACGACGGCGAACTTTTGATTACATGACAGAACGATGGAAGCGCCGCATCCATCACCAGGAACAGACCAATGGATGAGCACGACGCCTGACGACGCATCGAAAGACTTGACTTCGCTGTACGAGGCAGCAAAGAACTGGCTACCGTCAGCCGACCAAGCAAGCGGTGACGATGAGCGGCCCCAGAACCGGCAGGGGATCTCCAACAGTTGCTGGCCATTGTCGCTGTCGTAGATGCGAAGTGACTTGGTGTCGTTTTCGTCACTGGTAGCGGTGGCGAGCCGGTCGCCGTTTGGAGAGAACCGGACTGCCACAACATCCCAATCATGCTGTAGTGGCCCCAGCAGTCTTTCTCCTGTGACCACGTTCCAGATGAAGACGCGCTGGTCAGCCGACCCTGTTGCGAGTTCCGTGGAGTCAGGGGAAATGTCCACCGAGAATACCGAGTCGGTGTGACCATGGATGTAGCGCCTTTTCTTGGTCTGCTCATTCCACACTATTACTCTCGCGCTTTCCTCGACGCCATTTGGAATACGCAGCCCACACACGAGCCATTTGCGATCCGGCGACAGCGCAGAAGCGAAGATCACTGCCCTTCCAGTCCGGATTGGTTTGCCAACCTCTTGCCCGTCTTCAACTCGCCATCGCCGAAGCATCCGCTCCTCACCACCGCACAATACCTGCCTGCGATCCTCGGAAAACAAGACCGAGTTTATGCTATATTGAGTATCGATTTCAATCATTCTTGATCCACCTGAAAGTCGATGTGGGGTCATTAAAGGTGTTCGCCAACGGCTTGTATGTACGGTACCTTGTGCTCTTGACTGCATCCTCATCCACAACGCAAGGTATAGAGAGGTAGTTTTGGGGGTCAAGGGGAACGAGTCTTACTGCATATATTATGTCCGCCCCTCCTGCCTTATCGATCATGATATAGATCAGCTCACACAGCCCTGCGCGCTCGTGCCTTCTCGTGTTTGCGAGTCCGATATTCCCCCGAGATATCTTGTTTCCCCACCGCTATTGCAGTCGTAGGAGAGTGCACAATGGACCATCAGTCAATGAACACACCAATGAATCACTGATCTAAGCATCGGGGAGGTGAACGTGAACCGAACAAAGGGTTCGGTTCACAGAAAGTTCGGTTCGAACTGACATTCACAACCGTGTCCACCACTATCCGCGTCCACCTCCAAATTAACCGTCTCGAGGCATTCCGAAATCAGACCATGCATCAAAGCAGGTTTCTGCTTTATCCTGTTCAAAAATAGGCTCGGATGTCCTCGGGAATCAAGCAGGCATAGAAGAGAACCATCAACCTTGCCGTTTATCACAATACGGTGATTGAAGCGAAAATAAAATAGAGATACTTAAGGGTTGAATGACAACCTTAAGTCGAGCGAGTGAAAAAAGATCGTGCATCACTACCCACCTGGCTTTGCTCAATCGCACGCGTAGCCCTTCAGCTTAATGAAGAGAGCGACGACTTCAGCACCGACGTGATAACGAAAACACACATTCCGTTGTGCGAGGACGACCAAGTCGGAGGGCTCTGTGAAAGCTTTACCGCCGGCGAGGTTATTCAAGGAAGACTCACATTGGAACTCCGATTTATTCACAAGGAGCTACTGCCGTAATACCACTAGTCTGGTGACCAGCCCGTCTAAAAGAGGTTGCACGAGGCAAACCGTCGATAGACGAGGGCTTCTGCGAATTGGCCTTTCCGAACGTCCGCGCGTCCGCACAGTCCGAGCATAGCAAATGCAACCAAACAATGTTTGGGCGGAGATTGAACTGCTTTCACGGCCAAACGGCACAGTGTCACATCCCCGTCGTGCTCCACCCTTGCCAATGCTCGCGATCGGGCGGATAAGAACATCAACCAACTCCAACTGACTCCAAGTTGGCATCTGCACCATGCCAGCGCCTTAGGCCATGTTATCTGCCCAACATCGCACCCGCCCACCTCCGCACCCTTGTTCGAAGGCCTGCACCTATCCCTCCAGCGGACACAGGTCCCAAATGCCCTGCATCATCCCCTGTGTGCTATGCTGATCCATCGATCTGATGCCGTAGCATTCTCGCGTGTCCCGTCTGGCATTCCCCCGTTGTTCTTTTGGCTTAGGCACTCTGTGCCAGAGATATAAGAGGCGGACGACTACTCCTTTCACCCCCACCCTCTTTCCTCTCTTTATCCTGGTCCCCCCGCTGTTCCTCTCATCCCGCAATGTACGTCTATCTGCTTTCTTATCCAAGGTATGGCATTCTTTCCTTCCCGAGTCTCTATGGCTGACTTGTTTCCTTGTGTAGCTTCGTCACTCACGCTCCTTATGGTTTCTGCCTCGACGTTGCAACCAGCCTGATGCCATTCATTCCACCACCATACCCTTCCACCCGCTGTTGTCAATGTGGTGTGGACGTCCCGCTGCGTTACGTGGCACATACCAATGTCCGCAATCGTGGCCGACCTTACTATGTGGTACGTTGATGTCTTCCGAGCAGCTCCTTTGCCTAACATCTTGTCCTAGTGCAATCGGTGTAACAACTGGTACCGTTGGGGAGATGGCCTTGGTAATTTGCCCCGAAACTCCCCGACGACATCTCCCACTCTCGTTCAGGGTATGTCATTTTTACTGACACGACGCAGCTGATTTGCCAAGAATGCCGAGCTCAAGGCAGTGAAGAGAAAGCTGCGGGCATCACAACACAATTAGATACACTATAGTATGCATGTCCATCTCTTTGTTCCTTCATTGTGAAACACCTCTGTCTCTGTCTTTACCTCCCCGTCGTCATCCGTGTGCACTTGTTGTTTGCGCACTCCGCCGTCGTCCGGCGGTTGTCCATGCACTCTGCCATCGTCCGGCGGTCTTGGAGTCCGCCGTTGTCCAGTCTCTGATTTGACACCGCCGTAGTCCGCCAGCGTCCGTTCACACTCAACACTGGTAGGTCCATTCTGCCCAACGCCGTCGTAGTCCGCCGGTGTCCACCATCCATCGCATGTGACGCCGAGCGGAGTCTGCCAGACTCCACCGCACTCAACACCGCCGTAGTCTGCCGCATTGCAACACATTGCCGCACAATGGCACACTGCTGCACTACATATATCGTAAGTTTAATCAACTTTTACCCCCCCCCCTCCTTCTTCTCTGCCCTCAGCATGGCCAACGCATTGCCTTCGCCACCACCGTCACCGGCAGCATCACCACCACCATCATCTTTCTCGGCATCAACTTTCCCTTCGGAACCACAGTACAGATGCCAGTGTCTTGGCTGCTCGCTGCCGCTTATTACATCCTTGAATGTCGACCAACATTCGACAATTGTGTTGATAGTGAGGTCACACGCGAGCGAAAGGAACGATTGCGCTGAATGCGGAAGAACCTCGGGAGTGGTAGCTGCCGAATAGTTGGAGGGCTGAATGAGGAGAATGTCGTTCTTGATGGCGGCAGTGCTTGCAAGAAATAGTAAAAGACGGTCGAAAGGGATGGATTGTAGGATGGATTACGAGTAACCAACATGGAAAGGGTTGCTAGGTCCATGTAGGTGCAGCGGATGCACGGCGGGGCTGCGACGTGTTGTGACCAGTCACGCTGCGGCAGTCGGCAGGGTTGGGGCGGAGCTCAAACAGTGTTTGGGTTATGTAAGAATAGTTCGGACTGTGCGGACTGTGCGGACAGCGCGAATGTTCGGAAAGGCCAATTCCGTGACTTTTTGCGATAGACGGTCTGGTAAAATCCATGAGAATTTAGCGGGAAGCGCGTCACGTGTCCGGATTCGCCACTTCACATGACCTGGAGCCAATCAGAAAACGCAGATTTTGCCTCTGTAAATTCTAATTTCAAAAATAATGATTTATTTCGACGAGCGAGCGATCGACTCGAACGCGACGCGCTCGCAATGCATCGCGCGGCAACGCGTCTTCACTTCTCCCCTTAACATGGGGCTATCGCTCCTTGTTAACTTATTGCTTAACTTATCGCTCGACACTCTGGAAGACGTCGCTCACGAAAACCTTCAGGACCGGCTCCCTCTAGAATACCTCACGACTCTCGCCGAATCGGATCGAAAGGATGCACTGCGCGCGTGTTTGATCATATACGTTCTCACCCCAGCAAAGATTGTCCCGAGGGTCTTTCAACTTCAAGCCTCGATTGCAATTCTCAACGGACGCGATACCATCATCACGGCAGGTACAGGATGCGGAAAAACTCTCTGCCTTTTGATCCCGTTGCTGCTCCGCCCCGATACGATCTCCCTGACGGTCTCGCCGCTTAAAAGGCTTCAAGCGACGCAGGCGAATAGCCTCGCTCGAAATTCTCGTTGATTTGCAGTCTGATTAATCGCGTTCATAGGTCTTGGAGTCGGAGAAGTATGGTATCAGCACTATCGCAATAAACGAAGACACGCCAAATGACTCTGTCCTATGGGATGTGAGTTTTACCATGTCGTATGTCGTGCTGATATCATTCAGTCTCTATTCCATAAGTCCATCAAGTCCGGTCACTATCAACACCTCATTGTGTCGCCTGAGCAGCTAAGCATGTTCAATGGCCATCTCCCACGTTTAGCACGGCTTGTTCAACGGGACCGTTTGTTTACGAGTCGGATTCATCGTGTCCACATTGATGAGGCGCACAACATCTATACCGCTGGTCTCTCACATCACGGCGAGCCTGCATTTCGTCTGGCTTATGGCCGTCTCGGAGAACTTTGCGTTTCTCTCCCAAGGGGCACTCCCTTTCAGGTGCTGTCTGCAACATTACCTCCCCATATCCTCGCAGCTGTCAAATGCGAGCTGAATTTGGCGTCCGATCACCTTCATATCCGACTCTCAACCAACCGCGCCAATGTTACGTATGCCGTTATGCCTTTAACAACATCCTTGAGCGACTTTCGGAATCTCAATTTTTTGCTCCCAAAGGATTTACACCCACCTATGAGGATACCAAAAATGTTGATGTTTCACGACAGCAAGCGAGAGGCAGCCAATGCAGCGCTTTACCTCGACTCACGTCTTCCTGTTCATCTGCGCAATCGAGGCATTGTCAAGCACTACCATAGCGACATGTCGATACGATATCTTCAACAGACCTATGAAGACTTCTCTTCCCCGAATGGAAAGTGCCGTATCCTGCATTCAACTGCGGGAGCATCCACCGTAAGCAAAATTGCTTTGCATTGTATACTAACTATATATCAACATCAAGGGCCTTGACATTCGAGGTGTCGAGGTCGTCATCCAATACGGAGTCTGTAAGAACGTATCGGAGATGATTCAGCGGGCTGGACGAGCTGCCCGGGATCCTGAAATATGTGGACTTTTTTTGGAGATGGTTGATCCTTGGGTGTTCCCGCACAAGATCGACAAACCTGCATCTGCTACAGATCCGGATCGACCCTTAACTGGAACTGTTACCAAGACATCATCGAAAAAAAACCGCACCGGCTACGCATCAATGCAGTTTGCCCAGTCTACCACGTGCCGACGAAGATTTTTTGCAGAGTACCTTGACGATGAAGAACCAGGAGGTATATATCAATACAATAGAGTGCCCAGTTTACTGATCACCTATAGCAATGGACTTCAATGCACAATGGTGTTGCGACAACCATCCTGGCACTGACTTTCACCTTGCTAGCTTTTTCCTCGGAGAGACAGGTGATACGCTGTCGCTGGATGACCTGGTTGGTGAGGCGACCGTGAAACAGAAGAAACGAAAACGAATGGAGTATCGAGCTCCCGAGAACCGACCATCACTTCTCCAGGAGCTTGAAATCTGGCGAAAAGATACATATACCAAAGACCCTCTTTCTGCCGTACGACCTCCGACATGGCTGTGCGATGACAAGGGACTCAAGCTGTTAAGCAAGACACACCCGACGAACATTCGATCAGTCAAAGACATTGTCGACCTACTTGGACGCACGGAGGAGTGGGGGGAGGAGATTGGATCACAGTTGTATACCCTCATCATCCAGTTTGACAGGTCTCGAGTTAAAAGAAAGATTGATGAATGGCGAAAAAAGGCAAGAGGTTTACATATACTGGCAGACAAGAGCATGAATACTTGTAGTACATTGTGCTAAATGTCATTGGAGTCATCTTGTCCATCATTCAAGTTTGAGAGATCAAAATCCACTGGTGGGAGCTCATCTGATTCTACCTCAAACTCTTTTCCAGCCATCATATTTCGTACTTTCTTGTTAAATGTCAACAGTGTAGCAGACTTGAGCTTCTTCTCCCCACTGTAAAGTGCATCAGTGACAAGCATTATGTTGTGGTTTTCTGCTCTATTGGGCTGATCTCTATGGAGCACAAGCTCTTTGATCTTGTATGCTATCCTCTTGATGGATGCAGAGTCATCTGGTGTGATATGGGTGATACCATGATAGCCAACACCTATTCCATGATGGACCTGCTTCCGAAGATGAAGCAGAAGATCAACAACTGCAGAGATATCTGCAAGGCGGTCCCAGCCTGCATAGACACCTTTGGCAGCAAAAAAGTGCTTTATAACTCAGAAGTCAATATCAGAATAATTCATTCACTGCAAAGGAGACAAATCACCTTGAGAAAGCGAATGAGATGCTCAATGTTAAGATCTATGGGCATAAAATGCCCATCTAATCCTGTCAGGTTGACAATCATGCTGTCTCGCATGATATCCCTAAAAACATTTCAGGTCAGCATACACTGCAATATCTGAGATGAACATACATGAATGCTGGAGTCCAAACTTTCTTGGCATTGAAGAGAAAGTGAAGGATCTCTGAACAATAGTTATTGGATCCAGCACCACGAAATATCATGCACAAATGTCCAAGCATGTCCTCAACTCTACCAAAGTCTCCATCCGAGATTGCACTGTTGAGTTCAAGTACATAGATCAGATCCCGAGTCAGAAGCCGCAGGTTACAATTTGCAGTGTCAACTTCATCTGAGTCTGAGTCAGATTGGTATACTGGGGAGACATGATTTTTGAGAATGCAATCAGCAGTCTTGCTGAGTTGCTCAGGAGATGGATTGGATTGAAAGAAAGACTCCAAGGATGTGTGGCCACATTCAGCACTCCAAGCATTGAGGATGATGCCTTTTAGGATCTGCATCAATGTAGAGAGAAGGGTGTGATAGTCTGGATGTTCACCAGATAGTCGTGTCCGCTTAAGAAGTGTGAAGAAGTACGAGAGACTACCTGCTTGACCAATGGAACCTTGGTGGATATGAAGGAGAGCCCAGATGAGATTCATGGAGAGGTGAAAGAGGCCAAACCCAAGCTGAAAGCACTCAAGGCGGGCGAAATGATCAACGTCCTTGGTTCTGAGTACCTGTGCTCCACGGATGCGTGCATTGGTTGACTGGTCATTGATACATGGGACTGCCCGATCAGCGAGTTGCTCAGGCGTCATCTTGAGTTGATTCATGTATACATCATTGATCACAGCAATGTTTCCTGTCACTGAGCTTTCGTCAATGGTAGATGTTCGAAGGGGATACTGTTTCGTCTTATGGCCTGTTGGTAGCTTTCGGCGAGACTTGTGCTGAAGGGCTGCATCTGTTCGGTGCGGGCAGTCTCGAAAGGCTGGCGAACAATGCAAAAGAATATTGATGATGTGGATGTGGAGTTGGTGGTTGAACGAGAGAAGTTGATCACGAGTTGGACTGATGTCAGAGTAGAAAGCGAGGTCGGAGGCATCTCGTGCGCGCTGTAGCATTGGCGACAATTGTACATGGCTGGGATCTGGGTTTGGAATCTCGTAAAGGATAGCAAAGGTTCCAGACTGAACTTTTGCTGGGGCAGATGAACGTTGTTCGACATGAATAGAAGTGCTGATGTTTATATTATCATAACAGAAAATGTGGGGGTTGAGAGCAGCACGGATCACATTGTCTATGCAGCGTGTTGCAAGGCTGCTGAGTAGCTTGGTGAGCGACGTATACGAGATGCATAGTCCACACTGATACAACACTTCGATTGTCTGACGTGAGGCACCATTTTTCCAGACAAAGAGAGTAAACGGGATGGCAAAGAACGAGCACTGCTGCGAACGCTGCTTGGCAAGCTGCGTGATAATCACGTTACAAACCTTGATAGAATTCAAGATCATATCGATATCGTGGCGAACAATGAGCCAATTTACTACTTACAGTATGACTAGTTTTCAGCTTGTTATTCTCCTCCGCAGCTTGCGTCTGTGACGCAGCCTGAAGGATATGACGGAGGAGTGGACAGTGGTGCTCGACGACACCATCCATCAATGAGTTCAAGTCCCAGGTCCTCAGTAACTCTGGATTGACTGAGTCAATGGTTTGCCGCAACTCTCCCTTCACCACATCCATCTCCCGGTAAATCTTCTTCGTCACGAGTTCAACTGCATGGCCTTCCATCCATTGCGTGATCTGCTCCCGACCGCGCTTGTCAGCATAGATATAGTCTAGAACTGTCGCAATGTTGCCTGTCGTTTGAGCTTTCGGAGGGGTGTAGAAGTGGTTGCGATATGCTTTATACGTAGTGTCATTGGGGTTAAAAATCTTAACCATGAGGTCCAGGAGAGTGATTCGACCGTCGCGTAAGATCTGCAACGCACGGCGCATGCGCTCCTCCGGCGATAGTCGTTCTGACGCAGCGGGGGTCGTATTTGAGCCTTGAGCATCAGTAGAGGCCATCGTACGGCTGTATAATACGGCTGAAGGGCAGAAACGTTGTAGAGAATCAACAGTTGCGAGTGGGTGAGCGACAGTCGCCTACACTTATCCCGATGCACGTGCTCTCAGATAAGTCCGAAAAAGGGTTGTCCGGACACGTGACGCGCTTCCCGCTAAATTCTCATGGATTTTACCAGACCGTCTATCGACGGTTTGCCTCGTGCAACCTCTTTTAGACGGGCTGGTCACCAGACTATAATACCACGCCTACGCACCCGTATACCCGCATTCCGCGACGCCGATGCACATACAACTGCTGCTTTACGCCGTGGGTCAGTTCTGGTTATAAACCTCGGGAAAAATAAGTCGTCGCCCGTAGAGTACGTTTGGACCTTATGCCGATGTATTGGTGGTCAATGTATCGAGTCCGAACACGCCAGGGCTCCGGTGTGTACACAAGTTCGTGTCTCTGCCTTGCTTACTGACGTTGAAAAAATGCGACAGAGGGCTACAAAATCGAGAACTATTGGAAGGTTTGCTTGCAGATGTAACAAAGGCCCGTGACGAGCTCGAGCCTTCTCCAATAACATACTGTCGACCACGTTTGGTACTGAAAATAGCCCTCTTCAAGAAAGCCAGATAATCGAAGTGGCAGAAGTTATTCGGAATAGCACGATCGACGGTGTCATTGTCAGTAACACCACCATCACCCGGTCATCATCTTTGATCGACCGTAAGCACATCCGATTGGTTATTCGCATTGTCGCTGATTGCACTTGTGGACCGCAGCCAACAAATCGGAGATGGGCGGTCTCTCAGGGAAGCCGTTAAAGCCGTATTCATTACGGGCACTGAAAACGCTTCGCGCACACCTGCGCTCCAGCATTCCGCTAATCGGGTGCGGAGGTATCTCATCTGGTGCGGACGCGCTCGAGTACGCGCGTGCAGGCGCGTCGTTGGTCCAGGTGTACACCAGCTTTGGGTATGACGGCGTGGGAGCTTGTCGACGCATCAAAGATGAGCTTATCTTGCTACTGAGAGCGGAGGGCAAGACATGGAGGGGGTCGTAGATGAAGCGGTGCAGACGTTGAGCCGGAAGGAACTGGAACCTCGGCAGCCCAACCCGGTAGAACCTGGAGAGGCGACGATAGGAAAACTGATAGAGGAGGCCGAGGAACTCAAGGGGTTGCTGGACCGACTGGCGAAGAGGACGGAGTATGGCCGCAGCTCCACCCCGGGCCGACTGCTATAAATGTCTGTTTCTCAGCGAACGCCGAATGGTTAGGAAATGTACACGCAATCAACATTAGACATGAGCTCAAAAGATCCCACAAGCATGTTGCTTGATAAGAACATCCACAGCATCGACCTACACGCCCTTTTCGATCATGTTTGACGTTCGCCAGTTCGTTCTGTCGTTGACAAGTTTTCTTCTCCTTTGGCATGGAGACTCTAGTGCTCCCCGACAACAAGTGGCGCATGGAAACAAGTCAGTGGCCATCGTGGGTGCCGGCAGCGCCGGTCTTGCGGTGCTAAGTGCTCTCGTCGACCTCCAGATCGAGTCGCACGATATAGTGTTGTACGAGGAACGCCGAGACGTTGGTGGCATATGGTGCGATCTCTCCCCCTTGTGATCACCGCATGATATCCTCTTTATACCGGCCATACAGGCTTCCAGATCCAGAACTGGTCCACCCACCCGTACTGCCCGAGACACCGCTGTACCCCCTCCTCCACACCTACACGCCAGTGCCCTCGATGACCTACCCCGACTTTCCCTTTCCGCCCGGGACTCCTATGTTTTCGAGCCACGAATACGTGCTCGAGTACCACCGTGACTTTGCGCTTCAATATAATCTCCTCCCTTACATCCTGTTCAACCACATTGTCCTGTCCGCATCGTGGGTCGGTACGTCAGAGGAGGGACGTTGGGATATCGTCGTTGATAATGGGAATGGACGCAAGACACGGCGGTCGTTTGACCACTTGGTCGTGGCCAGCGGACACAACCATTATCCACACATCCTGACGTTTCCCGGTCAGGACGCATGGCTGCGTCGTCGCAACGGCGCGCACGGCAGACGACGCGAAATCTTGCATTCGATATTTTATCGTGATCCAGAGCGGTATGCGAATCAGACGGTCGTCGTGGTGGGTGCTGGGGCGAGTGGGCAGGACGCTGCTTCGCAGGTAGCGCTGTATGCGCGCAAGGTAGCTCTCGCCCCTCCTTGTCGACCCGCCGTAACATTTTTATTTTCCTTTCGTTTGCACGACGCCTAGGTCTATCACTCTGCGCACCGTAGACGACCCAGCATCAGGTCCAGTCGAGGTCAAACCCGAGATCGCCCACTTTTCGCCCGAGGCCACCGTCTTTGCCGACGGCTCGCGCGTACTCGACGTCGATGCCGTCATTCTGCATCATTCAAGATTTATCCTAATCCCAGGGCCGCGAAGCATAACTGGAGTTTGTAGCACCCTGTTAGCATTCCGAAGTTGTTCGGTTCCCAGCGCCACCACTTTAAAAAGACCGAACACCTTGACAAACCGTCACACGGAAAGACCCCAGGGACCGCTTCTAATCCCGTAAGCTATACGTGATCTCATGTTACTTATAAACTCTTCGCCCAGCCGCCAACTATCACCCCATTTTCTCCCTCCTTTTTGCCATCGTTGGCTCTTCCGGATGTCGCTCGGGCCTGCGCGTCCTTTCCTTGACTCGGATGAGCCTGTCTTTTTGTCGTCGTCAAGGTCCATCGTCAAGGTCCATTACCTACTATGACCTATCTTTCGGCGACAGGACTGTTGTCCATCGTTCACTTGGCTGTTGATCATGTCCGACTTTTCTTGTTGCCATGTGAGTCCTTTGGTGTCGAGCATGTCGCTCGTCCTTCATGGCTGTCTCTGGCGTCGTTGCATGGCAGGTATACCATTTGCCAGCAAATCATTAGGTACTATGTAAAATACTAATGTAGCCTGTGTAATAGGTTTACTTCGTGCCAAGTGCACTATCAGGTGAGCTATATGATGAGATCCGAGTACTATGATAAGTGGGTAGTGTTCGAATGTCGTACTTTGGTGGTGCGATGTATGGATCGACTACTGACGTTCCCGGAATTAGTGCGGTAGTGAGTGTGCTATACGATGAGTGAGTATAGTCCTTGTCATGAAGTGTTGATCTAATAGTTGCACTACTCGTCGTAAATGAGATAGGATCCATTAGTGGTTCGAACTTGAAGGTGAGTGGCTCAGCGAGTTTGTGGATATCCTCATGAATGGTTGGTAATCTTTTCAGAGGCTTTTTCGATGTCGAATCGTATTGTTTGGTCACCCTTCGCTGTTGTGACAATGCTAAGTGTTTGATAGGTCAGCTTCGCCTTGTGATAGATCATAAGGCATCTTACCATGCCAGGCAATCGAGCGTGACGCACGGCGCGCATGGGTAGAGCACTGGTCACGTCTGTTGATACTGTATGCGGCATGAAGCTCTATGCTTGCTGCTGCTCGATCATCGTACTCTTTCCCTCGCATGATTCCCCCAAGTAAGGTAAGGTTAATACCATCACGATTGATATTTCGATGAGATTGCTCATTCCCGTTCGTCGTTGAGGGTGATGCTTTCCAGATATCCTCTGGGATGAAACTAGCTGGGCGGTATATTGCTGCAAGTGCAAACTGATCTGCATCTAATTTGTCCTTCAGCCATGCTAGGATTTATGTCAGAGTGATGATGTTGACGTTGAGTAATGACAATCTACCTTTTGCTTTATTACCACCTGCCGGGATGATCTCAAATGTTTTCTGGATGTCGGGATGGGGGTCAGAAGTGTACAGACTCATCATTGCATCCCAGACTCTGTCACCAACGTAGTGCTTGATTGCGAAGGCATTCCGTTGGAAGTGTGTCTCGCAGATCCGAAAGAACCGCTTTAGATGGTCATAAGGACCCAGACTAGACAGTCGTCGTTGTGGTTCATACTGGTCATGCTTATCAATATCCCAACAAAGATATGTACAATATGTTCCAAGGCCTATTGACGAGTGAGTAGATATCTTGACAAGTTAATATAGACTCACCAAGAGCTTGTCCTCTATGGGCATCAGCAATCACAGACTCGTAGCCATAGCCGTCAATGTGCTTGAAGGCAACAGGAATTCCAGTGTCAGCCATAGCAATCTCAAAAATACGCTGAAAAAGGATAAAGTGTGCATCAGCACACTGGGATGTTGTAAATGCGCGAGCGACAACATGAGCTTCAAGACGACAATGTAGTTAGCATTAAAATAGTTTATTGTATGTTAATCTTACATCGCATATGGTCATTATCCCATGCTTCGATCTCAAATTCTTCCCATCCGTGAAGCCGTTTGAATGACGTGTCGATAGAAAGGCGGAATGTTGTTAGAAGTCGAAAGGCCATTGACGGAGACATGCAGATCACGAGGTGAAATTCTTTCTTGCCTGTGAGAGGGTGTATTTCCACACAGCGAACATATGGCTCTGCCATGGACTCCTGTTCATGCTGAAGTAGCAGTGCACCTAAATAATATACATTATCACTGGTATATAGAAATGTCGAGTCTCTCACCATCAAAACCTGTTCCACAGGGATATTTTTTCCTGCGGAGGTCATCAATCTTGCGGCGGACATGATCAAGATTTGCGAGTGATGGATGGAGGTCAGATAGTGTTGGTGTTTGTTCCGATGACCAACCGAGGACTTGTTGCAAGCCATGCATAAATCCAGAGTCGAGGACAATACGACGGGGTGTTGCATCAGCGAGGCGCCAGTGAAGATTGCCAAGTAATACATCGAATACTTCAAGGAGTGGCTTGGGGGTCTTAACGGGAGCTGGCGGAGGATGCCAATGTGGACTGCGGCATATAACAACTACTTTGGGGCACGTAGCAAGATCTTGCGGGACGTAAATATCAAATGTAGACAGGCACTTGTGTTCCCATCTAAATAGTTTCCCTTGAGCGAGCGTACCATCAGGGAAATGATGCCAATGAGCTACGAAGATTAGCACAGATAAATAAGGGAAATATATTAATGTACTTATGACAAGATTGTTTGTGCTCAGATGGAGATGCAGTGAACGTGCATGGCATAAGAGGGCCATATCCTCGTGTCTTTGCTTGGCCTTCGTACACTGCAATCACAGCTGTATCGTTTGAAAACAATGCCTTGAGGTAACCAAGGTCGAACTCCTGCAAGTTCTGCAGGATTAAGTGAGCACGGTTGTTTCGGGAGCGGTGTTCACACCTGCAAAAGAACTTGAACAACCTGAATCTCTGTAACAAATAAGAGCAGATTACGCACTGAATGAACGGCCGATTAAAATGGTCCCGTCGCATCATAAGCCAGCCTTGGCATGGACGAGACGCGGCACGGCAGCGACCGTGGGTGGCCTGGGCGGTGTCATCATCGGTATCAGCATCTGAATCACTACCTTGGGTAACAGCAGTGAACTCCCGTGTGTTGTTGAAGGCACACCCATGCACCTGGAGTGCGCAGAAGAAAGCGAGGGTCTTCGTGAAGACCTCTTTGATAGCGGTATCAGCCGCCGAGAAAGATTGCAAGGAGAGAGCCTCACGAACATGGCTTCAATTAGTGTACCAGTGCATTCCATCGCCGAGAAGGTTTTTCTCGAACACAGAACAAAATTTGATGCCTTTACCTATTTCACAAGCGATCAGCAAACACAAAGGAAAACAGGAAAAGAAACGTACACAATGTACTGAGAATGTTGCACTTGACATGCCTACCCAGTAGGTAACATTCGACTGCTTTTCGTCCTCCATGAGCATCACCAAGCGAGTACTGGAATGATGTCTTTGGATGAACGAAGTTCGCAGGGTCAATCGGGAAGAAATGGGCGATAGCTTCACCGGGATTCTCACCAGTTTGAGGATATTTGACAATGGCGTTGAGCGGATGCTCGATCCAGAGGTGCGCATTGACACGGCGATTGATCCGGTTGAGCGACTGCGCGATCTCCACGGGGGTATATTTGCGAGCAGGTGGCGGAATATATAGGGAGGAAGAAATGGTAGGACAAGGGACAAGGGAGCTGGGGGTCACAGAACGGGAGAGCGGCGTGGATGCACGAGAGGACTGCTGAGAGTTGCAACCGGCGGAAGTGAGCATCTCGACAGGGACTTGAGCATCTTGAAGGATATCACTGGCATGCTGGATTGCAGACTGCTGAGACTGAGAAAGAGGCATGGCAGGGTGATGGGGTTGGTCGACGGCATCATAAAGTCCCAGAGTTTATATATTGTACAGTGTACAAGTCAAACGAGGCCACTTCAAGTTCAGCCGCGTTCAGCGCATCGCCTAATTCGGCATATCGTCAATACTACTATCAGCGTCCCGCGCTCACCTCTGCTGCAAACCACAACTCACTGGGGTTCCAACCTTCTATCATTTTCTTCCCCAACGAGCCACAAGTATGTAAAAAATGTGGTACGATTTTCTTTTCACTGTCCTTAGCGCTAACCGAGTGCCTTTTGTGACTTCGTTAGGGACTAGTAGTCACGTTCTTTGGTGGTTGAGCTCATTGCCTATGGCATGAATGCTCCAACCACCACCTGACATGTCAGCCCTCGTCCGTTCCGCTTGAAAAAAAAGAAGCCAGGGTACAACCCACGACAAGCGCTCCAATCACAAGAGCGCCGCCAGAGTCTCGACTCGCCACTCGAGTATGTTAGTCTCGATCCGTTCCGCTTCAAAAATATGGCACGATTGAGCCCTCCAATCACAAGTGTGCCGCACCAAGTATCGAGCACGCTAGCCGCTAGCGCTTGATCGGTCCTGCTGAAAAAAAAAAAAAAAAAAAGAACATGGTATGATTTTTCATTCAAAGGTGACACGCTGACCTGTTCTCGCATCGACAACAGCCGGAGTGCTCTCATTGGCCACTCTGCTTGTGCACTGTGCTTCTCAAGGTCGGTTCTCGCATTTGTATTCCGTCATTGATTTGACTCTGAGTCAGGTATAAATACGAGCTTACTGCTACCCAGGTCAGTCCATAAACACCCTTGTTTTCACTGTATCTCACCCACTCCGTCATCATGCCTGCCACGGATGAGCTCTTTGCTTTCTGCAAAGGTTATCAGCGCAGTAGCACAGAGTTAGTTGTGTACTCTCGCGAAGTGAAACAAATCGTTCAGATTGCATAGTAAGTCCCTGTTCCTTTAATTTTACTTGCCGCTCTTTCGTACTAATATGTAGTCCTACACGCTTCGGGAGACGGATCGTTCCTTCAGGCGTTCATGCCTTTCTACGCCACTGCACCGTCTTCTGGGAGTGTTTTTGTGGATTGGAATCTGATGATCCCATTCCGGCATGCTTCATCCGCATCATCAGCGGTGCGACAGTGGCACATGGTGCAGAAGTGCATTGTCACTACCACCGTAGTCGATGCGGCTTTCGACGTATGTGAACATACCTTTCAAAAACATCACTCTAATACTATTGTTTCACAGTAAATCTCAGTGAAACTCGTCACACCGCACAGTACGTTTCGGACTATGATGAGTTCCCTCCAACTGGTAAGTCCTTCATCTATAATGTGTGTCTCGTTGCGTTCATATATTTTAGGACACGGTAATATCCCGGATGTCGTCAGACTCCGCACTGACTTCTACAGGATGATTGTGCAGTCACCCAGCGGACTCGCACGAGTAGTTCCATTTTTTCCGGGCTACCTTGGCTCTCCATCAGCGTTCTATCCAGGATTTGGCCTACCCGTCCTGGACACATCATTTCAACTGATGATTACCCACCCCGCTCGTTCCCATACTCACAGACACTCTGGTGAGCCTTCTAGTGTCAGTTTATAATACATCTCGGTAACCAAAATAATCTAGCTACATTTTTACGTGCGAAAACGGCTCTTCTAGGCGTGTCACACACTCGTCGCACCTCCACTGGCATCGCTCCACTGGCATCGACTAGCGCTAATCTCGCCATCAACACGCATTCGGGTGATGAAGACGTGCCTTCAAGCGATGAAGACTCGCCAAGGGAGCGCAGCCTCCTCCTCGCGCTCGCAAACGGCATGGGAATTAGAAAGATAGATGCCATTGGCTTGTTAGAAGAGTGTACAAGCTGTGGAAACAGCTTCATGGCAAGTCGACTGCGAAGGCACATTAGGTGTGAGGAGTGTAGCGAAGGTGTCAGTGCAACCGCACCTACTAGCTCTCCATGATGCAACAATATTTCTGCTGTGCTTATACCTTACTATCCATATCTCTACCTTCTTGTAGATTCCTTATCAGTTATCACACTCGAAAATCACAATGAGAACAAGACATCTTATCATTTTACAATGTACTGTGCGAGAAGTTGGTTGTAACTGACTCGGAGTGCCAGAAGATAGGTCCTTAAATAATGGTAGACGACTGGGATAATGGTGTGGGTGGCAAGAATACAATAAGCATCGTCTTCGAGACGAGAGTTCTAGGCAAATAATGGGATCTACAATAGGGATGGATTACCACACGGCCGGCGAAGCGAACGTGAACATCATTGAGTGAACAATTGAGATTTCCTCTGCCTTGGCGAAACCTGGCGATGATGAGGCAGAAACGATCTTGGTGGTGTGGTCTTCGATTCCAGGCAGGGTGGGCGGTGCCATTGACGCCGACGATGCTGGGGATGTCGAAGGTGAATACGAAGGGGATGGCATACTGGGGGACAGTGGGGGCAGTGATGTAAGCCACGGATGGGTTGGCGTCGAAAAGATATTCACGCGCGGGATCCTCGATGTACAATTAAGAGAGAGTACGTCTCGGAATGGACGTTCTCCATCATAATCTGGAAACTGTAGAAGCAACGGGCCTCAGTGGCCTGGATCTCGTTTGAGAAACGCTCGACGAGGTTCTCGTTGACAATGCCATCAGAGGCAATGAAGAATGCAAGCACATGAGAGACAAAGTGGCATTCATTGTCGTTCAAACAGTTGTTCCAGTCGTGAACATCTTTTGAAAGGTCCATCTCCTCTGCAGTCCAGAAGGATGCTTCTGCTAGCCATAATATTGGATAATTGGAGGGATAGTTCGTACAAGTGCATGATACTGTATAGGGAAGAGAACAAATCGACATCTGGGTTTTCGCCTGCATGACTCGGAGGCAGGTACATAACATGAGGAAAACACCGGAAGGCAGGTATGGACGGTGGGTAGGTGTGGCGCACAACGGGGACAAGAAACGCGGCACGCAGTGGGGGGAAAGAAAGCTGAGATGGACTTGCGCGTCGAGCACGCTTTATATATGATGCACTACCTAAATTTATTTTGTATATTTCGTGGAGTTCCCGAGGTCTCTGTGATGAGCTGGAGTGGACGGTGTCAATATCTGTTCGGAATTTTTAAAGTGGTGGCGCTGGGAACCGAACAACTTCGGAATGCTAACAGGGTACACAACACTCGCATAACTGCATCGCCTGGTCACACGATCGCACAGCCCACACAGGGACTTGTTCAGATGTATGTAGTACTTCCGTCGAGCTGTCACTTCCCAGGGTCGAAAAATGCAATTCAACGGCCACCATCGGCCCTCGTTCTGGGACATGAAGACTTCTGGTGACCGAAGATGTCGGATGACATGGGCAGCCCGTGTGCTTCCTAAACCAGATGGTTTGAGACTAGAAAAACTGGATGTTTGGCCTCCCGAAGGCGAGCCGAAAAACTTGGCATGACTCTTGATTCTTCCGTTTTCCCACCTTAGACTGCCGAGTACGACATCTGCAAAGCGGTCAAAATGGACAGCGGGTTTCACCCTAGCCTGAGGGCGCTGTTGGAATTAGCCGGTTTTCAACCGCTGAAATATAAATGGCGTTGTTGTGGGGAGAAACCGCCGTTGAATACGATCCTCACAACGAGAATGGAGTGGACCACTCCAACTACCCAGCTTGCAGCACTTGCGGCACTCACGCTTGTGTCCGTGGACATCATTCGGCGGCTCATTCGGAATCGCATCGAGAGGAAGGGATGTCCTCTCCCTCCCGGTCCTACCCCTCTACCACTGATAGGAAGTGTCCTTTCTGTGGATACTGAGGAACCTTTCCGGACTTATACAGAATGGCGGGCAAAGTATGGTCAGTATACTAATAAGCAGTGGAGCTGGAATGTCTAACTCTGACAATTCTTAGGCGATATAATGTATATACGCCTCTTGGACATGGATGTCGTGGTCCTGAACTCACCCTCGGTCGCGTCGGAGTTGCTCGAGAAGCGTTCGCAGATATACTCCGATCGTCCATTCATAGCGACAGTTGATCCGTGAGTAAATCTCTTCTCGATTGCAGCGCATAATGCGTTCTGTAGTGGAGTCGATAGTGACCGATGCTTTTTCAGCTACGGGCATGATTCTAACTTTGCTTTTGCGAATTCTGGTGAACATTGGAAGTTGTGCCGGCGAATATTCCATCAAACATTCCGCGCTGACGCTGTTGCCACCTTTCATCCAATGCAACTCCAAAAAGCACGCCAGATGATCTTGAGCGTGATGGATGATCCCAGTGACTACAGGTTCCACTACTCGACGTAGGGGGGTTCATTTCAGTCATCCCTGAACGTTCTTAAAGTTCTACAGGTTCGCTGCCGCGGTCACGATGTGTTCCGTATACGACTACGATCCAAGCCCTCGAAATGACCAGATGGTATCGACTATCAACAACTTCATCGACGCTTCAGCCTTTGCATTAATCCCCGAGAGGGCGGTGCTCCTCAAGGTTTTCCCGTTTTGTAAGGGGTGCAGTCGAAGCACAGCCTTATCTGATATTTTTTTGGTTGAAGTGCTACACATACCTGACTGGCTTCCTGGGTCCTGGATCAAACATGAAGCGAGAGTGGCCCGTGAGTTGGGTGCCAAGACGGTCGAGGCACCGTATGAGTACGTCCAGAAACGTATAGTAAGTTTTGTCCGCCTTGCCCGTGAACAGCCTCGAAATGACTTGGTGCTGCTGTAGCAATTCAAGGAAGATGTGAACCCCTCGATGGTGTCGGATCACATCGCTCACATGGAGAAGTTGGACGGCTCGCACCGTTCAGACTATGAAAAGGCCCTCAAACACACTTCCATGACTGCTTTCTTGGGTAGGTTACTGCATAAACCGTTGATGATTATACTGGTTAATCGGTCGCAGGTTCTGTAGAGACGGTCTGTCGTGCGTCTTGGGGAATGTATGCGACACTTACGGAGTGAACAGACAATCTCATTATTGACGACGTTCACGCTCGCGATGGTAAAGAATCCTCGCATCTGGAAAAGTGCCCAGGCGGAAATCGACACCATCGTGGGGATTGATAGATTGCCCGAATTCGGTGATAGGTCGTCTTTGCCATATGTCAACGCGATTTTGCGCGAAACATTGAGATGGCAGCCACCTGGTCCTCTTGGTACGACCATGATACCATATTCTCAAGTAACACTATGATAATTTTGAAGGTCTTCCACATGCCACCAGGACAAGCGACATCTACAACGGTTTCTACATTCCTAAAGGTATATCATACAGATCCATGAGACCTGTTCGTAATGACATTTCTTCGACAGGGGCGACTGTCTTTGGAAACATTTGGTACGTAGTTGGTGTCCTGTTGACTGGTCGGGCATACATGCTTATAATTCCCTTAGGGCAATGTCTCGTGATGAAAGTCGATACCCTAATGCAGAGCAATTCCTCCCCGAGAGGTTTTTAGATGCGGAAGGGATGTTGACTGACGACGAACCCGACTTTGTTTTTGGCTTTGGGAGGAGAGTATGTCCAGGTAAGCCAGACATTGTTCCCCCATTCTTACGTGAATTCATCAACGTCAGGTCAATACGCCGCTGATGCGTCCCTCTGGATTGCTATGGTGACGATGCTAGCGACCTTCGAGTTCGGTCATGCAAAGGATGTGGATGGAAAGGACATCGCATTTGAAGTGAAATATCTGAACGGATTGGCTCGGTAAGTTGCATTCATCGATCTCAATCTCGATCATGACCCCGAACCCCTTCTAGCCACCCATTGACCTTCCCGTGTTGCATCACACCCCGAACGCACATGAGCAAAGCATTATTTGCCATTGGGGATGATGTCGTGAAGGACGGCGATTTCAGGGATGGCCCCTGTGTTGGAGACCCAGCCCGTCGTTACCGCAGATAATTACTATTTTACGGTAGTTTCATTAGGTTATTATATTTGGACATCGCGTCCCATCTGACGCATCCGCTCGCTCATCCTTTCCTCCAGTCTCGTACCACTACGACTGGAGGTAAGACACTCTTTTATATCCCTTTCTTCATGTTCACTTACCCAGACTAGCATTTACCATCTGTCTAGCCTCTAGTACCTCGGGTTCCAATACCCTGCCGCAGCAATGCCGAGGAATATGAATGCAGTAAGTAACGGGATGACGCGCATGGTGCGAGTTGGCGATACAAGGGCGAGAACGAGCAGAGAGCAGAGTCCTGTTAGCGAAGACTCTAGAGAGAGGCGTTCAGCGCTCATGGTTTGCCCTTTTATACACCCAAAGAAACGAGATGAATCGGGACATGGACCACATGGCACAGATTACTGACTGCACTCGAAGGGCGATGGTATGCGCAATCGTAGGATGACCGGTGTCTAGACCCGTCAATGTCATCCCATCATCGTATGAGCGAATACAACTTTCCGCGTTTGAGTGACAGCGAAGAAGCTCGATGTTCATAATATATCGGCACGCCACTTCAAATCGACTTAGAAACCAGTTTCCCGGTGATCAATACCGCTTCGCATCTCTGGTAGTCAGTTGCCGTGTAGATAAACGAACAAAACGGGCTGGTGGTGTTGTACAACACTTTATTGATCGAATATGATCAGAATTGGGACTCGGAACACCCAGGATGAACGGCAGCTCAATAATGGCCAGATCGCGCCAATACCGGAGGTGAAGACTGGATGTATCCTCTATGTTGGTTCCATGTTTTGTGCAGTGGGTGGGGCCAGCGAAAGGCAGACGGAGGAGCGAAGGACTCGGAACAGCGCTGCTTACCTACGCTTGTGTCACAGAATCACCCGAGAAGCTCAGAGATTCTGTCCTTCCCGGCAATTCCCATACTCAACTTTTTCTTTTCCCTTTTTCCCTGGACTTTTGGCGCTCAACCATCGCGTCCCCATGCTTCATCTGCTGCTCATCCTTTTCCATCTTGCCCAGCTCGTCCAAGGAACCTCTACCAACACAACTGATTCCAGTTGCCGCAACGTTTGGAGTATATTAAGTAGCTGTGCCTTGACACTCTTGATTTGCGTATGGCATGCAATCCACTTCACCATCCATCAGGATGAGTGGACCACGACGTGGTGGTTTAAGGGCCTATGTGTCCTAGGGTCCTTTGTGGCCCCAGAGGCAATCGTTGTATGGGCCGCTAGAGACTGGAAGAGTGCTCGGGAGCGGGTAATAGAGTTTCGTGGTATGTTTTAATAAGCAGTGGGCACGGCCATCAGATGCACCTGATGAGCTCAGATGAGGAGTATGAATGGTCGATGACACACAGCTTCTTTGCTGAGATGGGTGGTTTTGTCTATCGTGACGACAAAGGTCGTCCGCGCACGATCGATTCCCGTGAATTCCTGAGGCCTTGCAAAGCAAATGAAATCGCAAATCCTATTATTACGGCGAAGGATATCAAGGGCCGAAGCAAATCAGATGCACTGGGAAAGGTCATCCTAACCCTGCAACTATTCTGGTTCATGTTGCAGGTCGTTGTCCGCGGTTCGACGGGCTTCGCTGTCACACTGGTTGAACTAGACACGGTTTGCATGGCTGTACTCTCGCTTTTAGTTCTTCTGTTGTGCACTGGTGGGAAAAGCCACTCCTCCCGGACTGTCCCCACATTTTGTACTATTCACCTCCTGGAGTGGAATTGTATCCACGAACGCAATCGGTCTTGTAAGCCTTTTCTTCTTCAACATAGCGCAAGTCGTACTGATATAACAATATACAGGTCAAATGCATGGAAGTCGGATCCCAGCTGTCTGTCTACGTTGATGAGTTGTTTCACCCGCACACAGAAAACACAACCGACCACTGGCGATGAAGAAACATCCCTAGCGGACAGAAAAGTTTGTATGCTCCAATTTGTTTTTGTTGATGATTGAACAATGCAATAACTAGGGCAAACCTTCGCATCCCAAAAGCAGAAGACTGGTGGATGAGCTCGACGAAGAAGAAGTCATAGCTGTTTCATTGCTTTCCACATGGACGATTCTAATATTTTCCTTCCCTGCTCGAGGGATCGTTCATCTGGAACGCGGTATCGAGTTCGCTACAACCCCGAACTCAAGACAGAGTCTGATAGAGTCAAGTGGCACATACATGTAGCCTGTGAGCGATACATTCCGATTTAAATGCAAACACATAGGCAACATCAAGACATTTCTTTTCTTGGTCGGAGTGATGAGGAGGAAAAGACGAAGGAACGAGCAAGGATTGAACTTTCCGTCCCTTTGCAGCACGACCATCGACCGTGACATTGCTGTTGGTCATAGGAGTCGAGATAGCCAAAACTCGATAATAAAACACGATGACTGAACCTACGGCATACAAGGCTAAAATTCGACTTACCCCACTCTCATTCCTTTGCCACGCGTATCCCTTCCGTATCGTTGGGGGGTGGTAAAGGGACAACAGTCACCTCAGCGTGTCTAAACGTTCGAAGCCCCGTTCTGACGATCTTCAGACGCGACTTGCAATGTGGATCTGGACACGCAATCTCTACATCCGTTGTCATCCAATCATGTGGATGTGTCACGCGTTGCTTGGCCGCCAGGAGTAGGAGGACAGTGCCTTCACTTGGGCGAAGTTGTCAGTAGTGTGTCATCGCCCAGTGCCCTCCCCTTGTGAAAATGCAAAGTATAGTGTGGTTTCACTCACCGAGGGAATAGATGGAGAAACCTTGGCCCGGAGGGAGATACAACATCTCCCCTTGGAGGGTGAAGTAATCTCCGGGCTTCGCGCCGCACAAGATGCGCTCATTGGGTGGGCAGACCACTTCGACGCGAAGGTCGTATAGCTGAAAACTATCGTCTGAGTGGTCTGAGAGTATCTGCGACATCATGATGGTAGTGAATGTGACAGCATGTGCTTAGTCAGCATATCTCCCCTGTCTGTCTCTCAAACCAGCTTCCGCTAGAAGTCTTGCCCATTCAGCGTCATCAAGCTGGAATAGAACTAATAGCTTCATAGGTCTCTCGATACCTGAACGAAACTACCCACTACAGAAAAGTATGGGTCAATGCTTATTGCACAGCCGAGTTCGTTCGCCCTCCTGGCCCGTTCCCTTTGCAATCAATGTATGATCTAGAAAAAGCGCTCGTCGCCAGTTTCGCATCTATCAAAACCTTCACTACGGTCGTGGTAGTGCGAAAATGGAAAGACTAAAACGTCCAAGTCGAGAGAGATTCGCTACAATGGCAAGCTTGGTCTTTGGGCGGTTCCTGTTCCTCACTTTCAAAGAGGAAGTCCGCTGTTTAGACTTGAGCCTTGACGAATCTTTGGGTGCCAGGTCCTTTACCAACCGACGCACGGGATCCTGCGATCATTTTATTGCGCCTCTGCCATCGACATTGAGGGTCGTCCTTTTGCATGTGTGGCGTTGAGCGGGCAACTGAGGAAATGAAGCGAATGTGAGCTTTGAGATTTAACGCGATTCAGAGGTCACACTAACGGCGTTAATAGTTCCGTATATTTGTTAGATGTAGGAGAGCAATCTGAGCTGACTCTGGATCTTCTTCACCAGTTCGAACATAGCAACGTCGTTCATCATCCACGCCGTTGACCTTGGTCCTCGTGTAATTGCTATTCAAGGTCTAGTTGGCCAAGATTTCCACGCTGATTGGCGTCTCGTCGCCTCGGACGTGCATACTCGCACACAGTTCCTTCTTCCTTCCTTTACCCGTGCCGCGCAAACCAAGGTGGGTCTTCCTTGTTGCCACGTTCCAATCTAGCTTATTGAAGCTTAACCTCTGCGACATAGATGACAGAACTGGAGTTCGTTAATGAGATCACCTCGCCCAAGTGCATCTCGACATCGACGCATCTGGTCTTAGCCAGATCGTTCTACAGCGCAGCCACCGGACGGCACACGTGCTTCCAGGCGTTTACACTTCCACTCCGCATACCCATCCCCGGCCGACCCATACCTTGACCCCTCTCATCCCCTCCCACCACGACGTCATCCCTGGCATCAGCATCTGGGTAGGCAGCACCCTACTCCTCCATGACGCGGTCCTCGACCCCTTCCACGCAAGATGTACTTATCACCATCCGAATGCATACGTTTGAGCTCTCTCGTCCTCGTATCATCCGCCTTAGCACCACACATATCACATCGCGTTTCAACTGCTCGGTTTCTTTAGTCATCACCGAGCTTGGCACCTTCGCCTCTGTTTCAACGGCACCAGTCGAGTGTTTTACTTGGACACCAATTGGATCATCGCAACGCTCAAATATGACCTGTACGGTGGCAGCGGCACGGTCAAGGCCATAAGATACCCTCCCTCTCTACGTGTTCCGGACCAGATGATCTTGGGCTATGATCCCGCCGGTCAGATATGCCTATGTATCGTGGTAGATGGTAATTGATCAAGATTTTTGATTTTTCTCAGCAAGTCGATACCCGGCCAAAGGCAGACGAGATATAGAAGATATGCGTCCAACATACGTTGGAGTATCTACATGACTATGTTATATAGCTCTTTGAACATTGCTTGGTGGCGCTACTTATCGCACAACTCGGGATGCATCATCACAAACTCTCGGCACGGTGTTGGCATCAGGCTCGACGTGAACGAAGATCGTACACTGCCAGTGGCAGTTGAAACTGGGATGCAGTGGAATTACACTGAATGGGTGATGACGCAGGATGATCAGAGGCTGGTACTGCGAAATGGTACTCATCTTGTGGAAAGCCTCCGTTATATTTTGGTCCTTGTGTGGGCAATCCTGTGCACTGCGATCCTCAGTTGATAATACTCAGAGCCGCGCGAACAATACTCATTCAATTATAGCCACCAACAGGGTCTACATGAGGCGAGTCATTGGGCTCGTCTTGCTTGCTGGTGTTGCCGTCGCTAGCGTCCAAAGACACTTCTCTACGTTGCCCTTTCAGGAATCCGAGGCACATGAGTACCAGTTTGAATGGCCTATTCAGAGGGTTGCCGTTATCGGTGCTGGCCCAAGGTATCTCTTGTGTCCCCCATTCACTGTATCGTTGCTCACCCGCGTCTCTTTGTAGTGGCCTGGTCGCATACCGCGAACTGACAGAAGCAGGTTTAGACGTTCGCCTCTTTGAACGGAACAGCGTCCCGGGAGGTGTCTGGCACTATACTGAAGAAGTCCCACTCGATGCTCCGGTACCGAACGTCCCGGCCTCCATCGGCGACTTTGTACCTTCGCTCCCTCCAGCAGGTGTCGACTTGCCTTATATAGAGGAGTTCGAGGACGATGGGGAGATTGGGAGGGATCATAGAGGGCCAAAACAGCTTTGGGAGTCGTTGACTTCCAATATGCCATCGGTATGTTGGTTCATTGTGTTGTCATGTGGGGGCTAGCTCTAGAATATTAATGGACGACATCCTGGCATGCGAAGTCTTTGCAACAGGTAGGTGGATCACGCCTAACCGGTCTTCTCATCAATCATTCATCATTGACGCTTTTTACAGTTTCCTCAATGGCGTTGGCCTGCAGGCACACCGTGGGGTATGTTCCTGTCCCTTTCTAAGAACTACCCACTTATATTCGATACCAGAACTCACACACTATCGAATTCGCAACTACGTTCGATCCTATGCTGCCTATCTCAACATTAATAGCAATGACGAAAATCCTGCCACTGCATACAACACCCGCGTGGAACGTGTCGAGAAGCGAATCAACGAAGCTGGGAAAGAACACGGTTGGAGACTCTGGCTCAGGTCCCTCGAGCCAACGAGTCCGAGTGGCACGTATCGCGCGACCTGGTGGACAGAAGTGTGTTTTTCCCCTCTTGCAGTTCTTTTTTCTGATGGACGGATGAACTTGAATGTTTCAGGATTTTGATGCTGTCGTTGTCGCCGTGGGAAAGTACAATGCGCCATCCATCCCGTCCATCCCCGGTCTGGAGGAGTGGGTCCAGAGGTTTCCCGGTCTTGTGCGTCACTCGAGACAATATCGGCGACCGGAAGTATGTGCAAATCAGACCGTGCTTATCGTTGGTGCAGGGGTAGCTTTCTTATCAGATGGTGTTTGCCGCCTTGCTTATATGCGGTCCAGGTCAGTGGGACTGAAATATCTCGCGACATCAACCGCCAAGCCAGAATAATCTATCAATCTTTCCGGGTGAGGTCTTAAATGCCCTTGCTAGCTTGATGACGTCTAACACTTTCGTGACATCCAAAGCCCGACAAACGTACGTGCTAAAGGAGCGACTAAAAGTGACCCATGGTCGTTAACATTGCTATAGATAACCAGACGCATATCACGCTGGAAAGCAGACTCCGTCGTATCCCCGACAACACGACCCTTGTTGGGGAAATCGAACAGTTTTTACCTATACCTGAAGGGTCTCCCATTCAGTCAGGCTTTGTCAAGCTCAAGAATGGCACTGTGAGTTTCGTCTCGCGCCTTCGGAATATGATTCAATGATTGACTTGATGTGTAGATCCTGTCTGGAATCGATAGCTTGATACTGGCTACTGGCTACCGACTCTCATTCCCATTCTTGCCACAATACTACGATGGTGCAACATACGAACCTCACCCAGGCTCCGCCCCGACCGTGTCACCTTTCCTTCCTGTGGATGGCGCATACATCCGAGACTTGTACCTCGAACAATTTTATATCCGGGACCCCACTCTTGCATTCCTTGGCAGTTCGTGGCCAGTTTTGCGTCTTACGCTTCACATTGGCTGATCCAGAGACGCAGTCCTGCCGTCATACCTATCTTTGGATTACACGACGCTCGCGTTGGCCAAAGTCTGGACAGACACCGCGAAGCTCCCAAGCGGGCAGGCGATGTGGACGTGGTACAACAAGGCCGTGGAGGAACGCAGAGGATATGGAAAGTACTTCCTTTTCTTGAGTCCACAACGATTATCAGGCAAGTCGTTTGTTCCTTGTCTTGTCCTTGGATTAAGCTTCCAGTCATGTCGTAGCTCGCCTTGCCTATATGATTGGTTGGCTGAATGAGGCGGCGTCCAAGTATGGTGGCAAGCAGGTCCGTTGCCTTTGTGCTCGTTGGGATCCCAATAATGACGATACTCACTTAGGTTGATGGAATACCGAAAGAGTACGTTGTTCGCATGTAGACATGGGCAGAAACTCATGCACTGGACAGTTACAAAGAGATCTCTTATTACTGGCAGATCGCTCATTTTGGAGGGCTGCTCCAGTTCAAAGGACCCAAGGGAGACGAAGTGATGTTGGCATCTCTCGGAATCCGAGCACCGGGAAACAGTGCGAACCAAGGGGTGTACGATGACGTCCTGGTTTGGGATGACGACTGGTGAGGAAATGGGATGGAACATCGTGACGGTGGTACTTTGACGACGTCTGAACCGATAAGCTTTCATGCCTGCACGTCTTGTGTTTTCTGAACTCCTAGTTTGGCCTTGATCTTGACATTTTCTCGGGCTACATTTATAGACACGATATCTCACGTCAAGTGGATCAATCCGTATGGAACGGTCCTTTGGAACTACAATTGTTTTGAGACGACAGTTTAACTGTTAGGTCCCTTTAAGTTCACGAATGTATATGCACTGTGAAAAAACGATGACTGAGGTGTGATTGCAGTAGGACTCCCCGTTTCATGGACCTACAATGTTATCTACCGCCGTCGATACTACAGCTAGTGTTGTTCAATCCCCGCACATCGACGAGAGCTCGAGCAATAATGAACTTGAAGCTTGATGTTCAACCCAAAATGAACGCAACTCACGACGGTCAGACCGTCGTCGACCGGTTTTGTTGTTTCCTCATGGAAAATGACCAACCTTCTATTGCAATGTGGTGATTAAAGAAAGTAACTTTTTCATGGTTGAATACATCGAGTCAGTGGTGGCCAAGTTCGAGATCGAGCACAAAGTTTGCAATGAGTTTTGCAGGTGGCTGGGTTTCATGTTGGACGGTCCATTTAACATCCGGAGGCTTGATTTATGTGTCAGAATCCGATGAACCTGTTTCAAGGGATGTGATGTGAGTATCCTCAACTTGGAAAAGTGGTACATGGCATTTCATGGTTGTGAACATGGTAAAGTATTTTTTCCCAGTAGTATTTGGATTGCTGTGACTCCAAGTCAAGGTCCAAAGAGCCTTGAGACTGAGGTTGGAGTATAAATCAAATTTCAGGGCAACGAAATTTACCAGACTAGGTAGTGCTTACTGTGAGTGTGTTTGCCAGTCAAGGATGGGGATCTAGGGAGAATCATTCCAACAGCTTGGAGATTAGCGCAATGACTGTGCTCTAGGGACTGATACGAATACCAATGCGGTCTTGCCCAATAGTACCGTCGATGACCTCCTCGTATGCCTTTGTTCGCCCCCATCCCATTTGCCCGTGCGTTCGTTGGAAACACTTTGGAGGAACGGATCAGGGAGGTAGCTGTTGGTGTGTGTATCTTTACTCCATCGAAGCCAACACCGTCTACCACGTTGCTCGCTACTTTTGCGTACGTGGTGACAACACCTTGGATCTCGGCTTCGGTCAGCGGACGAAGTGAGTGCGATGTTTCGGTTGACGCGACGGAGAATGCGGAGACGTACGGCGAAGGCAGATATCCTGCTCTCGAGGAAAATCTATTACAACGGTAGCATCTATCGTACGATTTTACAAGATGTACGATCCCTTGTGCACGGCATCCGTGGTCTGACGAAAAAATAGTACAAGCACTAGGCGTGGAATGATAGAAAGCAACATGCATGACCTCTTTATGTACTCGTTGGTGTAGATGCCTGAGCTTGGCTTGCATCACGGAAAAGGTACCCTAGCAGGATCCCTGGTGCAGAACCCCGCTGAAAGTAGCACGATCCTTGCTGAGGTTCGGGAGTCGGGAAATGGGGTCAAAGAACTTGGCGGCAAGGAGTGTCGCCGTTTGAAATCTTCTTAGATCTCGCTCGACTCACGATGCATCACGCGCTACAGCTGCAAGAGATCCTTTTAAATATCTTTGGTCACCGTTATCCGCTCTGCAGGGGGTTAGATACTTCTGATGTTGCAGCTCTGGCCAGAACATGTCGCGCATTCAGAGAACCAGCCCTCGACGTACTCTGGGAAGAATTGAACGATCTATCCCCACTACTACGGTGTGTTCCGGAAGCATCTCATCAATTATCCCCCGGGGTAAGATGATTCCATTCAAGTATTCGCTACACTTCCTCTAATGCTGAATTCTTTTCTCCTGCTGTTCTACAAAGTTGTATGGCATTCGCAGGTCTCTCACCCAGATCGAGTGGGATATTCTGCGGAGTTACACACGTCGCATCCGATCTATATCTTTGGAGGACGCTGGGATCAACCAGGAATCCCTTGTCATGCTGTCGAAACCTCCCACGATTGAACCGCTCCTTTCCAACGTCCGCAAGCTGAGGTTTGATTATACACCTAGGACCAAACTTTTGTCTTTCCATCCCCTCCCGTCCCTTGTGTCTCTTGACATTCAGATGAAAGATCAGTATTTTTTCGACCAGAGGACTCTCCGGTCATTTGCCAGGGTCTCCCCGAGCCTTACGGAATTATACGTTGAATCAGATCATCCCGCAAACTTCAACTGTGACATAGGACGCGTTGACCCCAGGATTATCTGCCACTGGCGAAACCTCCGGACCGTCTGGTGCTCTATATTCCCCCTGGACGTGGTCACTCTTGTGCATCTGTCTCGGATGCCTGCCCTGACTTGCCTCAGCTTTGCGTTGCCTAGTGGACTGCCAGATGAGATTTCTCCTTCCTTCTCACCCCTCATCTTCTCCAACTTGAGGAAATTGATGTTGCGTTCTGGGTCCTTGGACCCGATATTCCGTCTACTTTCCCAAACCCGATGCCCTGCTGTCACGAATGTTTCTGCCTTCACCCAACGCCGTCCTTCCAGGCATGATCTCTCCTCCTTCTTTACCGGTGTTCAGACTTCTAGTAGTCCTCATACCATCCAGGGACTGTGGTTGGTCCAAGAGCGCAGTTGGGCTTGCCCGCCCACATGGGAGCCTGTACTTGGCTTGGAAGACTTGCAGCTGTACACGCCATTCAGTAATCTCCGTCGCATAAACCTCAATATCGAATGGAAAGTGAACCTGACAGACGACGAGCTTTTATCGTTCGCATCGACATGGCCTCTTTTGGAAGAACTGCTCATAAATATGGACTGGGGTTGGAAGACGCTCGGTGGAATCACGCCAAACGGACTGCTACAGGTTCTGCAGACTTGTCGGTCGCTGACTCGAATTGCCCTCGCCTTCGACACGCGAGGCTACACTGAAGTCCCTCCATCTCCAGCAAGCCTTGGATTGACATTGCCACGCATATCTTTGATCAACGTCCTCGACTCAATTATCGAAGAAGAATCTGTGCCGGCCATCACTGCCTTCATTGCTGGTCTCGTCCTTCCTTCCGAATTTGAATTCCGTGCCTGGCATAGTAGCGGGGTGGGAGGTTGGGATGAGGATGCGGCGGACTGCCAGCGGCGTCGCTGGGGAGGTGTATATGATCGGGTCAAGGACGCTGTCAGTTAGCTTCATTGACAACATGGCGATTTGGTGAGTACTTTCTTGTATGCGTAACGCGATCGACCTGAGATTGACGAGTTCATGGCACCTTCCCAAGCTCGGACCACAGGCACCCCGGGCCGTTGGCTGCACTCCAACCATCTTCCTTGATAAACCACCACTCAGATCAGCTCGGTGTACTGCGGAGTATAATTTTTGCACTCTGATTGAGGCTATTTTTCTTGGTCCTGGCAAAGAACTACGGGGAGTTGGCGCGTCGGTCGGTCGAGTTTCAGAACGAGTTGGCAGGGTTTGTAAATGGGAAGAAGCTCAAGGTGATGGGGGCTGTTGAAGAGGCGGAGAGGATAAGGCAGGAGTGGAATGACATGGCACTCATGGCGATGTTGAATTACGCGTCCGCTACTGGGGAGGTGACAGTGGTGGTGATTTGCGCTACATAGTGGATCAACGCTCGCAATGAAACTCGGCATGTTGATAGCCCGGCCATGGGTCTGAACGAGAGCTTGTAACAGACTGCCAAGTCATGGTCATGCGGCATCTCATACGGTCCTTGGTCAGCTGATTTCGATTTCTTTGTAACTTGAACGACTGAGTAGCGGCTCGCCTTCGCACTGGCACAGCTGGAACCACTTGACATGTCACACAGTGGCGGTGACATGTGCATTTATTCTTTCATCCGACTCGTAGCCGCAATTTTACACTTAGTTCAGTACTTGAGTTGTTCGAATGGATTCCGAACGTGACTTGTAAAGGATTCAGACGGTTCTACTACATAAATAGAAGTGATTTAGTATGCATTCCTATCAATCTCGACAACGAGAACACCTAGAGATCTTACGCAACTTGGTCCCCAACCTTTCCACCATCTTTCTATTCACCCATCCCCATCCGAACGTGTGATGATTGTACCCAACTCACCCATTCTGAATAGGACCAAACATAACCCTGCCAACTCGTCCTGAAACTCGGCCGACCAACGCGCCAACTCCCCGTGGTTCTTTAAACGAGCAAAAAATAACGAAACGAACCCACTGACTAATACAAGTATACTCCGCAGTACACCGAGCTGATCTGAATGGTAGTTTATCTTTGGTCCTGAGCACTCTCGACTGTAGCAAGACACGTCTTATACTCTCAGCGATCAAAAAAAAAAGGAGATGTCCCATACTAGTCAAGGAAGATGGTTGGAGTGCAGCCAACGGCCCGGGGTGCCTGTGGTCCGAGCTTGGGAAGGTGTCATGAACTCGTCAATCTCAGGTCGATCGCGTTACGCATACAAGAAAGTACTCACCAAATCGCCATGTTGTCAATGAAGCTAACTGACAGCGTCCTTGACCCGATCATATACACCTCCCCAGCGACGCCGCTGGCAGCCTACTACATCCCTATCCCAACCTTCCACTTCGTAACTATGCCAGGCATGGAATTCAAATTCGGAAGGAAGGACGAGACCAGCAATAAAGGCGGTGATAGCTGGCACAGATTCTTCTTCGATAATTGAGTCGACGACGTCGATCAGAGATATGCGTGGCAATGTCAATCCAAGGCTCGCTGGAGATGGAGGGACTTCAGTGTAGCCTCGCGTGTCGAAGGCGAGGGCAATCCGAGTCAGCGACCGACAAGTCTGCAGAACCTGTAGCAGTCCGTTTGGCGTGATTCCACCGAGCGTCTTCCAACCCCAGTCCATATTTATGAGCAGTTCTTCCAAAAGAGGCCATGTCGATGCGAATGATAAAAGCTCGTCGTCTGTCAGGTTCACTTTCCATTCGATACTGAGGTTTATGCGACGGAGATTACTGAATGGTGTGTATAGCTGCAAGTCTTCCAAGCCAAGTACAGGCATGTCCCATAGGACAGGCTTGCAACCCCAACTGCGCTCTTGGACCAACCCCAGTCCCTGGATGGTGTGAGGACTACCAGAAGTCTGAACACCAGTAAGGAAGGAGGAGAGGTCCTGCCTGGAAGGACGGAGTTGGGTGATGGAGGCAGAAACATTCGTGACAGCAGGGCATCGGGTTTGGGAAAGTAGACGGAATATCGGGTCCAAGGACCCAGAACGCAACATCAATCGCTTCAGGTTGGAGAAGATGAGGGGTGATAAGGAAGGAGAAATCTCATCTGGCAGTCCACTAGGCAACGCAAAGCTGAGGCAAGTCAGGGCAGGCATCCGAGACAGATGCACAAGAGTGACCACGTCCAGGGGCAATCTAGAGCACCAGACAATCCGGAGGTTTCTCCAGTGGCAGAGAATCCTGGGGTTGACGTATTCTATGTCGAAGTTTGCGTAATGATATGATTCAATGTATAATTCCGTAAGGCTCGGGGAGACCTTGACAAATGACCGGAGGGTCTTCTCGAAAGAACGCTGATCATCCAGCTGAATGTCAAGAGACACGAGGGAAGGGAAGGGAAGGAGAGACAAAAGTTTGGCCCTAGGTGTATGATCAAAACTGAGCTTGCGGACGTTGGAAAGGAGCGGTTCAATCGTGGGAGGTTTCGACAGCATGACAAAAGATTCCTGGTTGATCCCAGCGTCCTCCAAAAATATAGATCGGATGCGACGTGTGTAACTCCGCAGAATATCCCACTCGATCTGGGTGAGAGATCTGCGAATGCCATACAACTTTGTAGAACAGTAGGAGAAAAGCATTCAGCATTAGAGGAAGTGTAGCGAATACTTGAATGGAATCATCTTACCCCGGGGGATAATTGATGAGATGCTTCCGGAACACACCGTAGTAGTGGGGATAGATCGTTCAATTCTTCCCAGAGTACGTCGAGGGCTGGTTCTCTGAATGCGCGACATGTTCTGGCCAGAGCTGCAACATCAGAAGTATCTAACCCCCTGCAGAGCGGATAACGGTGACCAAAGATATTTAAAAGGATCTCTTGCAGCTGTAGCGCGTGATGCATCGTGAGTCGAGCGAGATCAATGGCGTGTACCAGTCTAAGAAGATTTCAAACGGCGACACTACGCCTCCCCAAGCTCCCGAACCTCAGCAAAGATCGTACTACTTTCAGCGGGGTTCTGCACCAGGGATCCTGCTAGGGTACCTTTTCCGTGATGCAAGCCAAGCTCAGGCATCTACACCAACGAGTACATAAAGAGGTCATGCATGTTGCTTTCTATCATTCCACGCCTAGTGCTTGTACTATTTTTTTCGTCAGACCACGGATGCCGTGCACAAGGGATCGTACATCTTGTCAAATCGTACGATAGATGCTACCGTTGTAATAGATTTTCCTCGAGAGCAGGATATCCGCCTTCGCCGTACATCTCCGCATTCTCCGTCGCGTCAACCGAAACATCGCACTCACCTCGTCCGCTGACCGAAGCCGAGATCCAAGGTGTTGTCGCCACGTACGCAAAAGCAGCGAGCAACGTGGTAGACGGTGTTGGCTTCGATGGAGTAAAGATACACAACACCAACGGCTACCTCCCTGATCCGTTACTCCAACGAACGCACGGGCAAATGGGACGGGGGTGAACAAAGGCATACGAGGAGGTCATCGACGGTACTATTGGGCAAGACCGCATTGGTATTCGTATCAGTCCCTAGAACACAGTCATTGCGCTGATCTCCAAGCTGTTGGAATGATTTCTCCCTAGATCCCCATCCTTGACTGGCAAACACGCTCACAGTAAGCACTACCACCGATTCGTGTGCCACACCCTCATTCCATGACCTTTTTTAATCTTGGTATCGAGCGGACAGAATCCAAGGCGCTGACCCTTGCCCATGGGGCTATTACGCTGGTCATACCATCGTTGACTGGTTCAAGCCTTGAATGTATCGCCACGTCCCCCCCGACTGGCCACTAGTGAGAACGGTGCTGTCTATCGATCACCCTTGATGCGGTACTACAACCGATCGCTGGTTGGATCCAGGCACGGGCTACTCATCTATCGAGTCATCGGCAACTTGAAGCGCAATCCATCGTCCACGTGTCCGACGTCCGTCCCGTCGTGCAGTATATTCCCGTAACGACCACCCAGCACCCACTTCACGATCACGATCACGCCCATTACCCACAACGCATCGCGCTGGCAACCGTCCTACACCTCGACGACAGATCGTGGTACACGTTCATTGTTTTATTTAAATACATCGTCCAGCGACCATCATTATGTAAATACGATCCCTTGTCTATCTTGGTAGAAAAAAAGAACAATGTCGACAACCAGATTATAACAAGGCAGAAACTCAGCGCTAACGAGCAACAAAAAAAGTGGAATGAGATGAAAGGGAACGATGCCGATGCCGATGCCTAGTGCATACACATATCCTTATGGTACCAACTACCTACTATAAGCCAAGGAAGAGCAAACCCACTTCCAGGCGGTGATGACGATGATGACGATGCGCGTAATGAATCTAGAAGAGCGTGAAACATGGAAACAGCCAACGATGGAGAGAACAATTAAGAGGAAACAGAGAAACGGAAACAGGGAGACCGTCCCCATCGTGAAATTTAAAATACACCAACCACAGTGCCACGGCCATTCCATGACGACGTCGACTCTCTTCCCCACCTCTGCCTTTTACCTTTACCTTCACCTTCATCCCCAATGATCTGGACCATCTCCATCTCCATCCACTTACTCGCCATCTAGACAGTCGGTGACACCGCCGTCACCTCCCCACCTACCCCAGTACCAGACGCACTATTAAACATCGCCTTGAGCGCCAAATCATTCCTCTTCTGCCTCACCCTCTCCACCTCCTCCGCACCCCCCGTCATCTTGAGCCTCTTCCCATTCACAAACCCCTCCAACTCATTCTGAAACTCGTCCGACCGACTCGCCAACTCTTTCTCCCGATTCTTTTGATTCGCCGCAATCGCCTTCATCCGCTTCTCAGGGTCCACAGCCGCACCTCGAATCTCCATCATGACCGTGCTCAGCCCACCGTGTCCTTCCTCGGCGAGCAGGGGTTTATAGCTCCGCCCGCGTCCACTGCCGCGCGCTGATGCCCCTCCTCCCCGAAGAGAAATCACTTTTTGCACGTGCCCCAAAACTTCGGAGAGCGCCTTGTGGTCCTCGAGTAAATCTCCCAACAGCTCCTCCTGATGCCCCAAGAACCCTTGTTCTTCCACGATATTCTGCAACTCTTCCTCCCATGTCTTCTTCCACATTGGCTTGATCGTATCAATGTGTTCCTTGAGGCTGGCGAGCTCCGTCGATGACGACGCAACGTCCTCTTGGATTGCCTTGAGCACTGCCGGTTTAGGCGTCATATGGCGCTTGGTCACGTCGTCTTTCAGCGCCTCCACGGTATCCTGCAGCTCCTCAATCTTGGTGAGCACGTTTTGACTCCTCGTATCGAGCTTATTCTTGCCCGTGTTGATGTACGCACGCGCACCGCCCACCTTGTCGCTCGCGAGCTGCTTCACCGATTGGGTCTGCGTCCGTAGTGCCCCGAGCGACTCCTTGGTCGATTTCATGAATTCGGTGTAGAGTTGGCGCATGATCCCCAAGTCACGTCGGAGATTTTGGACTTCGTCAAATTGGGTCTTGAGGTCGTTGACGACGCGGCTCGAGTACTCGGACATGATGGACGCGCCTGTCGTTTGTGGCTGGAGCTGGAGCGATTGACCGGTCATTTGGGGAAAGATGAAAGGGTTGGAATGGTTGTGCGCGTCGCCGACGATGCGCGAGAGTCGGTGGGCCACGTGTGCAAACTGTTTTTCGGAGGGGCGGTCGGCGACAGGCGTACTCTCGGCAAAGTCGTGCGCAACGATGGGGTTAAAGGGCAAAGACGCCCGCCTGTTGTTAACCATAGTGCTCTTGAGGTCCTTCAGGTCGTTGGACAAGACAGATATCTGTGCATCAATGTGTTGCTTGATCTGATCCAATGCTGTAAACGCGTATGGTTGAGCGAACATCAAACTGGCAGAGTGACGACAACTCACGTTCAATGTTGAGCGATAACAGACATTTTTCCTTTACTTCGTCAATGTCCTCCAGCTCGTACTGCACACCACTCGACGGATCTCGTATGTATATGGCAGGAAAATTCTCCATCCCGGGGTTATAAGAAAACCTGTCTACAAAGAGCATACGAAGGAATGCAAACGTCAATCCCGGTTCGAGAGTGACCTTCTTGACTTCCCGGCCGACCTGGAGGAAAACAGGAAATGCTGTAGGCAGAAAAACTTCCTCTGGCTCTATCTCCTCTGATAATTTACTCAGATAGGATGGCGGTAGAGGCGGGACTGGCGGACGCGCAGCGTCGCTCACCGAAGGTGGTAATGGGGGGACGGGCGGTGCAACCTCCACACCTGCAGGCGACGGCGTACGCAGTATCCGTTTCGAAGTCCCATCGCGCTTCCCCTCAGGCTCGTCTGTCTCTGTCAAGACCGCCAGATCGCCCGCCGACAATGTCGACGTCGACGAGGCAGCCATCGACCGACGGTTGTTCGGGGACACGGTTAGGGTGCGCTCGCGCGTGATTGCACCGCCTGTCATCTTGCTAAAGTGGTACGTCGAGAACCGCTTGGACGCCCTCCGTTCGAGCGCCTCGCTCTTCTTGAGCGCGGCGAGCGAACTTGCAACTGCCGGCACGTCGGATGGTTCTATGGGCGGCGTTTGTGGGGGAGATGTGTCGACGCCATTGGTGTCATTCCGATCTGGCGAGGGTTCTTCAATGACGACAGTAGGTGGTGATCTAGGTGGTGATGAGATGGGTTTGTCAACGAGGGAGTAGCGCTTGACAGAAGCGGGGACGAGCGCAGATTGAGCGGGAGGTACGGGGGGTACTTCTCTGTCCGTTTCTGGGGTGGGTGGATTAGATGCACGTGGATTGGACGGGGTCGGCACGCCTGGCTCAGCAGGCGCATGCTGCTCCTGAGGGGCATAAGACAGTGCATTTACAGGCTGTGAGTTTCGTGACGGTGGCTGTGACACTTGCGAGGCGTGGCCATTCAAATGACTCGTCAACGTCCTGTCGTTGGCAGGCGGGTCGTCGTCCGGTTCTTGAAAGACCGGTGGTGGCGTCATACGAGGTTGTGGTTGTACTTGTATTCGGGATTCGGACTGCCGTGAGGAATGAGAAGCAGCTCTGTTCGCCTGCCGCGCGGCATGTGCATTCTCCCTCTCTCTCTCCACATGTCGTTCTTCGTCGGCATACGACCGCGATAACTGCGACCGGTGCTGTTTGACCTCGCTCTCTGGCCTGACTGCCTTGTCCGACCTCGACGAGCGGGAGGTGGTGCGTGCATGCGAACTACCGGAGCGTTGATGAGATGGGTGCTGGTCGGAGACGATGCGACGGTACATGGATTGTTTGGTGCGGAGGCCTTGCAAGAGGCGCGTGATGATCGCGCGGACCTTGGGTAGATATATCGCCAGATTGTCGGGTGTTGCGTCTTCAGCCAAACAGGTTTCGAGGACGTCACGGAGGTCTTCGGGAATGGACATGAGGTCTCTAAAAATGTACTTGGCATTGTACACGAGGATTGGCGCGTGGTGATAGGTGCGCACCTCATGTCTATATCAAATGATGCAAATGCAGCCACTGCTGCGTTGAAGTCATTGCCCAGACGGACGTAGACGTCGCTAATTTGGGCTTCTGTGACCTGGAGGTTGCTCCACATGGTGAGGGACTCGAGGAGTTGCTTTATGGCTACGAGGAGCCTTGTGACGGCCGACTCGACCGCAGGCTGGACAAGGAGTGATAAGACGGGGAAAAGGGCCGCACCACGGAACTTACATGGGCTGCACGTGCTGAACGAGACGAGGAGGATGTGGAGTGCGTCGAAGAGACGGACTGGTTGTCGCGACGAGATTTGTGGGCATCGGAGGACGGGGGTTGTTGTGGGATGGAAGGGGAGGGCATTGAAGAGGTGCAGTGGCTCAACGTCGCCGGTGGGAATTTCAGCCGTGCATCCGAAACATACACAATAAAATAAAATTCTATTCGCTATTATACGGCGCTGCACCACTACCAGCAAGAACAAACTCGTCCAGAACCTCATCGTGCTCAGAACGCTTGTATGTCTTGATCGTCTCCCCATAATCCGAGATATCATACACCCGGAATCGTCGGTCAAACCTGCGAATCCGTGAGATCGATGCCATCGTCACCAGCACGACTTGAAACTCACCCAACTTTGCCATACCCAGAGTAGGATCTGCAGACAAACCCGTCATCATATAGTCAACACACAGCATAAACCAATCTCACCCGCCACCTCCAAAGCACAACCACACGTCCTGAACACGCTTACAGTCTTCAGTAACTGGCACGCAGGTCAGCGGACACAACTTAGAAGTCCGCTGCGCCACGTACTATGACAATGGCCGTTGGCAACGACCTTGACTTCCGGGATGACACCTCCAGATTTATGCTCGCTCTCCAAAGCCTTGAGCAACCCTTTCTCAAACATCCCATCACTCTTTTTCGCAGATCCTGGACCCTCGAGTCCATGTAGCCCAATGTCGAGTGGTGCGCCGGTACGGCTGT